>OX328130.1:7987762-8102420 GCA_946811695.1 Gonocerus acuteangulatus
GCCGATGAGAGCAACATTTAGCTCTACGTCATAGCGAGCGATTATAGTCGCCGAGTCTAGAGGTCGCTGTTTGTCATCGGGGCTTCGGGAATAGAGGTCACCCGTCGCGGACTATCTTACGATTAACAGGAACGGGATAATGATCGGCTTGTCTTGATCTTGTGAACAGGGAATGTGGCCGATGAGAGCAACATTTAGCTCTACGTCATAGCGAGCGATTATAGTCGCCGAGTCTAGAGGTCACTGTTTGTCATCGGGGCTTCGGGAATAGAGGTCACCCGTCGCGGACTATCTTACGATTAACAGGAACGGGATAATGATCGGCTTGTCTTGATCTTGTGAACAAGGAATGTGGCCGATGTGAGCAACATTTAGCTCTACGTCATAGCGAGCGATTATAGTCGCCGAGTCTAGAGGTCGCTGTTTGTCATCGGGGCTTCGGGAATAGAGGTCACCCGTCGCGGACTATCTTACGATTAACAGGAACGGGATAATGATCGGCTTGTCTTGATCTTGTGAACAGGGAATGTGGCCGATGAGAGCAACATTTAGCTCTACGTCATAGCGAGCGATTATAGTCGCCGAGTCTAGAGGTCACTGTTTGTCATCGGGGCTTCGGGAATAGAGGTCACCCGTCGCGGACTATCTTACGATTAACAAGAACGGGATAATGATCGGCTTGTCTTGATCTTGTGAACAAGGAATGTGGCCGATGTGAGCAACATTTAGCTCTACGTCATAGCGAGCGATTTTGGACGCGCGACTTTTTACATTTAATACAAAATTTTAATTTCTCTAGGGCATTTCTGCTTAAATTCGGTAATCCACAGACAGGTGTTTTCAACGTGTCTATGACCTTGGCAATACTTTCATTATTTTTATTGTAATGTTCATTTGAGATTTTAATTACATTTTAAGAAATATAGTAAAATATTATTATTAACAATTTAAAGAGATTTCATTTCTACAATTAAAATTAATAGTATGCAATGTTTTTATAAATTCTAATACAGAAATATGTTAAATTATGGAATAATAAAATGAAAATTTAATCGGGTTAGTATTTCTCTTTTTCAAACATTGTTTAGGTTATCTGCACTAATATCTCGTTTTACATTCCTGTTTTGTCTGGATTCTATATTTATATTGTAATTAAAGTAAAACAAAAGTGTCGTACCTTTCCTTGACTTTAAACCTCTCGCTTGACCTTTTACCTTTTTTGTATCTGTTTGAAATATACTGATAGAGAAATAGGATTGTCCTTGTGAGTGCGATGTTTGACACGTCGTCGTCGGAACGTGAAATACCAATCCGTTGTAAATCTCTCCGCTGTTCGTTTAAATTCGCAACCAACGAAGCATACTCACTATACAGCAATAAAGACCACTTTATTAACCGAATCAAGACTCTTCTGAGAATCTGCACATCATCAGACAGGTAAATTGGTCCTTCATTCCCTCTCAAATTACAGAGAGAATGAAAATAGATAGATAGTTAGATAGATATGGAGTTTGGCGCTCTATAACTAGGTTAATTGCGCCGTCCAATATATTGGTTCGAAAAGGTTTGGGTTCTTTTATAAATATTTGCTTTAGGTATTTAATTAAATTTTGAGACGTCTGTGAGTTAGTGGGATAGGTGTAGTTCTTTGCCTGTGTGTAATGGATTATGCTTTGTTCACGTTACAGATTATTATAAATAATTAGTTACAGCTTATATAATTTATTAGTTAAAGACCATTACAGTCATTATCTTAAAATCCAATATGGTAATTATAATTTAAACCAAGACTATGGCAATTATAAATTAAATTAAGAGAATTATAATAAAGTTAGACTAATTACAATCTTTTCGTAAACTTGATTAATATAATATTGATGTGATTTTAATATATATATATATATATATATATATATATATATATATATATATATATTCCCCCTTTTTTTATTATTTTTTTTTACCTTTTTATTTTTTTTATTTTTTTTTTTTATTTATTTTTTAATATTTTTTTTTAATTTTTCTTATTATTTTATTATTATTTTTTTTTATATATTCTTTTTTTTTCATATATTTTGCAGGAGGTTTGCATCCTTAAGGAATGACATTAAGAGGGGGATTATTTTGGTTGAATCAGAGAGTGCTTTGGTTGAATGATCGTGGCACATGATGTTTTTTAAATAAGCTGGCTGGAAACAGCCATAGGAAGGTGGATACGAAAGGCTAACTCAACATTCGACTACCGGTCTGCTGTATAATGATATAAATAAAATGGTCTTTTCATTATAATGCATCAAAAAACATGTGTTTTCAATACTCGGTTTATGTCCGTAAAATAGTACTTTTCGGGCCTAGGCCCAAAAAATCTTTTTGGTGCGCTAACCTTACCTGCTACTAATAAACATGTGTTTGAAGGAGGTTACTTTTAGATACTGTGATTCATTCTAATATGTGTTTACAATGCCAAACAAAGGTTTTAATATAATGAATAATCAGAATTGTACTATAAATATTAATGTAAATGTATAAGTACTTTTCTTCTATTATAGGTTAATAAACAGTTTTTTTTTTTCAAATAAAAAAAAGGTGTCAATTTAATTTCTTTTAGTGTATCTTTAAGTTATTAATGAAATATAAAAGGGTTTTAATGTACTCAAGTATGAGCAGTATAATGAAAAGTATTGTTCATAACACCTACCAAAAGAGTGATTTCGGTGCTTGGTCTAATTTCCGCGCTCTGCTACGCCTCGCGCGTAAACTCGACCGCGCACCGAAAACAACCACTTTTGGTACTAGTGATGAAAATAACTATTTCATTATACTGCATCAAAAAACACTTTTTTTTCAATACTCGGTTTGAGTCCGTAAAATAGTACTTTTCGGGCCTAGGACCGAAAAATCTTTTTGGTGCGCTAACCTTACCTGCTACTAATAAACATGTGTTTGAAGGAGGTTACTTTTAGATACTGTGATTCATTCTAATATTTGTTTACTTATAATAAGTAGTGTGTTTAAAGTGCAATACAACATGGATATACCAGATGATGTTTTAGAAGAAGCCCAAGAAGCTTTAAACGGACTACTTCCAGCTAAATCCCGTGCTTTATATGAAAACTAATACAACAGATTTCGTAAATGTATAAGTACTTTTCTTCTATTATAGGTTAATAAACAGATGTTTTTTTTTTTTTTTTTTTTTCAAATAAAAAAAAGGTGTCAATTTAATTTCTTTTACTGTATCTTTAAGTTATTAATGAAATATAAAAGGGTTTTAATGTACTCAAGTATGAGCAGTATAATGAAAAGTATTGTTCATAACACGTACCAAAAGTGTGTTTTCGGTGCTTGGTCTAATTTCCGCGCTCTGCTACGCCTCGCGCGTTAAACTCGACCGCGCGCCGAAAACAACCACTTTTGGTACTAGTGATGAAAATAACTATTTCGTTCAAAAGTGAAGTTCAGACAATATAATTTTTTTCGAAAATGGTGACCAACTCTTCATTTTCAATTAGAAAATCCGTCGAAAATCGGTCATAAAATCGTTGGAAATCAACGAATCGAAAAAGTCATACGTCCTTTACTAGCAAATATCATTAGAAAGCTGCAATTAATATTTGAAATCGATTGGGTAAAAATTAAAAATTAAGCCGCCAGAGTATCGCCCTTTTTGTAAAACATAGTTTTGAGAAAATTGACTTTAAAGTTTAATGTCCTAATATATTGATTTTTTTTTCATAATTTCTCGTAACAAAGATTAAAAAATATTACCCCCTAAGAAATGCATTACACCTAATGAAGTGAAGATGGAGTGCTCATATTATCCACATAAATATCTCTCGCACGTATGAACTATCCCGTAGAAAGGTTAAAAGTTATCATTTACAATTCCCCAAGATATATTACTTGGGGGTATAATTATATAAGATTGGTACACCTGGTTATCAGCGGTACAGCACTGACCTCTGTAGGAAGAACTTCAAAAGATAGCGCTATGTACAAAAAGTTCCATAAAAAACTTGGGGCCTTTGAGCGTAACCTCACGCCGACGCGGTACCCATTGCACCTACAAACACATTCAAACCAATATACAACACAACAAACTCTTACACTATCAGCTTTTTTAATAGTTTTTGTTATTGCGTTTTCAAACATCCCAGCGTTTGTTAGATTTACTATCGAACCTTGTCAGAATTAATAACCACCAAGCAGGATCGGTTAAAGCCTCATAACGAGTTTTTCAGTGAATTATTAACATAATAAATTAATTACATATGAGGACCTCAGGGACCAAGGGGTCTAAGTAACAAACTCAAAGTTTTGGGGAAAATGGAGTGAAAGTTGAACATATGTGGTAAAAGCAAAAACTAGATTTTTACAATTCCGATCACACTAGACGAATCCTCAGGTCCTTAGCTGTTTATTATCTATGATACATAATAGGTACATCATCCGGTTTATGATTAATATGCAAAATAATTGAAGAATCCGCACATAGACCCCTTAATTTTTTTCTGGACTTAATATTACAAAAGTGACAGTGCTCAAGAGAACACAAGCTAGGTGGCAGCAACTGTCAAGAAAATCACTTGGATCTCTTTACCACACACACGATTCCTGTATCTAACTCATTTTTCTTCAAAAATGTCGCTTAGACTCCTTGACTTCTAGGGCCCTCATATTTAGTTTTTTTCTAGAGTGTTTTGGTTTGTGAAGAAGGTTCCGAAGCAGCCGTTTCCCCAAAGGTACCATCGATGTACTTATCTCGTGAAATACAATCGGCTAACTTATTAAAAAGTCCTTCTCAGAGGAAAATGTCCGAATTTCACATGAACTCTAAAAAGCGTTTCGTTCAATGGGCTGAAGGAGCCGAGAAATAAAATAAACTAGGTTGAAAATGCTAGAAAAAAACAGAAATATAAATTTGTTTACACGAGAAATAATAGGAGATTTTAAATCAGCACCCCGGATGAAAACGATTTACAAATTTTTAGGCTCTTTCGGACTGGGAAAAATCATTATTTTTTGTATTCGATGATATTTAGCACATTAGAGATTTTTGGGGTGCTAATTTTAAACCTGCTATTATTTTTTAGTGCGAACAAATTTATAATGCTAGTTTACATGAAAAAGTAAACTTTTTTTTTTATATACTCTTTAAAACGAATGAATTGGTGAAAGAATCATGTCAATATCATTTTCCAAACTATAGATATAAAATAAAGCTTTTTCAACCTATTTTTTTTATTTCTCGGCTCCTAAGGCGTATTGGAACGCTCGGACACGTGCGACTATTTTTCAATGTAGAATCACCAGAAAAAAGTATGGGCCGGATCGGTGACTCCAGCACCATATACTTCCCGTGTAAGTCCTACAGTCGTCTGAACTGACGTAAACATGTGAGCATTTTGGTTATGCCTGCGAAAGATTAGTAATTAAATGAATTATTATTGTTAGATACAGTTATTAACATTTATGGGCCGATTGCATTTTCTTTTTATTTCCGCACTTTTTTTGAAATGGTGGTTGATGGCTGGTAACGTTTCCGGAAGATCACTAAATTTCCGAAAGATCTCTCAGACTTGGAGATTTCGCTTGAGAGATCACAGCCAGTAGCATCGCATTGAAGTCTACATCATGCGACATCCCTTGAAAATCAAAACCCCTTCCCCCATTACAGCATCGACCAGGAAGGGAAGAGACGGGCACCAGATGTGGCTTTATGGCCATAACTTCAAGGATTGTCTTGTTAGGAGCAACTCCTTCTTTATCGATGGAATGCGCAATAACCACGTGCAGGTCTGGCCAGATTTCCAAAATTCTCCGTTCTGTTGTGTTGTTTCATATGTTTTCGTTGTAAAATTAGAAATACATTTCTAAAAGCGATTGGCGGAAATAATTGGTATTAATATTGCAAATGATTTTAAATTCCTAAGACAAAGATCTTCTCTGTGGGGGGGGTCCCTCGGATATAATAATAATGTTTTTATTGTAATCAGTAAATAAAATATACATATAAATGCTAATAGCTGTTCTGCAGATAAAAAAAATAGAACAGAATATCTTTTATTTCCAAAAACTCGTAATTGTCATGTCGTGGATATAAATGCAAAGAATCGAATGTGAAAAAACGCATTTTTCATTTTCAATCTATACTGATTGCTTTTGGACTGATGTACTTTGTGGCAAACTCTCGAAAATTAAAGAAAAATAATTATCTATTACAGATGAATGGATGAAGACAATGAAACTAACGGAAGTCCACTAATCTACTATATATTTGTCAAATACCACTCACTCACTCACTCACTCATCTATCAACGCCCAGCCCAAACCGCTCGACAGAAAATTTTGAAATTTTCCATGGACACTCCCTATATAACGTAGGCGCTCGCTAAGAAAGGATTTTTTGATATTCTTATTTTTAAGCATTTTTAGGGGGGTTTAATGTATGAGTTGGTTAGAGAAGGCAAGCCTAGGCAGCCTGCGTTGCTAGGACGATAAAGAACAGCTGTTACCTTACATTATCTATCTCATAGTTTTATTTCTAATTGAGGTTAATTTCAACTGAGATGGCAGACCTTGAATTACTAGAAATTAACTGTCCCTCAGAGAGCTTTAATTGCGTTTCTTTTCTGCCTGTTCCCGTCATATAGGCTTGCCATATTTTTGGAGAGTTAAACCGAGACACATTAATATGGGATGGGCATACCAGGGGGGGGGGGGGATAAAAAGAGTACAAATTATAAGCAAAATGGTTGGTGAGTTTTAAGCCTAGCAACTAACGGGAAGGGGGAATCCTAAACTGTTAGTCTACCCAAACCTTAAAAATAAGAACGGAACTTTTTTTGCTACTTGATTTTCTTAAAACAATCTCTCAGCCAAATAGTAGTGTCTGGCAGCTGGCAGCGCTGTGCAGGTAGGTCCAGCGTTTTACAGTTAGATTACTTCTCATTTCTTTGACACTGTGAGCAGTAGTAAAAATGTTAATTGTAGAAAAGTAACCGATTTAAAAAAGATTCTTACAAACATGAATTCATTACTTTTTACATCTTATAGCCTTTTCCGGGACATTGATAAAACTGGGCGGGACACCGAAAAAATTGCAAAATACCGGGACAGTCCCGGTCAAACCGTGATGTATGGCATATCCTTAGGTTTTCCAGGCGAGGTAATAATATCCGGAACCCTTGCACAGCCTCCTCGCCTATAACCTTAGTAATACTCGTAAATATATTGGGTGTTACCATATGACTTCTTGGAAACATAAACTTTTAAATTTTAACGCCCATTGAATCAAATATAGTATGACGGGAACCGTGTTGTAATAAACTGCACAGAATTGTATAGTAACGTAATTTTAATGAAACATTATTTAACGCAATAAAATAACTACTTATCTGCCGTGACGAAGCACGGGTATTCAGCTAGTCAAATATATAAATTGAAAACTCTACCATATATTTGTCAAATATCACTCACTCACTGACCTATCACCGCCCAGCCCAAACCAGTCGACAGAAAATTTTGCATGGACACTCCCTATATAACGTAGACACTCGCTAAGAAAGGATTCTTTGAAATTCGAATTTTGAAGTATTTTTAGAGGGGTTTAAAGTTTTAGTTGGTTAGAGCAGGCAAGCCTAGGCAGCAAGCGTTGCTAGGACGATAATAGAACAGCTGTTACCTTACATTATCTATTTCATAGTATTATTTTTAATTGAGGTCAATTTCAACTTGATGGCAGACCTTGAATTAATAGAAATAAACTATCCCTATGAGGGATAAAATCACCATTTTAATTGCGGTTCATTATAATTTGTCCCCCATAGAGTTTTCGCTATACTTGGTGATAGTCCATCCGAGGTAATAATATCCCGGACCCTTGCACAGCCTCCTCACCCATCCACAGTCAGAACACCTCATGGTCATGGTTGCAAATATAATGGGTGTTTCCAAATGACACATGAGAAACATAAATTTTAAGATACATTTATTATTGACAACAAAATTTAACCTGTATTGATTACACTGCTGTTACTGGTAACCATGGGTGTATACCGGAAATAGTTCCGGGGGGACTGGGAAAATTTCGGGGGGGCCTGGTACCATTTCCGGGGTATGGTATACAACAGTTTAGACCTTCGAATAGTTTTAGGCAAATAAAACACTATTACAACTTAAATTAAATATTTTTTGTGAACTGAGTGATCTTATTTAATTTATTTTTAAGGGTTTTAAGACATATTTTTACCATCAAACCAAAATGTCGGATGGGGGGGCTGCAGACCCCTCAGCCCCTTCCCCCTTATATACGCCCATGCTGGTAACCTATAGATAACGGGTTATCTCTAGGTTATCTGTTTCTTGGCACTGGCTGGAGCGCCCCAGTGTCAAGAAACATTATACTTTGATTACTTAACAATTCATGTATAAGATATTGTATGACGGAAACCGTGCTATAATAAACTTCAAAAAATTATATAGTAGCGTTAATTTTGCTGATACATTATTTAACGCAATTAAACCGTGACGAAGCTCGGGTATTCGGCTAGTCTATATATATATAAAAATCACGTGTCTGTCTGTTTTTCTGTTTGTTTGTTCCTTATACAAATCCACACCGTTTGACCGATTTGGTCCAAACTTGGCAGACAGGTAGGTCTTGATACGGGAAATCTCCTAGGCTAGGTCAAAAAAATCTACCAGCTGTCTGTCTGTATGTTTGTGCCTTATACAAATCCGCACCTTTCGTCCAATTTTGAATAAACTCGATACCATGTCCACACCGTTTGTCCGATTTTGGCTAAACTCGGTACACATGTAGATCATAATCTGGGGAGTGTCGTAGACTAAGTCAAAAACGTCTTATAACTGTCTGTCTGTATGTTTGTCCCTTATACAAATGCACACCGTTCGTTCGATTATGTTTGTCCCTTATACAAATCCACACCGTTCGTCCGATATCGACTAAACTCGGTACACATGTAGATCCTAATCTGGAGAGTGCCGTAAGTTAGGTCAAAAACCTCTAACAGCTGTCTGTCTGTATGTTTGTTCCCTATAAAATCAAAACCGTTCTATATGTTTTGATTAAACTGGGCACACAGGTTGGTCTTGATAGGGGCATTGTCATAGGCCAAGTCAAAAACGTCTACCAGCTGCAGTCTGTATGTTTTTTTTTATAAAAATCCACTCCGTTTGACCGATTTTCACCAAACTTGGCATAAATGTATGTCTTGATACGGGGGTGTTATAGGTTAGGTCAAAGTCGTCTAGGACTCAAAGTTGGGAGGTCACGGGTTCGAAACAGTTACAGGTTTGTGTTATTAGATTTTAATAATACTTATTTGGTTTCTAATTTTTTTGGGGCTCTTCTATATGCAGAAAGTAGGTGTAGCATGGCACGCCGGGTATTCGGCTAGTATATAATAAGATTGAATTCAAAACGTCACGTTACTTTTACGCTTACAAATTTTTACTCTATTCCGGACAGTATCAATCATATTTACCACAGTAGGGTTTCTTGGGGTGCTGATTTTAAATCTGCTATTATTTTCGGTGTAAAAAAAAAATATAATGCAAGTTTACTTGAAAGCGTAAACATATTTTTGAATTTACTCAATAGAACAAATGGATTGGTGAAAGAATCATGTTTATATATTTTCTAAACTTGATTTATAAAATTGAAATAAAACCTTTTCAACCTATTTTATTTTATTTCTTAGCTCCCAAGCCGTATTGGACGGAACGCTCGGCCACGAAGAACTAAGAAGTGTTTAAAAAAAATATAAAAACTATAGACAAATTTCATTAATAAAAATTATTAATAATTATTTTATTCAAATGTACCAATATATAATTAAAGCCTAATTATTTAATAACATCTAGTTATGAGGTAGTATATTTCTTGGGATACTGGAGTGGAGAATGGGTGAATTCCTGATTTATTCTAAGTCTTTGCGGTGACATTTTTGCAGAGAATTCTCTGAGGGAGTTATGTAGTGTCGGTTTTGAAGCTCCCTTTTTATGAAAGCACTTGAAAAGTATTTACTTTGACTTTATTTTTTATCCTTGGGGGATGTTGAGAATCCGGCCGGCTACAAAAGAGCGAGGAATCCACTGGTGAAATGTCGAGGATGCCAGTGAGCCTGCCCGGGGTGTCTTTGAAGGATAACGGGAAGGAATTCGGAAGGATCTGAGCATAACTTCCTGCAGGATGGATACGGGAAGCTTACAAGGTTCGATAATTTTTAGGCAAAAATCGGGTTCGCTAGGAAAAAAAAAACAGTCCCGTCAATGGGGAAGATAATAAAGAGATATCTGAATCATGATCATACGGCACATGAGAGAGATAGTGTGGTCAGTACTCAGCTCCGGCCACCTGGTTTCTCCTTTTTCAGGTACCCAATTATAAAATACTTAACGGCTGGGTTAGGGCCTAGGGACGGCCAGGAAGGCCGAATCCAACCCAAAACGAAGACACTAAAAGATAAAAATCTTAAGTTCGTGATCGGGATTTGAAATCTTGTCGTCCAGCATAGGAGTCCAGTACTCTACCACTGAACTAACCTCACCCCTCGTATTTTGTAGAAGAAACCCGAAAAAACGGTACCATTCACATATGTTTGAAATTCATCTATACTATAATGTTTAAATTTTGGTTACATTTGGAGTTACATTCGGAAGTATTCGAAAAAAACATTTATTAGTAGACGGGAAAAGTTTTGGAATCTCCCTGTATTTTCGGCGCATCAACTATTTGGCTATTAGCGCCAATGTTTTCGTAATTATCTCGAAAAAGGTTGTAAGTGGAAAGTAACCATTCGAATGCTGCTTACTGACTTCTCTACAAAAAAAGATTCTGAGGCAAATTTCGATGGGGCAATATCAATCGGAGAAATAAGTCCTTAAAAGTGTTTGTTTTGTTCTTTTGAACGGGGTTTTATCTTTGTTTAACACACTTTTTAATTGGTGGAAAAAATAATTTTATTTCTAAAAACTATTTTTTCCACCAATTAAAAAGTGTGTTAAACTAAGATAAATTCACTGATTCATATTATGGTTCTATAACATTCATTCTCACGATGCGCAATAACAGAGCGAAACCTCACTCATAACTAATGTTGGAAAAACTAATTGTTGTTATTGGCGTAATAAACATATATTATAGAACTGTTTTCCTTAAATTGTAAGGGTGCGAGGGTAGCTCAGTGGTAGAGCACTGGACTAATAAGCTGGAGGCCTGAGTTCAATCCCGAGCAAGCACTAAAGATTTTTTCTTATAGTGTCTTCGTTAACGGGTTGAATTCGGCCTCCCTGACCGTCCCTAGGCCAACCCAGCCTTTAATTAATTTAATAATGGGTACCTTGGGTGCTAATGACTCTAGCAGTCGAAGCGGCCAAGGGGAAAATCAGGCGACCGGAGCATAGTACTGACCACACTATCTCCCTAGTGTGGCGTATGGTCATGAATCAGATACCTCTATAGTATCTGCCTCTCAGGGCCCTCGTGGCCTGTTACGGGAATTTTTTTTTATTTAAATTTAAATTCCTTAAATTGTGTATTATATAATTAGATTTGCCATTTATTATGATTGGACCGTTTCTTTTTTCATATAAAAGATAAGGTTGATAATAGTTTTTGTTGGGGTTGAAAAGTAAAATGTAAATGTTATATAAAGCATAAAATATCATCGACAAGAAGGAAATGTGTGTAGGAAGATACTGCTCCTTTCATTAGCAGAGGTCTTGTTATTACTAGCTCTGGGTTCGTTCCGGGCGGGAAACGGAGGCTGGCTCCTTATCAGGGAGTCCTTGATAAGGAGGCATTTCCCGCGCAATTTCAGGGAGAAAAGGTGACGTCATTACGGTGGATGGGGTACATCCTTCAAGATAGTGACCCTAACTCGTGCAGTATTGCTTTCAGAAGACAGCTGTTTATGTTCGCTATCTGAGGGCAATAGTCGTCCGGAGACCAAGAAGGTTTTTTTTTTTGAAGGAAATGTCACCGCCTCAGTAGGTCTATCTCGCTTGGAAATTGATGAACCTCCAGAAAAATCCACTATATCGAATATTCGATGCTATCTGCCAAAGAATCCTTGATACACATGAGAGTTGGGGATTATTCAATACATTTTTTTTTCAATAACACAAGCACAAAAAATAAATAAAGTGGCCCTTTCTAAGACGCCATACATATATCCTTATTTCGACACGGTGAGTACAAATCCTAAGTCCGTTTTACCCCAGCACGTCAGGTTTAATTTTTTTTTTCTTGATAAAAAAAAAATTATTTTCTTGCGATAGTTGTATATTGCTCTTTTGAAGATTCCAGATTTTTATGGTTTACCTGACAGGAGTTATGTAATGTCCAGTATACTGGACATTGGTTGTCAAGTAATATGATTTGTGGATGAAAAAAAAAATCAAAATTTGGAAATATTAAAATATAGATAATTAAAGCATTAATTTACTAACAATTTAAAAGAAATTGATTAAGAGAAAATAAATTTGAAAAATTATTAGTAAATATTATTGTAAAAGTTCAAATATAATAAGGCATTGTAAAAATAGATTCGAATTTTAGATAATAAATTATTGTCAGCGCACAATAATAATGAAAATGAATGAAATTGAAACATTTTCATAGTCTAGTCTCAAAAAGAGATAATTGATTGTTAAAAGAAAAAGCGATAAAACTAATAAGAATACATTTTTTGAAAATTGTGTGAACGGACCGATATTTTTGAATGGTTTGGGCACCTTTTACTCCATAGCATTCAGAAAAAGTTATTCATTATAATGGTGCTAAAAAAAACAATTCTGACAACATAAAAACAACAGTAAAATGTTTGAAACATAGATAAAAAATATTGTTACATCAATGAGGGTTGACTTCCCATGTACAGTATACTGGACATGGGTTTAACAAAAATTCGTAGTTATTACAAACTTTATTGATAAAATTGAACTTCCATCGTTTAAAACGACCTTGAACATTAAATTCGGAGACGCCTTATACAATAAACAGAAAAAATTCGGACTAAATATGTAAAGAAAAGTCGCTAAACTCTAGAATCCATGACTGTTCATAGAGGATCAGAGAAGATTTTACACATAACCTTTCAAAATCGAATGGAATCAATTTATATTAGATGTCAAGTGGAAGAAAAATACATAGAGCTTCAAACCAAAGTGGTAGTAAACATCTATCGACCATAAGCAGTGTGATACAAAGTAAAGAAGTTATGTCCAGCCGGCTGGACAAAGGAACTGAAGGGGTTAAGAAGAAATAACTAGAGCTTCAATGGTTTTGAGGGTCGCTGAATTCGAATCCTAGGTCTGATTCACCACATCGGCGCAAAATCAAGGTCAAAATATTTTTTTTTGCAAAATAGACATTTTTGTCCTATAGATGATCTTGATTTTGCTCAGATGGGGTGAAACAAACCTCGGATTCGAATCTTACTTTGAACAAGTTTGGGTTCGAGTCTCACTTGTGGGAGCTGGACAATTTTAAGCGAAGGGTTCGCTGACCAATTTTCCAGCTGCACCGAATTTTCTAAACACATCTCTTCTTGAGATGTCGTGACCCGAGGCAGTCGAAACACTTCACTTGTGCTAGCCCTAATTACAGAAGACGAGAGAGCCGTGATATGATTTCTCCGAATGCTATTTTAGTTATGATCCAGATCCCTGAACGTCACCCACTTCTCGGTGCATTTAGTACGTAAGTACCAAAAAATCTTGCTTTGAACAGGTTTGGGTTCGAGTCTCATTTGTGGGAGATGGACTATGTTAAGATGGACAATTTTCCAGCTGCGCCGAATTTTCTAAATACATCTCTTCTTGAGGTGTCCTACTCCAAGGCAGTCGAAACACTTCAAGCTCTGATTCCAGAAGACGTGATAGCCGTGATTTGCTTTGTCTGAATACTATTTTAGTTACGACTCATCTGCCTCAAGGACACTAGCACCGGGCGATCTACACGTTGCCAGCCATTCATTTTCGCGAAGTAATGAATAAATTCCGCCTCCCTTATGCGGGACAAGAACCCTCATCTTACAAACGAGAATCCAACTTCCTACTGGACCACACGGAGACCCGCTGGACGTTTGTTCTTGTCAGGTCCATTTCCTCTGCGGTATTTCGGGATTCGGACCTTCAATTAAAATTTAATTTCTGTTTTATCGAGCGACAACTTTCTAATTACTCCGCCATTGCTTAATTACATTTCCCGGGGAACTTTACCTGTGTATTTATTTAAATTTTGAACGCCCACTTATATATAAGATCGATTTGTGGGAGGTATTATCTATAAATCACCGCCTTTTTAGGCTTGGCGCGAATCGAACCCAGGGCAGACGTAGCAGAGACGCAGCATACTCAGAGAAGGTTCTGAAAACCAGAGGTTCCAATGGAGAACCGCATATTGAACTCAGCACAGGGACGGACCAGACGGAGCCTCTGTTGTTCCTCCGACCTTTTGTGTTAGTAAAACAGTTTCCTACCTCCTCTGTCTTACTAGCTCCCTTCAATATTCCGAACCGTAGAAAGTTTAATATGTTTAGTACAAATTTATGCCGTGTTGTTAAATACCAGTTTTACTGTCATGGTATATCATCACTATGAGCAACTATTAACAACAATCGATACCATTCATAGACAATGTGAAGCATCGAAAAAAAACAAAAACTAAAATAATAATAATAAATACCCGGAGGGGTCTCCCGTGGTCTAATGGCTAGCGCCTTGGATTCATAAGCGGGAGATGGTGGGTTCGATTCCCAACCTCCGGCAGGAATTTTATCATCCCACGGCTCGCTGGTAAAATTCCTCGCTGCACCCTGGATGTCGGCGCTAATGACCTAGATGTAGATGCGCCGTAAAAAAAATAAAAAAAAAAAAAATAATAAAAAAAAAAAAAATAAAAAAAATAAATAAATAAATACCCGTCACCCGGATATTACGAGGGTGAAAACAGACGACCAGATTTGGGATGAAATGGCCAAATAATTGAACATGGACAAGCTACATTGTGTAAGTACAGGTTATATTTTAAATATATTAGTAGAAATACAAAGTAAAATGTATATTTTTTTCTTTTTAATAAAATTGTTATATTAATTATATTTTTAAGTGTTACTTTTGAGCTCGTTGAGAGTTAGTGATGCGAAGGTAGAAATTGTCAGGGTTTGGTCGTGGTATCTTAATAAAACTAATTTTTTTATTTCCACAAATACTTTATTTTTGATCTTCACCTCAGCCAAAATTTTAATTAATGAGCTAATTACAAGTCCTCTTTAAACGTTTCGGCCTCATTAAACTTATTTCATCAATCCACATATATTCACCCTATTTCCACAAGGGCTTGTCATCACTTTCAATTTATAACTTTAAGTGTATAGGCTTGTCCATCTTCTATCACTAAAACTTATTTATATTTTTAAACATTTGAATTACACCAGACCATGTGGCCACAACATTCCACCATTTTCTATATAGATAGTGTAAATAGAAAATGGTGGAATGTTGTGGCCACATGGTCTGGGGTAATTCAAATGTTTAAAAATATAAATAAGTTTTAGTGATAGAAGATGGACAAGCCTATACACTTAAAGTTATAAATTGAAAGTGATGACAAGCCCTTGTGGAAATAGGGTGAATATTTGTGGATTGATGAAATAAGTTTAATGAGGCCGAAACGTTTAAAGAGGACTTGTAATTAGCACATTAATTAAAATTTTGGCTGAGGTGAAGATCAAAAATAAAGTATATGTGGAAATAACTTATACCTCAGAAAATCCTTGTGGATAATCCCTAACAAGTCATTAAATTTTTTATGTATGTAATGGGTTTTATTGTTTGCTGACGTTTCGGCCTGAAATTCAAGCCTTCATCAGGGCTGTAAAACAATTAGGACCGAGTTAATACTAATTTATAAATATACAAAAATGATTAAAACAACAGAAAAACTTTATATAGTAAGTATGTGCTAAAGCTAGAGCTTAAATTACTGTTAGATTAATACTAGTTTAAGAACTAGATGGGTAAAATGTATACAGATATAAAATTAACAAATACATTACGAAAATAGGCTTACCGTTGAGAAGACGCAGAACTACGCCTGACGAATGCGTAATCATTTCTAACTATGGTTGATCGAGGGGACGAGGAGTTTTTGAACACCCTTTAAGTTTAGGGTGGTAGTAGAGGATCAAAGGATAGAAGGCGGTGTCATAAAAGTGTGGTGATAATAGAAGGGAGACAAGTATGAAGGATCGTATAGAGTTTTAGTGTTACTATATTTTTAAATCTACTTTGTATTTCTATTGATATATTAAAGGCAATAACCTGTACTTACAACTGTCCATGCTCAATAGTTTGTCATGTAAATTAAAAAAAGAATTAATAAATAATAGAAAGCGAAAAATAATGATTTAAAAAAAAATAAAGAGAGATAAGATAAGGAATAGATAACGAAACGGTAAACAATAAAATAGAAATTATGAATTTTAATTAGGGACAACATTGAATAAGTTAGATTATGGTGTATTAATGTGTGGCTGTACTGTTTATGTTTATTTTTAATAATGTGCGTAAAAAAATTGAGTTACATCAGAGTTACATTTCCTCCCACTTATATCCTCTTTTTTGATTTTATCAGTTCACTCCAAACGTTCTTTTAAAACTCATCCGGAATCGTTTTTAAAATAGTAAAATCGCCATGAGTTTGCCATTTTCTCAAAAAAAAGTTCCTTGTTTTTCCCCTCATTCGTTTTTGTTTTTTTTTGTAAATAAAATTGACGACAAAAAAACATACTGTTTTTTTCACGAGATTTGGACGGAGAGCTGAGGAAACGCAACGCAGCATCCATGTCCATCGGAATTATAGTCCGACCGCAAACAAAAGAACCAGAAGGGCGTTGAAGGAATGGAGCTGTGCCTTATCCACGTGTGCTAAAGGCAGCGTCTGCGCACTACCTTGTCCTTTGGTTAGCTGGCAAGCTATAGGTCAAATTTTGGGTGACGGCTCTGCACTGGGTTCTACGGATCTCTTCTGCCTGTTTTTTACCATTTCTACAGCCCCTCATTAATGGGGAAGTTTAAATATTTTTTTAAATCAATATTTTACAAATATTGATATAAATAAATTGGATTGAACTCGTTATACGGAATCGTTATGGATGATTGAGTCGCTAGGAATATATTTTTCCTTCATGGAAAAATCTCCAGGAAGAAATATACAAGCAGAAATAATAATATTAAAAATAAAAAGTAATAAATGAAAAGAGTATGATGAAACACATTGCAACAAATATTTGCTCGGCAAACGAATCAAAGTATTAAAATGTAAATCAAAACCGAAACACCATTAAAGGATTGAAACGAGGTTCGTGCTTTTTATCAGGCCGACCAGTTTTTTTTTCTTTCTCTTTGGATTATGTTAGGACGAAACATAGGTGCACTCCTGTTGATTACACTACATGTGGGTGGGGTGGGGGTATTTGCAATGGAGGAGTGGGGATATTGTTAATACAGGGTGTATTTAGCAATTCGATGAAGAGAATTCATCTTCAGGTAAGTCTGCCAATTATTTAAACATTTCTCGTTTTTTTTATACCTTAAAAAATCTATAATTGGATGAAGATTGTTAGCTTTGATGTGAAGCGAAGTCAACGAAGGATTGGGATTCGGCTGGATGAAAAAAACGTCAGATCTTTAGGCAGAAATCTATATTGGACGTTTCGGCTGCACTTTGGCAGCCTTCTTCAGCAGAAAAAATGCCTAGGGGAGGGAGGAAGACCAAGATAACATTTGCATGACCATGGTTAAGTGTCCGTATGATATGATACACTTAACCATGGTCATCATTAAATATTATCTTCATTTTGTTCTCTCTCCTGGTGAAGAAAGTGTTGAAGAAGGCTGCCAAAGTGCAGCCGAAACGTCCAATATAGATTTATGCTTGAAGATCTGACGTTTTTTTCATCCAGCCGAATCCCAATCCTTCGTTGACTTCGCTTAAAAAATCTTGTTGACTCGGAGAATCGAGAAAATACAAAACAGCAAAATATATTTTTTTTCAGATCCTCAAGAGGCATCTTTATATATATATATATATATATATATTTTTTTTTTTTTTTTTTTTTTTTTTTTTTTTTTTTTTTTTTTTTTTTTTTTTTTTTTTTTTTTTTATTAGGAGATACAATCCACTTCAAATTTAATAATACACTGTATAAGATATATACATAGTCAACTTAACAATTGGGCGTCTCCTTCACCCTCGTTACTTGGGCTTGAAAACATCAAGCCCAGTTGCTGTGAGACCTTAGTTCAAATACGTACACATCAGATTAATAAGTACCTTATTTAAAAGTAATAAGAAATAAAAACAAAAAAAAAATACATAACTATATAACAACTAACAAAAAACAACTATAAAGCAAAAAATACAATAATAAGAAAAAGTTACAGACTTAAATACCCTTATACTTCACCCACTAGACCAGAGCTACTATACTCGTGGAGGTTATCATAGTGCAGCCAAACATAGTCCACGCTATATATATATATATATATATATATATATATATATATATATATATGTTCTGTTGGTCCTCTGGAATAGTTAGGCAATGATAGGTAGAGAAAAAAGTTAACATTTCGCCCAT
Organism: Gonocerus acuteangulatus; assembly: GCA_946811695.1. Lineage (NCBI taxonomy): Eukaryota > Metazoa > Arthropoda > Insecta > Hemiptera > Coreidae > Gonocerus > Gonocerus acuteangulatus. The sequence continues at coordinate 8,006,437 of OX328130.1, forward strand.
TACATAACTACCTGGCCGTTTCCATGGAAACATTTCACCGGAAGACTCGATAGGGGATGAAAAAGGTAAAACTCGAACCTCCATCTCGATTCTCTTGTCCCATAATCGATTATTGGGCTTTAATTAAATAATTTATTACAGGCCTAATTAAGTTGCATAACTGGGCCCCTAGGGGGGGGATCATTAACCCCCCCCCCCCCTCAGGAGGAATTCATTACCTGTTCTTTCTTAATAATCCCCGACGGAAGGATTGGGGGAAGGGGAGATGCCTAGGGACTCTTGAGGTTTCTCAATTAATTTAAAAAGGAATATTTTTATTATTGGGACGAAGAACTAATAAAAACATGAAACGAAAATTCTTAATGGCTAACTTTATATAATACCGGCTGAATAAAATAAATAAAAACTTTATTCTCAAGTATGGACTTTTTTAAAAAGAAAATTAAAAGCATATTCTTAAAAGTGGAAGAATATAAATTAGAAGAATTCGCCTTTATAATCTAAGGATTGATTTAACTCCAGAAGTACTTAAAGACATCTAGGGGCTGAGTTAGAATCGACTTATTTATCGATTAGTCTGTGGAAGATCGAATATTGCAACTCCCAGGTCGATATCAATGCGCATGGACACGCAAAACGAAATGATTATAGGTAGTCGTTCGGAGTTCAAGGCACGAAACTAGGAAATTTTGAGCAATTTAGAACATTTGCAAGGCCGGAATAACAATTAAACAGTAAAAGAAAAATAATCAGTGAAAATAAATAAGCAACATTAAAAGAAAAATATTAAAACGGAAAATATGACATTGCATTCTGCAGCCTTTGGAACGGAGAGTAGCATTTCGCTTAACGAACTGTCTAGAACTGTCACATGAGGAGGGACAGCTTACACGTGGTCCATAACTGTCATATATGAAGGGATAGAGTTACACGTGGTTCATAAGTGTCACATTTCGAGAGATAGAGTTACACGTGGTTGATAACTGTCATATAGTCTTTTGCAGTACAATAGCTGGCAGCTTTGAATAGAGCTATTGTAATCTGTCAGATGGTGTTCAGACGCGGGGCACGTCACATAGCCAGACATTTCGCGCATGTAATTTATATGCGGCTAAAGCATGCATTGAAACATCATTATATATTTTATTTATGACTGAATATTTAAATTTGATTTTAATTTGGCACATACAAACTAATTTCCTTTGAAGGATATAATAATATTTCTAGTGCAGTGTTAATTCAAAATAAGAGAAGTAAGTTTCCATAGTACCAATGGGTTCGAATCCAAATCGCACTGTACTACCTTTATTCTCTATGAGACCGGCGGGTTTACACGGCTTCTTCAGGCGGCACCATCGAAGTTGGATCCATGGCCCTTCTATATCCATCTAGTTATTCCATCCGGGGTTCAATTCTAAGTCATTCTTGGTCACTCTAAGATATTTTGCTTTCAGCTAAGGAACAAACATCATGTACCACCAGAAGAAGCATGCTGTTGGGGAAGATTTGTGATTTATCATCGCTGGTGACATATGAAATTCATTTTTTCAAAGACATTTGAATATAAATCATTGCGTCGGAGAACTGCGTCACCAACCTTGAAGAGCATCTAGTCTTTCGTCATCAAATGACAGTACAACATTCCGATGAAATTCTGAATACGGTTTTGTCTAATACTAACGCCCTTTAAAACGTGCCGCTTTAGAACCATGTCGCATATTGCGAAATCCCCGACCACAAATTTCCGAATAGCCGACCAGAAGTAAACCATGCTACCGACAACGACAGAATCTCCGGCTCAAATTAACTATTGCAATAATGCAAGTGCACTTTTTTCTTTCGCCAGTCAGAAATTCGATCACATTATGATCTTAGATCCGGTTTATGCAATTTCATGGTATTATGTACAATATCAGTCAAGGTAAAATTAATTTTCTTTTTCACTGATTGAATTTTCATGCAAAATGATAACAAGTAATGTGTTTCGCGTATATACTTGTGCAACCTCGTAAAATTACAAGCATTTTTTTATTTTTTTATTTTGCCTGATAATAATAAAAATTGGGGTCTCCCGGTGGTCTAGTGGCTAACGCCTTGGAATATCATGCGGGTGATGTGGGTTCGAGTCCTACCTTCAACAGGAATGTTTCTCATTTCAGGGCCCATTGAGAAGATTGCATGCTGCACCATTGTTGCTTAAGAAGGGTGGTTACTAGAAGACAGCCCGGAGCTAATGTTCTAGATGTCGGTTTCCCGTAAAAAAAATAATAACAAAAAAAACTTTAAATAAGAAATGATAAGATTACTGTAAGATATAAATCCTGCCGGAGATGTAATCCATCTTTGAAGAAATAGAGCGTTGCAACCTGCAATGCATTTCTAATGAGATCTACAGCTGATTTGAATAATTCCAATAGAACCTTCGGGATCTTATCCAATACTTCGTCCTATTTCCATTCATGATGAGATTTATTATAATCCGGCCAAGAAAATCTACTGATTTAGGTGGCTGTGATCGGCTGTACAGGAGGTGATACGCGCATTCGGTGTAGCACTATTTACTTACTCCCATCTTGTTGTAGTCCTTAGGTAAATACTGCCTAGATATGGCTAATGTCAAATCTTATAATAATCGTTTTAGCACTTTCCTCCGAAGGAAAGTAGCTATTGAGGTTGGACTCATGACGGAATTTTTGAAAAATTTTTTCAAATCTTTATCGATCCTACCTAGTAGACACCGAAAATGACCCCCGTTAAAATTTATATATATCTATATACATATATATACATATATATATATATATATATATATATATATATATATATATATATGCATATATATATATATATATATATATATATATATATATATATATATATATATATGTCTGTTAACACGATAGCGGCCAGAGTTTTTGTTTCTTTGTCACGAAACTTGGTATATAGCATTCAATTAGTAAACGATTGAACGAGTTCGTTAACAACCAAAGTCGGTCCACCGGAAGGGGTGGTTTACCCCGAACCCAAAACACTAATTAGACTATGTCAGCCGTAATATTTGTAATATTTCAACGAAACTTGGTATTCGCAGTGGTAATATAGAGAGAAAAGTGAGACATAAAAATGAACTAAATCGGTTCATTAGAAGGGGGGGACCCACAATACCAATTCGCCACTACCAGCCGTGATTTTTGGTATATTTCGACGAAACCCGGTATTCGTAGTGGTAATCCACAGGTAAATATGTGTTGTAAAAATAAACTAAATCGGTTCATTAGGAGGGGGGTTTACTCCGACCCACAATACCAATTCGCCACTACCAGACGTGATTTTTGGTATATTTCGACGAAAGTCGGTATTCGTAGTGGTGATCTACAGGTAAATATGTGTTGTAAAAATAAACTAAATCGGTTCATTAGAAGGGGGGGTTTACTCCGGACCCAAATTCCTAATATACCGCTCGTAACCTCATACCGGTCGTAATTTCTGCTGTATTGTAACGAAACGCGGTATACGTCGTGGGTAACTCATGAGAAAGATGTGTTGTAAAAATGAGCTGAATCGGTCGATCGGAAAGCGGGGGTAGCAAATTAATAATTGATCAGTTACTCATTACAAATTTAAAAGAGAACTATTCATGTTTTTATTTTATTTATGTAGGATATTTTAAGCAAATTGTTCTGGAAAGCAGTCTACACTCCGAATTCTGAGGAAAGTGCTTAGTTATGCAGCTCCTGCGTGACGGACTTTTTATGTTCATGCTTCGTCTATGCAATGGTCACCGCCATTGACCAGCTCCTTGTCAAAGGTCCTTTCGACTTGGAACGTCTATGTAATGGTCACCGCGATATTGTCAGTTTCATAGAAAACTTCACCTCGACTGCAACGTCTACGCAATGGTCTCCGCGACAATGGCAGTGTCATGGAAACCGTCAGTTCGACTAGCGGCGTCTATGCTATGGTCACCGCGACAATGGCAGTGTCATGGAAACCGTCACTTCGACTAGCGGCGTCTAGGCTATGGTCACCGCGACAATGGCAGTGTCATGGAAACCGTCACTTCGACTAGCGGCGTCTATGCTATGGTCACCGCGACAATGGCAGTGTCATGGAAACCGTCACTTCCACTAGCGGCGTCTATGCTATGGTCACCGCGACAATGGCAGTGTCATGGAAACCATCACTTCGACTAGCGGCGTCTATGCTATGGTCACCGCGATTTGCCTTTTCCATGTGAAAGGTCATCTAGACTGCTACGGCTATGCAAAGGTCACCTCAATTGGCCTGTTCCATGCCAAACGTCACTTTAACTAGCTACGTCTTTGCTATGGTCACCCCTATTGGACAGTTTCATCTCAAAGGTCACCTGGATTGCAACGTCTATGCATTGGTCATCGCGATTGGTTAATTCCAAGTCTAAGGCCCCAGAACTATTTTCGTCCTTGTCAAATGTCCTAGTAGTTAACTATGGTAATTTTCTACAATTAGTACAATTATCTATCTTAATAATATTAAGATAGATAATCTGGATATATTATATCCAGATATACATTTTGTTTCTCATTTTTTCATGGGCTTAATGCTAGAAATATAAAAAATTGCTAGCTATTGCTAGATATATATAACACTCACAGTCACAGCTCCTTTAGAGAATTAGAACTAATTCTCTTGATGATCCGTGAGTCAGTACTCGCTGTTACACAGTCACTGATATTTTGTGCACTTTCGGACAAAGCGACTAGACGATCAATACGAAGTGACTCATGTCCTGATCGCGTGACGTGATCAGGACGGAATTCGCGTCGCTATAGATTACGGGGGCCTGTATTTCTCCTTGTTCTAATGAATCATCTCCAGACCGAGTCAACGCAAATATTGTTCAAGCAACCGTGCTTTCAATCCGCATATTTTCTATGGATATTTTCAAAAGAGATTTTTGGTAGTACAAAAATTCTTTCAAATAATTTGTAAAATGGTCCCTTCTGTTTAACGACGTAAACAGATTTCATCTCGCTGGAGCTGCATAACAAAGCACACTTGACTCGGAATTGAGGTAGTGTTGAGGGTATTCCTGAATAATGTGCTTGAAATAACCTATATAAATGAATAAAATAAAAACATGAATAGTTCTGCTCTTTTACATTTGCAACGCGCAACTGTTTCAAGTATTAATTTTGTAATTAGTATCCTTCCAGAATTTATTGAATGCATGTTACTATAGTACTTAATAAATGCACAAAAAATTAAAATTTTTGTTTATTGAACTTGATGAATAATAAAAGGAACGGGATACCGCTAATGGCGCACGAATGAGATACAGCACCCCTTCTGGGGGAACTCAACTACCCATAAAACGTCATATCAAAACAGTGGCGCTCCTATTGGTCGCTTTACCAACCTACGTTTTGGCGGGCGAATTCAATTCAAACTTAGCGCAAATTAACCCCCCCCCCCTTCCTAAGAAAGTAAGGTAAATACAGTTTTTCGTTGTAATAAAACAAAAAATACTGAAAAATTACAATTTAAAGAAAAAATTTATATTTAGTTAGATTGGTCTATAATTACGTTAGTATGTTAGTGGTCTAACTATTAAAGATAAATTCTTATTGACTTTTTATTTTTAATACTTGAAGATTAGTTATTTAGTTTGTTATGCAAGACCTAAAAAAAAACCTTTATATTTAGTTAGATTGGTCTATAATAACATGTTAGTGGAGTATTTTAGTGGTCTAACTATTAAAGATAAATTCTTATTGACTTTTTATTTTTAATACTTGAAGATTAGTTATTTAGTTTGTTATGCAAGACCTAAAAAAAAACCTTTATATTTAGTTAGATTGGTCTATAATTACATGTTAGTGGATTATTTTAGTGGTCTAACTATTAAAGATAAATTCTTATTGACTTTTTATTTTTAATACTTGAAGATTAGTTATTTAGTTTGTTATGCAAGACCTAAAAAAAACCTTTATATTTAATTAGATTGGTCTATAATTACATGTTAGTGGAGTATTTTAGTGGTCTAACTATTAAAGATAAATTCTTATTGACTTTTTATTTTTAATACTTGAAGATTAGTTATTTAGTTTGTTATGCAAGACCTAAAAAAAGTTAGAATCTGGTCATTGGGTGTGGATTTCTTGTGGCGGCGATAGGGTCGAAAATTATACGCCAAGCTGCGCCCTCTAGTCGACGAAGGAAACAGAAAGGAATATACAAGAGATATTGAACGGGGAGAATAAAGAAAAGAAGGAAGAGACAGGAAGAATATAGGAAGACTGGTATCGAAGAGAGATTTCGATATATCGATATTGACGGCTCGAGTCGGGAGTGCGAAACCATGTACGGGGCATTAGGGATTTGTCGGGGAGACATTCTGTCATTTGTAGCTCCAGGTAGGCAGTCCGGTTTACTGGGGCCATCTTGGTCTTCCGGGCACGTCTTTTCGGTGGGGGTGTCGTAATTCTAGGCAACGGGGGCAGGGAAAAGGGTTCTAACAAATGGACATATATATATAAAAGTATGTATATACATATATATGACGAGGTTGGCTCAGTGGTAGAGCACTGGACTCATATGCTGAAGGACCTGATTTCCAATCCCGAGCAAGCACTTAAGAATTTTTCTTCTAGTGTCTTCGTTCATGGGTTGAATTCGGCCTCCCTGACCGTCCCTAGGCCAACCCAGCCTCTAATTAATTTATTAATGGGTACCTTGGGTGCAAATGACTCTAGGAGTCGAAGCAACAAGGAGAAACGCAGGCTGTCGGAGCTTAGTTCTGAACACACTATCATGAATCAGGTACCTCTGCAGTATCTGCCCCTCAGGGCCCTTGTGGCCTGTTACGGGACTGATTTTTTTATATATATGTAGATGTATGTGTGTGTGGACAGGGAGGGAGAGGGGGGCCCAAGTTTGCATGCCACCCTCCCACCTTAAAATCTGTAATGGTATGAATGCAGTGTTGAGACTTGGTTTTCCCTAATTGTGGCCCCTGAAGAATCTTTTCAGTCCAAATTCGTAACCTGCTTTAATTTCGGTGTTAATGGTTTTTTTTTTTTTTTTTTTTTTTTTTTTTTTTTATTTTTTTAATTTTAGAATCTATTACATTTCCCGTAGCCTTGCTTCAATTTTTGAATAAAATGTACCGTTACTGAAATTAAAAAAATTGCGTCAAAAACGCAGATTTTACGGGATTTGGGCATTTTACGGCAAAAGGATGCGTCTAATCGAAAAGTTCACGAATATAAATTCGTTTTAGAATTTTATTTCCTACAATATTTCATCGTAAAAAGTATGGCATTCTATTGGAAATTCCAATGTTATGGTAGCCGGAGAAGTACTAGAGGAGGTTGAATATGGACTGAAAAGATTCTTCAGGGGTTAAATTAACGAGCACCAAGTCTTACCTGTCTTAAAGAAATGCCAGATTTTAAGGGGGGTGAACACTTTATATATATATATATATATATATATATATATATATATATATATACACACACATACACATAAAGCGATTTGTGATATATGCCTACATCGTTTAGTCTTTGTTATATTCAAAAATGATAAATTTGTGTTTTATTTTCTAATTTAAGTTTATTTCTCTGTAAATTCTGCCAGTAGAACCAATTTAGCACTTTTGATGAGCAAAACTCTGACCGGTACATACTATTATACATTATTTTCAAGATTCCTGAGGCATTTATTCTCCTTAATTCTCCAAATTTATTCTAATGTTATCTTATCTCTATAAATTGTTTACATAACTGTGTTGTAGTTAATAGTTGTAGTGTTTGTGTTAGTGGTATGAGATTATGTACACATGCAGCCATCTGGCGGCCTATCCCAACACCTCATTTAGTTCCGATTTTCCACCGACGTTATCCGGGTCTGTTTACGCCCAAAGCAGGCACAGACTCCTTCGTCGTGTTTATTTCTGGGTTTTTTTCTATTTCTTTTTAGTCCGTTTTTTATGTTCCTTTGAGGGTCGGTGGTATGTCAAATCGGTACTGCGTGTGGTGTGTGATGGTCTGGTGTTTCTCAACCCGTTAATGTCCTGTCTTCGCTCCGACAGGAATGGCCACGGTATGCTCGAAGAGTCGCTATTCAAGATCTGGTCGATACTTTATCTGTCGGTGTCAATCAGTGTTGGGAATGATGCCTTCAAGCCAAGACAGGGCGGGGTAATATGATGCCTTCAATCCACGCTAGGGCTGGGAAACATGATGCCCTCAATCCACGCCTGGACTAGCAACATGATGCATCCAATCGACTTCTACGCTGAGTGACAGGTACCTTCAATCCAAGCCAGGGCTGGATACCATGATGCCTTCAATCCACGCCTCGGCTGGATAATTTATTATTTTATTATCTACAACTTGGCCATTAGCGCCGTCGGCTGGATAATATGTTGCCTTCAATCAACAACTGGTCTACGAACATGATATCTTCATTATTCATCTGGGCTAGATAACAGAATGCCTGCAAGCCACTTCTACGCTGGGTAACAGGTACCTACAATCCACGCCTTGGCTGGATAACATGATGCCTTCAATCCACGCCTCGGCTGGATAACATGATGCCTTCAATCACCACAATGATAAGTAATATGATGCATTCAATCCACGCCTGGGCTGGTTAACATGATTCCTTCAATCCAAGTCTCGTATGGTTAACATGATCAATCTACGCCATATTGGCTTACAATCTACGCCAGAGTTAGTAACATGATGCCTCAATTGACGCTTGAATTAGCAACATGATGCATGGAATCTACACCTGGACTGGGTAACATGATGCCTTCAATCGACGCCTGGCCAAGTAACTTGATGCCTTAATCCACACCTGGGCTGGTTAAAATGATGTCTTCAATACCCACCTAGGCTGGATAACGTGATGCCTTCAATCCACGCCTGGGCTAGGAACATGATTCCTTTAATGCACGCCAGGGCAAGTAACTTGGTGCCTCAATCCACGCCTGGATTTGCAACATGATTCCTTCAATCAACATCTGGACTGAGTAACACGATTCCTTCAATCAACATCTGGACTGAGTAACATGATGCCTTCAATCCACCATTACACACCTGAGCTGAGTAACATGTTTCTCTTCTAGTATTGAAATGTTCTATCCTATATAAACATTCTTTACGATTATCATTTATACCTTGTCTGGAGGGGTTTCTCCGATTCGACGAAACGGAACCGGCGTTGGGCGGAGTCCGGCTAGAGAACAAACCTGAAGAAGAGGATATAGAGCCTGGAGATTAGAAGCAGGAGCTGGAGAAGAAGGCTAGGAGCTTGTAGAAGAAGAAGTTCATAATTTATTCATCCCTTGTTCCAGTTTGATGATGATGAGGATAGCTGGAGTAGTCAGCACGCTCTACTGGCGACCCGGCGAATTAATATGCCGGAGGTTGGGGTGGGGGTAGAGAACGACTCGGGGTGGGGGGAATAGAAGGAGTGGGGGTAGATAAGGGTTAATTATGGCGATAGAGAACAGATGTCGCCAGCTTCTCTCCGCAGATTCAGATGGCGCTGCTATTCGTCTCACTTACTCTCTACAATACAGAGAGTTCTTCTAGTGCTATTTTAATATATATTAAATAGTTATAATTTTATTTATTTATTTATTAAAAGTTTCGCAGTTTTTAGCGATATACTCTATGACAATAAATGATGATTACATGATTACATAAATGATGATTACATGATTAATTGCCTTTGTTGCGAAGCTCAAGAAACAAACAAATAAACATCATTACAAAATTAGTTCCACAATAAATGATGATTACATAAATCATGATTACAATAAATGATGATTTAACAATAATGGAGATATGATATATACTGTTCAGGGATCACACATCCAGCTGAACAAATCACTATTTAAATCATATGGTGTGTGAAAAAACATGGGAGTGAGAAGAAAAGAAGAAAGTGCAGTGTATCAAAATTCAAGACATTCTACTCAAGACTATTTTATTCCTTCCGGTAAACCTGAAGGAGAGCGTCCTCAACACCGATTTTCTTCAAAGTTTGCACTATAACGTATTTTCATGCACTAAACACGAATCCGTTGAAAAAAATTGTTGTTCTCAACCAGGAAAGAAGTTATTTTAAAAAAAATTTCACTGTTATGAAGGTTAGGGAAGACTGCCTTGGACGACTTTTGGGCATAGAATTCTTATTATTTCTGCGAGTTGGATTGACTAGGGGTTTTGATGTTTTCTTGAGCGAGCGGAACGTAGCGGAGCGATCGGAAACGCATAGCACGTATGCCCAAAAGCGAAAGTTTACGACCAAGTCAGCTACCACAAGGTGAGTCTAAATTTCAATTACACTTCGTCATTAAGGACTATTGCGCAGGCGCGTGTTTACATATCAGCTGTTTACCCCGTCTTTTATAACCTCCATAACAGTGAACTTTAGTGCTTAATAACTTCTTTCCTAGTTGCGAGCAACTTTTTTTTTTCAACGGATTCGTGTTTAGTGCATCAAAATACGTTATAGTGCAAATTTTGAAGAAAATCGGTGCTGAGGTAAAACTGAAGGAGAGTGTCCTCAGCACCTTTGGTCGTTTGTAACCCGCTAACAGTGAACTTTTTTTTTTAAATAACTTCTTTCCTGGTTGAGAACAACAATTTTTTTCAAAGGATTCGTGTTTAGTGCATGAAAATACGTTATAGTAAAAACTTTGAAGAAAATCGGTGTTGAGGACGCTCTCCTTCAGGTTTACCTTCCTTCCTACGTTCCTTCAGTTTTATCATGAGTGAGTAGGGGAAGAAAACTATCCTGGTGAGGGAGGAGGGAGAAAGGGCCGGCCAGCAACAAACCACAATTTTAAACCTAAGTATGTGAGTCCAACCAAGTCAGATCCACCCCCACCATTAAGCTCAACCCATGTAAATATTGATTACCATTAAATATATTTCATCCAAATACAGTCCACTCTCATTTATTTAGAACCACCCTAATCAATTTTCAGGTTTAGAGTATAATTCAATTTAGTTTATAGATTGAACTACCTAGCCTATACATATACTTATATTACACATTATGATTATTACATTATTCCTTATCATTATCTATATACTTATATTGCACATTATTACTACCTTGCTTGTTATTATTGTTATTGTTTTTCGCTACACAGTAATTTACCAATTAATATGTATTTAATGCTGCAATTTGTTCATATCAAACAGTTTATTTTGTGTCTGTACTGTTTATATTCAGATTTAGTTAATGCTTGAAATAGATTGGTGTAATGTTATTCTCAAAGATAGATATATCTGCTTTTCAGATTACCTGTATAAATAATGTTAGACAGATAAGTAAATAGAGGATCTTATTTTTTTTTTTTTTTTTTATTTTTTTTTTTTTTTACGGCGCATCTACATCTTGGTCATTAGCGCCGACATCCAGGGTGCAGCGAGGAATTTTACCAGCGAGCCGTGGGATGATAAAATTCCTGCCGGAGGTTGGGAATCGAACCCACCATCTCCCGCTTATGAATCCAAGGCGCTAGCCATTAGACCACGGGAGACCCCAGAGGATCTTATTATACGACGTATTGTCACAGTTTGTTAAATATATTTGTATTTATTTAAATAAGCGTATATCTTGTCTATATACACTATATATGTTATATAAATAGTTATAATAACTACTGGCAGATACTATAGAGGTATCTGTTTACTGAGATATTCTCCATTGTAGACAGTGGTCTGTAATATTCTCGGGCTTAAGGTATATAATCTTTACAAATCGAAATATAACATTTTTGCTATTCTAAAATCAAGTAAATACTGTATTACCACTTTCCTCCTAAGGAAAGTAGCTATTAAGGCTGCACTTATGACGGAATTTTTGAAAAATGTCTTCAAATCTTTATCGATCCTACCTGGTAGACACCGAAAATGACCCTTTTTAAAATTTCTCTTAGTATATATATATATATATATATATATATATATATATATATATATATGTGTGTATATATATGTATATATATATATATATATATATATATATATATATATATATGTATATAGGAGCGTGTAGGGGACTGAAAAACTAAGACAAAAAGTAGCTCGTTTTGGAGGAAATCGCCAAAGAAGAAACGAAACAAGTTTTCATTTTTGTTCTTATTTATTTAAATTTTTAATGGAAAAAATTTTCATTGCGAATTATTTCAATAAACCAATTACTAAAATTCAATCTCTTGATGCTGATATATTTTTTATGTACGGTTTCTGCAACGGTAATGCTTTAGAAGCGGTGCGAGAATATGGGCTCCGATTCACATATAGAAGACTGCTTAATCGGCGATTCTTTTTGTTAACTTTTAATATACAACGCTTACAGATTCCTCGAAGCCTCAGTGAACTGTTGTCTGATAGGAGCCCCCACATTGATACCATACTGACATACTTAAAGACGACAAAGACATATAATAAAATATAATTATACCAAACATAACTCCCAAGTCAAAGTTTCTTATTTCAGGATAATATTCCTCAGATATCAACTCCCCAAATATATTACTAATATTTATTATTACCGTTAAAATTATAAGTTTAATTCTGTATTTATTTATTTTATTAATTCCTTATATATTTCTTTTTTATTTTTTATTATTATTCTTTTCTTCATTTCATTTTCCGTACCCTTTAATTTTGTTACTGATCCTTAGCTTATAATTTATTATTTTATTTATTATATTTTATATAAATTCTTTTAGGGGAGATCGCCATTGCTGTGCAGCTCTTAAAGTAAAATGAATAAATAATATACAACGAGAGACTGTGTAAGTTTATTAATTTACTTTTTTTTTTGTGTTATCATCTATTTAATGTAGCTATTGCTCAAAATGTTTCCCTCTTGTAGAATTGCAATTATTGCATCTTGCTCTGCCTTGATAAATTGCACTTCACCTATAATTCGGTCTATTAATTCCTCTCTTGAGTTGATAGACTCCGAATAAACTTCCAGCTTCAGGGTTCCCCATAGGAAGATTTCCAAGGATGCCATGTTGAGGTGTTCGGGGTGACCAAGGTACTATTCCTCCACGTCCAAACCATCTTTATGGATAATTTTGTGTTCAGCCATTTATGTTTTTCAATCATTCAAGTAAAACAAAAAACCGGTCCCAACAATAATCCGTTCCAAATTCGAAGCCAAACGTTTATGCAAATTCATTTTAAACATAGGCTTTTCATGAGCCCATACATATAAATGAATATATATATATTCGATTAATTTCATTGTTTGTTTACAATCATATACAAAAATTCACCTTTTCGCGCCCCACTGGTCACACTAAAATGGCCGCCTTCAGGCTTCAACCTATTTCGTTTAGGCTCCCACCACTCCCTGCTAACTGAATGTGAAGACCACATTTTTAGACCTAGCAGTGTGTGCTATGTTAAAGATTTTTTTTTTCTAGTGTCTTAGTTCATGGGATGAATTCGGCCTCCCTGGCCGTCCCTAGGCCAACCCAGCCTTTAATTAATTTAATAATGGGTATTTTTTTTAATTAATTTAATAATGGGTTTCGGGGTCTCCCGTGGTCTAGTGGCTAGCGCGCTAGATTCATAAGCGGGAGATGGTGGGTTCGATCCCCACGGCCCCAGAAATTTTCGCATCTCAGGGCTCGCTGAGAAAATTCCTGGCTGCACCCTGGACGTCGGCGCTAATGGCCACGATTTGTCGATGCGCCGTAAAAATAAAAAAAAAATAAAATAAAAAAAAATAAAAAAAAAATAAAATAAATAAATAATGGGTATCTTGTGGTGCTAATGACTCTAGCAGCCGAAGCGGCCAAGGGGAATTCAGGCGGCCGGAGCATAGTACTGACCACACTATCTCCCTAGTGTGCCGTATGGTCATGAATCAGATACCTCTATAGTATCTGCCCCTCAGGGCCCTCATGGCCTGTTACGGGACTGATTTTTTATTTATTTTTTTTTTCACTTGTTCTTTCTGTTTCAAAACAATAATCAGAGCGGACCTACTATATTTCCTGAAATATTCACCCATAAATATGTTCCTTGCTCGAGTAGTACATTAGTATCTAATAAAGCGACCCTTCTAGATGGGAGATACCAAAGAGGCTGTAGTTTTTCCTTCTAGATCTAATCTCGTTGACTTCCCATAAGGTAATCACCACGTCCCATCTAGTGTCGGCTCGGCTAGGCATTTTACTCTCAAGAAGTTGGGAATTTCATGTGCGTCGGTCCCAACATCTAGAAGCTAGTAGCTTTCCTGCTTCTGGGTCTTTGTACCATGTTGGGACCGCTCCCACGCAAAAAATAACTACTGCTACTAAATTAGTTATTAAAGCATTATTTACCTGCGCGTGACAGTTTTTTGTATTAACCCGGCAGCGGTCGCATGGGTCTGACGACCCGACAGACTCTGCCTTGCTCTTGTGAAAATCGCTGAAGAGCTGTTACCGAGCTGAAGTTAGCTGGACCACTCTCCCAAATCCTCCTTTGCAAGCAGAAACCTTCTGCACATGTTCAGGTGTTACTCGACTGTCTGTATGTGGCCTTCTGTTGTTGTTACGGTTTTTTTCTTTAATTGTTTGCATCTAATATTTTCTATTTTGTATTAGGAATTATAACTATTTATTGAAGGAAATTAAATAATATATATAATTAAAATACAGTAGAACCTCTCATATCCGACCATGACAGGACCGGGCCATGGTCGGATCGGCCAAAAGGTCGGATATCGGGAGGAGGAAAAAAAAAACCCTTCGAAATTTATAAAACCAGCTATAATATACTGTACATACTGTAATACAACTTTATTGTATTGTAATTGTAAAACTGTTGATATATACATTTCAAACATTTACTTTTTTGAAAATATGAACAAAATTTAAGCATACTTTATTTAAAGAATTCAGTTATGGATTTTTGTTTTAATTTTTTGAATCTTGACTTTGCGGAAGTGTCCCTCCACTTTTTTTGCCAACAATATCTCCATTGGGGTTGCATTCGGATGTTGCTCGATGTATTTCATCGCTACGTTGAAGGAGTCCTTAGCAGCAGGATGACTCACTACATCGTCACTGTTGGTTTCGTATTCATCCGAGTGGATTTCTTCGTCCGCGGCTTTGTTCTGCGCAACAGCAATGATTGAGTCATCGTTGAGATCTTCATCGCTAACTTCTGAAACATCAGCTTCAACAAGTCACTCTTCTACATCTGTCATCTGGAGATCATGATGATACACTTGTAGATTTTTTAATGTTTCTCTTGTGTCTGCTTCAACTTCTGCTTCTGTCTATGTCGGTTCATGTTCAGTCTCAGCTTCGTCTTGTTTCAATGATGGTCGAGTCTTTTTCCAAGTCTTCTGAAGGGTGGTTTGACTGATTTCGTCCCAACCTCTAGCAACGATCGGATTTCGGGAGGAGTCGGATATGGGAAGGTCGGATATGAGAGGTTCTACTGTATGTATATGTTACCGGCAAAGTATAGAATCCAGGCATTCTATAGAATGCCTGAGTGGTTTAGGGAAAGTATAGAATGTATTAGTTTCTACATCGTATTACACACATTGCCTAGGCATTCTATATAATGCCTAGGTATTCTATAGAATGCCTAGGTATTCTATATAATACATTGCCTAGGCATTCTATATAATGCCTAGGTATTCTATAGAGTGCCTAGGTATTCTATATAATACATTGCCTAGGCATTCTATATAATGCCTAGGTATTCTATATAATACATTGCCTAGGCATTCTATATAATGCCTAGGTATTCTATAGAGTGCCTAGGTATTCTATATAATACATTGCCTAGGCATTCTATATAATGCCTAGGTATTCTATATAATACATTACCTAGGCATTATATAGAATGCCTAGGTCTATAGAATGCCTGTTGCTTATTTGGCATTGTATAAAATTAAAAAGGTTTTGAGTATACTACATACACTTTACTTAGATACTTGAAAGAAATGACAACAGGTAGAATTTGAGTGTTCAGAATCAATGCAAATCACTAAAATAAAGCGTCCTCAGCACCGATTTTCTTCAAAGTTTGCACTAAAACGTATTTTGATGCACTAAACACGAATCCGTTAAAAAAAAAAGTTGCTCTCAACTAGGTTAGAAGTTATCGAGCACTAAAGTTCACTGTTATGTAGGCTATAAAAGACGGCGTAAACAGCGTATTTGTAAACATGCGCATGCGCAATAATCCTTAATGAAGAAGTATAATTGAAATTTAGACTCACCTGTCTAAATGTTTCCGCTCGCTACGCTCGTTCAAGAAGATATCAAAACCCTAGTCAATCAAACTCGCAGAATTTAATAGAATTCTCTTAATCTCTGCGAGTTGGATTAACTAGGGTTTTGATATCTTCTTGAGCGGGCGGAAACGCATAGCACGTATGCCCAAAAGTCGTCCTAGGCATTCTTCTAATTCTCCTAGACATCATCAGACGCGATGTTCATGGACATAAATCCGCAATCGCTCCGCCGGTAGTTACTCCTACAAGCTACAAATCCTCTCTTTCATACTTTGCCTAAAGCACAGTATGCATTCTATATAATGCCTAGGCAATGTATGAAATAAGCTTTATTTCATACATTGCCTGCTGGATATAGGCACTCTATAGAATGCCTGATTATATAGTTTGCTGGTAACATATCTATTGAATTGGAGGCTCCTAAAAAAGGCCTTTGGAACTGAGGGGTCTGTCAGACCTACGCGACTAGTCTTATATATTTTTCGATTTTCTTTTTTCTCGTAAAGAAGTCCGCTTGCTCAAGATCATATCGAAACTCTAGTCAATCCAACAAGTTGATAATGATCAGATCAATGATAGTTTTTCGGTGGATAATGACCCGATTTGCAATTTAACGGAGCTTCCATTTTTAAGTAAAATAAACAACAAACTAGGAAATCGGGAAAGAACAAACAAGGAAACACCAATCGTGTAAACAACACCAATCGTGTAAAAACACCAATCGTGTAAACAACACCAATCGTGTAAACAACACCAATCGTGTAAACAACACCAATCGTGTAAAAACACCAATCGTGTAAACAACACCAATCGTGTAAAAACACCAATCGTGTAAAAACACCAATCGTGTAAACAACACCAATCGTGTAAAAACACCAATCGTGTAAACAACACCAATCGTGTAAACAACACCAATCGTGTAAAAACACCAATCGTGTAAACAACACCAATCGTGTAAACAACACCAATCGTGTAAACAACACCAATCGTGTAAAAACACCAATCGTGTAAACAACACCAATCGTGTAAAAACACCAATCGTGTAAAAAACACCAATGTACAAATTAATTGTGTTCTAAATAGAAAGGGAACAAGCCGGTTATTATAAGCACAATGACCAATAGAATTGCTTATAGGAATAGACCAATAGAAATGCGTTATCCATGATCCAGATATCTAAACGAGACTCATATCTTTAATCTGATTTGAAGCTAATATGTAAGTACCAAGATTTGTATATGATGTGTAAAAATGAATTGAGGTTAGTAGGTTATTTTATTATTGCAAATAAACAACCGTATTTAATTAATGTGCATTTAGAATGAAAGATTAGCCTGTTGGAATGCAGAAGAGAAGGCTCTGCTACCTGGCCCTGGCAAAGAGATACAAGTCCAAGTTTTTATCTCTTTGCCAGAATCCGCCATGATAAAAAGAGGCTTTGAATAAGACAAAGGAATTAGGCGCGCCATTGTCCCGCATATTTGTGTGTTTGAATTAAGTCTGCTTATGAAGAAGCTTTCAGGACCTTCTGTCTTTGACCGTACCTTTTCTGATTCATCTAGATGTTTTTTGTCGGCGGTTCTCGGCCTTTCTGTTTTGAATACAGCCCCCCCCCTTCCATTTCTCCCCTCATTTCCCCCTCTCTTTCATACGAGACAACTCTCTGTGAAATTAACAAATCCTCTTTATTTTGCACTCTTCCTTTCTAGAAATTGTACTGTCCATTATGAAACCAATAAACATTTTTTACAACTTCAACAAATATTTTCCCCCTCTTGTCCGTTCAATATACACACACATATATATATATATATATATATATATATATATATATATATATATATATATATATATATATATAATTTGTATTGTTCATGTTCTTTTGTATTTAAAGTAAGACTAATAGATTTTAGAACAGCTGGCACATGAGTGTATTTTTTAGCACTTTCCTCCGAAGGAAAGTAGCTATTGAGGTTGGACTCATGACGGAATTTTTGAAAAATTTCTTCAAATCTTTATCGATCCTACCTAGTAGACACCGAAAATGACCCCCGTTAAAATTTATATATATCTATATATATATATATATATATATGCATATATATATGTGTCTGTTAACACGATAGCGGCCAGAGTTTTTGTTTTTTCGTCACGAAACTTGGTATATAGCATTCAATTAGCAAACGATTGAACGAGTTCGTTAACCACCAAAGTCGGTCCACCGGAAGGGGGGGTTTACCCCGAACCCAAAACACTTATTTGACTATGTCAGCCGTAATATTTGTTATATTTCAACGAAACTTGGTATTCGTAGTGTTAATATAGAGGGAAAAGTGATATATAAAAATGTACTAAATCGGTTCATTAGAAGGGGGGGTTTACTCCGGACCCACAATACCAATTCGCCACTACCAGCCGTGATTTTTGGTATATTTCGACGAAACTCGGTATTCGTAGTCCTAATCCACAGGTAAATATGTGTTGTAAAAATAAACGAAATCGGTTCATTAGGAGGGGGGGGGGGTTACTCCGGACCCACAATACCAGCCACTACCAGCCGTGATTTTTGGTATATTTCGACGAAACTCGGTATTCGTAGTGGTAATCTACAGGTAAATATGTGTTGTAAAAAGAAACTAAATCGGTTCATTAGAAGGGGGGGTTTACTCCGGACCCAAATTCCTAATATACTCATACCGGTCGTAATTTCTGCTGTATTGTAACGAAACGCTGTATACGTCGTGGGTAACTCGTGAGAAAGAAGTGTTGTAAAAATGAGCTGAATCGGTCAATCGGAAAGCGGGGGTTTAATTTGTAATATATTTGAATAGAAAAGCCGGCAGACGTAGGTTCACAAAGCCGCCGCAAGGAGCGCTTTCTACCAATAGAGTGACTGTATCCTGTTCCTGCGTTAGATCAAAATACGATATGAGGATTTTTGTATTTATTACGTAGTGTAGTAGGTACCATGTGTAAACATAACTCTGGATGCAAATTAATAATTGATCAGTTACTCATTACAAAATGAGAACTATTCACGTTTTTATTTTATTTATGTAGGATATTTTAAGCAAATTGTTCTGGAAAGCAGTCTACACTACCCAAATTCTGAGGAAAGTGCTTAGTTATGCAGCTCCTGCGTGACGGACTTTTTTCCCTATCACTGAAGTAGGCTTGTGAAAATTAATTTTTAAAACGGCTTTAATAGCACCAGTCGTTGATACGCCGTTAAACGCACAAAAATAAAAAAATTAAAAGTTTTTTTAATATTAATAATAGAAATAGAGATTGACAGTGTAAAATAACAACTTTAGAAGTCAATTCTTTGTTTACAGAGCAACACATTGGGTCATTTTGGAGTCTATTCCCACGAATAAAGAAGTTTATCATTATACACATACACACACACACTCACACACACACACATATATATATATATATATATATATATATATATATATATATATATATATTAAATTCAGCTGTTTGTCTGTTTGTTCCTAATACAAATCCATCGATTTTGACCAAACTTGGCACGCAGGTACGTCTTGATCCGGGGAGTAACATAGGCTAGGTCATGATCGTCTAGGACTCAGTTACAATTCTGGGAGGGGGGGGGTAAACAACAGTGCCGTAGGTACTATCAGGAGGTGTCAACGTCACACAGATTCTGGGGGGGGGGGGGGGGGGGGGGGTAAACAACAGTGCCGTAGGTACTATCAGGAGCTGTCAACGTCACACAGATTCTGGGGGGGGGGGGGGTAAACAACAGTGCCGTAGGTACTATCAGGAGGTGTCAACGTCACACAGATTCTGGGAGGGGGGGGGGGGGGTAAAGAACAGTGCCGTAGGTACCATCAGGAGGTGTCAACGTCACACAGATTCTGGGGGGGGTAAACAACAGTGCCGTAGGCACTGTCAGGAGGTGTCAACGTCACACAGATTCTGTGGGGGGGGGGGGGGGGGTAAACAACAGTGCCGTAGGTACTATCAGGAGGTGTCAACGTCACACAGATTGCCAATCAGTCGATACTGCTATAACACTGTTGTTGCAGTTTCTGAACTTCTTGCTTTGGCCTTTGCACCTGCATTATCAGTTCTGAATGAAACAACGGACAACATTTCCACCTATAATCGTTTTACTTGAAGGCCATTTGTGTACAAGTCTCTCATTTTCCATAGTTTTGTTGTATCATAGCCAGTTGGCACCCATGATAAGAGATTGTAATACCGACCTGTGTCTGCACACACGTTTAACATTACTTGGCATCTGTGTTTGGCGTACCTACAACATATCCATACGCCACCTCTGCTCCTGTGTCTGCACACATGTTTATCATTACTAGACCTATAGAAAGAGTCTTGTTGTTCCTACTATCTCCGTCAGACATCTTCAGTTCCTCCCAGATCCTATCTTCCTCCCGAAGCTGCTAAATATACCATCCTAGGATATTCCCTTTAGTGGAAAGGTTAACTTGTCGTGACTCCATTGTGTTTCCTACCATTCCCTGGTTTTATTGCATTCCAGAAAGTGTACCTAAAAAGGTAATCCCACCCCCCCACAAACCCTACTTCTTACACGTTTCTCAAATTAACCTATACTCTAAGATAAACCGCAAAGCAGCCTCTAATCAAATCATTAATTAGCTAGATCAGAAATCTCTCAGTTTTATTTACCTGGCATTAACAGGTTTTTTATTTTTTAGAATAAATATTCTTGAACTCCTTTATATCAAAATCTGTTCAAGTTAGTAGATTTTCACTCCTCCTTGAAGGATAACACTTCTGTTACTCTCACGAGAGTCAGGCTGGGTCAGAATCTACTCTAGGTGAACACTATAATCTAGACGCGCAGAAAGCATTACTCATCCCTACTCATTGCTGGCAGGTTCTTTTTATGCACATACTTCCTGCACATTAGAAACAATACATTTTACTAACAACACATTCCAATTTGATTTAATTTATTATTCAGAAACACATGTTTATAAATTTATTAGCACTTTCCTCCGAAGGAAAGTAGCTATTGAGGTTGCACTCATGACGGAATTTTTGAAAAATTTCTTCGAATCTTTATCGATCCTACCTAGTAGACACCGAAAATGACTCCAGTTAAAATTTATATCTCTCTCTCTCTCTCTCTCTCTATATATATATATATGCTATTTTTCAAGCTACTTCGCTGGGAATTAAATGTGTTGTTCATTCGGCATCTGTCTCCAGCGGTCTTGCTCCTCCTGTCATCGCAATATTTCGCCGGATTCCTCTCCGGCTTCTTCAGGCAATGATTCATTCCCTTACCAACCAGCAAGGATGAATGATTGCCTGAAGAAGCCGGAGAGGAATCCGGCGAAATATTGCGATGACAGGAGGAGCAAGACCGCTGGAGACACATGCCGAATGAACAACACACACATATATATATATATATATATATATATATATATATATATATATATATATATATATATATATATATATAGTTATATATGTGTCCGTTAACACGATACAGGCCAGAGTTTTTGTTTTTTTCGCCACGAAACTTGGTATGTAGTATTCCCCCATCAAACGATTGAACGAGTTCGTTAACCAACAAAATCGATCCATCCGGAGGGGGGTTTACTCCGGAGCCAAAGTAGTTATTTGTCAATACCAGCCATAATTTTTGTTATATTTCAACGAAACTCTGTATTTGTTGTGCTCAACTAAAGAGGAAAATGTTTTGTAAAAATAAACTAAATCGGTTGACTAGAAGGGGGAGTTTACTCCGGACAGAAATTACTAATTTGCTCATACCGGTCGTAATTTCTGCTGTATTGTAACGAAACGTGGTATACGGCCTGGGTATCTAATAAGGAAGAAGTGTTGTTGTCTATCGGAAGGGGGGGATTTACTTTGTACTTGTAATTGAAACAGGTGTTATTTATGTTTTTATTTTATTTATCTATATAGGTTATTTTAAGCAAATTATTCAGGAATGCAATCGACACCACCCAATTCTGAGGCGAGTGCTTAGTTATGCAGCCCCTGCGTGACGGACTTTTTTTATCTCAAAAGGATCAGTCGCTTCATTCATGTTCTATGTATATGTACTTCTAAAAGTGGCCATACACGTTAAGTTCAAATCTCAGGGCACAGTTTGGCCTCAAGGTTTGGACTGTACGGGTCTAGCACACACACGATAAGTTAATAAACCTCAAGGCTGAGTCTGCACAGTCCAGTTAGAGACGTACTGAATGCGAAGCAAATATCCTCTTGTCCACACACACCAGGCCTGGCCTGCACAGTCCCGGCCTCACTGGTCTGTACAGTTAATCTATTGGTTTTATCATTCTACTTCGATGGACTGTACAGTTCAAGGATGTCCCTGGACTGCGCATTCCTGGCCTCATTGGTCTGTACAGTTCAAGGATGTCCCTGGCCTGCACAGTCCCAGCCTCATTGGTCTGTACAGTTAATCTATTGGTTTGACCAGTCTACTTCGATGGACTGTACAGTTCAACTCTGGCTTCAAAGCAGTCTCAAATACGGCGAGGACTGCACAGTCGAAATCTTGAGATATTCCTCGCCGTGTATGGGCGCCCTAAGGCTGCACCTACATTGGACCCGTTTTTCGTTTGACCGACAGCGGCCGACCTGAGTGCCTACATTGGTCCCGATCCGATCCGATTTAGTCACAGATCGTCAGTAATGACCTCGTAGAAAAGCATTGGAGGTCATAAACATTAGAAGGTTATACACGTTGGATGGTTATAAACATCTTTCCACGCAATTTAATAAACAAGGGAAAGTAAAAACAAAAATGTGAATTCACAAAGTTGTTCTAAATTTTATTTCTTTGATATAAAAAAAAAAAAAATGCATTGAAATCGGTTAAGATTTAGAACCTGTAGACTTTTTTGAAACACAATATGTGGGTTGGCGCCATTTTGCTTCGTCGGTCCGAAATGGGTCTAGAAACAAACAAGTTTGAATGGCCAAGAATCGGTGTGTGTGAGTGTTTACATATACATATTCTATTTAGTTTCAAAAACAATTAAATAACTCCGAGAAAATCAATAAATAAACAAACACTTCATTACTAAAAAATTGCATCATTATTCGCGAATCTTAAATTTAAAAACTAGTGCATTAATTACTAATACAGCAGTACAGCTCCTAGGTCTTAAAACATGTGTTTAATGACCGCTTGGTGGTTGACAACACATTAAAAAAAAAAAAAAAAAAAAAAAAAAAGAATCGGTGGCCGTTGGATTGGACCGGGTTGGATCGGGTTGGGACCAATGTAGGCACCTCCATTGAGATGCATGTGTTTGTTTTTCTTCCGACATTCGGTGGCTATTGGATCGGATCGGAACGGGTCCAGTGTAGGTGCACCCTAACATGTAATTCGAGCTACTTTTCCTTTCAACCTTATCTTGACATATAATGACTTTATCTCAATTCAATTTTACTGATTACAAATGGGAGTTGTCTTTTCTTTTTTTTTTTTTTTAATAAAACCATCAAACTACTTGAGCGAGTGGATTCTCGGACATTGGATACAGTTATCACTTGTTCTAATTCTTCCTTTAGTGTGTTGATGTCTTCCAGGAATGTGCTTGTTGAAAGTGGTCACCAATCCATTTCGGATATGTAGACAAGATGGCATCTAGTACATGGTACATATCTTCCTACCTTCAAAGGAAACATATTGAGGTCTCCGGAAGTGCCAACAGAATAGCCAATAGTGTGCATCAACACGAACAGACACACTTCAGCACTGCAAGTTTTTTGGAGTAAAGTCTTGTAGGTAAATAGGCTTAATGAGGAAATGAAATACTTTAATAAGAAAAAGAGAAGTAAACAATGTATTTGAAGAGCGGGAAGGGAGGGGGGTATTTAAAGCAGGACAAAGGAACCGCCTGAACCTGGGGGGGGTCGAGTCTCGGAGGTTGGCAAGCGTGGTAATTAAAAATATTATTAATAATGTCAAAAAGCTTTATTTCCTCTTTTATAATTATTGTCCTTTGAGTTTTATTTTTAGAAATGCTCTTTGTTACTGGTCCCTTCAAAAGAAGTTTAGCATTTATAACAACGTATTTTATTTCTGGCTGGGTCTCCAAAGTATTTATATCTGGTATACACTGACGTGCTGAGGAAGCAACTATGTTGCAAATTACTTGTGGAATTATGTTGGGATAAACCATGTTGCAAATTACTTGTGGAATTATGTTGGGATAAACCATGTTGCAAATTACTTGTGGAATTATGTTGGGATAAACCATGTTGCAAATTACTTGTGGAATTATGTTGGGATAAACCATGTTGCAAATTACTTGTGGAATTATGTTGGGATAAACCATGTTGGAAATTACTTGCGGAATTATGTTGGGATAAACCATGTAGGAAATTACTTGCGGAATTTAAAAAGAAACACAGAAAAATACAATCGGAATTATACATCTCTTCACTCATTGAGGAAAATATTAGTTTTTTTTTTTAATTGAGTACTTGCTGTTTTTCAGATTTATCTTCCAAATTTTTGTTCGATTCGGCACAAAAAGTACTTCAAAAATGTTACCGAAATCAGAAAGATTCAAGTACCTTCAGATTTTTGCCAGTGCGCGGTCTGAACATGCCGCAGTGTGTGGCAGTCTTCCTGCCAGTGTCTGGCAAATAGACCGCATAGTAGGGATGGGCGGTAGTCGATAGTTACTATCAATATATCGATATTTCATCATTATCGATAGTATCTTTCGATAGTAATGGACTATCCGTATATTTTTTACTTTTTTTTTAGAATTAGAAGTTCTCATCATCTGGGGGGCTGTAGTATTAAATACTGACACCTCTGGTGAATTAAATACTGAAAAATAACCGTCTGGTGGATACAACCAACTACATAATGTTGCCAGGATATACCTTTGTGTTCCAGGCGCGTCTGCACCCTCAGGATGTGTATTTTCAGCCGCAGGAAGTCATTTTTGAGCAGCGGAACAGACTGAGCGAAGAAAAGCGGAAAAGTTGTTTTTCCTTTCTGGTAATATGTGGCTCAAGAAGTACAACTAAAATAGTTTGAAATAATAGCACTTTTTTTTACCACCTGATATTATATTCTTTGGAAATGCTTTTCATAAATTTAAATAAATTAGTTTTTCGTTTTAAACCTTTGTGTAATCTTATAAATATACCTAATCCTGCACGTAATAGATAATTCAATTCAATAACATTAAATTCTTTATAGCACACGTATGTAAGGAATAGAGGAATCCACAATCGAATAACTATCGATAGTATCTATATATTTTAACCTATAGTATCGGCCTATCGATAGTGCTGAACTATCGACTATCGCCCATCCCTACGGCTTAGCCTGACGTCCGGAGAAGGAAATCCTCTTACAAAGATTATTTAGTTTTTAATTGGTTTTCTCTCAGTTTCTGATTTTATCATTAACTTTTATAATTTGTTGCAGGTACTGTTGCAGTTTTTCTTCGCCTGCAGATTTGTAAGTTATATTTTCACAAATAATACATTTATACTAAATTACGCTTAATTAGTCATACGTTACATTAAACTTTCAGATTTGTTATTCATCAAATCAACGACATAATAATGTTATATGGAAAATATTGTATCTTGTAAATGATGTCAACCCTTCTTATCACCTGTCTGTGTGTGGGTGTTTAAGCTCGTTAATGCGTGTCTCCTTGTTAAAGTACATAACAAGGAGACACGCACTTAGTGTGTAAGTGTGTGAGTAACGCATTGGTGCGTCCTTTCCTACTAAGGAAGGAAGCCATAATTCTGATCCGTTTGTCGTTTTTCGGGTCCGCTATCCGTTATTGGATAATGTTCCTTTCCCTCTTTATCCTGGATTGCTTGATTTTGTTTTGCTTGTCTTGGTTCATATCTTTAGCCGCTCAAAACATAAAATGTTTACGATTTGAAAGCAATGAGGTTTGGATAGTATATGTACATGTACAAAACATTGATTTACCAACGACTGAAAAAGTACTCTTTTGAAGCAATAATAAATTGCATATCGGTCAATTTTCCACTGAAAAAACAGTGATATATATTATCAACGAGTTGGATTGACTAGAGTTTCGATATATCCTTGAGCGAGCGGAAACCCATAGCAATTATGCAATTAACGTAAGTGCTAATGTTATATAACCTAGGAAACCAGTAGCACGTACGTATGTTAATGGTATAATTGCTATGCGTTTCCGTTCGCTACAGGTTATATCGAAACTCTGGTCAATCCAACTTGTTGATAATATTAATAATTGGTCTTTCGGTCGCTATATTGCCACAATTGAGTTCTCATTTCATGATCCGGATCCCGGAACGAGACTCACTTCTCGAGATCGGTCAAACTACTACGTAAGTACCGAGGTATTTTTCCCCGAGCCCATCGCTGAATAAAGTGTACCTCCCAGAAGCGGGAAGCGAACCCACACATACCCGCGATGACCCAGCATACTTCTCGCTGGTCCAAGTAGACACCCTCTGAACTCATCTACTTTGGACGACAACTTGGACCTAGGAAACCACCTGCACCATAGTGAGCATCCCCTCCACGTGGCAGACCGCAAAATCCATTTAATTCCCGACATCGCCGGAGAGCGAGCTAGTGGAGGGCAACGCCTGCGCAGATCCAATCACATTAAGGCGACTGCTTATCATCTTCGTTTAATCACTTCGCTTTGTCGGTCAGATCAAAGCATCTTCTCTACCGTTTCCTCTTTCCCCACTTACGCTAACCCACTCACCCCCCCCCCCTCCACATTCCAATTTCATCTTCTTACAGAAACATTTACCTAACTAAGCAAATAATGTACGTGTATAAATATAATAATAATAATAATAATTTGTAACAAAAACTAAAATTATCTTGAATAAAGAAGGTAAAATTAGTAATGTACGCAGGATAAATCTTACTAGCAAATATCGTTAGGAATCTGAAGGTTAAAGTTGACGATGATAGCTTATCGACCGATTTGAAAAACGTGATTTTAGGAAATTTACTTTAAAGTTTAATTTAACGTTATTTCCCCCCCCCCCCTTAACTTAACTTTTTTGAAATAAAGAAAAAAAATGATTTTTAATTTTGAAATTTATCTGTGGTTTAGTTGAAAAATCTAATTTTTGGCACGTTAAAAACTGATCCGGCTAGTAAAGATCCGGGTAAAGTTTCGGGACGGCTATACTTCCGGAAGATTGATTGGCCTCTCAATTGGCCTCTCAAATCCTCCTTCATACCTCCAACATTCAACCTAATCGAAGGTTTCTATGCTTATTAAGTGGTATTTCTTAAATGAATCACTCATTTTCATTGCACTACGAGTTCATTACTGACGAGCTGTGACTGGATCGGATCGGATAGGGTCGATATCTAAGTAGGCACTCACGTCGGCCGTTTTCGGTAAAACGATATCGGATAGGATCGGATCGGGAGAAATACGAGTCCAGCCTTAGTCGTATGTGTCCATTTCTTATTCGAGCTAGGGCTATCTTTTCAGGTTTGCTTTCTGGATGAATGGATGGCCTTACCTCTACTGCAGTCATAATTCTTTCCAAGTTTATCGTCTTGTGATTAGAAGACCGGGGCATTGGCATTTTAATCAGTTGGTTTTAACACAAGCTGTTAGCGAGAATCAAAAAGAATCTCTGAAGATGAGAACTGAGTTTCAAAGACCTTCCAAATGAAGGATTTGATCTGATTCATCGAGAACTTGCCAATAGTTTCACTAATGCAAAACACCTTACGCAACAGAACTTAAACAATGATCCTGAGCTTCGCTAAGTAAATATTGGCTCTAATTAAGTCCAAACAACCAATAACAAGGCGGACTTCTTCTTCTGCTTAACAGGCACGTGCCCCCCCCACCCCCAAACTCCGCCAGCTTTGCTCATAATAAAGTCCGATTCGAAGCATCTGTTTATTAGGGCAGTTCAAAGCTAAAGGCTAGAACTTAGGGAGAATTAGTGAGCGATGTTTCTAAGTCCGGGCTTAACTTAATCAAGGAACCAACTTGCCAATCCGAATCCCCAGGTTTGTCTTCAACCTTAGAGAATATGGAAAGCCAATGGAATGCTAACCATCGACAGATATTTCAGCGGCTTTCATCCTTCCATCTTTAGGAAGGAAACCCGCTTATGAAGCCGAGCTTATTACGCAATCCGGAAGTGTTTACTAAAAAATTGCTTAAGTAAATGTTCAGAAGCCATAGATCAAGCAAATGACGGTGGTATATATATATATATATATATATATATATATATATATATATATATATATACATACATACACATATACTACGCAGTTACCCGGCGTGCCATGCTACACCTATCATACTTTCTGCATTTAGGAAAGACAAAATAAATTAAAAACCAAAAGTAATATTAAAACTACTTTAACTGCTAAATAACTGTAACTGTTCGGATTTACAGTTTCGAACCCGTCCTAGACGATTTTAACCTAGCCTATGACACTCCAGGGATCAAGACATGCATGTGTGCCAAGTTTGGCCATAATCGATCGAACGGTGTAGATTTGTATAAGGAACAAACATACAGACAGACGGCTGGTGGACGTTTTTGACCTAGCTTATGACACTCCCCGGATCAAGACCTACCAGTGTGCGAAGTTTGGTCAAAATCTGTACTCGACTAATGTACTGGAGCACCCCAGTTCAAAACCCGAGCGCGCACTAAAGATTTTTATCTTCGAGTGTCTTCGTTCGAGGGTTGGATCAGGGGTCCCAGATCGTCCCTAGGCTCACCCAGCCTTAAATAATTAATAATTAGGTACCTGCCAAGGGAAAAACAGGCGGGCGAAGCATATTACTGACCACACTATCTCGCTAGAATGCCGTCAAGAATCAGTTATCTCTACAGTACATGCCCCTCTGGGTCCTTGTGGCCTGTATAATGATGAAATGGTTTGTATTTTTGTGATTAGGAAAGTGTTGTGTTTCCAATGTAAGAGAATGTTTCTGATAAGACAAAATATGATTGCATATGTGAAAACCACATATCCAAGTGATTTTCTTGACAGTTGCTCCCACCTAGCTTGTGTTCTCTTGAGTATTGTCACGTTTGTAATATTTAGTCCAGAAGGAAATTAAGAGATCTATGTGCGGATTCTCCAATTATTTTGCATATTAAAATTAACCGGATGATGTACCTATTATGTATTATCGATAATAAACTGCTAAGGAACTGAGGATTCGTCTAGGAAGGAAAGTAGCTATTAGCACTTTCCTCCGAAGGAAAGTAGCTATTGAGGTTGGACTCATGACGGAATTTTTGAAAAATTTCTTCAAATCTTTATCGATCCTACCTAGTAGACACCGAAAATGACCCCCGTTAAAATTTATATATATATATATATATATATATATATATATATATATATATGTGTGTGTCTGACAACACGATAGCGGCCAGAGTTTTTGTTTTTTCATCACGAAACTTGGTATATAGCATTGAATTAGCAAACGATTGAACGAGTTCGTTAACCACCAAAGTCGGTCCACCGGAAGGGGGGGTTTACCCCGAACCCAAAACACTAATTTGACTATGTCAGCCGTAATATTTGTTATATTTCCACGAAACTTGGTATTCGTAGTGGTAATATAGAGAGAAAAGTGAGATATAAAAATGAACTAAATCGGTTCATTAGAAGGGGGGGGGGTTTACTCCGGACCCACAATACCCATTCGCCACTACCAGCCGTGATTTATGGTATATTTCGACGAAACTCAGTATTCGTAGTGGTAATCCACAGGTAAATATGTGTTGTAAAAATAAACTAAATAGGTTCATTAGGAGGGGGGGTTTACTCCGGACCCACAATACCAATTCGCCACTACCAGCCGTGATTTTTGGTATATTTCGACGAAACTCTGTATTCGTAGTGGTAATCTACAGTTAAATATGTGTTGTAAAAATAAACTAAATCGGTTCATTAGAAGGGGGGGGGGGGTTTACTCCGGACCCAAATTCCTAATATACTCATACCGGTCGTAATTTCTGCTGTATTGTAACGAAACGCGGTATACGTCATGGGTAACTCATGAGAAAGAAGTGTTGTAAAAATGAGCTGAATCGGTCAATCGTAAAGCGGGGGTTTAATTTGTAATATATTTCAATAGAAAAGCCCGCCAAACGTAGGTTCACAAAGCCGCCGCAAGGAGCGCTTTCTACCACTAGAGTGACTGTATCCTGTTCCTGCGTTAGATCAAAATACGATAATATGAGGTTTTTTGTATTTATTACATAGTTTAGTAGGTACCATGTGTAAACATAACTCTGGAAGCAAATTAATAATTGATCAGTTACTCATTACAAATTTAAAAGAGAACTATTCATGTTTTTATTTTATTTATGTAGGATATTTTAAGCAAATTGTTCTGGAAAGCAGTCTACACTACCCAAATTCTGAGGAAAGTGCTTCGTTATGCAGCTCCTGCGTGACGGACTTTTTGCTATTACCACATATCACGTATCACGCTAGTATTTCTAAAATGACCCAACACAAAAATTGGTGTTTTTCAGTTATGACTACGAAAGACAAGGTAAATATATCTTTATGAACCATCAAAACTGTATGTACCTAGCTTCAGAGCTTCTACACCAGAGGGCACTTTGTGTCACTCTTCCTGTCAGAATGCTAGTTGTTTCCCTTTAGAAATACCAGTGCGATATGTTGACTCCATTTCCATCGAAACTTTGAATTTTCTACTTACCCCCTCTGAGGTCCACAAATATATAAAGGTGTTTTTTATATTGATATTTCTTTGTTCTTGGTATTTTTTTATTATTATTTGGTGATTGTGAGGGCTGCAAAATACACACATCATAGATTAGGAACTTAACACCTTTGTAATGATAATGACTTCGAATTTTCTTCGTTCATTGGTCAGGCTTCTATTTGAAGTATCAATAATGAAGAACCGATGGTCATTTACGGAGAGGAAACGGATGAAGAAACTAGATAGGGTTCGAGTTGAAGGGGACTAAGATGTAATTGGTGTTTGGAGGAACACGGTCTATGTTGGAGGGTGTGCTAGTGACGAAGACAGATCCCCCGTCACTGTCTCTTTAGTGACGTCATAGAACCCTTCTTAAGACTGGTTATTACGAGTATTGACGTTAGAGGGCGCACATCCGAGGGTTGGAGGTACCTATTTCTGGGCAAGTAGCCAAACCTACCCGCACGATCGCTGCTGCAGGACTTTTACTCCGTGTGTTCGGAACGTTTATACGGTAGGAGCTTAGTTTTAACTGGATGTTGCAGAGAAAAACCTTAGCAATTGAGCAGCATACAGCATCCTCAAAGGGATTAGCTACAGAGCAGCATACAGAATCCTCAAAGTGCTTGGCAACAGAGCAGCTTACAGCCTCCTCAAAGGGCTTAACGACCGAGCAGCTTACACCATCCTCAAATACCTTAGCAACAGAGCAGCACACAGCCTCCTCAACGACCTTAGCAACAGAGCAGCACACAGCCTCCTCAAAGGGCTTAACGATCGAGCAGCATACAGCCTCCTTGAAGGGCTTAGCAACAGAAGAGCAAACAGCATCCTCATATACCTTAGCAACAGAGCAGCATAAAGCCTCCTAAAAACGCGCTTAGAAAAAGACCATCATGATATATATATATACAGTAGGGTTCCGATTAACCGAGTCTATGGGGGCCCAAGTTACCTCGGAAACATACCAATAGCAATTGGAAATGTAGGTTGTTTTTGAATAAAAACTAATTATATGCTAAAAAAAAAACCTAATATTTAATAATAATAATAACATGTAGTAATAACAATAATAACAGAAACCGAAGTTAAGCAACGTCGGGCTTGGCCAGTACCTGAATGGGTGACCAACCACGTGCTGTTGGCATTACAAAAGGGTGGCAACCTGTAGATAGCCCGGCGCTGATGGCCAAGTTGTAGATGCGCCGTAAAAAAAATAAAAGAAATAACAGAAACCGTGACATTACTTTTTAAAAAAGAAATCTTTAATTGTGGCTTGCCTAAATGAACTTTTTCTGTCGGCAGCAGCTGTGTCCCTCCATTTTCTTAGAATCATGAGTTCATTTGGCGGTACATGGCTTCTGCTTTCTAAATAGAGAAGGGATCTGTGAAGAAGATTGAAACCCTCTTCATGGCGTATTTTTGAGGGAATGGTTTCCACGTCTTCTTCAACATATTCTTCGGGATTGGACTTCATTACTTCATTAATAATTTCATCTTCCGTAAGGACTGTCGCTCTGTTTATTGTGTCGTCGTTTAACCAATCTATAACTTCGGAATCCATTATATCCGGGAGTTGAGGTATTTTAACAAATCACACAACTGCTGATTTGTTGGAGGTTCGTCAGGCTATCATGGATAATTCGAGGCCACAGGTTTTCCAGGCTTTATTTACTGTGCTTTTTGTTACAGAATGCCAAGAATCAGCAGCCATATAAATCACATTCTTAATAGATATTTTCTTGATTTTTTTAATTAATCCTTCCTCTTCTGCTAATAGCATTTCAGACAATAGCTTCTTTTTGTAGTATCGTTTGAAGGCCGAAATTACTCCTTGGTCCATGGGCTGGATTATTGATGTGACATTTGCAGGGAAAACCATCGATTTTATTTCGCCCTCGCATAGGACACGCTCGTCGGGATGTGATGGTGCATTATCAATTAGGAGCAGGGCTCGATGAGGTAGTTTTTTTTACGTCCAGAAATTGTTTTACATGAGGTACAAAATGGTGCTTACGATTTGAGACTTTCAAATCGACCCCCCTCAGGCTTGACACCTCGGTTAATCGGGATCTCGGTTGACCGGACCTCGGTTAATCGGAATCCTACTGTGTGTATATATATATATATATATATATATATATATATATATATATATATATATATATATATATAGAAAGAGTGGCAAGATATATTGTTCCGTTATCTGATACGGAAACAAACCCCATTCTAGCATTGCATATAGAATGGTAGATGACACTTGGCGCCAAAAAGGTGTTAATACGCTCCCTTGAGGGTTCCCGCCAAATCCCCACAAGGGGTGGGATAAAATATTAAAAGTGAATCTCCTCTAGAGTGTGATGGAGGGGGGGGGGGATATTACTCCGGTGGGGGTGGGGGGATGTCATATATATACATATATCTCTGCATGAGCCTTAATTCGCTGGGGGTGGCTCCTCCCCACGAATCGTCATGAAGGAGGGGGATAGGGGAGTATGTCTGATAACTCCCTCCAGGTTATTAACGTCTACTGGAGGGATTATAGTACACCTGTCAAGAATCAATAACTTCATTCATTCATAATTTGCCACAATGTTTTCATTTTACGAATCATGTTTGAAGGTTTATTATGATAATATGAGCCAATGGCTTTCAAAATGGGACCAAGTCCATTTTGCCATCAAATTAATTTATTTTCCTATCAAAAATAAGGAAATTAATGTGAGTGTGGCCTCGTAAATACTAATTTCCTAAAGGAATTAGTCTAGCTTAGACGTTTTTTGTTTTCCCTGAATAGATATTATCTATATATATATAAATCACGTGTCTCTCTGTTTGTCCGTTTGTCTGTTTGTCCGTATGTCTGTCTGTTTGTCCGTTTGTCTATCTAGGTCTGTTCCTAATACAAATCTACACCGTTTGAACGATTTAACCAAACTTGGCACACAGGTAGGTTTTGATAATGGGAATCTCTTAGGCTTAGAAAAACAGACAAATTTCAAAATTTGGTCAAAAGGTCAAAAGTTTTGTTCAAGACAAATTGGCTACACTGAACCATTTAGATTCTGACGGCCATTTTGAATCGACAGCCATTTTGAATAATGTCTCAAATTTATTTGTTGATGTTCTTGATAATTACAATAACTCGAACTCGTTGATGACTTTACATCATTATTTAATCATGTAATGCAGTTTATTTCAATTTTATATCAACAGTCACTGTCTGACTGTCTAACTAACGAGGGCTGGCCTTTCTTTGATAAGAGCTATCTACTCGCAGTCAGTGCTGGCCTCTGTAGGCTGTTTTATGAATTTCTGTGGTGCTGGCCTCTGTTGGCTGTTTCGAGAGACAGATATAAACTAATTCACACCGTTTGACCGATTTTGACGTAACTGGGTATACAAGTAGATCTTGATACGGGGAGAGTCATAGGCAGAATGTAGGTGTAGCATGGCATACTGGGTAACAGCTAGTATATTATATAATGTAATATCGCGGGTTTCCTCGCGCCCGGGGGGGAACCGCGCTAAAATGTAAGCATTTTGTTGAAATAAGATAGCATTGTTGAAGGAAATCTCGTTACTCCACGAATCCAGAAAGGTTTTATTCTCTTGTAGTTTGAATGAAATGGATTTGCACTCGTTATGGATTGAATCCCGTCACGCCTGACCTAAATCTTCACTATTTATTTTTATAAAATCGTTCTGAATCTCTTCCCTCTCCGTCGGCCATTCTATAAAATCGACAATCCAGCTGAGAGATCTGTCAGATTTATGGTGTTTTCCACGGCGAGTTCCATCTCATCGTTGCTCTGGGAATATCCAGGAAATAGTGGAATGGGGACCGGAAACACATTACCTAGGAAGTAAATAGTGCTGACAAACAGGGAGCAGAAAAACAGGAATATAATCCAACTAGGAATTAGAGAATGAATCTACGAGAAATGGGTGATATAAAATTGTATTTTTTTGAAATATATGCTTGCTTCCCAATCCGATGGTGTTCATAACATCGTTTTTTAAATGTAATAGTTTTCGAGAAGGGGTTTAGTCTGAATTACATTTCACTTAACATTGACTTCTTCACGTATTTATCAAAGAGTCATTTTTCGCGGTCCATTTTTGTAGAAACAACCTCCGGTTTTCAAAACTCCCTCCCTTCTTCCTCTTATAAATAACCACGAACCATGGCTCATTCGTTGGTAACCCATGAATCTACAACGAAATTCAGAGTCTGTAGGCCTCATGACAGCCCTAAGCCCTATCTTAGATCGACAAACCTCTTGGAAACTAGATTCAGAGTCTGTAGGCATCACGACGGTCCTAAGCCCTATATTGGGTCGGCAAACTTCAGAGACATGAGATTCGGAGTCTGTAAGCCTGATGACAGCCCTAAGCCCTATCTTGGATCGACAAACCTCTTCGAAACTAGATTCAGAGTCTGTAGGCATCACGACGATCCTAAGCCCTATATTGGATCGGCAAACTTCAGACACATGAGATTCGGAGTCTGTAAGCCTCATGACAGTCCTAAGCCCTATCTTAGATCGACAAACCTCTTCGAAACGAGATTCAGAGTCTGTAGGCATCACGACGGTCCTAAGCCCTATATTGGATCGGCAAACTTCAGAGAGATGAGATTCGGAGTCTGTAAGCCTCATGACAGTCCTAAGCCCTATCTTGGATCGACAAACCTCTTGGAAACTAAATTCAGAGTCTGTAGGCATCACGACGGTCTTAAGCCCTATATTGGGTCGGCAAACTTCAGAGACATGAGCTTCGGAGTCTGTAAGCCTGATGACAGCCCTAAGCCCTATCTTGGATCGACAACTTCTTGGAAATTAGATACAGAATCTGTAGGCATCATGACGGTCCTAAGCCATATTTTGGGTCGACAAACTTCAGAGACATGAGATTCCTAGTCTGTAGGCCTCATGAAGGTCCTAAGCCCTATCTTGGGTCGACAAACTTCAGAGACATGAGATTCATAGTCTGTAGGCCTCATGACGGTCATAAGCCTTATCTTGGGTCGACAACCTTTAGAGACATGAGATTCCTAGTCTGTAGGCCTCGTGAAGGTCCTAAGCCCTATCTTGGGGGGTCGAGAAACTTCAGAGACATGAGATTCATAGTCTGTAGGCCTCATGACGGTCCTAAGACCTATCTTGGATCGACAAACTTCTTGGAAACTAGATACAGAATCTGTTGGCCTCATGACGGTCCTAAGCCATATTTTGGATCGACAAACTTCAGAGACATGAGATTCCTAGTCTGTAGGCCTCATGACGGTCCTAAGCCCTATATTGGGTCGGCAAACTTCAGAGACATGAGCTTCGGAGTCTGTAAGCCTGATGACAGCCCTAAGCCCTATCTTGGATCGACAACTTCTTGGAAATTAGATACAGAATCTGTAGGCATCATGACGGTCCTAAGCCATATTTTGGGTCGACAAACTTCAGAGACATGAGATTCCTAGTCTGTAGGCCTCGTGAAGGTCCTAAGCCCTATCTTGGGTCGAGAAACTTCTTGGAAACTAGATACAGAATCTGTCGGCCTCATGACGGTCCTAAGCCATATTTTGGATCGACAAACTTCAGAGACATGAGATTCCTAGTCTGTAGGCCTCATGAAGGTCCTAAGCCCTATCTTGGGTCGACAAACTTCAGAGACACGAGATTTATAGTCTGTAGGCCTCATGACGGTCATAAGCCCTATCTTGGGTCGACAAACTTCAGAGACATGAGATTCCTAGTCTATAGGCCTCGTGACGGTCCTAAGCCCTATCTTGGGTCGACAAACTTCAGAGACATGAGATTCCTAGTCTGTAGGCCTCGTGACGGTCCTAAGCCCTATCTTGGGTCGACAAACTTCCGAGATATAAGATTCCGAGTCTGTAGGCCTCATGACGGTCCTAAGCCCTGTCTTGGGTCGGCAAACTTCCGAGATTTAAGATTCCGAGTCTCTAGGCCTCATGACGGTCCTAAGCCCTGTCTTGGGTCGACAAACCTCGAGGAAACGAGATTCAGAGTCTGTAAGCCTCATGGTGGTCTTAAGCCTTATCTTGGGTTGACAAATCTGAGTAACGTTTCCGTTCAATTGCTCGATGACACAGGATGTATAAAGCACAGGATGTCTCCCAGCGTATGACGTATTAGCATTCAGAAGTCTATCAGGATTTGCTATAAATGCTTTGGTTTGAAGTCATGGATTGCGTTTATTGCGGAAATCCAGCATTGCTTGGTGCTACTCAATAATAATCCATGTTTATAACATTCATGTGAAAATTTTAAGTGGTAATGCACTTGACTCGCGTCCTGAACGACTTGAGCTCTTCATTGCGCGCGCATTGAGTAGTGTCGTACCCTTTAATGGGTATCTCCAAAGGGGTACCGGTGCATCGCGAATCGGATGCAGTGTGCTAACCACAATATCTCCCTAGTGTGGTCAAGAATCCGAAACCTTTAGGGCTTATAACGCCTTAGCATTTGTTATGAGGGAAGCATATTAGGTCAAATATTGGCTCATTGATTAAGAATTTTGGACAGAAGCTGGGAAATGATTTAAAAATATGAGTTAAAAATATTAAAAAAAAAAAGTTTAGAAGATATTGTGGCTAGAAGAAAAAAGAACGGACATTGTAGAAGTTGGCCCGATATGAGGTTTCAATGGAGACTTTTCTCTGATAGTTTATGCTCTGAAAGTAATGAATTATTAAAACAGGCAATTCTATAGATTATGGAGTTTCGGAACTACTTCTTTATCGGAGAGGGGAGGATAGGATTTATCTAGATGGAGGAAGTTATGACAGGAAGTAAACATCTCTATTGCTTTAGTTTCTCTATAGAATGTCTATATCTGCAGAATAGAGTAGCAAAGTATAGAGCTGGTCAGACATGTCACAGGACTGCGTAGTCCGAATCTTGTGATATTTCTTATCGTGTATGGGCACCCTTAAGCTCCGTTTTCGTGGGACAATAATACGAAAGCGTGGCCATGGATTCGTGGCGTGAGATTGCCTCGGACGTCATCGGGTGTCAGACAAATCCACGAACGGTATTAAACGTGTTTGATTTTCAAGCGTAGTCACGAATCTCACTGTTACTGGGGGAACTCAATTCAACTACTGGGCTATTCAGTTCAACTCTGGACTCAATGATGTCCCAAAAACTATGATGCGAATCTAAAAATTTGGAGCAGCAGATTCTGTACCCTTAGAATTAGACTTGATCATAAGGCGTACAGAGGGGATAATGCCGTCAACAATATGCACCGGTCGCCTGATTCCTCCTTTGCAGGTATCCGGAAGTAGGTTGGTTGGCCTTAACCCTTCCAACGGAACATCCGTCTCCCAGACGGGTATAGTTTAAAGAAGTAACCATACGTATGGTTGTATGGTGTTAAGGTTGGCGTGGCTTTAAGTTTGCTAAGTTTACACCTTTCTCTCGACGGACATCGCGGTAGTTCACTCCGGAAACTCCGTCTATAAGACGGATGTTCCTAATAGTTTACGTTCCGAATAGCCATCTGCTAGACGCATGTTCCGATTAATTTACTCATTGTGACGCCCACAAACGCAGAACTTCAAGCGATTCGTACTAAAATAAAACATTAGGATTAAGTAGCGTACAAAAACACATTTTTTTTTTAATTATAATTTTTTACAACTTTACATTTTCGTAACTTTTTATTAGTCTACATTTTTGTAACTTTATACTCGTCTATTACTTTATTTCTAGTCTAAATCTTCGAGTTTTGACTTTTCCTATTTTTTCTCATGGTAATTTTTTATGAGTTTACATTTTTGTAACTTTTTACTCGTCTATTACTTTATTTCTAGTCTAAATCTTCGAGTTTTGACTTTTTCTTATTCTTCTCATGGTAATTGTTTACGAGTTTACATTTTTGTAACTTTTCATTAGTCTACATTTTCAAAAATATTTACTACACTATTATTTTTGTATTTTTCATTCTGCAACTTTTTTCTCGTTGTAATTTTTTACGGTAAATGTGACTGAAATTAATCTAATAAAAGTAAAGAAAAGGAAAAAAAAAAAAAAAAAAAAAAAAAAAAGAGAAAAAGACTGCATAGGCAGAAATAATTTGGGTTTTATAATTTTAACGAAATTCAGAAATAAATATTTTTCTTTTGTAACATTTATTTTTCCTTTAAGAAACAAAACTACGTACCAATTATTAGATAAATGATAAGTGACTTAAAAATAATTATTAGGGTGCTGACAATGTGGAAATTAAGATACCCATCTCAGAGACGGATGTTCCTACTAATAGAAGAAAAAAATATGTTCCGGTGGAAGGGTTAATCAGCCCTTGGTTAGGGAATCCGAACTCCAAGATAAGGAGCTAAAATCTACCAGTACAAACCGATGTTTCGAAATCAATTCTTCCGGGACTCCAGTGAGTGCGCCAACACTGAGCAAAAGTCGCGCTTCATTGTTTTACGAAATAAAATTGTCTGTATTTGTAAACAATTATTATTGTGTCACAAGACAAAAGGAGATGACGGAATACCCGTAAATATCTAGGAGTTGGCCGAGAAGACAACAAGAATGACGCAAGACTAGAGAAATAAAACAGCTTTTGTGAAAGTAATACAGACTTTTACGAATCTGATATCATAACCGAGTTGCATCATAGGATTTCGCTAGGAAACCAAGATATAATCGATAAAGGCTATTTACATCTACCAAAATATAATTACAATTATAGTTCACGTTGGGAAAAGTTCTAGATTGTCAACTTGGTTTGATTTATTAATAATAATGGTTGTCAAATAAGGATTTCATTAATTTTTCTTAGGTTACTCATTGATATTGAGCTATTGATCAACCAAGAAAAATGATACTGTTCGCTCTTTAGCTGCCAGACAAATGGTCCGATTTTGATGAAATTTGGTACAAAAATTGAAAGGTCAAGGTCGTTAACCGCTACATGGTTTTTGGAGCGAAATTCACGAAATGAAAACGGGACGCCTACGTTTTCGAGTTCATGTGCTTGTAGGTGCTCGTTTTATTTGTTAGAATCTTGCTTTGAAAAATATTTTTATTATTAAAAATTACATAGATACAAGAACCAGATTCAAATGCCCGTAAAAAAGAAAGAAAAACACACATAAAAAAAAATGTATATATTTTTTTTTTTAATATTTTTTTGTCATTGCTATTGATATGTTAGTCATTCATACTTTTTTTCTCTCTCTCTTTTTTTCTATTTATTTTTTTTTTCTTGTAGGGATATTAACAGAACCGCGGTAAGATGATGCAGTTCCTACGAGTGAGCCTTTTTCATTATTATAAATGCGCAAATAATTTATAATGTTGCCTACAATTAAGCCCCTCCCCATAAAAAGTTTGTTTATTCTGTTATTGATTAACGAATTCTTCCGGATGCCACCCTGGCCTAGAAACACCTCATGGTTATTACTATTCCAGGAGTTACGGGGGGAGGGGATGGATAAAGGCCTATAATTAAAGCAACTTTAGAACTGCTTAATGACTATCGATTCACCTAGGGAATGGAAGTATTATGGCGGACATTACTCCTAACCTATATTTCACAAATTCGTTTCAAATTCTTCTATCAATTATTTAGAATGCTCGCTTTACAAGAGCGGTAGGAAATGTTGTTATCCTTTTCGCTTGGGGTGCAGAAGGTAGTGATATTGCGTCATTGTGTATTGTTATGGCGATAGCCTTGGCTAAAGATGACCCATTCATTCGTCCGTTTGGAGGAACGGTACATAAAGAAATAATGTAGAAACAGCAATGAGTAGATACTGTGGTCAGTTCACCTGATTATATATATATATATATATATATATATATATATATATATATACAGGGTGATTCAGGTCTAAGTAGCCAAACTTTAGGAGGTGATTGTAGACATAATTTCCAACAAAAAAGTTCATTTCAAGTATGGTCCGATTCCAAAAGGAAAAGGAGTTATGTCAAATTTTCTGTTATTTTAAAGTAGTCATGTTTTTTAATGAATAAGAAAGGATTTCTCAAAAAATATTCAAGATAATTAAATTCTAGTTATGCTATCATAAAATAGATAAAATTTCCTTTTAAAAGACAGTAATTTAATTTACTAAAATCATTATTAAAAGATAGTTTTAGATAGAACTTTTCCAATCATTTATTTCAGTTATGTTTTATTGCTTCTGGACTGGACAATGGATACCCACAGTTTGGACATTAAAAAATGAATAATTTTAAATTTTTTCACACAAGGTATTTGAAAGTAACAAAACTACATTCCACATTTTTTTGACAGCGCCAGTTTTTACATTCTAAACGGATTGTCCGTGCAAAATTTCAAATTTATAAAATATGTAAACTCTATAAGGGACAAAATCACAGTTTATTTCTAGTAATTCAATGTCTGCCATCATAGTTGAAATTAACCTCAATTAAAAATACTATGAAATAGATAATGTACGGTAACAGCTGTTCTGTTATCGTCCTAGCAACGCATGCTGCCAAGGCTTGCCTGCTGTAACTAACGAAAACTTTAAACCCCTCTAAAAATACTTAAAAATTCGAATATCAAAAAATCCTTTCTTAACGACTGTCTACGTTCTATAGGGAGTGTCCATGCAAAATTTCAAATTTTTCTGTCGAGTGGTTTGGGCTGGCCGATAATAGGTCAGTGAGTGAGTGGTATTTGACAAAAATATAGTAGATACTAGCTGTTACCCAGTGTGCCATGCTACACCTACTTTCTGCCTATGACTCTCTCCGTATCAAGATCTACCTGTATACCCAGTTACGTCAAAATCGGTCAAATGGTGTGAAAATTTGTTTATATCTGTCTAGTGTTGTCTCGTGAAACAGCCAACAGAGGCCAGCACCACATCAATTCATAGAACAGCCGACAGAGGCCAGCACCACAGCAATTCATAAAACAGCCGACACAGGCCAGCACCACAGCCTGCGAGTTGATATCTCTTATCAAAGAAAGGCCAGCGCTCCTTAGTTAGGCAGTGACTGTTGATATAAAATTGAAATAAACTGCATTACATGATTATATAATAATGTAAAGTCATCAATGAATTCCAGTTATTCTAATTATCAAGAACATCAACAAATAAATTTGAGACATTATTCAAAATGGCCGTCAGAATCTGAATGGTTCAGTGTATCCAATTTTTCTTGAACAAAACATTTGACCTGTAGACCAAATTTTGAAATTTGACTATTTTGACCTAGCCTAGGAGAATTCCCCTATCAAGACCTACCTGTGTGCGAAGTTCGATCAAAATCGGTCAAACGGTGTAGATTTGTATAGACAAACGGACAAACAGACAGACACGTGATTTTTATAAATATATATATATATATATATATATATATATATATATATATATATATATATAGATTAATTTTAAATGATTACTATGCTCCGTAAAAATAAATAAAGTGTTGAACTATTACAGAGCTATTGCAATGCCCGATAATGTGGCTGAGGACATTCAAAGCATATTGTAGGTTTTGAGATAATATTCCACAGCTTTAGAAGTACATATATTAGCATTAGTATTTGTGTGTAATGTGAGAAGATAATTCATAGCTATGGGAATTAGCCGGCAAAGAGCAATATATTTCAAGGCTTTTCCTCTGTTTCACATTTCCTGTTCCTCCCTTTGAGGAGGAATATGCCGGGAGCAGAATAGACCTCACCGGGCTGGATTCGAGTAGCAAAACTAGTTGTAGATAATTAATACAGTTAATTATATGTAATTTCAGGTCTATAAAATAACCCCCCCCCCCCCTCAACCAACTCTACCTCGAAATTCAATATAATCATGTTTGGCTATAAATTTTAAATATTATCATGATTATAAGTTATATTATGAGTTTATATAAAGAGGTTTAAAAAAAATGTTTAGTTCAACCGGGATTGAACAACTTCGGTTTTGGAGGTTTTTTTTCCCTCAGTCGTCAGAAAACTCAATAGCTAAGAAAGATTTTTTTGTCGGGTTCCTGTTAGATTTGTTGGTTCTGTTGAGGAGCCGCAAGATGGCACGGCTTCCTCCATAAATAGGGAGGATTCCCAACGGGACGTCACGGGCTGGATTCGTCCCTAGGAGGTAAAGTACTGTCATGTTCCTGTCAGGATGTCCCTTCCTCGGGACACCTGTTCGACCTTCTCAAGTCCGTATCATATGATATATTTATCCATCCATAGCAGACAGAGTTGCGCAGAAGTCAACTACACTAACTACATATTAGTTATTAGTCACAGGATATAGTGAATTAATAAAAGTTAAAACGGCGGCAGGAATTTTCTCATCTCACGGCTTGTTGGGAAAATTTCTCGCTGCACCAGGCATGTCGTAGCTAATGGCCTAGATGTCAAGACGCCGTAACGAAACACCAACTGTGAAAGAAGTTCGAACGGCTGTTCCAATTAAACAATTTTTTACAAGATGTGTTTGGGTTTTAAAACTTTCTTCTAATAGCGAAGGAGT
This sequence comes from Gonocerus acuteangulatus, assembly GCA_946811695.1. Lineage (NCBI taxonomy): Eukaryota > Metazoa > Arthropoda > Insecta > Hemiptera > Coreidae > Gonocerus > Gonocerus acuteangulatus. Next base: position 8,049,946 of record OX328130.1, read on the forward strand.
TCCTATTGGCTGGTTGATGTTGAGCAACAAATGTGAAACAATTTTCTTATCTAGATTTTACCAAAATGGTGTAATTTCTTTACAATTTGCTAATGATATTTTGATGAATTTCAGAGATGTTTGTTAATTTGTGGGGAAATGTCTGGCTCAAGACATTTGTGGTAGTCCTCCACAGAGTTTGCAGAAGGTTATCGAAAAATGATAGCCGATTTGGTGTTACCGTCCGTTAAAGCAACCGTTAAAACTCTACGGGAGGCCTAAGTGCTTCGGTCCAGTAGCGATATTACTAATAAAACCTCTTGTCTAAGACCAACCCCTTCTGCTTTATAGTAGACTGCTATAGTTGATACTATAAAGTATAGAGTGCTTTGAGGTTTTTTAACTTTCGTTATGTATGTCATGCTTAATTTCGTGGTGATCACGTTTGTGGTTTCTATATATTCTTCGGCTGGATACTATAAAGTATACAGCCGAAGAAGAAGGACTTAGGGTTTAGCTGATAGATTTGAGTGGGCAGCGCCTCCCCTCAATTTTAGTGCCATATGCTCGTATCCCAGGGTGGGGTCTGCCAGCTTTATGGCTGGGTATATCATCGGTGGCGAGGTATTTCAATATACACCTGTCTCGTCCATCTGTGTCCTTCTTCTGCTGGTATTTCATTTTTTTTTTTTTTTGTACCAGGAGCTATGGCATTTACTCTACAGCAATCAATAAAGTCATTTCTTGCCGGCGATTCTGACGATAAAAAATTATATTTAAGCAAGACACGCAAATTGTCCTTTGTTGCAACTAAAATGGGTCTCTTTGCGGAGACCATATCCAGTTACTTTCAAGTACCTGTTGTACGCAGGCGCATAACTAATTAGCATTTTTATTGGCCTATTCCTACGGGCAATTCTATTGGTCGTTGTCTGTAGTAACCGTCTGGTTTACTTTGTTTTCAACGCAATTCACTTGTTTATTTGTGTTTTTAAGAGATTTCTTTTCATGCAGTTCTTGTTTCTGCTAAAAAAAATGCGTCTTTGGGATTTATGTCCTTAGATTCATGAACGGGAGATGATGGGTTCAATTCCCACCGGCGGCAGGACGTTTCTCATCCCACGGCTCGTTGGGAAAATCCCTCGCTGCTCCCTAGATGTCAGCGCTAATGGCCTAGACGTCGAAACGCCGTAAAAAAAAAAAAAAAAAATAAAATAAAAATAAAAAAAAAAAACGAAAAATCAGTGATCTATATTATCAACGAGTTGGATTAACTAGAGTTTCAATAAAACATCGAGCGAGCGGAATCGCATAGCAATTATGCCATTAACATAAGTACTAAGCGTTTCCTCAAGGTTATATCGAAACTCAAGTCATCCCAAATCGTTGATATTGGCAACAATTCAATTTACGCCTAATCAAAATAAGTATTTAAAATCACTGCAATCACTACTAAAAGTAACTGGACGTGGTCTTTCCAAAAATACCCGTTACTTTAAGTAGTGATCGCAGTGATTTTAAATACTTTTTTACATTACTATATTTATATCATATAATTTTTAACTGACCCCCCCCCCTTGTTTACCTGACATGTATTTGTAAGTAATGACCTTAATTATCCAGGTCTCTGAATGAGACCCACATCTCTAACCTGCGTTGAAGGTAATACTTAAGTACCAAAATCACTACAGATACCAGAATGTAACTGGATGTGGTCTTCGCAAAAAGACCCACTAAAATTTGCGATTTCACATCTGGTGGAGGACCGGTGGCCTTGAGTGCTAGGGTGTAAGCACTCCGAGCGTTAGGCCGTGAGTTCGATTCCCACTAGGGGTTGTGGCTTTTTTTACAAAAAAAAAAAATGAAAAGGCATCACCCCTATCACGTCTGGCGGACATAATTTTAAAAGTACATTGCAGCAGAATGTATCCTTCGTGTGAGGTCTACAGCTGGATACACACTAATCAGGAGTCCGCAGAAGGTAATTACAATAAATCCTATAATTCTATGGGAATAATTACCTTTTGCAAGACTTTAATTAACCAGGTCGCTTGGAATTTAATGAAACTTCAGGATGATGTCAATTTATTGCAGGTTCTAACTTCATCTTGGCAGTAAGATGCAATTTCTCAACAAATTTACTACAGAAACGCCAACGGTCGTTCGCTTGAGTTCATAAAAAGCGGCAGTCCTGTCTATGTGTGTGTGTTGGGAGCGGCTAGATAAATAGAAGTAGAGTTCCGTTAAAGGGTTCTCATTAAGCCCCTAAGTCCTTCTGTAAAAGAAGCAAACCTCAAGTCCGTAAACAGCTAAAGGTTACCAAGACCGGTCTTTACTTATGGCCAAGTACCTTATAAAGCAGGAGACCTTCTCGGAGCTAAGTCCTCGCTCGGCTTGGATCTTGGGGCTAAGTCCTTGCCCGCCTTACATACAGATTCCGGTCTCTTAAATACAACAGAATTCCATTCTTAGCGTTATCGTGGTAACGCGTCCAATTCCTAACTAAGGAACTGCTTGGTTGAGCTTCGCTTATCGTCTGTTGATTTCATTTTTCATTAACAGCCTCTCTCAGAAATATTTCCTGTAACACCATAGATGCTTAGCAGGTGTGGTAACCTGTAGAGAGCCCGTAGATATTAGTGTGTCTTAAAAAGAAAAAAGGATTTCGATTTTAGACCTTCTAAAGTAGGATCGTGGCCTTCTGATGTACGTTCAAGGCGTTTTCAAGTGGATTGAACTTGTCTCTCTTCCAGAAAGCTCAGGTCCAATTCCCGGTACCCGGAACCATTGGAGGCCCGATGGCCGTGAGTGCTAAGGCGTGTGCACTCCGTGTCTAAGACCAGGCGTTAATTTCCAATAGGGATGGTGGCTATTCATTAGAAAAAGAAAAGGCATCAGTCCTATCCTGGCTGGAAAATTGTGGTAATCTATAGATAACCCGTTCCAAAATTCGGTGTCAATAATAAATGGACGTTAAAATTTATATAAACAAATAATGAAGTCCGAATGTTCGTCAGTATTGGTGAAAAAAAACTTTATATATCTGCACCCCGGAAGTAAAGGACACCATGTCCTTTTAGCACTTTCCTCCGAAGGAAAGTAGCTATTGAGGTTGGACTCATGACGGAATTTTTGAAAAATGTCTTCAAATCTTTATCGATCCTACCTAGTAGACACCGAAAATGACCCCCGTTAAAATTTATTTATATATATATATATATATATATATATATATATACATATTTATATATGTATATGTTTCTGTTAACACGATAGCGGCCAGAGTTTTTGTTTTTTCGTCACGAAACTTGGTATATCGCATTCAATTAGCAAACGATTGAATGAGTTCGTTAACCACCAAAGTCGGTCCACCGGAAGGGGGGGTTTACCCCGAACCCAAAACACTAATTTGACTATGTCAGCCGTAATATTTGTTATATTTCAACGAAACTTGGTATTCGTAGTGGTAATATAGAGAGAAAAGTGAGATATAAAAATGAACTAAATCGGTTCATTAGAAGGGGGGGGTTTACTCCGGACCCACAGTACCAATTCGCCACTACCAGCCGTGATTTTAGGTATATTTCGACGAAACTCGGTATTCGTAGTGGTAATCTACAGGTAAATATGTGTTGTAAAAATAAACTAAATCGGTTCATTAGAAGGGGGGGGGTTTACTCCGGACCCAAATTCCTAATATACTCATACCGGTCGTAATTTCTGCTGTATTGTAACGAAACGCGGTATACGTCGTGGGTAACTCATGAGAAAGAAGTGTTGTAAAAATGAGCTGAATCGGTCAATCGGAAAGTGGGGGTTTAATTTGTAATATATTTCAATAGAAAAGCCCGCCAGACGTAGGTTCACAAAGCCGCCGCAAGGAGCGCTTTCTACCACTAGAGTGACTGTATCCTGTTCCTGCCTTAGATCAAAATACGAAAATATGAGGTTTTTTGTATTTATTACGTACTGCAATAGGTACCATGTGTAAACATAACTCTGGAAGCAAATTAATAATTGATCAGTTACTCATTACAAATTTAAAAGAGAACTATTCATGTTTTTATTTTATTTATGTAGGATATTTTAAGCAAATTGTTCTGGAAAGCAGTCTACACTACCCAAATTCTGAGGAAAGTGCTTAGTTATGCAGCTCCTGCGTGACGGACTTTTCTTTTATGAAATTGACTTAATAACATGTTCTTAATGTGGATTTTCGATCCATATAATGGTATAGTGTACTATTTACTGTTCCCATAAATAACGAAAATAATACAGTGAAAAATAATAATAATAATAATATGTCCATTTTCATTAGAGGTTGAACACATCTTGTGAACTTGGTTTTGTTTGACTATGATCAATACTTCCAATTACCTATCAATGTCAATAAGAATGTGAAATATGTTATTTAAACTGTTTCTATAAGTAACAAAGAAACAAAGTTTAATAGTTCAAAGTTGTGGAAAATTGACTCTCCTGAACAATTACAAATATGTGACATGGTGTCCTTTACGTCCGGGGTACAGATTTAACAGATTATTTACAACTCCTCGACAGTACCACATTACCTCGTAGAAGAGCAGCTGCTACTGGGCCGATCGAGAAGAGGCTTCGACGATGCAGGTATAAATAGAGCCGATAAATCGAGATTAATAGTAGGCGAGGATAAGGAGGGAGTAATTGAATGGAGTAGCCGTAGGGAAGAAAAAGAAGGAACAGCTCGGAGAAGATAGTTACAGGATAATGATAGGGCAGAGATAGGCCTGGAGGTGTGAACTAGGCTGTGTCTCGTCACCTAGGGATGGAAAGGGGTTCTGGTAACCTTGGTAGGGCTACTAGGGATGGGGGGCTCATTGGAACCTTGGTAGATCTCATACTAACTGTGGTATGGCTGCTAGTAGCCCTTGTAGGGTTCTTGGTAACGGCGGCATGGCTGCAAGTAACTGTGGTAAGACTCCTTGTAATTGTGGCATGGTTCTCAGCAACCCTTGTAAGGTTCCTGGTAACTATATTGCGGCTCCTAGTAACAGTGGTAGAGGACTCCTAGGGATGGGGTACATCGGTAACCTTGGTAGTTCTGATAGAAACCGTGGTAAGGCTCCTAGTAACCGTGTTCGGACTAATAGTAACCGTGGTAAGACTCCTTGTAGTCGGTGCATGGCTCCCAGCAACCCTTGTATGGTTTCTGGTAACCGTGGTACGGCTCCTAGTCACCCTGATAGGACTCCTAGTAACCGTGTTAGGACTCCTACTTACCGTGTTGGGGCTCCTAGTAACCGTGTTGGGGCTCCTAGTAACCGTGGTATCGCTCCTAGTAACCATGGTAGGACTCCAAGTAACCATGGCATGGCTCCCATGGCTGGTCACGGTGTTTGGGCGCTCAGTAACCGTAGTAGCACTCCTAGTTACATCCGAAAACTAACAGTAAAATTCTTTAAAGCTTGTAAACAGAAACAAAACCCACTGATTAAACAAATAGGAAACTACGACAAACGGACAACACGACGTTACGTACACAAAAGAACTAAACACATTTTGCTGAAATAAATTGTCATAAAGGAAATCAAGACGCACTCACTAACTGCAATACTAACGGACACTGACTGAATTATCTTCACACCTACAGGATTAAAGATTGTAAACAAGCTACAACTTACTAAGCCCCGCCTTTCTCAATATATTGTATAATATCTAATTACTCTGTATAATATCTCATTTCTATGTAATATCTACCGTATAATTATTTTATAATAAGACTATTACTTTGTACATTATTTGTTTATGTATTGTTAATTAACAGAGTGACACACACTCCAGTGGACGGGAAAACATTATCTATATGTAATCTCCCGTATAAATAAGTTAGTTTGTTTTCTTTTAAATCTTGAATTATAGATTACCATATTAGTGAAGTGATCTGTAGGTGCACTAATAATTAAACATGGTTTTTTTTTTTTTTATGTACTGATATTGTTTAAATAAATAAAAACTCCTAGTTACAGTGGTATAGCTGCTAGTAACCGTAATAGGCTCCCAGTACCAATTGTATGTTTCCTTGCAACCGAAGAATTATCCTACTTGTGCAGCAACCAGAAAGCTTGCTACAGATCCTATTTCCATTTGACTATGGCGCCAAGTAAGTGTGCAGCCTATTTACCTAGAAATTGCTGCTTCTCTAAAAACGATAGGTAGACCATATGCCGCCTCCCTAGATATTGCTACTCTTTCAAGAGCCTGTTGCTATTATGATTGCTGTAGGGGAAAATAAAATGGCGACAAGCTAGTTATGTACTGTGCATAATCTCCTATTATTAATAAATAAATAATCTCCTATTACTAAGAATAAGAAAAGAAGATTTAGAAGAGTTTTTTGCTATATTTTCAATATCTGCTATATATTTAGGTACATCTTTTACAGAATTGTAGTAGCTTTTAGTTTTTTTTCTTTTTAATGTTTAGAAAAATGTGTGCCTTTATAGTATATCCTTTAATACATTATTGATCATACAATGGTAATTACTAATTAATCCTTCTGTACTTTTTTTTATTTTCTCTAATTATACTTTACTATTTTGTTTGACTCATATTTAAAAAATAAAACATTAACGATAACTTTATCATTCATGATAAATAAATATATAAAAAAAAAAGCATAGTTATTTTTTGTAATCTCGAAAGAACCCCCCGACTACCTGGCAGTCTAATCTCCCGGTTGGGGAAATTCACTGCTTCACCGACGGCTCCAAGACCCCGGAAGGAGTCGGAGCCGGAATATGGGTGGCAAGCAGAAAAGAATTGAGGATATCAATCCCGTTGGGGAAACATCCTACGGTCTTCCAGGCAGAAGTCATTGGCATAAGGACCTGCACGGAGATGCTGCTGAGAAGCGGAATTTCTCGTGCAAGGGTCAATATACACTCTGACAGCCAGGCAGCAATATCAGCCATCGGGAGCACCTGCATTAAATCCAAGATTGTGGATGAATGCAGGAAGATGTTAGATCGTTTAGCTGTCAGTAACCGGGTCAAATTGCACTGGGTGCCAGGACACTCAGATATACTAGGGAATGAGGAAGCTGAAAAGCTGGCAAGACAGGGGGCCAAGGAGTCCTTTTGTGGGCCAGAACCAGCTTGTGGAATATCGCTAACCCTAGCAAAAGGTATAACTGATGACTGGGCGAGGCTACAACATCTAGGCGTTTGGCAAAGAGTCCAAACGCAAAGACAGTCAAAGCGTTTCCTAAACCAAATTGACAGGAAACGAACAAAGATGCTTCTATCCCTACATAGGGAAGCTATGAAGTAGACTGTGGCTCTTTACACAGGTCATGCTAAGATGAATAAACATCTATACAATATGGGCCTGGCTACAACCTCTCTATGTAGGTTATGTGGGATAGAGGAGGAAACACCCGCACACATAATATGTGATTGCACGGTACTCTCACGCAGGCGCTTTAGGTACCTAGGATCTGTTAGAATAACTGACCCAGGAAGAGACTCTGAGCTCACACCTCAGAAGATCAGAGGGTTTGTCAGAGACGCAGGGCTGCTATAAGTGACCCAGCAGAGTGTCAGGGGCACAATAGATCTTTTAGGTCGAGTTGCTTTCCCCTCAAAAATAAGATAGGGGCCCTGAGTATATCTATCTATCTATCTACCCCGCGACTATCAAATGAACAAAATGGCTTCTTCCAAACAAGTAGGCGTAGATATAATTGTTGGTAGATAAACCCGATGAAATGTAAGTGCTGTGACCACCTGTTTGCTTATTACATCTGCTTTCACATTCCATCGGCCATCGGAAGATGGTTTTACAATGGCGGCGTGGATGTCTGAATAAGGCTCGGATAATGACAAGGAATATAACGATACATCGATTCTTTACGCCTGGGATAAACACAGGCCGGGAAATCGGCTTTTTATATCGATTATAGTGATTTAGTGGAGTCGATACAGGCGCCGGGGTAGTGCCTAATCGTCCAAACGCCATTCGTGGAATATACAACACAGGAGTGGTCTTAGAATTATTCCCTGCGGGACTCCATCAAAATTTTTACAATAAAAATTAAAATAGAAATTAACTTAAATATTAAGGTGACCTTTTCCTTTCACCACTAGAAGATAAAACCTCTACACGCAAGAGCTGCATTACTAAGCACATGCCACAGAAAAATGGTAGCGTCCTATTTTCTTCTCAAGAAGAAAATAGGAAATAGGAGGCTAATAAGGCATTCGTGGATAATTTGCCTAATAAATACAAAATAAAAATAGTTTTGGTATTTTACTTTAAAAGTAGTAGTTAGTATTAGTATTCGTATATAAATATATATATATATATATATATATATATATATATATATATGCTCATGATTTTTTTTTTTTTTTTTTTTTTTTTTTTTTTTAACAATACTTGTACTATTGGCTGGGCATAATAATTTATCGAGTTTTGTATTAAAGTGAGGTAAATCTATGTTACTACGGGCAATATGGGGTGTTCTCAGGAAATGAGGGTTCGAACCCCGCCTGCAGCAGAGGTTTTTATCAGATCAGTTCCCGTTGAAAGAATTACCATCCGCACCGTGGATGTCATGGCCTGTATGGCGTAAAAAAAAAAAAAAAAAAAAAAAAAAAAAAAGTAATGTTTTGTTGTAAACCTCTCTTGATCCATGGCACCGATTGCACAACGTGTGTGCAATTGATTTTCGAGGCTATAAAACGACCTGCACACCGTGTGTGGAATAACATTATTGTGCAATTATCAGTAATTTTCAATATAAAATAGGTAGGATCGATAAATATTTGAAGACATTTGTCAAAAATTCTTTTATAAGTGTAACCTCAATAGCTAGTTTCGTCGGAAAAGTTGTGAAAACAATGAGACTAATTTCTCAACGAACACAAATCATCAAGTACAGGCAATTACAGCAGGAGAAATATTACAATTTCCTTAGATTGATTCATAAGATCATCGCCATTCCCGAGATAATTTCCGGGGGGGCACTTGGGGGGGGCTGCGACCATTTCCGGGGTATGGAGTACTAATTTATAACTTAGAATAGTTTTAATCAACTAAAACGCTATTAACCCCAAAATAAAATATTTTTTATGAACTAAGTGATCTTATTTAATTTCTTTTAAATGGTTTTATGACACATTTTTACTGATCAAATCAAAATTTCGGGGGGCCGGAGCCCCCCTTCTATACGCCCATGTTCCCAGGAGCTCTCTTATTATAGCAAGTAGTGTAGTTTTGTAGCACTTACAAGGATGTGAATAGGTGCAACTTCAAATGTATTGTCATATCCTGTTTCTTTCAAATACTTTTAAAATATGTACATTTCTGTCTACGATTTTATGGTATGGTATGGTTTATTAAAATTGTTGTCACTCAAATTAAAAAATGTAAATAAATAATTATCCGGGTTTTGGAGCCATGGGCGTATATAAGAGGGGGGGGGGCTGAGAGGGCTGCAGCCCCCCCCCCGAAATTTTGGTTTGGTGAGAACATTTCATGGAAGAAAACCTATAACAACGAAAAATGTCTTCTACATTTTCCCTGGTTTTTAAAGTGTCCAGAGGACCTTAAAACTCACTATTTTACACTAAAATATTTACAATTTTCCGTACACCCCTTATCCCTAGGTGCTCCCAGCCACACCCGAAATTGTTTTCTATATGCGCTAGTGTTTGGAGCCATAGACTGCATTTCCCCGATAGCTAACTAGTAGTAAAGGCGCGGTCCGTATCCATTCTCGGAGACCAGCTGTTTCTCGGGCAAGGAGGTTCGATACGGGAGGGCGTACCTTCAGGAGTCTTGTAACTCGATCTTTAAGGAAGTTCGAGTCTTCCGGGAACGACTGTATCTATCAGTTCCATACTAAGCTGTGCGTTTCTCTGGCATTAGCTACCTAACATGGCGTGTAGAACCTCGCTCGAAGGGTGTAGGCGTGATCGGAGACCTGTCATCAGTGGATATGCCGCGGGGTACACATATGCGGCCAATACCAAATAATAGCTGGTGAAAGCGAAAGTGCGAAATCACTCTAGTGAATACATTCTTAGTCTTAGGGGTTATTCTTACGAACAGTTTGCTTGTCGATTTTGGCTGGAATTAGGAGGTAGGAACGAAGGAGACGCAGGAAAGGGGGTTACGCAGGGCATAGACCGACCAAGGTAACGGCAACGTAGGGCATCGAGCGACCCAGGTTACGGCGACATAGGGCATAGGGCGACAAAGGACCTACGGAGGCACTGGACCTAAGGCGACACAGGATTTAATGTTAATTAGGACATAGGGTGACACATGATATAGAGCGACACTGGGCCAAAGGAGGCGCTGGACCTTGGGCGACAAAGAACTTAGGGTGTTGCAAGACCTAGGGCAACACAGGATTTAAGGTAACGCAGGACCTAGGTTGACACAGGATATAGGGCGATGCAGGGCACAAGAAGGCACTGGACCTAAGGCGGCACCTCATTTAGGGTAACGTAGGACCTCGGGTTACACAGGATATAGGGCGACGCAGGGCATAAGGAGGCTCTTTATCTTGGGTGACACAGGATTTAGGGTAACGCAGGACCTAGGTTGACACAGGATATAAGGCGACACAGGGCATAAGAAGGCACTGGACCTAAAGCGGCACAGGATTTAGGTTAACCAAGGACCTAGGGTTACACAGGATGTACGGCGAAGTAGGGCATAAGGTGACGGTCGGCCAAAGGATGCACTGGACCTTGAGCGACACAGAATTTAGGATGCCGCAGGGCTCAGGGTGACGCTGGGCCAAAGGAGGCACTAGGCCTAGGGCGACGCTGGACCTTGGGCGACTGAGGATTTAGGGTGGCGCAGCACCTAGGGTGACAAAGCACATAGGATGACGCAACGCATAAGGCGACGCTGATCCCTGGATTTCTATAATTTATAAAGATCTGGCGTTGGAGATAAATTCAGAAAATCGATATATCGTTTCAAGAACATCGATCTTTAAAGAGATCGATTCAGATCGCCTATCTGTAGTACAACTGCGCTGATTACAAGCCTGTTTAAAGTAAACGGCATTAGCTCCCCGATTAGATTCTCGGAAAACTAAATGCCATTTTTAAAATTTCTTGATTTGTAGTATTCCATTATAAATCTGAGTTGAATGTTCTTTGGAAGATTGTTGCGTAAATTCTATACTTCCCGCTCGCCTTCAGACTTGATGGACTTAACGCTCTCCAAAGTCCTTCATGCTCTAGACACATTAAAAAGTACTTAACCCTTTCTACCTTTAGAATAGCCACACGCAATAGCGTATCGTGGTGCAGGTACTTCTCTACACAATACTCTACAGTAGAGGGCGCACAATATGTCGTTAATCAGATGGGCGTATTGTCCCCTGGTCGCACAATCACCATAGAAAGGCCTGCCTCGATAAATTGGCTTCTGTCGTCCTCGGGGGAGTTACAATCTCAAAAAGTAGCCATTTATTCTATAGGTTATTTATTAATTAGGGGTGGAAATTTAAACAAAATTGCATTGTTCTAGGTTTATGTTTTATGATAAAATAACTTTTATATTTATTATTCTTATAGCATTGATATTAAAAAGTCCGACTCCCAGGAACTGCGTCATCGTATCGCGGTTCCGTTCTTATCTCGAGTGCTATAACTAAAGGAATAGTAGAAGTTATTGGTGGGGTTTGTTCTTTCGTGAAAAATATTTTTTAAAAAATCTTGAAGAGAAAATAGATTTAAGGCGCAGAAAAAAAGAAACTGGCAGTATCATAGACTTCCCCCACCTTCTTAACGTTCGCTCTTGGAAACACTATAGCAATGGTTCACAGTTTCTTACCTGTATACATCAATGACACTCCACTACCAACATCCAGCGAGGTTCGATATCTAGGATTATACCTTGACAGCCGACTGACATGGAACCCTCACACGAGACTGAAATGACAAGAACTGAACAGAAGATACGGACTACTTAAACGACTCCTTGGACCCTCATCTAAATTATCAATACAGAACAAACTAACGATATACAAAACAATCATTCGACCAATATGGACATACGGACTCGAACTCTGGGGATCTGCAAAACCATCCAACATCAACAGAATACAGGCATTACAGTCAAAAGTGCTCCGTAAAATTGTAAATGCACCTTTCTATGTATCCATCAAAACCCTTCACAATGACCTTAAAATCCCACTTGTCCTTGACCTCACTAAAACCCATTTCCAAGTGTTCCATTCAAAACTGTCTCACCATCCTAATCCTGAAGGTCTATCCTTATCTTCCCAATCCCATCCAGATAATCCCCCCAGGCGGCCTAAGAGACAGTGGCCCCGAGATAATTTACTTTTCTGATGTTATAGGGATCATTAAAATATTTGTTTAGACAGCTCTGAAAATGTCATCAATGGTTGGCTTCTTTCACATTTTGTATTGTTTTTATTTATTTTTCTCCTTTTAAATAAATTAAAAAAAAAAAAAAAAAAAAAAAAAAACATTCTAAAGAAATATATATCAAGTTTAAACAAGGTTGGATGATTGCTTTATGCAACAGGTATGTAAGAAACGAAGACAAGGTATAGTTGGGATTCTAGGCAGAAATGAGTGTAGTATATGCATCAAGACAATAAATTTTAACCAATCTTATTTTTAAACAATGAAAATACGGTAGATGGAAAGTAAACAGCATGTAGAAAGTAGTAAGTAAACAGTACAAAAAACTAATCAGTACAAAAAAGGAACATTTTTCATATAGTGAGAAAAAACAATCTATTCTATAAGTACAAAAAAGGAACATTTTTCATATAGTGAGAAAATGTTCCTTCTCACTATATGAAAGATGTTCCTTTTTTGTACTGATTAGTTTTTTGTACTGTTTACTTACTACTTTCTACATGCTGTTTACTTTCCAACTACCGTATTTTCATTGTTTAAAAATAAGATTGGTTGAAATTTATTGTCTTGATGTATAAACTACACTCATTTCTGCCTGTTTTTTACTTACAAGTTGTATATTTATTTTTTTACTTATAAGTTGTATTTTTTAGCTGAACAAGGCTGCCAATGTGCAGCCGAAACGTCCAAATACAGATTTCTTCCTGAAAGTATGACGTTTTTCTCCTAGCCGAATCCCAACCTTACCATGTCTTCGTATCTCTGCAACGGCTAACTATCTCCATCTTTAGCTATGGAAGAAGATATCTTTACTGATTTCTGCTGGACTGATGTAATTTCTGGGAAACTATCGAAAATTAATGAAAAATAATAATCAATTATAGAAAATCAAACTAGCGAATGTGCGTTAAGTCTAATTAAAATATATCATAGGATAAAATATATAAAGAGTCATCTATATGATACCAACTACTTTTCATATTCGATACTTTACATTTGTACCGACGGTAGGGTCTTCCCTGCCCTGCCCTATATATCGGCTGTAGTATTCGATACTTTACATTTGTACCGACGGTAGGGTCTTCCCTGCCCTGCCCTATATATCGGCTGTAGTATTCGATACTTTACATTTGTACCGACGGTAGGGTCTTCCCTGCCCTGCCCTATATATCGGCTGTTGTATTCGATACTTTACATTTGTACCGACGGTAGGGTCTTCCCTGCCCTGCCCTATATATCGGCTGTAGTATTCGATACTTTACATTTGTACCGACGGTAGGGTCTTCCCTGCCCTGTCCTATATATCGGCTGTAGTATTCGATACTTTACATTTGTACCGACGGTAGGGTCTTCCCTGCCATGCCCTATATATCGGCTGTAGTATTCGATACTTTACATTTGTACCGACGGTAGGGTCTTCCCTGCCCTGCCCTATATATCGGCTGTAGTATTCGATACTTTACATTTGTACCGACGGTAGGGTCTTCCCTGCCCTGCCCTATATATCGGCTGTAGTATTCGATACTTTACATTTGTACCGACGGTAGGGTCTTCCCTGCCCTGCCCTATATATCGGCTGTAGTATTCGATACTTTACATTTGTACCGACGGTAGGGTCTTCCCTGCCCTGCCCTATATATCGGCTGTAGTATTTCCACCAGGTTGTAGCTATTTCCCTTGGAGCCGGCTTCGCGGAGGGAGCTGCGGCTTGTAATACCGGATTGATGTATGTGTGGGTATGGGTGGAGAGGGGGGGGGGTCGTTACCTAACCCTCTATTGTTGCTGGAGCGGGTTTCCATAATTCATCGTTCCTCTCCAGGGCTAGCTAAGGTTTAAGCCCTTCCCCCCTCCCCCCTATTTCCTGGACAATACCCCCTCTACTCCCTGTAGGTAGTTCCAACAGGGATTTGAATATGGCCCTCCAGGAGGAGCTAACAATGTCCTGGACTACACGGGTAATCTTGTTGACTTCCAGGCCCTCCTCCTCCTCCAGGCTCCTGATTCCAGTTAGGACAAGATGAATACATTAATGAGGACCTCGCTTTCCTTACACGCCTATTTACACACTTCTTTACACACTCCTTCGAGGAGAAGAATACACAATAACTTTCTATTACCGAAAAGTGGTCTGTTTGCGAAGACCACATCCAGTTACTTTGAAGTATCTATCGTGATTTTAAACAGCCATTTTTGTACGGATTGGCTTACAGATTCTTTGCAGGTTATCTATTACTTATTAACGGTTAATCTAAGGTTCTCCTTTAGGCTTCTTCGCTGGGGCATCATCTTTCTTGTCTCCCGGCTTCTTTCTCCAGCGGTTCTTGTTCCATGGCCGTTATATTTCGCCCATCTTCTAATGGGCTTCATCAGACGTTGTAGTGTAAAGTCTACATCAGACACTACAACGTCTGATGAAGCCCATTAGGAGATGGGCGAAATATAACGGCACCGCTGGAGAAAGAAGCCGGGAGACAAGAAAGGGTTTATCTAAGGTTAAAAAAAAAATATTATATACAAATATAGTAATAAATTTATTTATTTATTTATGTAGTTCTAGATCTTAGCGATTAGCTCTATAAACACGTAGATTACAAAAAAATTAAAATACCTAGAACACAAAAAATGAAATAACTGAATCTATCAACATTAATACTATACAAGACAGAAAAAGATAGGCAAAAAGAGAAAAAAATAAAATAATAAATATACCAAACATAAAGGTCAACTATAAAATAAAAAACAGGTAAGTAATAAATTATTTTTAATAAACTAAATCTTTTCGCTTTATTTTGTACAAAGAAAAATTAATTTTAACATATTTAAAAATTTTCTTTTTTGCTATATTCCTGCATGCATGTTTACCTGTTTTAAAAAGTCTAAAATAATGGATATGTGCGGGTTACCATCTGTCAAAAGTTCGCTCATGTCACGTGGTATATTGATGTTTTCACGTTTCCTGCAGTCTGTTAGCAAGTGATCTACAGTTAATGTCTTATTGCATTCTGTACATAGTGATATGTCTTGTTTTGTCGTCAAGTAAGAGTGAGTTAGTAGTGTATGTCCTATAGTAATAAAAAGTTATTATAGTAATGACAAGTATTTAAAATCACTGCAATCACTACTAAAAGTTCGATTTTTTTGTCCTGTGGTTATATAACATATTTATATTTTCTTCGCATTATGGGCATACGTGCTATGCGTTTCCTGTCGCTACGCTCGCTCAAGAAGATGTCAAATCTCTAGTCAATCAAACTCGCTAAAATTAATAGAATTCTATTAATTTTTGCGAGTTGGATTTACTTGAGTATTAAAGATAACTCTACTACCAGCAACAACCAATGGAATTGCCCATGGGACTAGGCCAATAGAAAACCTAATGAGTTCTGCACATGCACTGAATCACTGTTACAATCACTACTGATACTTCACAAGTAACTGGATGTATTATTCGCAAACAGACCCCGGAAAACGGGTACGCGAAGAACCTAGCAACAATTCAGGACCTTGGAAGAATAAGGGCGAATCAGGAATTCCGGATGTCGGGAAATCTAAGTTAAAGTTCTAGAAGTGCTTCAGGATAGCAAGGGTGAATGTTTACTCTATGGAATGCTGATTCATAGATCTGATTGAAAAAGTTTGTAATTGAAATTCAATATTTTAATTATAATTTATACGAGTGATTTATGGGTAACAAAATGCCAAGAGGAGTGTTTCAGCTTCGGGATTCACCCTTGAAATAGGACATAGAATGCTAGGAGGAGAGTTTCAGCTTCGGGATTCGCCCTTGAAATAGGACATTGAATGCTAGGAGGAGAGTTTCAGCTTCGGGATTCGCCCTTGAAATAGGACATTGAATTAGTGTTGTTAAAAGCGAGCCCTGACTAGAGGCTTCAGGCCTGAACCTAGCCTCTAAAGCCCGAGCTCTGAGGGCTGGATGAAGGCTCGGGAGTGAGGCTTCATCCTAACCTTATCAAGCCCTGAAGGTTCGGCAAAGTTCTCCCTGCAGCCTTGAAGGCTCGGCCTTGGAGCCCTGGGAAGGTAGAGCTTCGGCAAACACGGTTATAGTAAACCCTTTCTAATGCTTCACTAGAATATCTATATACAATAATTACTTCTTTAATTATTACATTTTATTAATTTCGATTTGTTGGTGACATATCTCACCATTTATTGAACAATAAATTTAAATGTTTAATGGCATCTTTATTTACAAAGGGAGGCAATTTAGCTGTTATCTCTGATAATTCTTATTTTGCTTCATTTGTAATTTATTAAAATTCAACAGAGTTCAGTTTATAACGTTAATGATTACGCTAAATAAAGTGCTTCAATTAGCTGATTTTTTAAATTCTGTATTCTTATGGATTAAAATCTGAATGAAAAATTGTATGGACTTTTATTATTTAAGGGAGATAAAAGTATGACAGTGTCATACAGTTAAGAAGTATGACAGTGTTGCCATCACCGTCTAACAGAATTTATTTTTTAGAAAAAGTTACTATTTTTAATCGATTAGTGATCCATATAATCTAGTTTATCGATGTCATGATAAATTTAATTGCTAGCGAGTAATTTCAGTGTGGCGGAAACAATTTTGGACGTATCTACCAAAGTATATTTCATGAAACAGCTGTTTGCCCGCCGTCCGCCATTTTGGAAATGAAAAGTAAAAGGCTTCAATGCAAGCGCCTTCTCCCGAGCCGAGCCTTCAAGGCTCGCGCCTTCTATCGAGCCCTGTCCAAGCTCTGAGAGCTCGAGCTTTTAAGGGCCGCGCCTTCTACCAAGCCGAGCCTTCAAGGCTCGCGCCTTCTATCGAGCCCTGGTCCAAGCTCTGAGAGCTCGAGCTTTTAGGAGCCGCGCCTTCTAGCCTTAAAGGCGCGCTCTTTTACAACACTACATTTAATGTTTCATAGCTGATGGTGCTATTCACTTTAACTTGAAACTGTGAGAGAACTAAAGGCGAACCAGAGAATCAAGGCGAAACATCGTATTACCTACATCTGTATTAGGCATTGGTTGTTTCATAGCTGATGGTGCTATTCACTTTAACTTGAAACTGTGAGAGAACTAAAGGCGAACCAGAGAAACAAGGCAAAGCGTCGTGTTACCTACATCTGTATTAGGCATTGGTTGTTTCATAGCTGATGGTGCTATTCACTTTAACTTGAAACTGTGAGAGAACTAAAGGCGAACCAGAGAAACAAGGCGAAGCATCGTATTACCTACATCTGTATTAGGCATTGGTTGTTTCATAGATGATGGTGCTATTCACTTTAACTTGAAACTGTGAGAGAACTAAAGGCGAACCAGAGAAACAAGGCGAAGCGTCGTGTTACCTACATCTGTATTAGTCATTGGTTGTTTCATAGCTGATGGTGCTATTCATTTTAACTTGAAACTGTGAGAGAACTAAAGGCGAACCAGAGAAACAAGGCAAAGCGTCGTGTTACCTACATCTGTATTAGGCATTGGTTGTTTCATAGCTGATGGTGCTATTCACTTTAACTTGAAACTGTGAGAGAACTAAAGGCGAACCAGAGAAACCAGGCAAAGCGTCGTGTTGTCTACACCTGTATTAGGGATTGGTTGTTTCATAGCTGATGGTGCTATTCACTTTAACTTGAAACTGTGAGAGAACTAAAGGCGAACCAGAGAAACAAGGCAAAGCGTCGTGTTACCTATATCTGTATTAGGCATTGGTTGTTTCATACCTGATGGTGCTATTCACTTTAACTTGAAACTGTGAGAGAACTAAAGGCGAACCAGAGAAACAAGGCGAAGCATCGTATTACCTACATCTGTATTAGGCATTGGTTGTTTCATAGCTGATGGTGCTATTCACTTTAACTTGAAACTGTGAGAGAACTAAAGGCGAACCAGAGAAACAAGGCGAAGCGTCGTGTTGTCTACATCTGTATTAGGCATTGGTTGTTTCATAGCTGATGGTGCTATTAACTTTAACTAGAAACTGTGAGAGAACTAAAGGCGAACCAGAGAAACAAGGCGAAGCGTCGTGTTACCTACATCTGTATTAGGCATTGGTTGTTTCATAGCTGATGGTGCTATTAACTTTAACTAGAAACTGTGAGAGAACTAAAGGCGAACCAGAGAAACAAGGCGAAGCGTCGTGTTGTCTACATCTGTATTAGGCATTGGTTGTTTCATAGCTGATGGTGCTATTAACTTTAACTAGAAACTGTGAGAGAACTAAAGGCGAACCAGAGAAACAAGGCGAAGCATCGTGTTGTCTACGTCTTTCTAACTCTTCGAATTTTTCACTTTAGCCCTTTCTCACCCAATCGTGAATTGTCTATATTTTCCATCCATTTCGCACTTGTATTTCTACAGTGACACAACTCAAAAATCGGTGCTTTTCAGTTATGACTTTGAAAGACATGGTAAATATTTCTTTATCAACATAGGGCACTTTTGTCACTCTTCCTGTCTTAATGCTATTCCCCCTATATAGGAAAAGGAGACACATTTTCAGTTCAGTTGTGTCACTTTAGAAATACTAGTGCGATTTCATTGTTCATTTTTCCATTTCTTGTTTTCTACAAATGATTACAAAATTTTTTCTTGTATTTCGATTTTTATTTTTCCTTTTTCTTGGGAATCCATGTACTAGGATTTTTTTTTTTTTTTTTTTTTAACGGCGCATCAACTATTTGGCCATTAGCGCCGGCTGTCTACAGGTTTCCGCCCTTTTCTATAATGCCAACAGCACGTGGTCGGTCACCCATTCAGGTACTAACCACGCCCGACTTAACTTCGGTGATCTACGGGAACCGGTGCATTCAACGTGGCTACGGCCGTTGGCTACTAGGAAAATTGTTTTATTTTTGCAGGAAAGTATTTTTGATGATGTCCTATTTTATTATTATTTAAATGTAACGTCCACTTATGCATGACACTGATTTTTGAGACGGCTTTTCTACAAGTTAGCACCCTTTTCATTACAATGCGTCACCTCTAGTGCGAATCGTACCTAGGACGTTATAACTAATCATATAAATAATTAATACTAGAATAACTTTGGTAATTGGTTGTTTTAGGTATTTACATTGGTTTAACACCAAATATTTAGATATTATGATTAGATTTATTTTAATTCTGTGTATGTTGTATTTCAGAATCGATGCCTTGAAATCCCTCGATGCTGAGAATCCAGTATGGCTGTCCCCACCTTGGTTTTTGTGCTGACCCTGGTATTCTCTATCAACAATGCATTAGACACATGTGAGTATATTATTTTTCTTCTTTTTTTTAGCGTAAATAAATAGAAAACGTTACAAAAAAATGTCCACAGGAGTTCATCCATGCGCAGTTGCGATACAGCTCGAGCAGTGTCGTTCGAGCATGCGCAATTGGCGTTTGCGCATGGGCAGTGGACATGTACGAAAAAGAAGACTGTATGTTTTACAGTGCATGACATAGGTTTGTCAGGTGGGCCTAAAGCATATTTATATTCCTGAATTCGAGTCACTAAACGAATTTTTATTGTATTTTATGGTTGGGATTCGGCTAGGAGAAAAAAAAGTCCGTCACGCAGGAGCTGCATAACTAAGCACTTTCCTCAGAATTTTTGAAGTGTAGACTACATTACTGAATAATTTGCTGTAAATAACCTATATAAATAAAATAAAAACGTGAATAGTTCTGCTCATTTACATTTCTTATGAGGACTGTTCAATTATTAATTTTGTAAATAATTTATTTCCAGAGTTATGTTATTTATTTAGTCAGAATTTACAACAATGTAAAAATACGTTATATATATATATATATATATATATATATATATATATTTCAAAAATCCCGTCATGAGTGCAACCTCAATAGCTACTTGCCTTCGGAGGAAAGTGCTAAAACGTCAGACCTTCAGGAAGAAATCTGTATTGGACGTTTATATGTGTGGGTGCATCCAAAACTCCGACCCCAGAACAGATAAGAAAGGCTACAGTTAGATAAGATTGTGAAAAGTGCCCTCAGCTATATTGATTTCGGAGTTTGATCACTTGAAACAAAAATGAAAAAAAAAAACAAGAAAAAAAACGGTTTTGTCGATTTTTGAGCATTTTCTTTTCCAAAAATGACTTTTTTCGCCCCAGCATTCAAAAGTAAGGGAAAAATTATAGAAACAAATGCTAATTTAGTAGTTTGCCAAATAATAACCCATTTAAAAAT
Source organism: Gonocerus acuteangulatus (assembly GCA_946811695.1). Classification (NCBI taxonomy): domain Eukaryota; kingdom Metazoa; phylum Arthropoda; class Insecta; order Hemiptera; family Coreidae; genus Gonocerus; species Gonocerus acuteangulatus. The sequence continues at coordinate 8,070,511 of OX328130.1, forward strand.
TAAAACTTGTCTGAAAATTCGATTTTCGCGCCAAATATTTTTTAAAAAAGCATGGTTTCATTTAAACATTTTTTTGAGTAAAATTATGGGCGCGAGGTTAGCTCAGTGGTAGAGCACTGGACTACAAAGCTGGAGGCCTGAGTTCAAATCCCGAGCATAGTACTAAAGATTTTTTCTTCTAGTGTCTTCTTTCATGGGTTGAATTTTTCCTCCCTGACCGTCCCTAGGCCGACCCAATCTTTAATTAATTTAATAATGGGTACCTGGGGTCTCCCGTGGTCTAATGGCTAGCGCCTTGGATTCATAAGCGGGAGATGGTGGGTTCAATTCCCAACCTCCGGCAGGAATTTTATCATCCCACGGCTCGCTGGTAAAATTCCTCGCTGCACCCTCGGCGCTAATGACCTAGATGTAGATGCGCCGTAAAAAAAAAAAAATAAATAAATAAAAAATAATAATAATGGGTACCTTGGGTGCTAATGACTCTAGCAGTCGAAGCGGCCATGGGGAAAATCAGGCGGCCGGAGCGTAGTACTGACCACACTATCTCCCTAGTGAGCCGTATGGTCATGAATCAGATACTTCTTTAATATCTGCCCCTCAGGGCCAGATATTAAATATTTTCATGACTGAGTATTTTTACGCTACCTTTCATGTGGTCAATCTCCGCAATCCTTATCGCTGGGAACACTTTTCGCCATCTTATCTTACTATAGCCTTTGTTCGAGTTACAGTAATTTTTTGGGTTGTCGCTACGAAGTCTTCTACATCACATCAAAACTAAAGAGAGACGTACATTCAAGAATTGCAGAAAAATAGTGCGGTAGAAGCAAAAATTGATCTGAAATATCGGAACATGGTAAAACTTTGTGCGCCGGGCTATCTACAGAATGCCACCCATGTATGATGCCAACAGCACGTGGTCGGTCACCCATTCAGGTATTGTCCATTCAACGTGGCTATGGCCGTTGGCTAAAAAGTAATTACACGTATCTTCAAACGTATGAGGTTGGATATGCAAAAACCACGCTGAATATGAAGACTGCTACCAGTGTTCTGAAAAAGCCCATAGACTATGGCCGGAAAACATTCTTGTATTATAAAACGAAATTAACACTATAAAAACGTTTATAACACAAATAACAATATAAAGCACGTTTATAACATAATTAACCCTATAAACTCATAAATAAATAAAGCCTGTTAATAACATTAATAACATTCAATCATATGACAACAACAAAAAAAAAAAAAATAAATACAAATCAATAAATATGACAACTGTGTACAAAAATCCAGCCTTATCGATCTCCTTGCAATCTTCATGATATGTCTGACCGAAGAGAGAATCCTGTATGATGCTAGGGGCACTAAGAAGAGAGGTTTCCTGAAAGGAAGGTTTTCATATGTACGTGCCCTCGGCAATGTGTACACAGGCTCGCCACAATTGGAGCCGGCGAGTCAACACAGCACGGTTCATATAGACAGTGGAACCCTCAAAGGAACAGTGGTTATTAGGGCTCACTTGAGTCCAATAAAACTCCAGGATCGAGGAGGTTGTGTTGTTCTGGTTCTTAGGGGGGGAGGGATTTGCATTTAAGGGAGAATGTAAACAAAGCCACGTGGACGCAGATTGTCATTGCCGTTCTCTTGTACAAGTCTGTGTAGTCTTGTTTTGCGGGAACTGTATACCTAGAACGCCGTAAATGTTAGCACTAATTTATGTTTTTTTTTTTTTTTTCTTTTTTTACAATTCTGCCAGATGATATGAGAAAATGAACTATAATACATGATTCACCTGTGGTTACGCGGCACCCTTACACACTTACGCGTCAGTTACACATAGGCCAAAAATCGGCTGATTACAGGCCTATTCTTCTATTGGGTCTTTTTTACTTTAGGTAACCAGTGACCTTTTCATGTTATAAGTGATTTATCATACTGCTATTTAATAACATATGCCTATTCTAAAAGAAAAAAGTGAAATAAAAAGCAAGGACCGAAATAAAAATTAAATTGTTCCAAAACATTATGAAAAAATTACTTAATAATTTATCATAAAAATGGTTTTATTGTGCCGACGTTTCGGCTTGAACTTCAAGCCTTCATCAGGGCTGTAAAAAACAAGTAGGACGGATGTAATACTGAAATATACATATATATATATATATATATATATATATATATGCCTACATACACAAATACACATACATATATACATACATACATATATGGAAAAAGACAAAAGCATAAAAACATAAAATACATAAAACATAAAAGTATTTTATGTTTTTATGTTTTTGTCTTTTTCCATATATGTATGTATGTATATATGTATGTGTATTTGTGTATGTAGGCATATATATATAAATATATATGTATATTTCAGTATTACATCCGTCCTACTTGTTTTTTACAGCCCTGATGATGGCTTGAAGTTCAAGCCGAAACGTCGGCACAATAAAACCATTTTTATGATAAAATGTAGTTTTATTAAGTAGCAGTGACCGAACCCCGACAATCCCTACTTTGCATCATCTACGGTCAACCATCTCCTCTCAACTTAATAATTTATATTTTTAAAATTAATGAATAACTGTTTTGAAATAAAAATTCTTGAGAAATATAAAAAAATAATTTTTTGAGGAAAAAATTCAAGATTAATTTTAACATTAAAAAAATAAATGTGTTTTGAAAGTAAAAATATAGATAAATTGTTAATGTATTTTAAGGAATAATGATATACAATTCATTAATTTAATAATTTATCTCTTATCAAGAGAGCTATTATAATTTTCTATTATCCTCAGAATAAATAAAGAAATACTTGATTTGGAACGGTTTGTTTATTTAAAGTTATTTGTTAATGTCATTGAATTCCGTGAAGGTTTTTCTATTTTCGCTTTTAGACCATCCGCTTTTACTACCCCTGGAATAGTAGACCCTATTTTCTATGGCTTTTATTTAAAATAATGTTTAAAGTTAAACAAATAAAAAAAAAGGTAAAAATGCAGTTTCACGCCCTCCAAACCGATTTCTTTTAAATTTTGCACAATAACGTATTTGGATGCACTAAACACGAATACGATAAAAAAAAAAGTTGGATTTAACTAGTAAAGAAGTTATTAAGCGCTAAAGTTCACTGTTATGCAGGTTATGAGAGCTATTAATTATAGCGAGTTGGATTGACTGGAGTTTTTTTATCTCCTTGAGCGAGCGGAAACGCATAGCACGTATGCCCTTAATCGACAGGTGAGGATGCCCTTAAAAGTAACAATATTTTCGAATAAATGGTTTCTGAACATTTCAAATGAGAGTTCTCTGTTTCCCAATGCTACATATCTGCGCATGCGCGTGTTTACAAATACGCTGATGACGCCTAGTTTTATAACCTTCCTAACTTTAGTGCTTAATATTATATTCTATTAATTTTAGCGAGTTGGATTGACTGGGTTTTTTTTTATCTTCTTGAGCGAGCGGAAACGCATAGCATGTATGCCTTAACGTCGTCATTTATGCCTTAAAGTCGTCACAAATTTAGTTGTTTACATCAGCTCTCATAACCTGCATAACAGTGAACTTAAGTGCTTAATAACTTCTTTCCTAGTTAAATCCGACGGTTTTTTTTTTTATCGTATTCGTGTTTAGTGCATCAAAATACGTTTTTGTGCAAAATTTGAAAGAAGTCGGTTTGGAGGGCGTGAAACTGCATTTTTACCAAAAAAAATTGTATTAAAACTTTTTCTACAAAAAACATATAACTAACTATAAAAAAAAAATATTGTTCAAATAATTTTTATTTTTAAGTTTTAGAAATTAAAATTTATTAGAAAACTGTTTTAAAAAAATAATAAAATATATCAATTACCATGAAATTTTTATTTCCCAATATTAAAAATTTTAGGTAAAGTGAAACTCATTTGAAATAAAAATTAATAGTTATTTTCGGTCCCTGATAAAAAGGTTATATACAAAAACAGCAACATGTATTTAAAATTTAAGTATTATCTACCAGAATTTGTAATACAGAACCAAATCGCATTTTGGGGGCCAATAAGACTTACTTGATTTTATTGAGAGGAGATCGTTGACCGTTGATGATGCAAGGTAGGGATTGTCGGGGTTCGGTCACTGCTACTTAATAAAACTACATTTTATCATAAAAATGGTTTTATTGTGCCGACGTTTTGGCTTGAACTCATCAGGGCTGTAATAAGTAGGACATATATATATATATATATATGCCTACATACACACATACACTTACATATATACATACATATATGGAAAAAGACAAAAACATTATTTGAATTATTTGATTTTAAAATTGCCTCAAAAAGGTCCTTCTTTTCTCTCCACACCTCTTTGTACCGCATTAAATTTTGTTTCTCGTCTTGTATATAATCCCATAGTATGTCCTTTCCTACATATTCTTGATTTATGTAGAATTCTGTATTTCTTTAGTGCCTTGAATGTCGTTGCTTCTGACTTTAAAAGACAACTTAATCTAAGCAAGTTCATTTTGAGATTTATAGAATATCATATTACCTTCTTCAAATAGCAAATCGTATGAGGTTCTATAACCATCAATAAAGATCATATGTCTTGGTAGCTGAAATCACTAATAACATGAAAAAATAACTGTTGTACCTAAAGTAAAAAAGACCCCTTCTATTTCCTGTACAATAAACATTTTTTTTATTTCCTAGTTTTTTCTGCGGAATATCGCATAGGTGGCCGAGGACGAGTGAGAGAGGAAGCTAAAACGTAAGAGAGAGAGAGAGAGAGAGATAGAGAGAGAGAGAAAGAGGAAGAGAAAGACACACACACAAATTGGGAGAGAGAGAGAGAGAGACAGAGATAGATAGATAGATAGAGAGAGAGAGAGAGAGAGAGAGAGAGAGAGATAGAGAGAGAGAGAAAGAGGAAGAGAAAGACACACACACAAATTGGGAGAGAGAGAGAGAGACAGAGATAGATAGATAGATAGAGAGAGAGAGAGAGAGAGAGAGAGAGAGAGAGAGAGAGAGAGAGAGAGAGAGAGAGTGAGAGAGTTAGAGAGAGAGAGAGACAGAGATAGGTAGATAGATAGATAGATTGATAGATAGATAGATAGATAGATAGATAGATAGATAGAGATAGAGAGAGAGAGAGAGAGAGAGAGAGAGAGAGAGAGAGAGAGAGAGAGAGAGAGAGAGATAGATAGATAGATAGATAGATACATAGATAGATAGATAGATAGATAGATAGATAGATAGATAGATAGAGAGAGAGAGAGAGAGAGAGAGAGAGATAGATAGATAGAGAGAGAGAGAGAGAGAGAGAGAGAGAGAGAGAGAGAGAGAGAGAGAGAGAGAGAGAGAGAGATGCTAGACATAGCGTCGCGCTGCTATCAGTAGTCAGTAAGTAGTCACTGGACGGGAGGGGGGGGGGTGGTTTTCGGGTCATCCCCACCCCTGTCTCTAACACCACTGATAACAACCTTCCCGCCTTCTGATAACAACTCCCGCCAATAACCTCCCGCTGATAAATGACCTTCTACCTCCGAGAATCTTCCCTTTTAAATGTTTCTTAATCGACTCACTTGTGAGATGTTCCCTTGACACCTATTCAAGTTCTCTTTACCTTTCTTAGTGTCTCTCTTTCATGTTATTATCTCACTCTAACTACTTAGAAGCTCACCTATTTCTGTATCTTCTTGAATAATTATCTCCGTAAATGTAGTTGCATCCAAATAACAGCTGGCAATATCAGCTGTAATGTTCTAATACTCTCGCCCATTTGGAGTTGTAGTTTTTCGAGGGTTTGGAATCTAGGCGAATTGCCAGAAACGACCAACAGCCACAGCGCTGCGAAACTCACTTCAAACCATTGTCCGATCCAAAAGCGAACTGTAAACCAGAGAGAGTGCTTCAAACAGGACTCGGCGGTTTGCGCTAATTCCATTCCTCTTTGGCTATCTCGAAATCCGATGTTTGATGTGTGACGAGGAGCACCTGATGAAACACCTGCTGACGGATGGTTGACTCCGTCAGCCATGGAATGACAAGTCAACCAGCGGTCTGACCAAAGGGTAATTGGACAATAGCAGTCCTTCTACTCATCCAGCTGGACCGTGTGGTCCTCGTCTGTGTGGTCCTAGTATGTTCGTTCGCTAGTTTGCTCCTAATCGTCATACTTTTGTGACCAAAAACTGACTAGGCAAACTAACGAAAATAGTATATTCCGTACTTTGATTTTTAGATATCACTAACTTTGAATATTTATACAATTAGCCAATCGGAATCAGCAAACTACCGAGAATGCCACATTCGACAGTTTTAAACGCCTATACAAGAAAAATCACTTATAAGCACCAAAATGCAAACTCACGAATATGTTTTTTTGGTAATTAAAAGCAGTAATTATTAACAATACACATAGACAAAATATGTAAAATTATCCTTTTGCAATGGTGCTGATTTTGGTATGACTATTAAAGCTTTATTTTGCTCTCTAGAAAAGTACCGATTTTCATATTCGATAGTTTGACATAGTAGGGACGATATATAATTGTTAGATTTATGTTGGTCTTACATACATCTGGTTGACATATTTACAGTGACGCATGTAATATCTTATATCGCAAGTAATATATTATAACGCAAGTACATATCTTATAACGCAAGTAATATTTTATATCGCAAGTACATATCTTATATCGCAAGTACATATCTTATAACGCAAGTAATATCTTATAACGCAAATACATTTCTTATATCGCAAGTACATATCTTATAACGCAAGTAATATCTTATATCGCAAGTACATATCTTATATCGCAAGTACATATCTTATAACGGAAGTAATATCTGATAAAGCAAGTAATATCTTATATCGCAAGTACATATCTTATAACGCAAGTACATATCTTATAACGCATTATATCGCAAGTACATATCTTATAACGCAAGTTATATCTTATATCGCAAGTACATATCTTATATCGAAAGTACATATCTTATAACGCAAGTAATATCTTATATCGCAAGTACATATCTTATAACGCAAGTACATATCTTATAACGCAAGTAATATCTTATAACGCAAGTAATATTTTATATCGCAAGTACATATCTTATAACGCAAGTAATATCTTATAACACAAGTAATATCTTATATCGCAAGTACATATCTTTTAACGCAAGTAATATCTTACGATCCTTCAAGACTCGTACACGAGACCAACCGACGTGTATCTTAGCAACAACCAGGGAGATTTCAACAGCACATAGAACCAATGGGGGTCATTAAATTCTGTTTTATTTATTTTTTCAGAATATTTCTTGTTTTATCGCGTTCTAGCAAAAGCAAATTTCTAATATTTCATTTTAATGAACTCCTATTATGATAAAGTGATTCTGCCAAGGCTTCGTATTGGTCACTGCTGTATTACTTTTCCTTGTTTGATGGATTACCACCCAGACTAGAGTTGTATCTCTTTGTATAAAATATTATTTTATATACTGAGAAGAGTTTTACCAGCCTACCATAGAACTTCTGTTACTAGTCGTATATAGAACGCGTGTGTGCAGTCGTAAACAAGTTTGTCAAGTCAATAGGTAATTGCATACTTCTACTTTTGTTGTCATTAATTTAGCGTGACTGGTCAACTAATGTCCTTTGGTCAATGTTTTCATGTCCAGGTAGCCACACCAGTGTAATGTTGTCAAGTCAATAGGTAATTGTCTACTTCTGGTTTCGTTGTCATTAATTTAGCGTGACTGGTCAACTAATGTCCTTTGGTCAATGTTTTCATGTCCAGGTAGCCACACCAGTGTAATGTTGCCAAGTCAATAGGTAATTGCATACTTCTACTTTTGTTGTCATTAATTTAGCGTGACTGGTCAACTAATGTCCTTTGGTCAATGTTTTCATGTCCAGGTAGCCACACCAGTGTAATGTTGCCAAGTCAATAGGTAATTGCATACTTCTACTTTTGTTGTCATTAATTTAGCGTGACTGGTCAACTAATGTCCTTTGGTCAATGTTTTCATGTCCAGGTAGCCACACCAGTGTAATGTTGTCAAGTCAATAGGTAATTGTCTACTTCTGGTTTCGTTGTCATTACTTTAGCGTGACTGGTCAACTAATGTGCTTTGGTCAATGTTTTCATGTCCTGGTAGCCACACCAGTGTAATGTTGTCAAGTCAATAGGTAATTGTCTACTTCTGGTTTCGTTGTCATTACTTTAGCGTGACTGGTCAACTAATGTGACTTTGGTCAATGTTTTCATGTCCAGGTAGCCACACCAGTGTAATGTTGTCAAGTCAATAGGTAATTGTCTACTTCTGGTTTCGTTGTCATTACTTTAGCGTGACTGGTCAACTAATGTTACTTTGGTCAATGTTTTCATGTCCAGGTAGCCACACCAGTGTAATGTTGTGGTTTTGTAGTTAGTGAATATAAGTGTATTTATTGGGTGTGTACTGGAAGAATAGAGAACTTAACGAGTCTGTAAATAACAATACTGAAAGATTGTCAGTATTATCTATTTGTGAGGGATAAAAAAAGAAATGGCGCCGATAGCAGCGTGTTTAGTAGTGGCTAGAATGGTTAGTACACGGATGCTGTAAAGAGCACAATGTTAGAAGCACAATCAATCTATGGACGAAGCAATAAGCGACAAGACAGTCTCTCTCATTAATATTGGCGAGGAATTCATATTAGACCCTCTCTCTCTCCCTTTCTAAACCCTCTCGGCCTAAAACTTCTCCCTTGTAGGTGATTAGAAACAATGTCCGTCAAAGGGTTATTGTTTTGCTCCTGCAAAAACCGTTTCAGGCCTTCCTATTGGAGAACGGACTCATGGTTTTTGTACAAATACCGGGCTTGTAATCCGCTTATATCTGTGGCATTGTCCTCTGCGGTGCCTCTTCGTCTGTTGAGCAATACCCCTACAAATACCTCACTTCAAGGTAGCCACTAACGAACTAATATTTGCCATCTTCTTTAGAGAATTTATAAAAAAAAAAAAAAAAATCAGTCCCGTAACAGGCCACAAGGGCCCAGAGGGGCAGATACTGTAGAGGTATCCGATTCTTGACCATACGGCACACACTAGGGAGATAGTGTGGTCAACACTATGCTCCGGCCGCCTGATTTTCCCCTTGGCTGCTTCGACTGCTAGAGTCATTAGCACCCAAGGTACCCATTATTAATTAAATTAATTAAAGGCTGGGTGAGCCTAGGGACGATCTGGGACCCCAAATCCAACCCTCGAACGGCAGCACTAGAAGATAAAATCTTTGGAGCGCTCGGGTTTTGAACCTGGTCCTCCAGTTCATTTGTCGAGTGCTCTACCACTGAGTTAACCTCGCCCAGAGAATTTATATATCTACTATATATTTGTCAAATATCACTCACTCCCTGACTCACTGACTATCATCTCCCAGCCCAAACCACTTGACAGAAAAATTTGAAATTTTGCATGGACACTCCCTTTAGCATGTAATCACTCGATAAGATAGGGTTTTTCGATATTCAAATTTTTAAGTATTTTTAGAGGGGTTTGATGTTTAAGTTGGTTAGAGAGCCTAGGCAGCAAGCGTTGCTAGGACGATAACAGGTCAGCTGTTACCGCATTGTATTTATTTCTTAATGTTATTTCTATTTGAGCTTCATTTCAACAGACCTTGAATTACCAGAAATAAACTGTGATTTTGTCCCTCATAGAATTTACCCTATACCTGGTCCATCCAAGGTAATAATATCCCGAACCCTTGTACAGCATCCTCACCCATCAGCATCCCCAGTTACAGCACTTCTTGGTAATGCTCGTGAATATAATGGGTGTTTCCAAATGATATCTTGGAAACATAATTTTTTTCATTTTAACGTACATTTATTATTGACAGCGAATTTTAACATGTACTGGTTAAACTCCTGTTATTTCTAACCTATAGATAAAGTGTTATCTCTACGTTCTGTGTTTCTTAACACTCGTCCGGAGAGCCCCAATGTCAAGAAACATTATACTTTAATTACTTATCAGACGGGAACCGTGCTATAATAAACTGCACGAAATTATATAGTAGCGTTAATTTTGATGATACATTATTTAACGCAATAAAATAACTACTTATCTGCCATGACGAAGCACGGGTAGTCAGCTAGTAGACCTATAGCTCTAACAACTCCATTCTGTAAATCATTAATTAACTTCTAATCGCGGGTATGTTTGCGAAGAACACATCCAGTTACTTGTGAAGTATCTGTAGTGATTATAATAGTGATTCGGCGCACGCGCATAATTCATTAGCTTTTCTATTGGTCTATTCATATGGGCAATTCTATTGGCAAAAACTCATAGAACTCTATTAACTTTAGCGAGTCGGATTGACTAGAGTTCTATGAAATATAAATATTTTATAGAACCACCGGACAAAAAAGTCGGTGAAGAGGCCCCTAAACTTCACAATTGCCATTGATTTTTATAATATTAACCATTTTATTAATAAATATTGCTTGGTGCAATATATTCTGCTTATATTCATTTATGTTTTACAAGCCTCAAAGTATTACTTAAAAATGCAAGTTATTTAATATTTATTTAGAAACCATATTATATAAATATAGTAGTAAAAAAAGTTATTTTGAGTAGTGATTGCAGTGATTTCAAATACTTTTCATTACTGTATTAACTTTTGATACAATATGGTTTCTAAACATAGATAACCTGGAAAGAACCTGTAAGCTAATCAGAGAGTACCAAAATCAGTCTTTATAATCACGACAGATACTTCAAAGTAACTGGATTTGGTCTTCGCAAATATACCCCTAATTGCTTCTTTAAAAAATAATATTCCGTTACGTTTCTCTGAATGTTTTAGCTGCAAAATGCTTAAGAGCTACTATGATTCCTCAAAGGAATGGAAATTCTCCAGGTGAGAGTATTGTATTTTTGAAAAGGGAGATTTAGGTAGTAGGATCTAAATATGTGGAATACATCTTGCGGCTCGGAGCTTAGAATACACAACCACTCCAATACAATATTTAGGAGACATACACTATTTATTATTTACACATCTCTCTCTCTCTCACTCTCTCTCTCTCTCTCTCACACACACACACACACACACACACACACACACACACACACTCTCTCGCCGTCCCTCGCGGGAGAGAGAGGGAGAGTGAGAGAGAGCCCGCGGGCCGAGTTCTACTTCTTGCTTTATGGAGAAAACATATAAAAAGGCAAAGGAATATCAGTCCAGTTATTAATGAATATACAATAGAGGATGACATTAATAATCAAAACGATATAGTTTTCGATATAAGTTTACCAAAAACGCTTCAGACACAGAATAAATAAATTATTAAATAATTTAATAATAATTATTTAATAATTTCACAAAAAATGGTAAAATATTATTATTTAATGGCAATATTACTCTTAAGTATAATTTACTACTATACCATTAGTACATTATATAATACAGTTATATTACATTTTATATTATTATTACATCCTACATTATTTATATTAATATTACAAATATTACAATTAATATTATTATAGTCGTATGATATGCTTTATTACACTATTTTTACCTTGTTTTGAGTTAAAATCAATTAATAAAAATGTTTATTTGAAAATAACTACTAGTTACTGATTTTTGTCTGTTATCCTCACTACTTGGTTACACTATGCAGTGGTCGAATTTATCCTGGGGTTAAAATAACTAACATATGCTCTAGTGATGTCTGGTCCCGTCCAGGCCAAGAAGGGTTTATGAAAATAAGGGGACATACACAAGCTCTAAATTTTACTCGAGTTCATCTAAAAAGTGTCTTTATCCAACATATTTATCGCCCTATATTTAGGCATTCATTGATGAAGTACGCTATGAAAGAGTAGTCAGAAACGTTTAAATTGTGTAAAAGCCATTTTGACTCGCATCATGCCACCTCAACCAGTACAAGTTAGGTACAGAGAACCACCACCAGCGGCTAGTAATGATGCTTGCGTTGCTATGATCTGTATCATTTATAATTTATTATAGTTTGCAATATATATTTATTAATGTTATTTTCTCTTTATTGTTTCAGCGCAATGTATCGGACCGCTGGGTATGGAGTCCGGCATGATACCAGACGAGGATATTTCAGCTAGCTCGTCCTTCGACAGCGGAAATGTAGGACCGCAGCATGGAAGGTAATATACATTTATATATATATATATATGTGTGTGTGTGTTTGTGGGGGGGGGTTGTCAACATGATACACGTTTTTTGCCAAGAAACTTAGTATTTAGTATTCCCCTAGCAAACGATTGACGAGTACGTTAACCAGCAAAATCGGTCAATCTGGAGAGGTGGAACCAACAAAAAATGACTCTATGGATACATGTTGACACAAAGACGGGTAGTGAATGAATGAACTGTGACAGGCTGGGGAGATGGCTTTATATAATCCTAAGAATAGGCCTGTCTCAGCAATATGGCAGATGCTGCTAGAACTGTCCACAATTTAAAAAAATTAAATTAGAAAATTAATTAAATTAAAAAAAAGTATATTTCGAGAAGATTATGTCACTATAAATTCCTGTAATACTATAAACCCTTCCCTTATTCACTAGAATAATACGATAACACTTAAAAAAGATGTTATAGATTCATCAAGAATAAATTCCTGTAATACTATAAACCCTTCCCTTATTCACTAGAATAATACGATAACACTTAAAAAAGATGTTATAGATTCATCAAGAATAAATTCCTGCAATACTATAAACCCTTCCCTTATTCACTAGAATAATACGATAACACTTAAAAAAGATGTTATAGATTCATCAAGAATAAATTCCTGTAATACTATAAACCCTTCCCTTATTCACTAGAATAATACGATAACACTTAAAAAAGATGTTATAGATTCATCAAGAATAAATTCCTGTAATACTATAAACCCTTCCCTTATTCACTAGAATAATACGATAACACTTAAAAAAGATGTTATAGATTCATCAAGAATAAATTCCTGTAATACTATAAACCCTTCCCTTATTCACTAGAATAATACGATAACACTTAAAAAAGATGTTATAGATTCATCAAGAATAAATTCCTGTAATACTATAAACCCTTCCCTTATTCACTAGAATAATACGATAACACTTAAAAAAGATGTTATAGATTCATCAAGAATAAATTCCTGTAATACTATAAACCCTTCCCTTATTCACTAGAATAATACGATAACACTTAAAAAAGATGTTATAGATTCATCAAGAATAAATTCCTGCAATACTATAAACCCTTCCCTTATTCACTAGAATAATACGATAACACTTAAAAAAGATGTTATAGATTCATCAAGAATAAATTCCTGTAATACTATAAACCCTTCCCTTATTCACTAGAATAATACGATAACACTTAAAAAAGATGTTATAGATTCATCAAGAATAAATTCCTGCAATACTATAAACCCTTCCCTTATTCACTAGAATAATACGATAACACTTAAAAAAGATGTTATAGATTCATCAAGAATAAATTCCTGTAATACTATAAACCCTTCCCTTATTCACTAGAATAATACGATAACACTTAAAAAAGATGTTATAGATTCATCAAGAATAAATTCCTGTAATACTATAAACCCTTCCCTTATTCACTAGAATAATACGATAACACTTAAAAAAGATGTTATAGATTCATCAAGAATAAATTCCTGTAATACTATAAACCCTTCCCTTATTCACTAGAATAATACGATAACACTTAAAAAAGATGTTATAGATTCATCAAGAATAAATTCCTGTAATACTATAAACCCTTCCCTTATTCACTAGAATAATACGATAACACTTAAAAAAGATGTTATAGATTCATCAAGAATAAATTCCTGCAATACTATAAACCCTTCCCTTATTCACTAGAATAATACGATAACACTTAAAAAAGATGTTATAGATTCATCAAGAATAAATTCCTGTAATACTATAAACCCTTCCCTTATTCACTAGAATAATACGATAACACTTAAAAAAGATGTTATAGATTCATCAAGAATAAATTCCTGCAATACTATAAACCCTTCCCTTATTCACTAGAATAATACGATAACACTTAAAAAAGATGTTATAGATTCATCAAGAATAAATTCCTGTAATACTATAAACCCTTCCCTTATTCACTAGAATAATACGATAACACTTAAAAAAGATGTTATAGATTCATCAAGAATAAATTCCTGTAATACTATAAACCCTTCCCTTATTCACTAGAATAATACGATAACACTTAAAAAAGATGTTATAGATTCATCAAGAATAAATTCCTGTAATACTATAAACCCTTCCCTTATTCACTAGAATAATACGATAACACTTAAAAAAGATGTTATAGATTCATCAAGAATAAATTCCTGTAATACTATAAACCCTTCCCTTATTCACTAGAATAATACGATAACACTTAAAAAAGATGTTATAGATTCATCAAGAATAAATTCCTGTAATACTATAAACCCTTCCCTTATTCACTAGAATAATACGATAACACTTAAAAAAGATGTTATAGATTCATCAAGAATAAATTCCTGTAATACTATAAACCCTTCCCTTATTCACTAGAATAATACGATAACACTTAAAAAAGATGTTATAGATTCATCAAGAATAAATTCCTGTAATACTATAAACCCTTCCCTTATTCACTAGAATAATACGATAACACTTAAAAAAGATGTTATAGATTCATCAAGAATAAATTCCTGTAATACTATAAACCCTTCCCTTATTCACTAGAATAATACGATAACACTTAAAAAAGATGTTATAGATTCATCAAGAATAAATTCCTGTAATACTATAAACCCTTCCCTTATTCACTAGAATAATACGATAACACTTAAAAAAGATGTTATAGATTCATCAAGAATAAATTCCTGCAATACTATAAACCCTTCCCTTATTCACTAGAATAATACGATAACACTTAAAAAAGATGTTATAGATTCATCAAGAATAAATTCCTGTAATACTATAAACCCTTCCCTTATTCACTAGAATAATACGATAACACTTAAAAAAGATGTTATAGATTCATCAAGAATAAATTCCTGCAATACTATAAACCCTTCCCTTATTCACTAGAATAATACGATAACACTTAAAAAAGATGTTATAGATTCATCAAGAATAAATTCCTGTAATACTATAAACCCTTCCCTTATTCACTAGAATAATACGATAACACTTAAAAAAGATGTTATAGATTCATCAAGAATAAATTCCTGTAATACTATAAACCCTTCCCTTATTCACTAGAATAATACGATAACACTTAAAAAAGATGTTATAGATTCATCAAGAATAAATTCCTGTAATACTATAAACCCTTCCCTTATTCACTAGAATAATACGATAGCACTTAAAAAAGATGTTATAGATTCATCAAGAATAAATTCCTGTAATACTATAAACCCTTCCCTTATTCACTAGAATAATACGATAACACTTAAAAAAGATGTTATAGATTCATCAAGAATAAATTCCTGTAATACTATAAACCCTTCCCTTATTCACTAGAATAATACGATAACACTTAAAAAAGATGTTATAGATTCATCAAGAATAAATTCCTGTAATACTATAAACCCTTCCCTTATTCACTAGAATAATACGATAACACTTAAAAAAGATGTTATAGATTCATCAAGAATAAATTCCTGTAATACTATAAACCCTTCCCTTATTCACTAGAATAATACGATAACACTTAAAAAAGATGTTATAGATTCATCAAGAATAAATTCCTGTAATACTATAAACCCTTCCCTTATTCACTAGAATAATACGATAACACTTAAAAAAGATGTTATAGATTCATCAAGAATAAATTCCTGTAATACTATAAACCCTTCCCTTATTCACTAGAATAATACGATAACACTTAAAAAAGATGTTATAGATTCATCAAGAATAAATTCCTGTAATACTATAAACCCTTCCCTTATTCACTAGAATAATACGATAACACTTAAAAAAGATGTTATAGATTCATCAAGAATAAATTCCTGTAATACTATAAACCCTTCCCTTATTCACTAGAATAATACGATAACACTTAAAAAAGATGTTATAGATTCATCAAGAATAAATTCCTGTAATACTATAAACCCTTCCCTTATTCACTAGAATAATACGATAACACTTAAAAAAGATGTTATAGATTCATCAAGAATAAATTCCTGTAATACTATAAACCCTTCCCTTATTCACTAGAATAATACGATAACACTTAAAAAAGATGTTATAGATTCATCAAGAATAAATTCCTGTAATACTATAAACCCTTCCCTTATTCACTAGAATAATACGATAACACTTAAAAAAGATGTTATAGATTCATCAAGAATAAATTCCTGTAATACTATAAACCCTTCCCTTATTCACTAGAATAATACGATAACACTTAAAAAAGATGTTATAGATTCATCAAGAATAAATTCCTGTAATACTATAAACCCTTCCCTTATTCACTAGAATAATACGATAACACTTAAAAAAGATGTTATAGATTCATCAAGAATAAATTCCTGTAATACTATAAACCCTTCCCTTATTCACTAGAATAATACGATAACACTTAAAAAAGATGTTATAGATTCATCAAGAATAAATTCCTGTAATACTATAAACCCTTCCCTTATTCACTAGAATAATACGATAACACTTAAAAAAGATGTTATAGATTCATCAAGAATAAATTCCTGTAATACTATAAACCCTTCCCTTATTCACTAGAATAATACGATAACACTTAAAAAAGATGTTATAGATTCATCAAGAATAAATTCCTGTAATACTATAAACCCTTCCCTTATTCACTAGAATAATACGATAACACTTAAAAAAGATGTTATAGATTCATCAAGAATAAATTCCTGCAATACTATAAACCCTTCCCTTATTCACTAGAATAATACGATAACACTTAAAAAAGATGTTATAGATTCATCAAGAATAAATTCCTGTAATACTATAAACCCTTCCCTTATTCACTAGAATAACACGATAACACTTAAAAAAGATATTATAGATTCATCAAGAATAAATTCCTGTAATACTATAAACCCTTCCCTTATTCACTAGAATAACACGATAACACTTAAAAAAGATGTTATAGATTCATCAAGAATAAATTCCTGTAATACTATAAACCCTTCCCTTATTCACTAGAATAATACGATAACACTTAAAAAAGATGTTATAGATTCATCAAGAATAAATTCCTGCAATACTATAAACCCTTCCCTTATTCACTAGAATAATACGATAACACTTAAAAAAGATGTTATAGATTCATCAAGAATAAATTCCTGTAATACTATAAACCCTTCCCTTATTCACTAGAATAATACGATAACACTTAAAAAAGATGTTATAGATTCATCAAGAATAAATTCCTGTAATACTATAAACCCTTCCCTTATTCACTAGAATAATACGATAACACTTAAAAAAGATGTTATAGATTCATCAAGAATAAATTCCTGTAATACTATAAACCCTTCCCTTATTCACTAGAATAATACGATAACACTTAAAAAAGATGTTATAGATTCATCAAGAATAAATTCCTGTAATACTATAAACCCTTCCCTTATTCACTAGAATAATACGATAACACTTAAAAAAGATGTTATAGATTCATCAAGAATAAATTCCTGTAATACTATAAACCCTTCCCTTATTCACTAGAATAATACGATAACACTTAAAAAAGATGTTATAGATTCATCAAGAATAAATTCCTGTAATACTATAAACCCTTCCCTTATTCACTAGAATAATACGATAACACTTAAAAAAGATGTTATAGATTCATCAAGAATAAATTCCTGCAATACTATAAACCCTTCCCTTATTCACTAGAATAATACGATAACACTTAAAAAAGATGTTATAGATTCATCAAGAATAAATTCCTGTAATACTATAAACCCTTCCCTTATTCACTAGAATAACACGATAACACTTAAAAAAGATGTTATAGATTCATCAAGAATAAATTCCTGTAATACTATAAACCCTTCCCTTATTCACTAGAATAACACGATAACACTTAAAAAAGATGTTATAGATTCATCAAGAATAAATTCCTGTAATACTATAAACCCTTCCCTTATTCACTAGAATAATACGATAACACTTAAAAAAGATGTTATAGATTCATCAAGAATAAATTCCTGCAATACTATAAACCCTTCCCTTATTCACTAGAATAATACGATAACACTTAAAAAAGATGTTATAGATTCATCAAGAATAAATTCCTGTAATACTATAAACCCTTCCCTTATTCACTAGAATAATACGATAACACTTAAAAAAGATGTTATAGATTCATCAAGAATAAATTCCTGTAATACTATAAACCCTTCCCTTATTCACTAGAATAATACGATAACACTTAAAAAAGATGTTATAGATTCATCAAGAATAAATTCCTGTAATACTATAAACCCTTCCCTTATTCACTAGAATAATACGATAACACTTAAAAAAGATGTTATAGATTCATCAAGAATAAATTCCTGTAATACTATAAACCCTTCCCTTATTCACTAGAATAACACGATAACACTTAAAAAAGATGTTATAGATTCATCAAGAATAAATTCCTGTAATACTATAAACCCTTCCCTTATTCACTAGAATAATACGATAACACTTAAAAAAGATGTTATAGATTCATCAAGAATAAATTCCTGTAATACTATAAACCCTTCCCTTATTCACTAGAATAATACGATAACACTTAAAAAAGATGTTATAGATTCATCAAGAATAAATTCCTGTAATACTATAAACCCTTCCCTTATTCACTAGAATAATACGATAACACTTAAAAAAGATGTTATAGATTCATCAAGAATAAATTCCTGTAATACTATAAACCCTTCCCTTATTCACTAGAATAATACGATAACACTTAAAAAAGATGTTATAGATTCATCAAGAATAAATTCCTGTAATACTATAAACCCTTCCCTTATTCACTAGAATAATACGATAACACTTAAAAAAGATGTTATAGATTCATCAAGAATAAATTCCTGTAATACTATAAACCCTTCCCTTATTCACTAGAATAATACGATAACACTTAAAAAAGATGTTATAGATTCATCAAGAATAAATTCCTGTAATACTATAAACCCTTCCCTTATTCACTAGAATAATACGATAACACTTAAAAAAGATATTATAGATTCATCAAGAATAAATTCCTGTAATACTATAAACCCTTCCCTTATTCACTAGAATAATACGATAACACTTAAAAAAGATGTTATAGATTCATCAAGAATAAATTCCTGCAATACTATAAACCCTTCCCTTATTCACTAGAATAATACGATAACACTTAAAAAAGATGTTATAGATTCATCAAGAATAAATTCCTGTAATACTATAAACCCTTCCCTTATTCACTAGAATAATACGATAACACTTAAAAAAGATGTTATAGATTCATCAAGAATAAATTCCTGTAATACTATAAACCCTTCCCTTATTCACTAGAATAATACGATAACACTTAAAAAAGATGTTATAGATTCATCAAGAATAAATTCCTGTAATACTATAAACCCTTCCCTTATTCACTAGAATAATACGATAACACTTAAAAAAGATATTATAGATTCATCAAGAATAAATTCCTGTAATACTATAAACCCTTCCCTTATTCACTAGAATAATACGATAACACTTAAAAAAGATGTTATAGATTCATCAAGAATAAATTCCTGTAATACTATAAACCCTTCCCTTATTCACTAGAATAATACGATAACACTTAAAAAAGATGTTATAGATTCATCAAGAATAAATTCCTGCAATACTATAAACCCTTCCCTTATTCACTAGAATAATACGATAACACTTAAAAAAGATGTTATAGATTCATCAAGAATAAATTCCTGTAATACTATAAACCCTTCCCTTATTCACTAGAATAATACGATAACACTTAAAAAAGATATTATAGATTCATCAAGAATAAATTCCTGCAATACTATAAACCCTTCCCTTATTCACTAGAATAATACGATAACACTTAAAAAAGATGTTATAGATTCATCAAGAATAAATTCCTGTAATACTATAAACCCTTCCCTTATTCACTAGAATAATACGATAACACTTAAAAAAGATGTTATAGATTCATCAAGAATAAATTCCTGCAATACTATAAACCCTTCCCTTATTCACTAGAATAATACGATAACACTTAAAAAAGATGTTATAGATTCATCAAGAATAAATTCCTGCAATACTATAAACCCTTCCCTTATTCACTAGAATAATACGATAACACTTAAAAAAGATGTTATAGATTCATCAAGAATAAATTCCTGTAATACTATAAACCCTTCCCTTATTCACTAGAATAATACGATAACACTTAAAAAAGATGTTATAGATTCATCAAGAATAAATTCCTGCAATACTATAAACCCTTCCCTTATTCACTAGAATAATACGATAACACTTAAAAAAGATGTTATAGATTCATCAAGAATAAATTCCTGTAATACTATAAACCCTTCCCTTATTCACTAGAATAATACGATAACATTTAAAAAAGATGTTATAGATTCATCAAGAATAAATTCCTGTAATACTATAAACCCTTCCCTTATTCACTAGAATAATACGATAACACTTAAAAAAGATATTATAGATTCATCAAGAATAAATTCCTGTAATACTATAAACCCTTCCCTTATTCACTAGAATAATACGATAACACTTAAAAAAGATGTTATAGATTCATCAAGAATAAATTCCTGTAATACTATAAACCCTTCCCTTATTCACTAGAATAATACGATAACACTTAAAAAAGATGTTATAGATTCATCAAGAATAAATTCCTGCAATACTATAAACCCTTCCCTTATTCACTAGAATAATACGATAACACTTAAAAAAGATGTTATAGATTCATCAAGAATAAATTCCTGTAATACTATAAACCCTTCCCTTATTCACTAGAATAATACGATAACACTTAAAAAAGATATTATAGATTCATCAAGAATAAATTCCTGCAATACTATAAACCCTTCCCTTATTCACTAGAATAATACGATAACACTTAAAAAAGATGTTATAGATTCATCAAGAATAAATTCCTGTAATACTATAAACCCTTCCCTTATTCACTAGAATAATACGATAACACTTAAAAAAGATGTTATAGATTCATCAAGAATAAATTCCTGCAATACTATAAACCCTTCCCTTATTCACTAGAATAATACGATAACACTTAAAAAAGATGTTATAGATTCATCAAGAATAAATTCCTGCAATACTATAAACCCTTCCCTTATTCACTAGAATAATACGATAACACTTAAAAAAGATGTTATAGATTCATCAAGAATAAATTCCTGTAATACTATAAACCCTTCCCTTATTCACTAGAATAATACGATAACACTTAAAAAAGATATTATAGATTCATCAAGAATAAATTCCTGCAATACTATAAACCCTTCCCTTATTCACTAGAATAATACGATAACACTTAAAAAAGATGTTATAGATTCATCAAGAATAAATTCCTGTAATACTATAAACCCTTCCCTTATTCACTAGAATAATACGATAACACTTAAAAAAGATGTTATAGATTCATCAAGAATAAATTCCTGCAATACTATAAACCCTTCCCTTATTCACTAGAATAATACGATAACACTTAAAAAAGATGTTATAGATTCATCAAGAATAAATTCCTGCAATACTATAAACCCTTCCCTTATTCACTAGAATAATACGATAACACTTAAAAAAGATGTTATAGATTCATCAAGAATAAATTCCTGTAATACTATAAACCCTTCCCTTATTCACTAGAATAATACGATAACACTTAAAAAAGATGTTATAGATTCATCAAGAATAAATTCCTGCAATACTATAAACCCTTCCCTTATTCACTAGAATAATACGATAACACTTAAAAAAGATGTTATAGATTCATCAAGAATAAATTCCTGTAATACTATAAACCCTTCCCTTATTCACTAGAATAATACGATAACACTTAAAAAAGATGTTATAGATTCATCAAGAATAAATTCCTGCAATACTATAAACCCTTCCCTTATTCACTAGAATAATACGATAACACTTAAAAAAGATGTTATAGATTCATCAAGAATAAATTCCTGCAATACTATAAACCCTTCCCTTATTCACTAGAATAATACGATAACACTTAAAAAAGATGTTATAGATTCATCAAGAATAAATTCCTGCAATACTATAAACCCTTCCCTTATTCACTAGAATAATACGATAACACTTAAAAAAGATGTTATAGATTCATCAAGAATAAATTCCTGTAATACTATAAACCCTTCCCTTATTCACTAGAATAATACGATAACACTTAAAAAAGATGTTATAGATTCATCAAGAATAAATTCCTGTAATACTATAAACCCTTCCCTTATTCACTAGAATAATACGATAACACTTAAAAAAGATGTTATAGATTCATCAAGAATAAATTCCTGTAATACTATAAACCCTTCCCTTATTCACTAGAATAATACGATAACACTTAAAAAAGATGTTATAGATTCATCAAGAATAAATTCCTGCAATACTATAAACCCTTCCCTTATTCACTAGAATAATACGATAACACTTAAAAAAGATGTTATAGATTCATCAAGAATAAATTCCTGCAATACTATAAACCCTTCCCTTATTCACTAGAATAATACGATAACACTTAAAAAAGATGTTATAGATTCATCAAGAATAAATTCCTGTAATACTATAAACCCTTCCCTTATTCACTAGAATAATACGATAACACTTAAAAAAGATGTTATAGATTCATCAAGAATAAATTCCTGCAATACTATAAACCCTTCCCTTATTCACTAGAATAATACGATAACACTTAAAAAAGATGTTATAGATTCATCAAGAATAAATTCCTGTAATACTATAAACCCTTCCCTTATTCACTAGAATAATACGATAACACTTAAAAAAGATGTTATAGATTCATCAAGAATAAATTCCTGTAATACTATAAACCCTTCCCTTATTCACTAGAATAATACGATAACACTTAAAAAAGATGTTATAGATTCATCAAGAATAAATTCCTGTAATACTATAAACCCTTCCCTTATTCACTAGAATAACACGATAACACTTAAAAAAGATGTTATAGATTCATCAAGAATAAATTCCTGCAATACTATAAACCCTTCCCTTATTCACTAGAATAATACGATAACACTTAAAAAAGATGTTATAGATTCATCAAGAATAAATTCCTGCAATACTATAAACCCTTCCCTTATTCACTAGAATAATACGATAACACTTAAAAAAGATGTTATAGATTCATCAAGAATAAATTCCTGCAATACTATAAACCCTTCCCTTATTCACTAGAATAATACGATAACACTTAAAAAAGATGTTATAGATTCATCAAGAATAAATTCCTGCAATACTATAAACCCTTCCCTTATTCACTAGAATAATACGATAACACTTAAAAAAGATGTTATAGATTCATCAAGAATAAATTCCTGCAATACTATAAACCCTTCCCTTATTCACTAGAATATTACGATAACACTTAAAAAAGATGTTATAGATTCATCAAGAATAAATTCCTGTAATACTATAAACCCTTCCCTTATTCACTAGAATAATACGATAACACTTAAAAAAGATGTTATAGATTCATCAAGAATAAATTCCTGCAATACTATAAACCCTTCCCTTATTCACTAGAATAATACGATAACACTTAAAAAAGATGTTATAGATTCATCAAGAATAAATTCCTGCAATACTATAAACCCTTCCCTTATTCACTAGAATAATACGATAACACTTAAAAAAGATGTTATAGATTCATCAAGAATAAATTCCTGCAATACTATAAACCCTTCCCTTATTCACTAGAATATTACGATAACACTTAAAAAAGATGTTATAGATTCATCAAGAATAAATTCCTGTAATACTATAAACCCTTCCCTTATTCACTAGAATAATACGATAACACTTAAAAAAGATGTTATAGATTCATCAAGAATAAATTCCTGCAATACTATAAACCCTTCCCTTATTCACTAGAATAATACGATAACACTTAAAAAAAGATGTTATAGATTCATCAAGAATAAATTCCTGCAATACTATAAACCCTTCCCTTATTCACTAGAATAATACGATAACACTTAAAAAAGATGTTATAGATTCATCAAGAATAAATTCCTGCAATACTATAAACCCTTCCCTTATTCACTAGAATAATACGATAACACTTAAAAAAGATGTTATAGATTCATCAAGAATAAATTCCTGCAATACTATAAACCCTTCCCTTATTCACTAGAATAATACGATAAAACTTAGAAAAGATGTTATAGATTCATCAAGAATAAATTCCTGTAATACTATAAACCCTTCCCTTATTCACTAGAATAATACGATAACACTTAAAAAAGATGTTATAGATTCATCAAGAATAAATTCCTGCAATACTATAAACCCTTCCCTTATTCACTAGAATAATACGATAACACTTAAAAAAGATGTTATAGATTCATCAAGAATAAATTCCTGCAATACTATAAACCCTTCCCTTATTCACTAGAATAATACGATAACACTTAAAAAAGATGTTATAGATTCATCAAGAATAAATTCCTGCAATACTATAAACCCTTCCCTTATTCACTAGAATAATACGATAACACTTAAAAAAGATGTTATAGATTCATCAAGAATAAATTCCTGCAATACTATAAACCCTTCCCTTATTCACTAGAATAATACGATAAAACTTAGAATAGATGTTATAGATTCATCAAGAATAAATTCCTGTAATACTATAAACCCTTCCCTTATTCACTAGAATAATACGATAACACTTAAAAAAGATGTTATAGATTCATCAAGAATAAATTCCTGCAATACTATAAACCCTTCCCTTATTCACTAGAATAATACGATAACACTTAAAAAAGATGTTATAGATTCATCAAGAATAAATTCCTGTAATACTATAAACCCTTCCCTTATTCACTAGAATAATACGATAACACTTAGAAAAGATGTTATAGATTCATCAAGAATAAATTCCTGCAATACTATAAACCCTTCCCTTATTCACTAGAATAATACGATAACACTTAAAAAAGATGTTATAGATTCATCAAGAATAAATTCCTGCAATACTATAAACCCTTCCCTTATTCACTAGAATAATACGATAACACTTAAAAAAGATGTTATAGATTCATCAAGAATAAATTCCTGCAATACTATAAACCCTTCCCTTATTCACTAGAATAATACGATAAAACTTAGAAAAGATGTTATAGATTCATCAAGAATAAATTCCTGTAATACTATAAACCCTTCCCTTATTCACTAGAATAATACGATAACACTTAAAAAAGATGTTATAGATTCATCAAGAATAAATTCCTGCAATACTATAAACCCTTCCCTTATTCACTAGAATAATACGATAACACTTAAAAAAGATGTTATAGATTCATCAAGAATAAATTCCTGCAATACTATAAACCCTTCCCTTATTCACTAGAATAATACGATAACACTTAAAAAAGATGTTATAGATTCATCAAGAATAAATTCCTGCAATACTATAAACCCTTCCCTTATTCACTAGAATAATACGATAACACTTAAAAAAGATGTTATAGATTCATCAAGAATAAATTCCTGCAATACTATAAACCCTTCCCTTATTCACTAGAATAATACGATAAAACTTAGAAAAGATGTTATAGATTCATCAAGAATAAATTCCTGTAATACTATAAACCCTTCCCTTATTCACTAGAATAATACGATAACACTTAAAAAAGATGTTATAGATTCATCAAGAATAAATTCCTGCAATACTATAAACCCTTCCCTTATTCACTAGAATAATACGATAACACTTAAAAAAGATGTTATAGATTCATCAAGAATAAATTCCTGTAATACTATAAACCCTTCCCTTATTCACTAGAATAATACGATAACACTTAGAAAAGATGTTATAGATTCATCAAGAATAAATTCCTGTAATACTATAAACCCTTCCCTTATTCACTAGAATAATACGATAACACTTAGAAAAGATGTTATAGATTCATCAAGAATAAATTCCTGTAATACTATAAACCCTTCCCTTATTCACTAGAATAATACGATAACACTTAAAAAAGATGTTATAGATTCATCAAGAATAAATTCCTGTAATACTATAAACCCTTCCCTTATTCACTAGAATAATACGATAACACTTAAAAAAGATGTTATAGATTCATCAAGAATAAATTCCTGCAATACTATAAACCCTTCCCTTATTCACTAGAATAATACGATAACACTTAAAAAAGATGTTATAGATTCATCAAGAATAAATTCCTGCAATACTATAAACCCTTCCCTTATTCACTAGAATAATACGATAACACTTAAAAAAGATGTTATAGATTCATCAAGAATAAATTCCTGCAATACTATAAACCCTTCCCTTATTCACTAGAATAATACGATAACACTTAAAAAAGATGTTATAGATTCATCAAGAATAAATTCCTGCAATACTATAAACCCTTCCCTTATTCACTAGAATATTACGATAACACTTAAAAAAGATGTTATAGATTCATCAAGAATAAATTCCTGTAATACTATAAACCCTTCCCTTATTCACTAGAATAATACGATAACACTTAAAAAAGATGTTATAGATTCATCAAGAATAAATTCCTGCAATACTATAAACCCTTCCCTTATTCACTAGAATAATACGATAACACTTAAAAAAGATGTTATAGATTCATCAAGAATAAATTCCTGCAATACTATAAACCCTTCCCTTATTCACTAGAATAATACGATAACACTTAAAAAAGATGTTATAGATTCATCAAGAATAAATTCCTGCAATACTATAAACCCTTCCCTTATTCACTAGAATATTACGATAACACTTAAAAAAGATGTTATAGATTCATCAAGAATAAATTCCTGTAATACTATAAACCCTTCCCTTATTCACTAGAATAATACGATAACACTTAAAAAAGATGTTATAGATTCATCAAGAATAAATTCCTGCAATACTATAAACCCTTCCCTTATTCACTAGAATAATACGATAACACTTAAAAAAGATGTTATAGATTCATCAAGAATAAATTCCTGCAATACTATAAACCCTTCCCTTATTCACTAGAATAATACGATAACACTTAAAAAAGATGTTATAGATTCATCAAGAATAAATTCCTGCAATACTATAAACCCTTCCCTTATTCACTAGAATAATACGATAACACTTAAAAAAGATGTTATAGATTCATCAAGAATAAATTCCTGCAATACTATAAACCCTTCCCTTATTCACTAGAATAATACGATAAAACTTAGAAAAGATGTTATAGATTCATCAAGAATAAATTCCTGTAATACTATAAACCCTTCCCTTATTCACTAGAATAATACGATAACACTTAAAAAAGATGTTATAGATTCATCAAGAATAAATTCCTGCAATACTATAAACCCTTCCCTTATTCACTAGAATAATACGATAACACTTAAAAAAGATGTTATAGATTCATCAAGAATAAATTCCTGCAATACTATAAACCCTTCCCTTATTCACTAGAATAATACGATAACACTTAAAAAAGATGTTATAGATTCATCAAGAATAAATTCCTGCAATACTATAAACCCTTCCCTTATTCACTAGAATAATACGATAACACTTAAAAAAGATGTTATAGATTCATCAAGAATAAATTCCTGCAATACTATAAACCCTTCCCTTATTCACTAGAATAATACGATAAAACTTAGAAAAGATGTTATAGATTCATCAAGAATAAATTCCTGTAATACTATAAACCCTTCCCTTATTCACTAGAATAATACGATAACACTTAAAAAAGATGTTATAGATTCATCAAG
Source organism: Gonocerus acuteangulatus (assembly GCA_946811695.1). NCBI lineage: Eukaryota > Metazoa > Arthropoda > Insecta > Hemiptera > Coreidae > Gonocerus > Gonocerus acuteangulatus. The sequence goes on from OX328130.1 coordinate 8,098,574, forward strand.
AATAAATTCCTGCAATACTATAAACCCTTCCCTTATTCACTAGAATAATACGATAACACTTAAAAAAGATGTTATAGATTCATCAAGAATAAATTCCTGTAATACTATAAACCCTTCCCTTATTCACTAGAATAATACGATAACACTTAGAAAAGATGTTATAGATTCATCAAGAATAAATTCCTGCAATACTATAAACCCTTCCCTTATTCACTAGAATAATACGATAACACTTAAAAAAGATGTTATAGATTCATCAAGAATAAATTCCTGCAATACTATAAACCCTTCCCTTATTCACTAGAATAATACGATAACACTTAAAAAAGATGTTATAGATTCATCAAGAATAAATTCCTGCAATACTATAAACCCTTCCCTTATTCACTAGAATAATACGATAAAACTTAGAAAAGATGTTATAGATTCATCAAGAATAAATTCCTGTAATACTATAAACCCTTCCCTTATTCACTAGAATAATACGATAACACTTAAAAAAGATGTTATAGATTCATCAAGAATAAATTCCTGCAATACTATAAACCCTTCCCTTATTCACTAGAATAATACGATAACACTTAAAAAAGATGTTATAGATTCATCAAGAATAAATTCCTGCAATACTATAAACCCTTCCCTTATTCACTAGAATAATACGATAACACTTAAAAAAGATGTTATAGATTCATCAAGAATAAATTCCTGCAATACTATAAACCCTTCCCTTATTCACTAGAATAATACGATAACACTTAAAAAAGATGTTATAGATTCATCAAGAATAAATTCCTGCAATACTATAAACCCTTCCCTTATTCACTAGAATAATACGATAAAACTTAGAAAAGATGTTATAGATTCATCAAGAATAAATTCCTGTAATACTATAAACCCTTCCCTTATTCACTAGAATAATACGATAACACTTAAAAAAGATGTTATAGATTCATCAAGAATAAATTCCTGCAATACTATAAACCCTTCCCTTATTCACTAGAATAATACGATAACACTTAAAAAAGATGTTATAGATTCATCAAGAATAAATTCCTGTAATACTATAAACCCTTCCCTTATTCACTAGAATAATACGATAACACTTAGAAAAGATGTTATAGATTCATCAAGAATAAATTCCTGTAATACTATAAACCCTTCCCTTATTCACTAGAATAATACGATAACACTTAGAAAAGATGTTATAGATTCATCAAGAATAAATTCCTGTAATACTATAAACCCTTCCCTTATTCACTAGAATAATACGATAACACTTAAAAAAGATGTTATAGATTCATCAAGAATAAATTCCTGTAATACTATAAACCCTTCCCTTATTCACTAGAATAATACGATAACACTTAAAAAAGATGTTATAGATTCATCAAGAATAAATTCCTGCAATACTATAAACCCTTCCCTTATTCACTAGAATAATACGATAACACTTAAAAAAGATGTTATAGATTCATCAAGAATAAATTCCTGCAATACTATAAACCCTTCCCTTATTCACTAGAATAATACGATAACACTTAAAAAAGATGTTATAGATTCATCAAGAATAAATTCCTGCAATACTATAAACCCTTCCCTTATTCACTAGAATAATACGATAAAACTTAGAAAAGATGTTATAGATTCATCAAGAATAAATTCCTGTAATACTATAAACCCTTCCCTTATTCACTAGAATAATACGATAACACTTAAAAAAGATGTTATAGATTCATCAAGAATAAATTCCTGCAATACTATAAACCCTTCCCTTATTCACTAGAATAATACGATAACACTTAAAAAAGATGTTATAGATTCATCAAGAATAAATTCCTGTAATACTATAAACCCTTCCCTTATTCACTAGAATAATACGATAACACTTAGAAAAGATGTTATAGATTCATCAAGAATAAATTCCTGTAATACTATAAACCCTTCCCTTATTCACTAGAATAATACGATAACACTTAGAAAAGATGTTATAGATTCATCAAGAATAAATTCCTGTAATACTATAAACCCTTCCCTTATTCACTAGAATAATACGATAACACTTAAAAAAGATGTTATAGATTCATCAAGAATAAATTCCTGTAATACTATAAACCCTTCCCTTATTCACTAGAATAATACGATAACACTTAAAAAAGATATTATAGATTCATCAAGAATAAATTCCTGTAATACTATAAACCCTTCCCTTATTCACTAGAATAATACGATAACACTTAGAAAAGATGTTATAGATTCATCAAGAATAAATTCCTGTAATACTATAAACCCTTCCCTTATTCACTAGAATAATACGATAACACTTAAAAAAGATGTTATAGATTCATCAAGAATAAATTCCTGTAATACTATAAACCCTTCCCTTATTCACTAGAATAATACGATAACACTTAAAAAAGATGTTATAGATTCATCAAGAATAAATTCCTGTAATACTATAAACCCTTCCCTTATTCACTAGAATAATACGATAACACTTAGAAAAGATGTTATAGATTCATCAAGAATAAATTCCTGTAATACTATAAACCCTTCCCTTATTCACTAGAATAATACGATAACACTTAAAAAGATGTTATAGATTCATCAAGAATAAATTCCTGTAATACTATAAACCCTTCCCTTATTCACTAGAATAATACGATAACACTTAAAAAGATGTTATAGATTCATCAAGAATAAATTCCTGCTAATACTATAAACCCTTCCCTTATTCACTAGAATAATACGATAACACTTAAAAAAGATGTTATAGATTCATCAAGAATAAATTCCTGTAATACTATAAACCCTTCCCTTATTCACTAGAATAATACGATAACACTTAAAAAAGATGTTATAGATTCATCAAGAATAAATTCCTGTAATACTATAAACCCTTCCCTTATTCACTAGAATAATACGATAACACTTAAAAAAGATGTTATAGATTCATCAAGAATAAATTCCTGTAATACTATAAACCCTTCCCTTATTCACTAGAATAATACGATAACACTTAAAAAAGATGTTATAGATTCATCAAGAATAAATTCCTGTAATACTATAAACCCTTCCCTTATTCACTAGAATAATACGATAACACTTAAAAAAGATGTTATAGATTCATCAAGAATAAATTCCTGTAATACTATAAACCCTTCCCTTATTCACTAGAATAATACGATAACACTTAAAAAAGATGTTATAGATTCATCAAGAATAAATTCCTGCAATACTATAAACCCTTCCCTTATTCACTAGAATAATACGATAACACTTAAAAAAGATGTTATAGATTCATCAAGAATAAATTCCTGTAATACTATAAACCCTTCCCTTATTCACTAGAATAATACGATAACACTTAAAAAAGATGTTATAGATTCATCAAGAATAAATTCCTGCTAATACTATAAACCCTTCCCTTATTCACTAGAATAATACGATAACACTTAAAAAAGATGTTATAGATTCATCAAGAATAAATTCCTGCTAATACTATAAACCCTTCCCTTATTCACTAGAATAATACGATAACACTTAAAAAAGATGTTATAGATTCATCAAGAATAAATTCCTGCTAATACTATAAACCCTTCCCTTATTCACTAGAATAATACGATAACACTTAAAAAAGATGTTATAGATTCATCAAGAATAAATTCCTGCAATACTATAAACCCTTCCCTTATTCACTAGAATAATACGATAACACTTAAAAAAGATGTTATAGATTCATCAAGAATAAATTCCTGTAATACTATAAACCCTTCCCTTATTCACTAGAATAATACGATAACACTTAAAAAAGATGTTATAGATTCATCAAGAATAAATTCCTGTAATA
>OX328130.1:8102620-8647620 GCA_946811695.1 Gonocerus acuteangulatus
GTAATCTTTAGATTACCTTTCAAGTGGTCAAACTCCGCAATCCATATCGCCATCTTGTCTTTCTATAGCCTTGCGAATTTTTAAATGCCTTGAATCTGTCGTCGCTATTTACAAGTTGCCAATGAGGAATGCCTTGTATTAATTCTGCAGATTTTTTTACGGGTTATCGTCAGGCTCCCAACATCTTCTAAACAGGATACAGCCGCGTCCTTCTTGTATGAATCGAACCAACAACCGCGGAATGTTCACGCTGTTATGAGTATCTAATCTAGATATCAGTGGCATACCTCTTTGGTTGTAACAGTCAGTCTACCTATATGTCCTGGTCTAATAAAGTGCTTAGCAATAATGTCTTTGTGCCTCTATTAATCACTCATATATTAGTCTGAGTGCCAGTAACCGCACGTTTCATGAAGTGTTTTATGCACCCTTGGAATTTTGCTATAATGTACCTCTTGGGTAGATAAGAAGGTAAATATGTGTTGACTAGACTTACCGCGGACCACCAGGTACTGCGCATAGGGGAAAGGTGCACAAAAAATATTACCCAAAAATAGTGTTTTATTCGGAAGCAAAGAATCTTTAATGTGTAATTAAGGCAATTTTACAATGTATAATAAATAAGGCAGACGCAAAAATAAAAATAAATAAATTGTTTTTCTTCTAATATTAAATGGGTGTTTTATTCGCGCTGCCATTTAAACCGGGACAGCTGTAGAAGATCATGTGAGCAAGAACCAATGAGAATAACCACAACTCCGTGGTGCTCTCACTCACTCTTACGCAGTGTATTGCAGTCTATCATAGGCAACATTTATTTTCATGTTTCCTGATAATTAAACCCAACAAAAAGTGTCTGCCCTTTTGTAATTATTTTCAAATGTGTTTATTGAAGACGCTGTTTAAATAGGAGCGTGAATAAAGCACTTCATTCAATACTAAAAAAAAAGGTTCTTTTGGGTTTAATTGTTTACATTTTAACCCCTTAAAAGTGTCTAGCTTATTTATTATTGATTACTTTAATTTGCAATTTGTTTACATTAATGATAGTTGGCTTCTGAATAAAACACTATTTTTGGGAAATATATAACATGTTTTTGGACCTTTCCCCTATGCGCAGTACCTGGTGGTCCACGGTTAGTCTAGCCAACACATGCGTACCTTCTTGTCTACCCAAGAGGTACATTCCAGCAAAATTCCAAGATGCATAAAACACTTTAGGAAACGTGCGGTTACAGGGTCTCCAACAATATAATATAGCACACGCCTTAAATCACACGTATTTCGTGACTCCTGGCAAGACAGAGCATGGGCGTATATAGAAAATCATTTCGGGCTGGTAAAATTTCGGGGGGGGATTCAGACCATTTCCGGTGTATGGAATACTAACAATTTAGATCTTGGAAGAGTTTTAGCCAACTTAAACGCTATTAGACACAAAATAGAACATGTTTTATGAACTCAATAATCTTATTTAATTTATTTTTAAGGGCTTTATGAAATGTTTACCGATCAAATCAAGCTTTCGGGGGGGCTGCAGCCCCCTAAGCCCCCCCCCTTATATACGCCCATGAGACAGAGCCCACGCGGTGTTTCCTAATTGTTGATAAGCTACGATACAATATGACGAAGTTCACAAGTGCCAAGACGAATCTACTGAAGAAAAGCAATTTAAATGAAATATTTGGGCAAGTTATTCCGATGACAAACTGAATCTTGTATACATTCAGAAGTACTCTCCCACGTGTCGAATACTTCCCGCCCTCTATCTGTCATTCCTTGGAAGGCGGGAACAATGCAGAATATCGATTCCTTCTCCATCGAGGTAGAAATATAACTCTCAGAATCTCTTTGCTTTTCATTGTACTCATATTTCCATCAGCTTTATAGATTTCATCTTTGGATATAAATTCTCGTTCTGATCGCCGAGAGTAAAAACATGCAAGTAAAATCCATCGACGGAAATGCAATAATATATATATATATATATATATATATATATATATATATATATATATATATAATGTGTTTTTTGCAATTCGGCTTCTTTCTCCAGAGGTCTTGCTCCTCCTTTCATCGCAATATTTCGCCGGATTCCTCTCCGACTTCTTCTAGCAGTCACTCATCCTTGCTGGTAGGTGTCTGCTGGTTGACTACATAGTCTCTGACAAAGAAGGATAAGAAGGGCCCTAACCGCTGACGAGCTCATTCCCTTACCAACCAGCAAGGGTGAGTGACTGCCAGACGAAGCCGGAGAGGAATCCGGCGAAATATTGCGAAGAAAGGAGAAGCAAGACCGCTGGAGAAAGAAGCAGAATTGCAGAATATATATATATATATATATATATATATATATATATATATATATATATATATATATATACGTAGAGTATTTTTTTACATTAAGGCTGCCAATTACTTTTTATCTACTCTAAGAGTAATAATCATTTTTTTTTTTTTTTAAATAAATTAAACCATATGACACCCTCAAACTCATAAAGTCCGGCACGCAGCTGCATAACTAAGCACTTTCCTCAGAATTGGGTGGTGTCGATTGCATTCCTGAATAATTTGCTTAAAATAACCTATATAGATAAATAAAATAAAAACATAAATAACACCTGTTTCAATTCAATCCAAGCATAGTACAATGTAAATCCCCCCCTTCCGATAGACCGATTTAGTTCATTTTTACAACACTTCTTCCTTATTAGATACCCAGGACGTATACCGCGTTTCGTTACAATACAATAGAAATTACGACCGGTATGAGCAAATTAGTAATTTATGTCCAGAGTAAACTCCCCCTTCTAGTCAACCGAATTAGTTTATTTTACAACAAATTTTTCTCTTCAGTTGACCACAACAAATACCGAGTTTCGTTGAAATATAACAAAAATTATGGCTGGTATTGACAAATAAGTACTTTGGCTCCGGAGTAAACCCCCCCCCCCCCCGGATGGACCGATTTTGTTGGTTAACGAACTCGTACAATCGTTTGATGGGGGAATACTACATACCAAGTTTCGTGGCGAAAAAACAAAAACTCTGGCCTGTATCGTGTTAACGGACACATATATATATATATATATATATATATATATATATATATATATATATATATATAAATTTTAACTGGGTCATTTTCGGTGTCTACTAAGTAGGATCGATAAAGATTTGAAGAAATTTTTCAAAAATTCCGTCATGAGTGCAACCTCAATAGCTACTTTCCTCCGGAGGAAAGTGCTAAAACGAAAAAAGAATTCGAGAGCAAAAAGAATTATTGATTTAATTTTGTATTGTAATAAAGAGGAAATTTCTTTTCAAGATTATTATTTGTGGGAGTTTTTATGAAGACAAAGGAGCAGTAAAAAAAATTTATTTCAACATTTATTTGAAGACATGGCTGCTTTTTTTTTCAGTTCAAATCATTTAAATTTCTTCTTGTTTTACCTAATCATATCAATCCGCAGAGCACATTGAAAAACTCACCCAAAGGCACTATGATAAACTACCAACAATAGAAGGAGCCAGCTACTACCAACTTGGAGAGAAGATTGCAACAAGACTGAAGCCAAGATGTTATCAAGACTGCTTTCATTTGCAATAATTTATCCCATCAATTACTAACTCAAAATGTTGCGTTTTATTTTTTATTTATTTATTTATTTATTTTTTATATTTTTTTTATAGCTGTTTCCTTTTTAGTTTATAATTTATTTTGTTAATTGTTCCTTAACCATTTGTAAAAAATACGATATGTATTGGTTCAAATAAATATTGATTGAAACCTAATCATGTCGTCAATACAAAGTATCGAATGTGAAAAGTTCTTTGATATTATGGGCGTATATAAGAGGGGCTGCAGCCCCCCCTCCCCGAAATTTTGATTTGATGGTAAAAGTGCGTCATAAAACCCTTAAAAATAAATTAAATAAGATCACTTAGTTCATACAAAATATTTTATTTTAGGTGTAATAGCGTTTTAGTTGGTTAAAACTATTCCAAGTTCTAAATATTTAGTATTCCATACCCCGGAAACGGTACCAGCCCCCCCCCCCCCGAAATTATTTCCTGTATACGCCCATGTTTGATACCTTATAGATGACTTCATATTGATTTTATCTAATTGCATACTTTAATTAGACTTAATGTACATTCGCTATTTTGATTTTCTGTAATTGATAATTAATTTTCGAGATTTTGCCACAACGTAAATGACTCGAACAGTAATCAGTATAGATTAAAAATGAAAAATGCGTCTTTTTCATATTCGATACTTTGCATTTGTATCGACGATATGTTAATTATGGTGATAAAAAGTAACTGGCAGACTTAATGTAAAAAATACACAATTTTTTTCTAATATAGATAAAATAATTTAAAAAACAACAACAATAAGGTGACCAAATTGTTTTATAATATAATAATATCCATATTGTTAAATACTTTCTCATCTACTATATATTTGTCAAATACCACTCACTCACTCACTCATCTATCAACGCCCAGCCCAAACCGCTCGACAGAAAATTTTGAAATTTTGCATGGACACTCCCTATATAACGTAGGCGCTCGCTAAGAAAGGATTTTTTGATATTCTTATTTTGAAGCATTTTTAGGGGGGTTTAAAGTTTGAGTTGGTTAGAGAAGGCAAGCCTAGGCAGCCTGCGTTGCTAGGACGATAAAGAACAGCTGTTACCTTAGATTATCTATCTCATAGTTTTATTTCTAATTGAGGTTAATTTCAACTATGATGGCAGACCTTGAATTACTAGAAATTAACTGTCCCTCATAGAGTTTTAATTGTGTTTCTTTTCTGCCTGTCCCCGTCAGATAGGCTTGCCATATTTTTGGAGAGTTAAACCGGGACACATTAATAAGGGATGGGCATACCAGGGGGGGGGATAAAAAGAGTACAGATTATAAGCATAATGGTTGGTGAGTTTTAAGCCTAGCAACTAACGGGAAGGGGGGATCCTAAACTGTTAGTCTACCCAAACCTTAAAAATAAGAAGGGAACTTTTTTTGCTACTTGATTTTCTTAAAACAATCTCTCAGCCAAATAGTAGTGTCTGGCAGCTGGCAGCGCTGTGCAGGTAGTTCCAGCGTTTTACAGTTAGATTACTTCTCATATCTTTGACACTGTGAGCAGTAGTAAAAAGGTTAATTGTTAAAAATGTTAATTGTAGAAAAGTAACCGATTTAAAAAAGATTCTTATATACATGAATTCATTACTTTTTACATCTTAGAGCTTTTTCCGGGACATTGATAAAACTGGGCGGGACACCGAAAAAATTGCAAAATACCGGGACAGTCCCGGTCAAACCGTGATGTATGGCATATCCTTAGGTTTTCCAGGCGAGGTAATAATATCCGGAACCCTTGCACAGCCTCCTCGCCTATAACCTTGGTAATACTCGTAAATATATTGGGTGTTACCATATGACTTCTTGGAAACATAAACTTTTAAATTTTAACGTCCATTGAATAAAATATAGTACGACGGGAACCGTGCTGTAATAAACTGCACAGAATTGTATAGTAACGTAATTTTAATGAAACATTATTTAACGCAATAAAATAACTACTTATCTCCCGTGACGAAGCACGGGTATTCAGCTAGTAGGAGTATATAATACAAACCTAATACTGCAAGAAAAGCTAGATAGAGTAAAATGATAACCCTGTATGCTGTTTGACCAATAAGATTAATAAGGTAAACAAATTGATAAGATTTGGGAACTCTTTGATTACGAACACGTTGATATGAGTAACCTTCTCTTTGGTTATCAAGACCTTACTCTTGACCCCACGAATGTACTTGCCTGAGGCTAATGGTGTACCAACACAACCCTTGATTTGGCAGGGGGGGGCGTGCAGAAATGGGGGAGACAATCACATATTTAAATGGGCTCATGAATAAATCCACCAATAACCGAAGGGACTCCAGATTAGGGACCAATCAGAGAACGCGGCTATGCAGATGTATGCAGTTCAATGCATTCTATTGGCCAATCAATTCTTGTCAAATGGTCCTGTCTTAATCACCAGCCAATCCGAGCCTTAATGATTGAAACCTTACAGTCTTAATCTGCAATTGTGTCAAATGTTGGTACAACGTGCACGAAGACATTCGCATCGTACTGTAAGTCCAAGCAACAAGAAATTCCCCAAACTTGTCCAGGACGCAAAATAGTAAAGTATCCAGCCATCGCGTGCAAGTTTCAAAACAAGAGCAAGACAATGCTGACCAAGCCCAAAAATCAATACCTATACCAAGAGGCTTATATCAGGCTGTACCGTATGAAATGTCAGGTTTTTTTACTTTAAACAAACATCATTGTTATTCTCATAAGTTTAAAGCTCTTTTATTCCTATTATTTAATCAGTAACTTGCGTACTGTGTTGTGAGAAAAATCCTCTGAGAAAAAAATAAAACTTACATTATGACTTCAACGGAAGTCCTTATTATTTTTCATTATGAATTTAAGCTCGGTCATAGCGCTGCTGAGGCGTGTATGAACATTAACACGGCGTTCGGGGAGGGAACGGTGAATGAACGAACTGTTTACCGGTGGGTTTCCTTGTTTCGAAGTGGAAATTGTGACCTTAACAACGAGGAGCGAGGAAGGCCAGAAACCAAGTTTGACAATGACCACCTGAAAGAAAGGGTTGAAGCTTGTCCCTCAAAAAGCACTAGGGAATATGCCAAAGAACTCGGAGTAGGAGCCACGACAGTTTCAAGACATTTGAAGAAAATCGGCGAGTCCAAGACTGACATTTCATACGGTACAGCCTGATAGAACGCCTAACTTCGCCAACAGCACCCAAAACCGAAACGTCGTCATTTCAAACCCCAAACAAAAGTATAAGTTTTTTGCTCAAAACTCTCCTTAAATTAAATGTTAAGCGAGAGAGATATTTGGCGGGAGAGAGTTTTGGCGTGAGATGAAAGGGGAGTGATTGCCCGCCTGCAATTAACAAACCGACGACATATTGGCTTTAGCAGAACTACGTGACCGCACCAACTTCAGATTAGATTAGTTCGTCCAATCACATCTTCGGGCTCTGCTCATTTTGAGGGATTTCCTTTGGCTCTGCTATACATATATATATATATATATATATATATATAGCCTACAGGTGCAGCTACTCTAGATGTATATGATTCTTGACCATACGGCACACTAAGGAGATAGCGTGGTCAGTACTTATCTCCGGCTGCCTGATTTTCCTCTTGGCAAGTGCGCATTGGATTAATTAAAAGCTAGGTGGCAATAGGGATGGTCTGGGATCCAGAAACTAAACCTCAAATGACGACACTAGAAGATGGCCTCTTCAGTGCGCGCGCATGTTTTGAACTCTGGTCCACCAGAACATGAGTCGAGTGCTCTACCACTGTCCTAACCTCGCCCCCATATATAAATGGCCATAAGGGTCAGAGAGGCACATCCTGTAGACGTATTTATGTAATTTATGTCGGCACTTCCACATGACGTCATGATTCTAACTCCTATGACCTTCCTCCGCAATTCGAACGCAAGGAGGTTATTTGGAAATCCCCATAAAACATATTTCGACAGGAGTGAAGAACCAGAGAGGAAAAGTGTTGTGGAAGAATTTTCCAATCAGAAGATAGCAGGTTAGGAAAATGGCCGTATTTTACCTTCCGTAGGGTTATCTGTGGATAAACGTGATTCCCCCTTTATATCAATAGTTCAGCTGGAAAATATCATATTCCTCCTTATAAGCAGAGGTATCATTCGCCACCACACAAAACCATTCTAAGGATATTATTTATATTTCATCAGCATACATTATCTATTATCATCATACATAAACAACCCGAAGATATCATCCATTTCCTAGCTGTATGCCCAATCCTCTCCGAGATAAGACTAAACATATTCTTCAAAAATAGATTAACCCACACGCAAGCAATAGACTATTTGAACGGCCAGGACTACTCAAAACTATACCACTACGTTAAAGAGGCAATTAATTTTAAATTTGATTATCAGGAATAAGGAGGATCAATTATTGTTTTACTTATTTATTTGTTTTTATATTGTTTACAATCAAGCATATTGTTTTTATTTTATTATCATGTGTATTATATTATGTGTTGTCGCTTAGCTGATGGATTGTATCCAAGCTTATGTAAATTTATTGTGAATTTCTCAAGGACTTATTATTTGTACATTTATAAAATAAAATTTACTTTACTACTACTACTACTACTACATTATCTATTAAATTTTAGACATCCATTTATACATAACAAACGTTTTGGGACGGGTTGTCTACAAGTAACCACCCTATTCGAGGCAGGATAGTTCCGATGCCTAGTCATTTTAATAAGAAACGCTTCCGGATGGAAGAAAACAAAGCCCACGATTTTAGACGCAGGGTGCTCACGCCTCACCTCTCTTGGCCATAGGCCATTCTAGCAACGCCCAGGAACTGCATCATCTTAGCGCGATATCTAATAGAGATATATAATAGAGATTCAAGTGCAGAACTGTTTCCGGTTTCCTCTAGATTACTATCCCTAAAAAATTATTTTCTCTTGAAGAAACTGCAATACCCAAACTATCAAAATGCTTAGTAAAAGCGAAGATTTCGCTTTGATCAACAGTTTATTCGATTTTGTTGGGAAGTACTCGTCCCCCGTCCTTACCAGACATTCAGGCGCCTAATAAAATGAAAAATTCGGTTTTTCAAAGATTTTGATATCAATTATTTTTTGGGAGATTCGTCAAGCTTTCTTGATGGTTATCGTTCAATCACCAAAATTTAACTTAATTGATGCCGAAAAAAAAAAACCTGAGAGATAATACGCGAGTCTTTCTCCGTTTTTGGAAGGAATAGAATGCCCGGCCAAAGGGTTCAGAAATCCTTCGGAGTACTTGGAAGTTACCCTATGCTGGTACTGAACATGTAGTACTACCTGCCTTCGGGGTACGTGGAAGATGCCCTTTGCTGGGTCATGAGGATGTATATTAACTGTCATCAGGGTCCCCGGAATTTGCCCTATGCTGATTTATGAGGATGAAGTACTGCCTCCCATCGGGGCCCGTGGACGTTGCCCAAAGCTAGTTCATAAGTTGGTAGTACTGCCACCCAACGTGGTCCTTAGAAGTAGCCATATGCTGTTTTTTGAGGATGTAGTACCGTCTCCCATCGGTGTCCGTGGACGTTACCCTATGCTGGTTCAGGAGTATGGAGTACAGCCTACCATCGGTTTTCGTGGAATTGCCCAATTCTGTTTCGTAGGACGTACTACAGCCTGCCATCGGGGTACGTGGAAGTTGCCCAATGCTGGTTCATAAGTCGGTAGTACCGCCACCCAACGTGGTCCGTGGAAGTAGCCATATGCTGTTTTTGAGGATGTAGTACTATCTCCCCTCGGGGTCCATGGAAGCTGCCCAATTCTGTTTCGTAGGATGTAGTACTGTCTGGCTTCGGGATCCGTGGAAGATGCCCAATGCTTGTTCATAAGTCGGTAGTACTGCCACCCAACGTGGTCCGTGGAAGTAGCCATATGCTGTTTTTTGAGGATGTAGTACTGCCCCCCCCCCTCGGGGTCCATGGAAGCTGCCCAATTCTGTTTCTTAGGATGTACTATAGCCTTCCATCGGGGTACGTGGAAGTTGCCCAATGCTGGTTCATAAGTCGGTAGTACTGCCACCCAACGTGGTCCGTGGAAGTAGCCATATGCTGTTTTTTGAGGTTGTAGTACTGCCTCCCCTCGGGGTCCATGGAAGCTGCCCAATTCTGTTTCGTAGGATGTAGTACTGTCTGGCTTCGGGATCCGTGGAAGATGCCCAATGCTTGTTCATAAGTCGGTAGCACTGCGACCCTACGTGGTCCGTGGACTTTGCCGTATGCTGGTTCATGAGGTTGTTCTGTCTCTCATCGAGTTCCGTGGAAGCTGCCTAATTCTGGTCCTGAGGATGAAAGGGCTGTATGTTGGGGCTTTATAGAGACCTGTAGGAGTAAATAACTTATTTCCAAAGACGCCAGGGTCGATGTTGGATAAGTATTGTGGTTGGTGTTCGGAAGAGGGTGGACCGTCTCTATGGCAACACTCCAGGTGATATATGTTAAGTGGCCCCCCGATACGAATTCTCCCCCCCCCCACCACCTCATTAAATCAAACCCCCCTCCCCCTCTCCACCTCTTTATCAGCACCCTCAAGCAGGGGTTCGAGTATTAATTCTTTCAAACATCTATTGATAAAATGCCGACGATAAAACGGTTTTATTATTTTGTATAAATGCCCTCCTTCCAACCCCCCGCTTTATCGCAATTCCAAAAAACAACAGTCTAATTACTATATTTCATTTAAGGAGTAAAAATACCTTGCAACTTTTTTACAATTTTCTTTTTTATGGGCTTAAATGCTCCCCTAACTAATCAAAAATTATATCCTAAGAGTGTTTTAAATGTGCCAAAAATTCGATTATTCAACTAAAGTCCCGATACATTTCAAACGGAAAACCCACTTTTTTTATCTTTGTTACAAAAAAATATGAAAAAAAAAATGATGGTTTCGGTTCATTTAACTTAAAAGTCGAATTTCTCAAAACCATGTTTTTCAAATCGTGCGCCAGGCTAGCGCTTTAAATTTTCACTCGATCAACTTCAAATTTTAACTGCAGTTTTCTAATGATATTTGCTATTAATGTGCGTAGGGTTTTGTCCATTCAACCGTATTCGATTTAAGAAAAAAAAAATATATTTCTTAAAAGTCCAATATTGGATTAATTAGAATCGAAATGAAGTTCAAATTTCTTGGTAATTGAATGTAATCGTGAAATCGATACAAATCGAATATTGCTGTTCTTGGCGTAGAAGATCGGTCTATTGAATCAATCTGAACTCGCCGATATTTTCATTTCAATTCGAATCGATTCGTATTCGACAATCGCCCATCACTAGGTTGGGCATATTGAGAAGGTGTGGCTAAAAGTGAGAGAATGAGAGAGAGAGAGAGAGAGATCCCCCAGAACGGCTGGCCCTTCCGGATGATGGTATTGGATTGGAAATCCCTGCCATAGCCCGATAGGGAAGCAGGAGACAGGAAGAAGAGAAAGGTTTAATTTCGAAGGACCGGCACCTGTTACGTCGGGCTTATGTTGATCCTCAAGCTGTCGGCAGATAAGTCCCGATATTTCTCTCTTCCTCTCGCCGAGAGTAGCCCGGGCTTACCTTCTATCTAGAATCCGTAGCGGTGCTGTAGATCTACAGAAAAGCCGAAGTGACGTCTTCAGCAAATCCTCCTAGTCTCCTGTCAATGCCAACTCCGCGTCTGATGACCAGATCGGAATACCGTGGCTGATACGACTTGAGAACGACAAGTCTGTTTGCGGGCTAAATTCTCTTCCCACACACACAACTCGTCGGTCACCCATTCAGGTACTCGACAGAATTAACGTTGTTGCCCCAGTCATATACGGGAACCGGTGCATTCAACATGACAATGGTCGTTGTGAATATTGTTTTTCAAACAAATACATTCGTAAGTTTATATGTGCATTCGATCGGGTTAGGCACCCGGGATTACTTTACAAAGTAAAGCATATACTTCCATATACTTACTTCCTTTACTCAAATCCTACCTGTCAACCAGATCCTTCTAAGTCAAACAAGGCACAACTCTTTACCCGACCTGCTCCATAAATGCTGGTGTCCCCCAAGGGAATATTATTGGTCCTCTTCTTTTCCTTCGTTACACTGCGAAATTCCAACACACCCCCAAACCCTACTGACCACCTACGCAGACGATACTACCATCTTATCAACCTTCTCTAATCCTTCAGTAGCATCCCAACACCTGCAGGAACATCTTTCCTCTGTTCAACGTTCGAGCGAAAGGTGGAGAATAAGAATCAACGCGTAGAAGTGCAAACAGGTAACATTTACTCTAAACCGGAGATCATGTCCTACAGCCTACCTCAAAAACACTCCACTACCAACATCCAGCGAGGTTCGATGTCCAGGATTATACCTTGACAGCCAACTGACATGGAACCCTCACACGAGACTAAAAAGACAAGAACTGAACCGAAGATACGGACTACTTAGACGACTCCTTGGACCCTCATCAAAATAATCGACTCATAACAAACTTACGATATACAAAACCATCATTCGAACAATATGGACATACAGACTTGAACCCTGGGAATCTGCCAAAACATCCAACATCAACCGAATACAGGCATTCCAGTCAAACGTTCTGAGCAAAATTGTAAATGCACCTTTCCACGTATCCAACAAAACTCACCATAATGACCATAACATCCCATTTGTCCTCGACCTCGCTAAACCCCCTTTCCAAGTGTTCCATTCCAAAGTTATCTTACCATACTAACCATGAAGGTCTATCCTTATCTTCCCAATCCCACCCAGACAATCCTCCCTGGCGGCTTAAGAGGCAGTGGCCCCGAGACAATTTACTTACCTGATCTAGTTATGATCATTAAACTATTTATTGTGACAGCCAATTGCGAACTGTTTTATTAGAATCTTCGAAATAGCTAACTTGCACTTGCCAAGATTTACCAACCGTTTTCGAGATACTTTTGAAACTATACGAAAATCTATAATAATACCTATAAAAAATATACCTGCAAACCTATTTACACAAAAACCTTAGCGCTAAAATCACAACTTCTGGCAGATCCACTGTAGGTGTGGATTCGTTATGTAAAATAACAAGTAATGAAAAGTTCCTTTATTAATTTATAGCTGCGAAAAAAGCAGGTAAACAAATTACCAGATGTATTACAAGATCTTTTCTAAAAAAATATTGCCAGAAAGTTCTTCAGAGTCAAAAACGTATATATATTCTCTGGTGACAGTGCTTACTGACAAGCACATTTAATTTTGTCATGACAAATTTGTCTGTCTTGTGATTTTAATTTGCCTGTCTATTTTCGTTGAGAAGCTAAGCCGAAATGAAGGGTTATACTTAGATCTAGTTAACGCTGACGGTTTTGACGAGTTGAATGACGAAGTGTCGTCAGTTCTTATTGCGTCTCGAGATTTGTCTCCTGTAGTGTGATTGGTTGTGGATAAATGGAGAACTCCAAACGCCGGATGGTGTCTTCAGAGGATTGTTTATCTTCAATTTGAAGGCGCATGAAGAAGTAGACAGCTGATTTCGTCGGGGTGAGGGGACAGCAGTCCCAAGTTGGGTTCCTTCGTATAAGCTGTTTGTTACTTTCAACCGTTCGGGTTTAAATGATGTCTCAATGAAACAATAATCTTGTCACAAATACCACAAGAAGAAGAAAACTTTATTTAAAACGAAATAAAATGGGATGCCCAATTACATTGGGTTGCTAGGTACACAGCTTGCTTATCGTCCATTCGGAAATAGGGTTGCTAGGTACACAGCTTGCTTATCGTCCATTCGGAAATAGGGTTGCTAGGTACACAGCTTGCTTATCATCCATTCGGAAATAGGGTTGCTAGGTACACAGCTTGCTTATCGTCCATTCGGAAATAGGGTTGCTAGGTACACAGCTTGCTTATCGTCCATTCGGAAATAGGGTTGCTAGGTACACAGCTTGCTTATCATCCATTCGGAAATAGGGTTGCTAGGTACACAGCTTGCTTATCATCCATTCGGAAATAGGGTTGCTAGGTACACAGCTTGCTTATCATCCATTCGGAAATAGGGTTAATGTACAGGCTGAAGATGTAAGGAGTTGGAAACAAGGAATAGAGAATAAAGAAGATGAAAACGAAAGAAGGAGATAGTGATGGATGAGAAGGAATTGATAGAACTGAAAATAAAGTCTATACAAGGAAACAGTGTGAATGGATGATAACCACTCAGTGGCTATAGATATGATTATCAATTATCCCCAATGTGTCCACTAATATAGACTCGGCTAATTATAATGCTGAAAGGTGATCTGTAGTCAGTCCCAGTCCTTCAAGGAAGATGGCTGTGCTTTTAGGAATGGTATCTCTTGATCCGAACCACTAAGTTAATTTAGGAATTAACAGGACGGACGTACTCAATAATTTAAATTTTTACGCTCTGTTGATTATTTTTTTTAATTTAATTTTAATTTTTGGTTTACCGCTTACAAGGTTTCCGCAAAGCGAGAAGTAGGCCTTAAACAATGTGATTATTATATCTAATGTTACCTGTAATAGAAACATGCATTAATCTAATTACTATTCAACGTACTTCAATATCATAAATTTATAGCACACTGGCTGTTACTCGGCGTGCCATATAAGTAATATTAAAATCTAAAAACGCAAATCTGTGACTTTTTAGGTTTACAGTTTCGAACCCCGTGGCCTCCGAACGGTGAGTCCTAGAAGATTTTGACCTAGCCTATGACGGATCAAGACCTAACCGTGTGCCAAGTTAGGTCAAAATCAGTCAAAAAAATCAGTCAACAGACAGACAGCTGATTACTATCTATATAGGGGAATCCTATATGCCAAGTTTCGTGACGAAAAACGTGTTAACGATTGTTCATGAAATGTTCGAAGTAATTCTTTACATTGGCATAACTTTTTTATTTATGAACCGACTGACATGAAACAAACACTAAATGTTATGTTAAGCTTCCCACGTTAGTAGTGAAAACCGCAACTAAATTGGACAAGCCGTCTCTGAGATTAGCGCGCACAGACAATAATTCTAAAAATCATTGCTTTGGGTACTATTGCGTTGATAAAAGCCCCAATAGTATTTTTTGCCATATATCTTCCATGTAAAGACAGCGATCCGTTAGAATTTTATTATATGTATAGATATATCTCGACCACCACACTAGCAATTTGCGAACGAGAAATGACCACCCGCCTCCCGTGGAAATCTCGCCGCCCGCGTGAAAAGAGCTGCGGGCCCACAATAAAGTAACCACAATGGAGAGAAAGAAGCGGACTCGCCCACAATGAGGGGGACAGCACACCCCCCGTTCTAACATACTCCCCGTGGAGCAGGCCTTTGTGCTGGTCCACCTGTCCTTCGGAGGGTTCGAGAACGGATCAAAAGGCTCTCAGGAAGCTCCTTCTCTACTATTATAGCCCTTCGCCAGAAGAATGGCGCGCCAAGACAATGAGGATTAGGGGAGCCGAACAGATCGCCGTTCGGCGTGGATAAGTGTTCCCCATTATACCACTTAATGGATAATAGGAGTAATAATTCATCGATAAAAGGGGATTTAGGATAAGTAAAATGCAAAAGTTAGAAACGAGACGAACATTTTAAAAATATATGCAAACTATCTGAATACCCGTGCTTCGTTACGGCAGATAAGTAGTTATTTTATTGCGTTAAATAATATATCATCATAATTAACGCTAGTACTTAATTTTGTGCAGTTTATTTTATCACGGTTCTGTCATACTATATGTTCATCAATTGATATGTAATCAAATAATAACGTTTCTTTACGGGGTGCTATGGACCATTGTCAAGAAACAGACAGCGTAGAGGAACCCGTTATCTGTAGGCTAGCAGTAACAGCAGTTTATCCAATACAGGTTAAAATTCTTTGTCAATAATAAATATACTTTAAAATTTAAAAATCTATGTTTCCAAGTTTTCTGCCTGGGGATGCTGATGGGTGACGAGGCTCTATAGCTCTCTGAGGAACAAAATTACAGTTTATTTCTAGTAATTCAACGCTGCCATCACAGTTGAAATTAACTGCAAATAATAGTAATAATATTATGAAATAGATGAAGTACGGTAATAGCTGATCTGTTATCCTCCTAGCAACGCATACTGCCTAGGCTTACCCGCTCTAACCAACTAAAAATTCAAACCCCTCAAAAAATACTTTAACATTTGGGCCTGGGCATTGGCCTCTCTTTATCAACGTTAGTTTTTTGGGGGATAATTAATTTATTTGAGCTTAATTACGTTTATATATTGTAGATATTATAGATAGGCCCATCGTGGAATCGTCCAGGATTGAGACTCCCCTTCAGATATTCCATTCCTCAAACAATAAAAGTTTTGATTGCAATTGTAACTTTTTCAGCATAGATTTCCTTTCTCCCAGTTCAGTTAGAATGTAATTTAAAAGTTTTAAAATTGAACCGTCCTAGGGGTTTGATTACCTAAGCCCTTCTAAAACTTCTCCTATTCGCCTCTCCTCTTTTTCTGAATTTCTTCCATCCGACTCATTCTAATTTTTCGTCAAAATGTAAGGATTTAATGAGCGAGAAACCTTTAAGCAGTCAGGTAATAGTTGGAATTAGGCTTGTAAATATCTATATCTAGGCTGTTTCGGCCACTCTTTGGCAGCCTTCATCAGCAATGGAAGCTTCCGGCGGTGGAGATAGACCAAAGTTGGCACTTAAGTGATAAATGGTGAAAATATAGGCCTGTCAAAGAACCCCACAGCCCTTTATCCTGTGAATATTTTGTTGATAGCCTCAAACTATGTGTCAACAGCAGTTTTTTTTTAATATGATTGTTAGCAGTCAGAGATTATTTGGTGTTAGTCTAGTAAAACATAAATAAGATTTTTGTGTAAATCTATTTTGAAAATGTTATGGTTGCTCTTGGTCGTTTCAAAAGTCTTATTGGCGTTTTCTTACTCTAATACCAAGTGAATCGATGAATGAATGAATGAATGAAAAAAAAAAACTTTATTCTGGGACTTCGTCCCACAAGAATAAAAATAAATACAAAATAAACAATAAAGAAATTTAACCTAAAAATATAAATATAAATAAAGAAAAAACAAAAGTACAAAAAAAAAACGAATACAAATATTATATGTGAAGCCTTAAATAATAAAATGTAATATAAGTAAATATGTACATATAATTGGAATGGGGCAATGATGATAAAATGTTCAGAGGGGGATGGGAATAAAATTAAAGAGTTTAATATAAACAAATAAATATTAAAAAAATTAAATAAATATTAAAGGATTGGGGGCTATAAAAATATATGAACTAGAATAAATACATAAACACGAGAAGAAAAACACCAATATAATTTACAAAGGTAATCTGGTCTTCCTGGTGGTCAAATTTTAAGAAGCGTCTTCCTGGGAGGATAGGAGAAAAGCAAAGAGGCGGGATTTAAAGACAGGTAAGGAAGGAGAGTGTCGAATGGAAAGAGGGATAGAGTTCCAGAAGGAGGAGGCTCGGGAGATGAAGGAACGGTCAAAGAAGGCTGTTTTATGAGTGGGAGGATAGAGATCGGAAGGACGGGAGTGGGTACCACGGGAATGGACAAAATATTTAATCTAAAGGAGGATATAGATATAGGAAGGAGATTTGGAAGAAATGTTTTGGTAAACGAAGGAACCTAGGAAGTATTTTCGTCGAATTGATGAAAATAACCACTTCTACTCGGAATACCGGTCCATGCAAAAAGGGCTTCAGTCCATTTTGTGCCAATAGGATTCGTTGTCTCTAATGGTAAACTACACATTTCTATGTTAAAATGACTTCAGTCCAATACATAGTTGCCATAGAAACATAGTCTTAATTTTATTATTCCATGCAAAAAGGGCTTTAGTCTAGTTTTGCCAAAACTACTGATTTTGGGCAAAAGCCCCTTTTGGATGGATATTTTAAACTATTCCCTGATTGCTTATCACCTCGACGGATTTTGAAAGATGTTTTTAACCATCCAATGTTTATAATCTTCCAATGTTTAGAATCTTCCATTGCATTGAAATCGGAAGATATAGACGTTTTTGAAATGCAATGTGTCGTTTGGCGCCATTTTGCGTCGGTCGGCCAAAATCGGTCTAGAAACAAAAAAGTTTGAACGGGCGAGAATCGGTGGCCATCGGATCGAATCGGGCCCAATGTAAGTACCTCCATTGAGATGCATGTGTTTGTTTTTCTTCCGACAGTCGGTGGCTATCGGATCGGATCGGTTCGGTTCCAATGTAGGTGCCCCCTTAGACGAGCCTTAAGAATTATAATAGCGATATTTTCAGTCTTTCCACAATACCATAAAGTCATTATTAACATTTTCTCTTCAAGTTAAATATCGCCAAAATAGTGCAGACCTTCCGATCTGTAATTATCCTAACTCCTTTTGCTGTAATTCCATCGACCAAGGACAGGAAGAAGTAATTCCTGTAATTTATACATTTTCTATTCCCGCCAATATCGAAGATTAGGGGGAAAGCTGGAAATGACAGAGGAAAAGTTCTAACTCGATTCAAATCGATTAATTGGGTTCGATATTCTTAAGTTCATGGAAGAGTTTTGCCTCAGTTGGAGCAGAAAGTGGATCAGCTAATTCGGCACAATAAGAAATCTTATAGAATTTTAATGGTAAGTCCGACTCGCAAGAACTGCGTCATCTTAGCGCGGTTCCGTTCATATCTCTAGTGCTATTAGCAAAGGAATAGTAGCTGTTATGTACTCTTACGTGAAAAAACACAATGAAATATCAAAGAGAAATAATATAACATTTTAAGCGCACAAAAGGAAACCGAATGTATCATAAGCGGAAATTACTCCTTCCTTTTTCACTATAACTATAACAAAGTAATTTTCTTACCTTGTTTTCCTCATTAATAAATATTCATTTTACTGTTAAATTAAAAAAAAAAAAAAAAACAATAATACATAGGTATATCACCTAAAAAATGTTTTCATTCGTTTCACCTGTTACAGAATCTATCAGCATACACAAGCATATTGACATGAAAACGTAGACGCTACGAATTTATTCCGCAAATATCGCCCAATTTCAAATTCGATGAATGAATTTTTTGTGAACTTTCACACCCGTGCGACCGATGCCGGGTTAAAATCGGACCATTTTAAGCATACATATTCTCTTGGTCACCATACCTCCCTCTCTTCCATATCCTCCTTTCCTCTTTTTCTCCATGTCCTCTTTGCCTCCATATCCTCCTTTCCTCCATACCCTGTTTTCCTCCATATCCTCCTTTCCTCCATATCCTCCTTTCCTCCATATCCTCCTTTCCTCCATGTCCTCTTTGCCTCCATATCCTCCTTTCCTCCATATCCTCCTTTCCTCCATATCCTCCTTTCCTCCATATCCTCCTTTCCTCCATATCCTCCTTTCCTCCATATCCTCCTTTCCTCCATATCCTCCTTTCCTCCATATCCTCCTTTCCTCCATATCCTCCTTTCCTCCATATCCTCCTTTCCTCCGTATCCTCCGTCCCTCCATATCCTGTTTTCCTCCATATCCTCCTTTCCTCCATATCCTCCGTCCCTCCATATCCTCCTTTCCTCCATATCCTCCTTTCCTCCATATCCTCCTTTCCTCCATATCCTCCGTCCCTCCATATCCTCCTTTCCTCCATATCCTCCTTTCCTCCATATCCTCCTTTCCTCCATATCCTCCTTTCCTCCATATCCTCCGTCCCTCCATATCCTCCTTGCTTCCATATCCTCCTTTCCTCCATATCCTCTTTTCTTCCACATCCTCATTTCCCCCATAATCTCCTTTCCTCCATATCCTCCGTCCCTCCATATCCTCCTTGCTTCCATATCCTCCTTTCTTCCATATCCTCCTTGCTTCCATATCCTCCTTACTTCCATATCCTCCATTCCTCCATATCCTCCGTCCCTCCATATCCTCCTTGCTTCCATATCCTCCTTTCCTCCATATCCTCCTTTCCTCCATATCCTCTTTTCTTCCACATCCTCCTTTCCCCCATAATCTCCTTTCCTCCATATCCTCCGTCCCTCCATATCCTCCTTGCTTCCATATCCTCCTTTCCTCCATATCCTCCATTCCTCCATATCCTCCTTTCTTCCACATCCTCTTTTCCTCCATATCCTCCTTCCCTCCATATCCTTCGTACCCTATATCCTCCTTCCCTCCATATCCTTCCTACCCCATATCCTCCTTCCCTCCATATCCTTCCTACCCCATATCCTCCTTCCCTCCATATCCTTCCTACCCCATATCCTCCTTTCCTCCACATCTTCCTTTCTTCCATACCCTCATTCCTCCACATCTTCCTTTCTTCCATATCCTCCTTTCCTCCATATCCTTCCTGCCCCCTTATCCTCCTTCCCTCCATATCCTTCCTACCCCATATCCTCCTTTCCTCCACATCTTCCTTTCTTCCATATCCTCCTTTCCTCCATATCCTTCCTGCCTCCTTATCCTCTTTTCCTCCATATCCTTCCTACCCCATATCCTCCTTCCCTCCATATCCTTCCTACCCCATATCCTCCCTTCCTCCACATCTTCCTTTCTTCCATATCCTCCTTTCCTCCATATCCTTCCTACTTCCATATCCTTCCTGCCTCCGTATCATTTCTTGATGGCCCTGCAGCCTGACATCCTTTTGACTCATGCAGGAGTTCTCTTATTGAAGCAACATCTAACTCCAAGGGTTTTCCTCACTTGAGTTCTAGTAGCTTCGTTTTTGAATGTGTGTCTGTGTTTTGGAACTGATTTCTTTATAATGAAGAAATAGAATAAAAGATTCCGACACATTGTTCTTAATTTACACCTATGTAATTCAGCCGAGCTTTTAATGAGATTAAGAGAGAATAAAAAAATATACTAAAACCCCTTGGTGTAGTGAAATAAGAAATGATAAAACAGGAAGGTGAAATATACCTCCAGACGGGCATGTGTAATCCAGAAGGCAGGGAGGGGATGAGGGTAGGCTGGGGAGGTTATCCTTTGGGGGTAGGGGTTATCCCTAGGGATCAGCTGAGAAATTGCATATATTTTATTTAGCAGCTGGAGGGAAATCAGCGAGAATTATATATAAAGTATTAACTCTGCTCAGTCAGCTGTAGGTTTTTAATGATTTTATCTCGATTAAATATTTATATATTCAGCATTTTTATTATTTTATTTAATAAGCTTTAATAAGCTTATTTATTATTCTTAGATCTCTTCACATCCTTGTTAGACTGGAATTACAAAACGAATTACACAAGCATCTCAACGGAGGTTCCTACATTGGATCCGATCCGATCGGAATCCGCCGACTGTCAGTAGGAAAACAAACACAAGCATCTGAACGGAGGTGCATACATTGGAACCGATCCGATCCGATAGCCACTGACTGTCGGAAGTAAGACAAACACAAGCACCTCAACGGAGGTGCCAACATTGGATCCGATCCGACACCCATCTTCTGTCGGAAGGAAAACAAACGCAAGCATTTGAACACAGGTGCATACATTGGAACCGATCCGATCCGATAGCCACTGACTGTCGGAAGTAAGACAAACACAAGCACCTCAACGGAGGTGCCAACATTGGATCCGATCCGACACCCATCTTCTGTCGGAAGGAAAAAAAAACAAGCATCTCAACGGAGGTGCATATATTGGATCCGATTCTATATCTACCGAGAATATCAACGGAGGTGCCTACTTTGGAACTGATTCGATCCGATCCGACGATACCCGATTCCCAGCCATCCAAACATGTTTGTTTCTGGACTGATATCGGACGACCGACGCTTCATAAATGAGTGTAAAAGTTGACAAGGAATTAATTGATAGAGCTGTTAATCTTATTTATGAATCAGCGGAATAAATTCTATCACAACCGACAAGTTAAAATGATTTTAATATTTTTTAAAAATAATTTTATGTAATGAACGTTTATTTCTCAAAGAAATCCTTTTTTTAATAGATGATTTTTTAGGCAACATTGTTTTTTTTTTTTTTTTGTTTCATTTCGAGTAATTATTCTTAGATAATGATTTTCTTCATGTTAATAATATATAATTAAATATTTTTATGAAATCAAAGACTTTTATATAAATTGGAGACAAATGTGAATACTAATGCTTCTCTTATCCTAGTGTAACCGGTAATTTTTTTTTTCGGGACTGATATACTTCCGGAAGATTGATTGGCCTCTCAACTCCTCCTGCATACCTCCAACAAGGTAATCGAAGGTTTCTATGCTTATTAGGTGGTATTTCTTAAATTAATCACTCATTTTCACTTCACTGCCAGTTCGTTACTGACGAGCTGTGACTAAATTGGATCGCATCGGGTCGGAACATTTGTGGAAACGCACGTTGGCAGATATCGGGTAGGGGGAAATTTAGACGCCAAACATGCAGCTTACAAAGACACCTTCCAGGTTTACAGACTATACTTCAGACACGCGTTTGTGTAATGTGGACACGTCGATGTTTGACGACAACCTAATATTCATAAAAAAAAAAATTGCCACGAGGGCCCTGAGGGGCAGATACTATAGAGGTATCTGATACATGATCATACGGCACACTAGGGAGATAGTGTGGTCAATACTATGCTCTGGCCTTCTGATTTTCACCTCGGCTGCTTCGACTGCCAGAGTCATTAGGACCCAAGGTACTCATTGATAAATTTATATTAAAAGCTGGGTTGGCCTAGGGTCGGTCAGGAAGGCCGAATGCAACCCTTGTACAAAGACAATAGAAGAAAAAATCTTTAATGCTTGCTCGGGATTTGAACTCAGGTCCTCCAACTTATTCGTCCAGTGCTCTACCACTGAGCTAACCTCGCCCCCTTATAATCATATAAATATTTATTATCGGTTTATTATATTGTTTATTTTGGTTTCAGAGTGCGAACGGAGAACCACGGAGGTGCTTGGTGCCCTAAACACCAGATCACAGCGGAACCTAAGGAATGGTTGGAGATTGATCTGCATTCCATCCATGTGATAACCGGCACCGAGACACAAGGCAGGTTTGGCAACGGACAAGGACAGGAGTTCGCAGAGGCCTATGTCCTGGACTACTGGAGACCGAGGCTAGGGAAGTGGGTTAGGTACCGGGACATCAAAGGAAATGAGGTAACATTATTCACTTACATTGTTAACACAATAAACAATTATAGTCCGCCCGCAAAGAAAAGAACCAGAAGGGGCGTGGCTGGAGGAGAGCTAGGACTTCCCACACATGGGCTGAGTGTAGCCCGTGCGCACTACCTGGTTACTTTGTTTGCGGTAGGGCTATACTATTTGTGTGTGTGTTTAACGGCGTATCAACAATTGGGCTTTTCACGCCTATCTACAGGTTGCGACTCTTTTATAATGCCAACAGCACGTGGTCGGTCACCCATTCAGGTACCATCCACGCCCAACGTTGCTTAACTTCGGCGATAAACGGGAACCGGTGCAATCAACGTGGCTATGGCCGTTGGCAACAATCAGTATTTATTTAATAATTTATTTCTAACAAAAACATTTTCAAGAGGTCTACCTTTCTGAATTGCATCTATTTTCGCGTTTCTCAATCTTTACTGGGACAAAACATAGCCATGAACACGACCTTTCTTATTTTCATGTCTTAGCCATTTTCTCGCTCTTTTCAAGGAGAAAAAAAAAACAATTAAAACCCGATTATTTTACCCAAAACTAGTTTTAACATTATTATTTTCTGTAGAGAGTTGTTGAACAGTTTCTGATAGCAAGTAAATGAACATTAACAGTAAGATCCACCTAATATCTCGTGTGAAACTGTCAAAATCTATTCGTTAAAAGCGAAAATTTTAATAAAGAGGAATTCGTCTAGAACAGTCAACAATATTACATTTGTTGTTAATTTATTCAACTCACCACTCGAAAATACATTTGAAAGTATACATATCCCTACCAATTGAGTAAAATATGACTTTTTTAAATTGAATTTTTGCTCTTTTTCACGGTTTTTGTAATATACAACCCGTTTATCTTCCAAAGTAATTATTCTATCGAATTGTTAGTGGTCTCATTCGACTTGGTTGAAACAAACAGTTCAAAAATGATACCAAAATCACGAAGATTTACGTATGTATAAGTTTATTCCTAAAATTGATTATTTGGCACTACTGTGCGGCAGGGATTTGTACGATAGGAATATTTCAGCCCTTGAAGGTTGGTTCCGTTCTTCCGTTCCGTTCTTTTGTAAATATATTTTGGTTCCTAAAACACTTAATTTGGTTTTTATTTGTGTTGTAATGTTCGGCTCGGTGTACTTTCTACGAAACAACTAATCCAACGTGGACATTTTCAAACGTTCCAGAATATTACTTTGCTTCTCCATAGTCTGTATTGCATTTAGCTTATTATCCTTGTGACGTCAGATGATATGGTATGAAGGCTATGGTGTTTGTGGCCGGACATGCATACCACGTCATTAGTGGAATAGCTTACCAGAGACCACAATACAGCCTGTATCTATCACTAGCAGACAGCATGTCGCTCTGTCTCAGGTAGAGGCAATCAGCACTGATAACAATTATCTATAAGATAACAAGAGGATAAGGTAATACAAGACGATATGATGCCCGAGGAGGTGTGTACTCGAATCCTTAAAAACGTTTGTGTGTGTTTAACGGCTTATCAACATTACCGGCGGGCTATTTACAGGTTGCCACCAATTTGTATAATGCCAACACCACGTGGTCAGTCACTCATTCTGTTAATGGCACCGCCCGACGTTGCTTAACTTTGTTATTTGTTTTTTTTAGGCCATCATCACTAACATTAAGTTAGTTATTTTTTATTTGACTTCAAAAATATTCCCTAGAAATATATATATATATATATATATATATATATATATATATATATATATACAAAAAATAAATGAGGACTTGATTTTGAGCCGTGAATGAAGAGTCGATATGCCTAATGATCTCGTTGTATAATGATATGTTACATCATTGAGCCATAATGTGAAGATGTAATTAGGTAATACATAAAGCGGCCAATAGAGAGCGTTGAATTGAAACCGTACATGTGCACACATTGAAACAATGCTGTATAGGGCCTTTTGTAAATGCGAACAATTACAGAGAGGTGTGGGTTATTGCTGCTTCCATTAACAGCTGATATAACACAACCAGCTGTAGATAACCACTCAATTCCCATTGTTACATACTAGAATTATTCTCAAGAGCTCATACGCAGCTTTCAAGAGGTTAGGTCTTTCAGGAAATATGCTCTTGTCATACTTTGCCGTGGACCCGGTTCTCACTTCCATTAGTTGCAAGGGTTTTAGACTTACCCATGGCATTTTTAAGCCGCCCGTGAGGTATTAGTGGTTCTAGTTTATGGAGGATTTATTACTGTTAGAAAAGTTGTTTACATCGATAAGGGTCGCCATGGTAACTCTTTATCGATAAACTGACGGGAATGGACCGCGGATACAACAGTACTTCAATAAGCAAAACGGTAAACCAATGGTTTCTACTCACGTTTAACTAACGCAAGTAATTTAACCCCCGGACGGTTTACTATGCTCCCGGACGGACTACTACACTCCCGGACGAAGTACCTTACTCCAAGACGGACTACCATACACCTGAACGGGCTACCATACTCTAGAACGGACTACCATACTCCAGGTCGCATAATCATACTATCCGACGGAGTACCATACTCCAGAACGGACTACCATATTCAAGAACGGACTATCATACTCCAGAACGGACTGCAATACTCCAGAACGGACTCCCAAGCTCCCTGACGGACAACCATACTCCCGGATGGACTACCATCGTCTCGGACGATCTACCAAACTCCAGGTCGGACTACCATACTCCCGGACGGACTGGCATGCCCTTTACGGACTACCATATTCCAGGACAAACTATCATACTCCCCGAAGGACACCCATGCTCCAGAACGGACTACCATACTCCAGAACGGACTACTAAACTCCCAGACGGACTACCATACTCCCGGAAGGACTACCATCGTCCCGAACGATCTACCATACTCCAAAACGGACCACCATTCTCCAAAACGGACTGATATACTCCAGAACAGACTACCAAGCTCCCAGACTGACTACCATACTCCCGGATGGACTAAGATACTCTTGTAAGGACTATCATCGTCCCGGACGATCTAACATACTCCAGGACGGACTACCATACGCCCAGACGGACTTGCACACCCTTGTACGGACTACCATACTCCAGGACGCACTATCATACTCCCCGACGGACTACCATACTCCAGGACGGACTACCATTCTCCCCTTGAAGCCATTGGTCAGTCCCCAAGTGCCCCTTCCAA
This sequence comes from Gonocerus acuteangulatus, assembly GCA_946811695.1. Classification (NCBI taxonomy): domain Eukaryota; kingdom Metazoa; phylum Arthropoda; class Insecta; order Hemiptera; family Coreidae; genus Gonocerus; species Gonocerus acuteangulatus. Next base: position 8,128,612 of record OX328130.1, read on the forward strand.
TCCCTATAATTTAATTGGGCAAGTTTGTTCCCCAAGTCTCCTTGGAATAGCCTTTCCATGCTGTCCCGGAAACCCTCCCCAACAACGGCCATGTTATGCTAATAAACCTAGCCTGGTGATTTTTCTTTTATTTTTTTTTTTTTTTTTTTTTTTGGCTTTCCTTGGGTGCTTGAATTCCCTTTCTCCTTTTCCGGGTTTTATTAGTTCCAAACTTTCTCCCTAAAGTATTCCTTAACGAATCCGTTCATTCTGTATTTACCTTTAATGAATATTGAAATGGTTGTTGGGGGGTATTAATGTGACATATTTGCTTCCAATAATTCTTTGATAGCTAATTACGCTTTGTTTTGTTATTCGTTTTTTTTTTCTTTAAAATTTATTTTCCCTTAGAAAAGGTTTTCCTAACTCGCTTTGTGCGTTTAATCTTTCTGACCACAGTTAAGCTGTTCTTCGTAAAGAGATCAACCGGTTTTCCTTGGAACCTGGAAATAGGAGATAGGTTTGAAAGTGCTCCGGACATAATGATTTGGCCTTCATGAAATTTGAAATCAATTTTCAAATACCTGGCCAAATCAGTCTATCAGAAGTTCCATTCCAATCTCCCTGCCCATCAAAATCCTTTGATAAATTCTCTATCCTCGTTCCAAAATCCTCAAAGTGCACATAGAAGACTGAAGCGGAGGTGGCCTAGAGACAACTTGCTATAACATCTGCATATATGTTCTTTTAAAAAAATTTAAAAAAATGTTTACAGTTGTTTCAATGTATTATTCTTGTGGCTTATGTAATTGTTCATATTCCCACATCGTGCCTTACAAAGTCATTGTAACAGAACCAGCAATATTACTGGAAATATTTAAAACTCATATTGTTTTAATAATCAATAAAAGAAAATAAATAATAAAAATGTATACAAAATAATTTTCTAATAAGTGAAATACTTCATGCCCAGTGCAGTACCTTGCGGAACACCTTGCTCGATAAGATCCAAGCCAGTTCTCTCCCCGCCATGACTGGTTAATTACGAGGATGTTGTTGTCGTCACCTTGAGTCTGGAGGAACGTCATCATCATCATCAAGATAACAACAAACTTGGCAAGTTGCTAACTTGCTCCTCCTCCAGCTGCTAGTTTGCTAGCCGTCATGTTCAGCAAGAACAGATTAATTCAAGTCTCTACTATCAGCTCCACGCTATACAAACATTCATTCATAAAAAGAGGGCGGATAAGAATTCAATTAGTATATCCCAACGGTCCGATATGAAACGAACGATCCCGAGCAAGCGGAAGTCAATTGACATGGAAAAGAAAGGGATCTACTCAAAGTGCATTGAATATCTCCAAAACAAGTTCTAAGAGAAATATGGATCCAGAAAATTCCTTGTCACGGGTCTGAAAATGACCTGCACTATCTTACAAGAACTAGGAATCTTGCCGGAACACCTACCTGTTATAGCTGAGTCAATAATTATTGACTCGCTAGCACAGTTGGGCAAACGTTAGCGGTCGCTAATATCTAATACCTTCTCGCTAATTTAGCGGTACTGATAAGAGCCTGCGCTAACGATTAGCGCATAGCGACGGCAGTGCGCTAATCGCTATTTTATTCATGAAATGTTTAAATATCGTGATAGCTAATACCTATAGCTATAGTTACAACATTTTGTCATCTCAACGTTCACTTCCGGTCTGCTCTGAGCCAGGGAGCATGCACCGCATATAACTTTAGGTAAAACTGAAGTTTAGCGTCCTCCAAACCGATTTCTTTTAAATTTTGTACAATAACGTATTTTGATGCACTAAACACAAATCCGAATAAAAGTTCGCATTCAACTAGGAAAGAAGTTATTAAGCACTAAAGTTCGCTGTTATGGGGGTTATGAGAGCTAATGTTGTAACTATAGCTAATGCCATTAGCTATCACGATGATTAAACATTTCATGAATAAATTAGCGATTAGCGCTCTGCCGTCGCTATGCGCTAATCTTCAGCGCAGGCTCTTATCAGTACCGCTAAATTAGCGAGAAGGTATTAGATATTAGCGACCGCCAACATTTGTCCAACTCTGCTCGCTAGGCATAATGAGCCAACATATTTATGGACACTAAAGGACATCACTCCTGCCGATTAATCAGTACTGGCTATTTTTTTTTTATTTTTTTTTTTTTTATATGCAACAAATGTCGTTCCTTAGACTACGCTGTCTCTTGTGTTTTTGTTGTTTTTTTTCTTTTTTATTTGAAGAACAATTTTTATTTTTTGGCATGTATAATGCCCATGAACTTTTCAAAACGCGGAACAAATTACAAGATGATGAAATAAATGAATGCCTCGAGGAATGATGAGCATGCTGTGTCTCCAGCAACCCAATAAAGTTGGGCAGCCCACTTTATTATTTAATTAAATAAAGTTTTCTTCTTCTTCTAATGTAATTTATGCATAAATACAGGATGGTCCCGAAGGAAATCGCCATACTTGAGGGGTGTGTATTCCGACTACAGTTTAGTTGAATGCCACCCTAAGGAACTTGAACCTTCTTGAAGAGAAGAAGGATTTTTGTAACAAATTGTATCAAAATCGGACCATTTTTGGAGCAGCTAGAGAGCAAAGAGACAAATATATGCATATATATAGGGTGGTCCCGAAGGAAATCGCCATACTTGAGGGGTGCGTATTCCGACTAAAATGTAGTTGAATGCCACCCTAAGGAACTTGAACCTTCTTGAAGAGAAGAAGGATTTTGTAACAAATTGTATCAAAATCGGACCATTTTTGGAGCAGCTAGAGAGCAAAGAGACAAATATATGCATATATATATAGGGTGGTCCCGAAGGAAATCGCCATACTTGAGGGGTGCGTATTCCGACTAAAATGTAGTTGAATGCCACCCTAAGGAACATGAACCTTCTTGAAGAGAAGAAGGATTTTTGTAACAAATTGTATCAAAATCGGACCATTTTTGGAGCAGCTAGAGAGCCAAGAGACAAATATATGCATATATATAGGGTGGTCCCGAAGGAAATCGCCATACTTGAGGGGTGCGTATTCCGACTAAAATGTAGTTGAATGCCACCCTAAGGAACATGAACCTTCTTGAAAAGAAGAAGGATTTTTGTAACAAATTGTATCAAAATCGGACCATTTTTGGAGCAGCTAGAGAGCCAAGAGACAAATATATGCATATATATAGGGTGGTCCCGAAGGAAATCGCCATACTTGAGGGGTGTGTATTCCGACTAAAGGTTAGTTGAAGGCCACCCTAAGGAACTTGAACCTTCTTGAAGAGAAGAAGGATTTTTGTAACAAATTGTATCAAAATCGGACCATTTTTGGAGCAGCTAGAGAGCCAAGAGACAAATATATGCATATATATAGGGTGGTCTCGAAGGAAATCGCCATACTTGAGGGGTGTGTATTCCGACTAAAGGTTAGTTGAAGGCCACCCTAAGGAACTTGAACCTTCTTGAAGAGAAGAAGGATTTTTGTAACAAATTGTATCAAAATCGGACCATTTTTGGAGCAGCTAGAGAGCCAAGAGACAAATATATGCATATATATAGGGTGGTCCCGAAGGAAATCGCCATACTTGAGGGGTGCGTATTCCGACTAAAATGTAGTTGAATGCCACCCTAAGGAACATGAACCTTCTTGAAGAGAAGAAGGATTTTTGTAACAAATTGTATCAAAATCGGACCATTTTTGGAGCAGCTAGAGAGCCAAGAGACAAATATATGCATATATATAGGGTGGTCCCGAAGGAAATCGCCATACTTAAGGGGTGCGTATTCCGACTAAAGGTTAGTTGAAGGCCACCCTAAGGAACTTGAACCTTCTTGAAGAGAAGAAGGATTTTGTAACAAATTGTATCAAAATCGGACCATTTTTGGAGCAGCTAGAGAGCCAAGAGACAAATATATGCATATATATAGGGTGGTCCCGAAGGAAATCGCCATACTTGAGGGGTGTGTATTCCGACTAAAGTTTAGTTGAATGCCATCAAGAAAAAAATTGACTTAAATTATTTCCCTAGATATAGGCGTTTCCATGTGTTTTTTTCTAAACGCTATTTTTTGACCGTTCACGCCGAGAGAAAATTTAATTCTGATGACATTTTCAAAATCTTCATTAAATTACCTATAAGATCTCATCTACTTTGTGGAACAATTTCTCAAACCAAATTCACAGCAGCCACCCAAACAAAGAACTTATCACGAAATAAAACTTTTTAATTTTTAGTGTTCCACGGACCGCACGAACATCTTTTTGGTTAAGAGCTGGGACTCTCAGAAAAGTTGCGTTATTTCATTATCTTTCAGAAGGTACAACCACATCTTTGATAATAACATGACTGATTTTTTAGTAAGTGTTAACGGTCAATAAACGTAAAGCCGCCTAAGTTTTTTATCGGTTTATCTTAGTTATGTCTTGTGGGGTTAAAATCAGCAAGTTGGTGCATTTATATTTTTTTCCCCAGTATTGTACTGTTCTCCAAACGAATACAATGCCGTTTACAAACATACAAATTGACCGTAATGGGGAATGGGCGAATTGAGGGCCTCAAAACTCAACTGGATAAATCATGAAAATATTTTAATTAAAAAAAAAAAAAAATCGATCTCGCTAGTGATCTAAATGTCTGTTCGTCGTTAAAAAAAAAAAAAAAAAAAAAAAAAAAAAAAAAAAAATCGATCTACCTAGTGACCTAAATATCTGTGCTTCGTTAACACGTTAACTGCCCCCGGGAGCGTGCACCGTATATACCCCTTAGGTAAAACTGAAGTTGAGCGTCCTCAGAACAGATTTCTTTCAAATATTGTACAATAACGTATTTTAATGGACTAAACACGAATCCGTTAAAAAAATATTCGCTTTCAACTAGGAAAGAAGTTATTAAGCACTAACGTTTTCCTAGTTGAAAGCGAACTTTTTTTTTTTAACGGATTCGTGTTTATTGCATCAAAATACGTTATTGTACAAAATTTGAAAGAAATCTGTTTTGAGGACGCTCAACTTCAGTTTTACCTAAAGGGTATATACGGTGCATGCCACCGGGGACAGTTGACGTGTTAACGACGCACAGACATTTAGGTCACTAGCAAGAACGGTCAATTTGCAAAAAATTTCAATGGTGACAATTGAAATGGAAACGGTTACAATTAAAATAAAAAGGGTGACAATTGAGTTGTAAAGTGTTACATTTGTTTTGGAAAGGGTTTCAACTGATTTGGAAAGGGTTACATTTGAGTTGGAAAGGGTTACATTTGAATTGGAAAGGGTGACATTTGACTTGGAAAGGGTGACATTTGATTTGGAAAAGGTTACAGTTGACTTGGAAAAGGTTCAAATACACTTGGAAATGCTACATATATATATATATATATATATATATATATATATATATATATATATATATATATATATATATATATATATGATCGGAGAGGATAGTCTTTGTTTCTACTAGGGTGCTAATATAGATGAGGGTGATTGTTCTATTTCTGAGGAAAAGCAAGGTGGGCCTCAGGGTCCAGTGTTAGGGCCCTGTCTTTTTTAATTGAAATTTAGAGGGCCGGTTCTCCCTCCAAGCTTTTAGGGGTCTTCAACTTTTATACGCGAGGGTCCGCCCCCTTAACGAGAATGTATGCCCCGCCACCTGCTCCGGTCCGGGCTTTAGGAGAACAAATAGAAAAGCCGACGCCAGTTTTTAGCGCGGCTCAATGGATTTATGGGAAAACTTTTCTCGAGAACCTTCAATTTGAGGGAAATATTTTCCTTTTCGAGTGAGAGCCTGGAAGAAAGCTGCCGCTTCGGGAGAATTATGCGATGCAAATGCCAAAAAAAAAAAAAAAAAAATACCAAAAGGATTGAATGCCTTATTGGAGCGTTGAAGTCTGAAAACAATTCTTGTGGAAACAGCCTTTCAAGAATAGCTTTGAACATTGAGTGTTTTATAAAAACTCTGAATCGGAACTGGTTTTACTACCCGAAATCCGTATGTAGAACGCAATGGGAAACTTTGAGAGAAATACAAAGGGCCGAAGTAATCGGTTTTCATGAAATAACTACAGGTTTCCGGATGGTTGGCATATTTGGAAAATAAATTCTTCAAGTAGACAGGTGGTAGGATAGGAGGTTCAGTGGATTATCCGCATGATGGTGTTAGATGTCGCCTAAAACATATTTTCACATCCAAATTGTTAGACGCGCACCTAGAAACTTCATCAGTTTGGGAGTAGAATGGCAATGTTTCTATCGGATCATAGTGACATGTTTGTTTATACTTCTGGAGTTTGATTTTGGCATAGGATTAAGGCTAAACAGCGCCGATGCTTGAAATGATTCGACGAAAACCAAACTTTGGATTAGCCGTTTAGAATAAAGCATCTCTGTTGACACCAAACGTTAATACGCGTTTAGATCTATCTCGAGTAGAAGATACAAAGTACGAAGGTACGGAAGAAGGAAAATCCAATGGAAACGTCTTGGCGTCTCAAGATGTTCGCATCTTGTACGTGACATGTTGCAATTTGAAGAATATACAACAAGCTTGAGGGGCGTACATAGGAAGTAATTTCGGGGAAGAGGGCTGCTAGCATTTGGGGGAAATGGAATACTAACAATCTAGAACTAAAACGCTATTAGACTAAGTGTATATATATATATATATATATATATATATATATATATATATATATATATATATGTGTTGTTCATTCGGCATCTGTCTCCAGCGGTCTTGCTCCTCCTAACATCGCAATATTTCGCCGGATTCCTCTCCGGCTTCTTCGGGCCTTCACTCATCCTTGCTGGTCGGTAAGGGAATGAGTCCGTCCTTGGTCTGGGCTCCCTTTATACGCCTTGGTCGGAGATTGTGCGAGCCAATAAGCTTGGGGGGCTGTGGGCCAATGGGGAGTCGGCTGTCTCCGTCCGTTTCTTCAGTTGTCCGTTCGGGGCGCTGATGGTCTTGCGTGGGTGGCTTGACTTCTATCCTCTTCATGATGGGCCGCCATGTGTTAGAAAGGATGAGTCCATCATCTCTATTGAAATTGGCCGGATACTTCTGGATTTCAATCGCCTCCCTGATTTGTCTTCTGGTCAGAGCGTTTTCTTTGGCTAGGGTCTTGGCTTGGTCAAAGAGGATTTGTTTGGGGCACTCTTCTCCGTGTGTTGCCACTGCAGAGTATTTCGTGCGTCCCAGCCTGTAGTCAGCAGCGTGCTGTCCAATCCGGGTCCTTGGGGATACACTTAGGAACACACCTCAGTTTTCACACACACTTTACCAAGAAGCTAAAGCTTGTCAGGACGAAAGCCCGCTCTCTTGGATACTTACTCAACTCACCAAACCTCTCACTCTGACTGAAGCTACTCATATACAAAGGAGTCCTACGACCGGCACTACTATACGGCACACCACTCTTTCGGTTTCTGAACCCCACCATACTCAGAACACTACAATCTCTTCAGAACCGAATACTCAAAACAGTCACACGGAGCACCTCACACAATAAACTCAAAGCCCCCGACTTACACAAACTTTTAGAACTCCCTACAGTTTCAGAATTCATAAAACGACGTCACATCAAATTCTTTGACGGACTTAAGTACCATGACAATCCACTCTTTAACGACATCACACCACCTGGACGACCAGGACGCTGGCAAGGACCAACAGAGTTCACACGACGACTAGTAGACGTACTAGAACACAACACATTTTAGAACACGCTAGGAACAATCCAACAAACACAAGTTACACTGACACTTGACACGTAAGACAGTATAACTGACCTTCTTCCCCTTTCTTCTTTCTTCTACTCTCCGACTATCTTTCGTTTTACCTCCTCCTCTATCGCTGTGCCCCACACAGCACATTACACATACCTCCCTCTGGGAATCCTACACCTTTTTCTCCTTTACTTACCGCCTTCAAGTGCATTAATGCAGAATAAGGACACCTCCTCCATCATCCTCCCTCTACCTGTGGCCCTTACGCCCGCCTGTGTCGTTCGAGGTCCTTAGTTTTTCTTTGCGTTTCTGCACGTTTTTCTTTCACTTTCGTTTTCATCATGCCCTTCCTTGCATGCTTTTTATTTCTCTTTTATCTAAAGTGGGGTTTAGGAAAAAAAAAAAAAAAAAAAAAAAAAGACGGACTCATTCCCTTACTGACCAGCAAGGATGAGTGAAGGCCCGAAGAAGCCGGAGAGGAATCCGGCGAAATATTGCGATGTTAGGAGGAGCAAGACCGCTGGAGACAGATGCCGAATGAACAACACATTTAATTCCCAGCGAAGTAACTTGAAAAACAACATATATATATATATATATATATATATATATATATATATATATATATATATATATATATATATATATAAACAACATATATATATATATATATATATATATATATATATATATATATATATATATATGTTGTTTTTCAAGTTACTTCGCTGGGAATTAAATGTGTTGTTCATTCGGCATCTGTCTCCAGCGGTCTTGCTCCTCCTAACATCGCAATATTTCCCCGGATTCCTCTCCGGCTTCTTCGGGCCTTCACTCATCCTTGCTGGTCAGTAAGGGAATGAGTCCGTCTTTTTTTTTTTTTTTTTTTTTTTTTCGCAGTCTGGATTGTCGGGGTTCGGTCATTGATTCTTAATAAAACTACATTTTACATGTGAAAATGGTTTTATTGTTGCCGACTGAGAAGACTGAGAACTATGCCTCACGGATGCGGGATCATTTCTCATATATATATATATATATATATATATATATATATATATATATATATATATATATATGAGAAATGATCCCGCATCCGTGAGGCATAGTTCTCAGTCTTCTCAGTCGGCAACAATAAAACCATTTTCACATGTAAAATGTAGTTTTATTAAGAATCAATGACCGAACCCCGACAATCCCTACCTTGCATCGTCAACGGTCAACGACCTCCTCTTAATCAAAAAAAAATATATATATTTTTTATGAACTAATTGATCTCAATTAATTAATATGTGTGGCTCATTTTTACCGATTGAATCAAACTTACCAATTTTGGCTCTAGGTCCCTCAGCCCCCCCCCATGACTTAAGACGAACAGCTGTCCACCCTTGTCTTACCAAAAAGTTCCGGAAATTTCGATTTCAGGTCCTAAATGGGCATGCGCAATTGCCAGGATTGAATTTTTGATGATAATGTCTGATTAACTGATTCGATTCCCTTCGAAGAATCGTTCATTTCAAGCGAAAATCTTCCAAGCTTAGAATGATCTGCCGTCAGTAAGAACATTTGATGGTAATGTCTGATTCACTGATTCGAATCCCTTTGATGAATCGTTCATTTCAAGCGAAAAGCCACCAAGCTTAGAATGATCTGCCGTCAGTAAGAATATTTGATGATAATGTTTGATTCACTGATTCGAAACCCCTTCGAAGAATCGTTCATTTCATGCGAAAATCTTCCAAGCTTAGAATTATCTGCCGTCAGTAAGAACATTTGATGGTAATGTCTGATTCACTGATTCGAATCCCTTCGAAGAATCGTTCATTTCAAGCGAAAAGCTTCCAAGCTTAGAATGATCTGCCGTCAGTAAGAATATTTTATGATAATGTCTGATTCACTGATTCGAATCCCTTGGAAGAATCGTTCATTTCTGGCTTAAAGCCTCCAAACTTAGAATGATCTGCCGTCAGTAAGAATATTTGATGATAATATCTGATTCACTGATTCGAATCCATTCGAAGAATCTTTCATTTCAAGCGAAAATCCCAAGCTTAGATTGATCTGCCGTCAGTAAGAACATTTGATGATAATGTCTGATTCACTGATTCGAATCCCTTCGAAGAACCGGTCATTTCAAGCGAAAAGCCTCCAAGCTTAGAATGATCTGCTCTCAGTAAGAATATTTGATGATAATATCTGATTCACTGATTCGAATCCATTCGAAGAATCTTTCATTTCAAGCGAAAATCCCAAGCTTAGATTGATCTGCCGTCAGTAAGAACATTTGATGATAATGTCTGATTCACTGATTCGAATCCCTTCGAAGAACCGGTCATTTCAAGCGAAAAGCCTCCAAGCTTAGAATGATCTGCTCTCAGTAAGAACATTTGATATCCCGGTTGTACGAATAGGCTATGTAAAGGAGACGACTCCCCTAAGAACAATGGTTATGAAATACAAGGTTGTACGCCGGACGCCGACAGGAAATACACCGCCGTAGTAACCCGAACCCTCACAATGGAAACAGCGCGATCTGAATTACCGAATAACGAGCCAGGTAGCAGCACCGTCGCTCCTCTTTGTTTTCCCGCGGGAAAGGATGGTTTTGGCGGGCTTAGCCTAATGAGGGCGACATCTGATGTTGCTTTATATTTCTGCTTTGTTAGTTTTCTCCCTACCGCCCCTAAATTGGAATCGATACAAGCCTCCTTCCGAACCCCGCCGACGGAAAGGGGTGAATAACTTGAGATATTTGTCAGGAAAACGACTGTTCGACAAAGATATGTTTATTATCACATGTTTTACGAATTATATGAGAATATTTCTACTTGTCAATGATTGGATTTTACCTTGAAAAATGAATATAATATTTTAACTGTTATTATTTATCAATAATGGCGAACCGAAAAAAAGTTTTTAAAGTTCCATAAATTCTTCACGTCTATAAAGAATAAAAACCAGGAGAAAACAATTCAAAGAATGAAAGAGTAACTTAAAAAAATAAACTGTTGGTTTAATGTAGTTTTATATATATATATATATATATATATATATATATATATATATATATATATATATGCTATATATATATATATATATATATATATATATATATATATATATATATATGCTATATATATTGTGTTCGAATATCGAGCCTTACTAATGGCTGCCAACCATCAGAAATATTGAAAAGTAAGTGTAATTGTTGTCTACCTTGGTAGTCCTAAAAGTACTTGTTTACATGTTGTTACGATAAGTTACGTAGTGCGCAAGTTAATGTGAAATGGCAAATATGGAGTCGAGTTAATATCACTTCCGGCTTAAAATTCTACTAATTCTGTTTTAGAGTTTGAAAATTGCTTTCGTTGATGTTGCTCCCTACTGTCTGCGACTAAAATTGTGTTTTTTATTCATTTATTTTTATATGTCATAAGATAGACATAAGCTGCTACATCCGGTTTTACGATCTGGAATTAGATTACTCGTCTGGTGACGTGCCTTGGTAGCCGTATCAGTTTCCCTGTACTTTTTTTCTTCTTCTTCTTTTTTTACGGCGCAACGACATCTAGGCCATTAGCGCCGACATCCAGGGTGCAGCTAGGAATTTTCCCAACGAGCCGTGGGATGAGAAAATTCTTGCCACCGGTGGGGATCGAACCCACCATCTCCCGCTTATGAATCTAAGGCACTAGCCACTAGACCCCTCCCTGTACTTGTTTACATTTAAGAGTCAAATAATTGTATTTAAAATTTATTGCAAAGGTTTTGCATTATATGTTTTAGAGAATGTTTTCAAAATTACTGCAAACGAAATATTTTTTTGCTAATATCTGTCCTTCATGCTTCTCAAAGCAACAAAATATTTCGCACCTCTCTCTGTTTTGCACCGAATAAGAACTGGACTCTGATGCGCAGAGAAGCTTCTCTTCCGATTGTTATAGCTACAGCATACGAACAGGATAAATAGTTTGTCGGGTTTTCGAGAAGCAACAAGCCCTACAAATGCTTTATTCTGATATAAAGCCAAATACACGAGAAAAAGCATTGGCCGCTATTCGTCTAAAGACATCCCGACGCCTAAATGTTGAAGCAGCAGCTCTTCTGAAATTTCAATCCCACTTCCTAATCGAACTATACAAAACAGGAACAGGAAAAATAAATAATAACATCAATTTAATGATATTATTAACCCTTAAGTAGGGAGGCGGTTTAGACTAACCTAAGTAGGGAGGCGGTTTAGACTAACCTAAGTAGGGAGGCGGTTTAGACTAACTTAAGTAGGGAGGCGGTTTAGACTAACTTAAGTAGGGAGGCGGCTTAGACTAACTTAAGTAGGGAGGCGGTTTAGACTAACTTAAGTAGGGAGGCGGTTTAGACTAACTTAAGTAGGGAGGCGGTTTAGACTAACTTAAGTAGGGAGGCGGTTTAGACTAACTTAAGTAGGGAGGCGGTTTAGACTAACCTAAGTAGGGTGGCGGTTTAGACTAACTTAAGTAGGGAGGCGGTTTAGACTAACTTAAGTAGGGAGGCGGTTTAGACTAACTTAAGTAGGGAGGCGGTTTAGACTAACCTAAGTAGGGAGGCGGTTTAGACTAACTTAAGTAGGGAGGCGGTTTAGACTAACTTAAGTAGGGAGGCGGTTTAGACTAACTTAAGTAGGGAGGCGGTTTAGACTAACTTAAGTAGGGAGGCGGTTTAGACTAACTTAAGTAGGGAGGCGGTTTAAACTAACCTAAGTAGGGAGGCGGTTTAGACTAACTTAAGTAGGGAGGCGGTTTAGACTAACTTAAGTAGGGAGGCGGTTTAGACTAACTTAAGTAGGGAGGCGGTTTAGACTAACTTAAGTAGGGAGGCGGTTTAGACTAACTTAAGTAGGGAGGTGGGGTGCTCATAACACCCCAATGAAAAAAATTCCCCCCACAAAAAGGGGGTTCTAGAATTAGCAACTTCTTTATTATTTTACTTTTTTAAACCTATTACCAATATTATATAACCAAAAAATCAATTAAAATGCTCAAATGTGATATTTTTTTTAATTAATAAAATTGTAATAGTTTTTCTTCATAATGAAAAATTCTTAATCAAGTTAAAATTGATTATTAAGGGATAGAAGAAGACAAATCAAGTACTTATTTTTAAAAATATTTAAATTTAATCTGTAAAATACGTCATATCGCTAACTCTAAACCTCCACAATAAATTTGTTTCATGTCATTCATATGCATAAACTTTTTACAAAAACAACAAAAAATCGTTGTTTTATTATCTAAACTTTTCTTTCCGTGTGTCTAGGGCAAACGGCACATCAACCAGGACGTCTATTCTCCGTTTTTGGTGCTGGTTCTGCACATCCTCCCATGACCAGTCATCCGATCATTTTGGCCGCATGATGTATTTTGAAATCTAAGATTCTGTTGCTTTCATTTCAATTTGTGGTCTAATCAGTTTAAACCCAATATCTCTCAAACATTCGACCCTCACTAGAGTTCTTACTAGGATTATTTGCTACATATATTGCCTGAGAGCTAATGCCGGCTATGTGGAGGATTCTAAAGAAGACAGTTAGAGGACACTCCGATCTACAGGATATGTAGCCTACATCTTGTCAATGATGTCTACAACACCTTTTGGTAGATTAAAATATTACTATTTCTAGCTTCTCATCTCAGCCTGCTATAGTGATTCTTCGTCCGACTGTTCACTTTATGTTTCGTGCAATGATCTTTCAGAAATATCTCTTTCATCTTCATCCGAATCAATAAACTCAACTTCTCCATCCTCTTCACAAACTTACTAAAAAAGCCTCTTCATTCTGTCTTGATTATCTTCACGGGGGTCGAAACCAAAAATTATATTGTAAATTTTTGTTACGTAAGTAGGGAGGTGGGGTGCTGTGAGCACACCGAGCCAATAAAAGACTCAAAAAACATACAAATAAGGTTTTTTTCTGATGCGAATGCTACCTCAACGTGAACACAACAACTATTTAGGAATGTACCAAGGAGTTGAAAAGGATTGAAAATCTTTAAATTGAAAATATAGAGGTCATAAAGCGATGGGGTGCTGTGAGCACCCCACCTCCCTACTTAGAGGTTAACAAAACCGTTTTTAGCACTTTCCTCCGAAGGAAAGTAGCTATTGAGGTTGCACTTATGACAGACTTTTTGAAAAATTTCTTCGCATCATTATCGATCCTACCTAGTAGACACCGAAAATGACCCCCGTTAAAATTTATATATGTATATATATATATATATATATATATATATATATATATATATATATATATATATATATATATATATATATGTCTGTTAACACGATAGCGGCCAGAGTTTTTGTTTTTTCTTCACGAAACTTGGTATATAGGGTTCAATTAGCAAACGATTGAACGAGTTCGTTAACCACCAAAATCGGTCCATCGGAAGGGGGGGGGGGGTTTACCCCGGACCCAAAACACTAATTTAAACATGCCAGCCGTAGTTTTCGTTATATTTCAACGAAACTCGGTATTCGTTACGTTGATCTAAAGACAGAAATACGTTGTAAAAATAAACTAAATCGGTTCATTAGAAGGGGGGGTTTACTCCGGACCCACAAAACCAATTTGCCACTGCCAGCCATAATTTTTGTTACATTTCAACGAAACTTGGTATTCGTAATCAACAGAGAAAAATCGGATATAAAAATAATCTAAATCGGGTTATTTGGAGGGGGGGTTTACTCCGGACCTGAAGTACTAATATACGGTCGTAATTTCTGATGTATTGTAACGAAACGCGGTATACGTCGTGGGTATCTCATGAGAAATAAGTGTTGTAAAAATGAAGTAAATCGGTCTATTGGAAAGGAGGGTTTACTTTAAACACTGTTTCATTACAATTAGCCCGCCAGACGTAGGTTCCCAAAGCCGCCGCGAGGAGCGCTATCTCCCACTAGGGGGACTGTATCCTGTTCCTGCGTCAGATCAAAAGAAGGAATGTGAAGTATTTATTAAGTAGTACAGTATCATGTATAAACATAACTCTGGAAGCAAATTAAATACAAAATTAATAATTGAACAGTCCTCATAAGAAATGTAAATGAGCAGAACTATTCACGTTTTTATTTTATTTATATAGGTTATTTACAGCAAATTATTCAGTAATGTAGTCTACACTACAAAAATTCTCAGGAAAGTGCTTAGTTATGCAGCTCCTGCGTGACGGACTTTTTCTAACCGAACTCATATTCGACATACTCACTCCCCAGGCTTCTCAAGAACCCTAAAATAGCAGCAAGCTCTCTGCCACATCCCCTGCCTACAGGTGTGTGACCATGAGAACAACACGCCGGATGGAGAGATACACGTGGAACTTTGACTTACGC
Organism: Gonocerus acuteangulatus; assembly: GCA_946811695.1. Classification (NCBI taxonomy): domain Eukaryota; kingdom Metazoa; phylum Arthropoda; class Insecta; order Hemiptera; family Coreidae; genus Gonocerus; species Gonocerus acuteangulatus. Next base: position 8,143,707 of record OX328130.1, read on the forward strand.
CGACAGACACCTCAAGGGTGGCGAGATGTAACAACATCTGGAAAACATTCATAGATCTTACTAGCTTCTCCTTAAGAATATTATAATTATTAAAAAATAAATTATTTCGTTTAGACCCTTCTGCTCAAATTCAGGAACATAAATTTGCTTTAGATCCACCCGACAAACCTATGTAATGTAGTGTATATCATATAGTCTTCTTTTTCGTAAATGGCCACCGCGCATGAGCGAACGCTAGCGGACACATTTTTGCGACACTTTTTGAAATGCCTAGATATACCCCTGTAATGTACTCTATAACATAAAGTCATATATTTCGTACATGGCCACTGCGGATAAGCGAACGCCTCTGGGCATGCGCGGACGCCAGTTGACACTTTTCTGTGACACATTCAGTCTTCTTTTTCGTATATGGCCACTGCGCGGGCGCGAACGCCACTGGCCATGCGCGAACGCCGCAACGCATACGCAAACGCTAGTGGATACATTTTTGTAACGCTAAAGCGGTAGTTTAGTAACCGCTACATCATATTTATGCTAAAAACAAAGTCAATGTTTAATAACAAAAACATATTAATTACAGATATAATATATATTTAATCGTCAATGTCAATTACGTTTTCTGAATTGTAATATCAAATTGCTTCTCTAGTTGAATGACGGTTAATAGCTATAGACATAGAAATAGCTTATGTAATTGGATCACGGTGACTCCCTGTAGTCATAGAAATAGCATATTCTGCTGAATCACTGTTACTAGCTATAGTCATAAAAAAAGCACCTCTTGCTGAATCATGGTGACTTGCTATAGTCATAGAAATAGCACCTCTGGCTGAATCACGGTGACTCCCTGTAGTCATAGAAATAGCATTTCCAGCTGAATCACAGTTACTAGCTATAGTCATAGAAATAGCACCTCTTGCTGAATCATGGTGACTTGATATAGTCATAGAAATAGCACCTCCGGCTGAATCATCGTGACTTGATATAGTCATAGAAATAGCACCTCCGGCTGAATCATCGTGACTTGCTATATTCATAGAAACAGCACCTCTTGCTGAATCACGGTGACTCCCTGTAGTCATAGAAATAGCACCTCTGGCTGAATCACGGTGACTTGCTATAGTCATAGAAATAGCACCTCTGGCTGAATCACGGTGACTTGCTATAGTCATAGAAATAGCACTTCTAGTTGAATCACGGTGACTTGCTATAGTCGTAGAAATAGCGTTCCTAGCTAAATCACGGTGACTTGCTATAGTCATAGAAATAGCACTTCTAGTTGAATCACGGTGACTTGGTATAGTCGTAGAAATAGCGTTTCTAGCTGAATCACGGTTTCTTGCTATAATCATAGAAATAGCACCTCTGCCTGAATCACGGTGACTTGCTATTGTCACAGAAATAGCATCTCCAGCTGAATCACAGTTACTAGCTAAAGTCATAGAAATAGCACCTCTAGCTGAACCACGATGACTTGCTATAGTCACAGAAATAGCATTTCCAGCTGAATCACAGGTACTAGCTATAGTCATAGAAATAGCACCTCTAGCTGAACCACGGTGACTTGCTATAGTCATAGAAATAACACCTCTGGCTGAATCACGTTGACTATCTATTGTCATAGAAGTAGCATCGCTAGCTAAATCACGGTGACCTGCTCCATAATCCTACCTGATGCCACAGCTTATCCTGATCAGATATTTCCCCTGGAAATGTTAATGTGATTTCTATGAACTATTCCATGAATAAGCCGAAAAGGCCATCGATTATGCAAATCGAATTTGGGCTGTAAATTCTAAATGCAATTACTATTGTCAGATGATTGACAGGGGTAATTACATCATGGCGGCGGAGAAATTTATAGTCAAGGATGCAACTATTTCACAATATATATTTATTTAATGTAACCAATTTATTTCTTATTATTATTTAATTAGTAGTGGTTTAGTCGACCGAATTTAAAAAATAAAGACAATAAGAACTCAGAAAGTACAAAGATGTGATGTAGGTTATGAGTGTGTTAGGACCAGCTAGGTTAGGAAGATCACGAATCTGGAATGGGAGCATGTGGATTTCTGAGTGGAGATAAGTGTGACAACAAGGTAAGGCCCCTCAAACCACACCCCTTCTTGTTCTCTTGTTTGCGGTCGGACTATAGTGGAAGATGGCCCTGGATTCGTGGATCACAGAAGCTACTGGATAGACAATCGCATACCACCGATGACATTAGTTCCCTTGACAACCACCGAGGACATTCGTTTCCTTGACAACCACCGAGGACATTCTTTCCTTGACAACCACCGAGGACATTCGTCCCCTTGACAACCACCTAGGACAATCATTCTCTCGGCAACCACCGAGGACATTCGTTCCCTTGACGACCACCGATGACATTCGTTCCCTTGACAACCACCTAGGACATTCGTTCCCTTGACAACCACCGATGACATTCGTTCCCTTGACAACCACCGAGGACATTCGTCCCCTTGACAACCACCGAGGACATTCGTTCCCTTGACAACCACCGATTACATTCGTTCCCTTGGCAACCACCGAGGACATTCATTCCCTTGACAACCACCGATGACATTCGTTCCCTTGACAACCACCGAGGACATTCATTCCCTTGACAACCACCGAGGACATTCATTCCCTTGAGAACGACACAAGTAGCGTGATGAAGTCGGAGATGAACCCAACGAAATATTGCGATGAAGAGAGGAGCTACACCGCTGAAAGAAGCCGTTAACAATAATTTGACCATACCAGCCAACATTTTTGCTATATTTCGACGAAACTCGGTATTCGTAGTGGTAATCTAGCAATAAAAATGGTTTATTAAAATAAGCTAAATCGGTTCGTTAGGAGGGGGGTTATTCCGTACCCGTATACGTCGTGGGTATCTCATTAGAAAGAGATTTTGTAAAAATGAACTATATCAGTCTATCTGAAAGCGGGGGGGTTACTCTTACTACGTCTAGCCCGCTAGACGTAGATTCATAAAGCTGCCGAAAGGAGCGCTTTCTACCACTAGAGGGACTGTATCCTGTTCCTGCGTCAGTTCACCAAAAGTTTTTTGTACTAATTAAGTAGTGTAGTACCATGTATAAACATAACTCTGGAAGCAAATTAATTACAAAATTAATACCTGCTTGAACAGTTGCTCTTTACAAAAGTAAAATAGAACTATTCATATCTTTATATATATATATATATATATATATATATATATATATATATATATATATATATAGGTTATTTTATTCAGGAATGCAGTCTATACTACCCAAATTCTGAGAAAAGTGATTAGCTATGGAGCTCCTGCGTGACGGACTTTTTAATGTTTTTGCCTAAATGGGTGCCCATCATCAAAGAATCTATTTTTTGTTCTTGCTCTGCCTTAACTTCATTCGAAAACATTACCAGAATCTTGGTAATCTAGAAAAACCTACAGTCCTTTCTGTAAATATATTGATGATAAACTCTAAGTGATAAGACATTGCCATAAGAAGTTATAAGAGCCCTCTCAGCTGATACGGGAGCTGTGGAGTGGAAACCTGTTGACAGTTCCCTGAAGGAGCCCGATGCCTGATGGATATCATTAGTCCATGAGTCGATGGGGTCCATACGTTCCCTACTCGGACCTCCCGAAATCGATTCGTCCATCAAGGCTTCCCGGGTTTCCCTCCTTTTCCCGGATTGATGCACTCCATTTCCCGGGATAGGATTACACTCGAAGATTGGGAAACTCTTGGGGGGAACGTCGGTGGAGTGGTTTTCATCCGTCGAGTGTTCGATTCGCCACTTACTACGAACGAGGGGAAAACAAGGACTTTAATTTTCCCCACCGCCGATTAGGGAAGCGGCCTAAATTACAGGATATCCTCGTCCAAAGTCAATATCATCAGGATTTTCTGTGATTTAAGGGTTTGGGAATCATGAGGAAAACACTTCTCGATTAATTGGACTTTACCTTAGCAAATTATTCGACAAATCTAGACAAGAACATATATAGGAAATAGTTTCGTGGAGGGCTGGAATCACGTAGAGATTTAGGGGGTATGGAATACTAACAACCTAGAACTTGAAATATTTAGCCTTTTAAAACGCTATTATGCCCCAAATGATGGCCACAATAACGTTTGGATTTATTATAAAATGTCTGGAACATGGGCGTATATCGAAAATAATTTCGGAGGGGGCTGGGAAAATTTCGGGTGGGGGCCGAGACCATTTCCGGTGTATGGAATACTAATAATTTAGATCCTGGAAGAGTTTTAGCCAACTAAAACGCTATTACACTCTAAATAGAATATTTTTTATGAACTAAATGATCTTATTTAATTTATTTTTAAGGATTTTATGAACTTTTACCGACCAATTCAAAGTTTCGGGGGGGGGGGGTTGCAGCCCCTTCAGCTCCTCCCCCCTTATATACGTCTGGAATTTAAACATTCTTTCTCTTAGGGTAACGAAATAGGGCTATTATAACCTCTTTGTTGAATACAACTGATCGGGTTTGTATGAACTCCTAAGTTAACGTGGCCACGGCCCATGAAAGTTAACGAAAATTGGCCAAGTTCGTACAAATAAGTCATAGGGTATTATTAACCGTCTAAAACTTTGCCCAATACTACGATATCATAACTTTTATAAGCAAACTGTTTTTGGGAGGGGCCTGCAACTTGGCCTCTTTTTTTCAACGTTTTTTTTTTGGGGGGGGGGATATCAATACGTTTTTTAAGTAAATTTTGAGTTTGCGCCGTCGATGGCTTGTGGAGAATGACGCGAGGACGTTAACTATATTTTATTAATCTTTCTACTTTTTATCGTGTCGGTGTTTTATTTTTTATAATGCCTCCTAGTCTGATTATTATTTGAAGATGCCCTTCTGTCCTTTTCAGACACTTATTAATTTCAAGTTTAACTAATGTCCTCGGCGCCTTACATACATACCTAAATAATAGACATGTACATAAAAATTTTAAGATGCGTCTAAAAAAGCAGTCCCGTAACAGGCCACAAGGGCCCTGAGGGGCAGATACTGTAGAGGTATCTGATTCATGACCATACGGCACACTAGGAAATTAGTGTGTTGAGTACTATGCTCCGGCCGCCTGATTTTCCCTTGGCTGCTTCGACTGCTAGAGTCATTAGCACCAAGGTACCCATTAATAAATTAATTAAAGGCTGGGTGGGCCTAGGGACGGTCAGGGAGGCCGAATTCAACCCATGAACGAAGACACTTGAAGAAAAAATCTTAAGTGCCTGCTCGGGATTTGAACTCAGGTCCTCCAACATACGAGTCCAGTGCTCTACCACTGAGCTATCATCGCCCCAAGATGCGTCTAAATGTTTCTTAAATCATCAAATATAGGTTCTCATTACCGAGACAATTTATTTGATACCCTACATGATGGGTTTCGGAAGGAACAACAAGTACTAAACGCGCACACCCCCCCCCCCCCTGGAAAGTGGTGGTAACCTATAGCTAACCCATCCCAAAATTTTAAGTTAATAATAATAATAATAATAGACGTTAAAATTTAAATAAATATACACACAGTGTGCGCAGGCTCTAACTTGGCCTAGATAAATCCCCAGAGCTGAATTAGGAGAGCTTTTCATTGAAGCCATGATTCCCTTGGTGTTGTGTTTATTGCTGAGTAATTTCCTTTAATGTTTATACTTGAAGAAGCTGCCATTGTGCTCGAAACTTTGAACAAACAATTCCTCAGAGTTTCTGTAATCCTCTTAGAAATAAATGCAAGAAATCCTCCCCCCCCCCTTAAAATAACTTCCAGATGGAATTCTTCCCGACTCAAAAACTAATACCAACATGCCATTCTTCCAAAGCGGCTAGTTAATTCCCTATCTGAAATAAAAGGCCTTATCAGTTTTGACAATGAAACCACTGACCGCGCCAAAACTCCTAAACCCCGCCAAAACTAAACAGCCAATCAGAATTGTTTACACATCGCTGAACATGAAAGGGCTTCGATAACAAGCCGAAATCCAAGCTAAAATCTCAAATCATGTTCGTTCTGGCTGTCCATAACATACAACACATCACTGCGCAAACTAGCGTGCGTATTAAACCCTTTAGTGGCTTATGACAGAAGGTAAATGTCCACTAATTAACAGATCATTATTATTTTTCTTGTAAATAGAATTAATTTTACATTTAGATTAGTTACAAAAATGCAATCAATACTTGTTGAGAGAGGCAAGAACATATATTGCAAGCAGACAGCTTTGCAACCTGTTGTTCAACTTTTCGGATGTTGATAATTGTCAACATAAAAGCGAGTTTATCTGCACGAATTGGCGTAGAGAGAGAGAGAGAGAGAGAGAGAGAGAGAGAGAGAGAGAGAGAGAGAGAGAGAGAGAGAGGAGAGAGAGAGAGAGAGTGAGAGAGAGATTGCCGCAAAAACCACCACAACCTGGCCATGACATATTGGTTATGAGTTACTCTTCCCGCCAAATATTCCATGTAAAACACTTTTCCCGCGTTATTAATGACAGCTATTGAGTGGAAAAATGGTTCCAAGTTTCCATGTATCACGAGAGCTGGGTCTATTGTCTCTTCTCGTTTTGATCGGAAGTGTATGCTGTGTTTTCATGAGCCGCTCTTTCAATTCAATCCATAGCCGAAATGATTGAAGGCGCATCAATCAGTTTCATTTATGACTTACTTGATTTGCTTAGGGGTCCAAAAGGATAATTAACCAATATCGAACTGGTAATCGAACCTGTAGTTTTGCCAGGACTGGGATCGTTGTAAAAGCTCCCTAATTCCCAAAGGTTCTTTAGTATACAAGTATATTTGATTTAATATGTATATTGTGATATTCGAGGTCAAGCTAACAATAACAATAATTCCCCCTTAAGAATATTTTTTTTCCTAATTTTGGATCAATAGTGACTTAAAAAAATTAAAACGGGCCAAATTCATAAGTTTTTGTGCTTTTTGGACTCGTTAAACGTGGGCTCACCACAGTTTTTCGCAGAATTGGAAAAACGTGTTGTTTTTTGGCTAGCAATTACGACAATTTTACCTAGCCGATTGTAGACTTTGACCAGTTCATTGGACGCAGAATTTAATCGTCTTTAACCTCTATTTCTAGGGTTTTTACCTAAAATCAACGGTTTACAAATGAGTGAAGAAAAACTTAAATAATTGCTAAATTTCCGCGTTTTTTTTTGTGCCTGCCAAAAATTTACACCGTAACCAAACGATATTAAAAAAAAAATCTTCGGGGTGGAATTATTGTTAGCTCGATCCCCTCTATATACTGGACTATGATTCGATTTAATCTCGCAGCTGAATTCTCACTTTCTCAACGATTACATTTAACAGTTTATTGGAAGCGTGGATCGTCGGGGTTTCGGTCAATGTTCTTATTTAATCAAACACATTTTATGGTTAAAATGTATATTTATTACTGCCAACGTTTCGGCTTGCTATACAAGCCATCTTCAGGGCTGTAAAAACATATATGGTATAACAATGACAAAAAAGGATAGATAAATTAACAAAAATATGAGTACATATATGAGTGAATATATATATATATATAGTATAATAATAGAAATCTAAATAAATATACATGTGTATGGTATACAAGAGAATACAGGACAAGTGGCGTAGTAACATACCTATCGAGAAGATTGAGAACTGTCCCGTTTCAAGTAGAAAACATTTCGGAAGACAGGAAGGATAGGGCCAGGGTTAGACAGGCGAGCATGGAGGGGGACGGGGTGGGGAGAAATGGAGATGGAAGTATGGACGGAGGGAAACGACCGCGGTAAAGATAAAGGATGTGCCAGGGGTTTTCCAGGTCCAGGGAAGGATAAGACAGGTGTGTGGGAACAGGACAACGAACGGGGTGGGATTACCTAACGGGAAGTTTTGAGGATATGGAAAATGTTGGAATAGGTAGAGGAGATGACTTCTTTGTCAATTTTGTCATTGACGGGATTATTTTCTAGATCGATATGTATGGATTCAGAAAGGAGACGCTTCTCAAGGTTGGGTTCAGTCGAAACAGTTTATTAATCATCAATGCAAATTTATAATGCCTCTTTGTTTTGTTTTTTTTTATGGCTCCACCTAAACTACTGAAAATCAAGCAAACACGTGAAAATTATAAAAGATATGATTTAAATATATTGAAGTATATATCAAGTTCACGATATATGATTTATTTTTGCTCTGCATGTTTCACGTATTTTGACGCCTCTTCAGGGGCAGCTTAATTATATACCTATACATAAATTTAGCGTTAGCTAAGGGTACTCGCATAGTGAAGAGGTAGAGGTAGAGGTAAAGGGAAGAGGTCGAGGTAGAGGTACCTCTATGCAATACAAACACATTGTTTGTAATGGGGGCTCGCATAGTGAAGAGGTAGAGGTACCTCTATGTAACACAAACACATTGTTTGTAATGGAGGCTCGCATAATGAAGAGGTAGAGGTAGAGGTAAGCCGCGCGGGCCTCCTAGAGGTCCGCCCGTCCGCTATTGAAGACAAAATTGTTTGTCTTTTCGAGCGGTCTAAAGCGCGGTCTTTGACGTGGCTTCTCCGTGATTGGTCCTTTCAAGTCCTCTACTATCCCATTCCACCCTCTGCTGCACGTGTGGTCGTTTGTGTAGTATTTTCACTCTAGAAAATTTGAGATTTGTGTTTTGGGATTGTGAATAACTATTAACGGTAGTGAAATGAAAGAAGATTTAATTATCGTGGTGCAGATTCGTCCAGCACTGCCGGACAAATAGCATAAAAACCACCACAACCGTCATTTGTATGAGAAAGACTGGAAGGCTGTAGCAGCTGAACAGCATAGTACTGGTAAGCATAGTAAAGACTGGAAGGCTGTAGCAGCTGAACAGCATAGTACTGGTAAGCATAGTAAAGACTGGAAGGCTGTAGCAGCTGAACAGCATAGTACTGGTAAGCATAGTAAAGACTGGAAGGCTGTAGCAGCGGAACAGCATAGTACTGGTAAGCATAGTAAAGACTGGAAGGCTGTAGCAGCTGAACAGCATAGTACTGGTACGCATAGTAAAGACTGGAAGGCTGTAGCAGCTGAACAGCATAGTACTGGTAAGCATAGTAAAGACTGGAAGGCTGTAGCAGCTGAACAGCATAGTACTGGTAAGCATAGTAAAGACTGGAAGGCTGTAGCAGCTGAACAGCATAGTACTGGTAAGCATAGTAAAGACTGGAAGGCTGTAGCAGCTGAACAGCATAGTACTGGTAAGCATAGTAAAGACTGGAAGGCTGTAGCAGCTGAACAGCATAGTACTGGTAAGCATAGTAAAGACTGGAAGGCTGTAGCAGCTGAACAGCATAGTACTGGTAAGCATAGTAAAGACTGGAAGGCTGTAGCAGCTGAACAGCATAGTACTGGTAAGCATAGTAAAGACTGGAAGGCTGTAGCAGCTGAACAGCATAGTACTGGTAAGCATAGTAAAGACTGGAAGGCGGTAGCAGCTGAACAGCATAGTACTGGTAAGCATAGTAAAGACTGGAAGGCTGTAGCAGCTGAACAGCATAGTACTGGTAAGCATAGTAAAGACTGGAAGGCTGTAGCAGCTGAACAGCATAGTACTGGTAAGCATAGTAAAGACTGGAAGGCTGTAGCAGCTGAACAGCATAGTACTGGTAAGCATAGTAAAGACTGGAAGGCTGTAGCAGCTGAACAGCATAGTACTGGTAAGCATAGTAAAGACTGGAAGGCTGTAGCAGCTGAACAGCATAGTACTGGTAAGCATAGTAAAGACTGGAAGGCTGTAGCAGCTGAACAGCATAGTACTGGTAAGCATAGTAAAGACTGGAAGGCTGTAGCAGCTGAACAGCATAGTACTGGTAAGCATAGTAAAGACTGGAAGGCTGTAGCAGCTGAACAGCATAGTACTGGTAAGCATAGTAAAGACTGGAAGGCTGTAGCAGCTGAACAGCATAGTACTGGTAAGCATAGTAAAGACTGGAAGGCTGTAGCAGCTGAACAGCATAGTACTGGTAAGCATAGTAAAGACTGGAAGGCTGTAGCAGCTGAACAGCATAGTACTGGTAAGCATAGTAAAGACTGGAAGGCTGTAGCAGCTGAACAGCATAGTACTGGTAAGCATAGTAAAGACTGGAAGGCTGTAGCAGCTGAACAGCATAGTACTGGTAAGCATAGTAAAGACTGGAAGGCTGTAGCAACTGAACAGCATATTACTGGTAAGCATAGTAAAGACTGGAAGGCTGTAGCAGCTGAACAGCATAGTAAGCTTATGGTGATACGTTGTCGCAAATGTATGAAAATGTGTAAGGAGTCATCGTCATGTATTCCTGAAATATGTCTGGGTATTCTTTCAGTTGCAAAAAAATATGGTGATGTTCTCCCAAATCTTGTCGCACTTGATTTATGGGATGAGCACTAAAATCTCGATTACTTAAAGTTCCAATTATCCACCATTTACGCGCTGTCGACATGTCATCACTATCTTCACTACTGTCACTTAACACTGTAAAAAAATAAACTATCCTAACAACCTCTCTTCTTGCAACACAGTTGAAGACTGGCCCTCAAATCATGTGAAACTGGAAAAGCAGCGCGGTATCCCTCTTCACTATGCGACCCTCCCTCTATCTAGAACTCTACCTCTACCTCTTCACCAAACGACTACCCTAAGGAAGACCTTCCACAGGTAGGGCCACCTCCATACTAATACAAATACCTTTAGAAGGTCTTCCGTAGATAAGGCTAAATTTATGTATATGTAATCAAGTTTCTCCTGAAGAGGCGTCCAAAGACGCGAAACATGTAGAGCGATAAATAAAGCGTATAAAGTGAAGTTGAGGAGTTTATTATATGCATGACCTTCTGCCTATTTAAATAATATATTGAAAGGAAAAAAGGGGTCACAATTTTATAATATTATAAAAGATATTTTCCAAATAAAATTATTTTTACTGTAGTATTTCTAAGGAATACGTTGTGCGTTAACGAAACGTTGTACGTTATTATGAACTTAAGCTTGGACTTGATAGGACGGCCATATTGTTTTTAAAACACCTGGAGATACAAATTCATTTGGACTTTCCGGGTTGTTTTCATGTTACTTACAGGGGGCAGGAAACGTGTTAGAAGTATTTAAGATATTTCATCTGAATGGAAAGATCCGAAGCTGTTCGTGGGAATCAAGATTTATTCCGTCGATTCTTGGAGGTTTATCTCGGATCTAAGAGGACCACCTGGAAAATGCTTTAGAAAAACCTCTGGTGTTAAGAAGAAATAGATTCTTTCACTTCTTACAGAGTGCAATAAATTGCCAAGTCGGCTGTAAAGGCGGAGTTTAGCGACGAAGATCGATTGATCACAACTCCCGTATATATGTATATATTAACACTATAGCTGCGGACAAATACGGAATCTCGCTGAAAAAACCCGCCACCGCCTCTTGTATACTTCCCGACGCCATGTTTTATTTAAAAGGCCGTAGCCGGCCATCAGTTATCCCCTGCCTTCTTGACACAAACAAAAAGTCAGCTGTTCAAAGGAAAGCCCGCGCCTTTCGGTGGTGTCCTCCCAACTAAAAACACCTCAGCTCCTTGGCGATTCGGCAGTATTGGACAGTCTCCAAGAAGCCGATTTCTTACGACCTACCAGACATCCTGTCTACACCTTGTTCGATTCCTCGCCAAACATAGTTTTTCTTTTTAAGTCAGCTAATTTGTAAATCCTTAATACGCTCAGCCATTTTTATTTTGCAACCAAAAGGGATTTTCTGAGAATCCATCTAAACTAGGTATTGGTAGGCTTGCTATATTTTTGGTGAGTCAACCCGGACACATTAATATGGGATGAGCATACAGTCCAAGACATAAAAATAGTACAAATTAGAAGCAAAATGGTTAGTTTTAAGCCTAGTGCAAGTAACAGGAGTCTGGAACTCTAATATGCTAGTCTAACCACTTTTTTTAAAAATAAAATAGGAATTTTTGCTACCTACTTAATTTACGCTTGGCTGCGTTGTACAAGTATTTCCTACGTTTGCTCAAAGATTACAATAAAATAAGACAGTAAACGACTGGCAGACAGAATGGACTAACTGTCAAAGCAAACTACGGGAAATAAAAAATACAATAAGAACCTCCTAGGAAATGAAAAAGCAGACATCCTAGCTAAGGAAGCGACTTCAATGGCCCTCCCGGCGAATTCTTGCTCACACCCTAGAGACGTGAAACGCCAAATAAAAGAACTATTATGGGAACAGTGGCAAAGAAGATGGGAAACAAGCACAACCCACTTGAGGACTTTTTATCCCTCAGTTCGCTCTACAATAGTCTACGATGACCTTTGTAGACGAGACTCAGTGGTAATAACAAGGCTGCGTATTGGACACACACGTCTAACACATGGCCATCATCTTGTCGGTAGGCGTCGTCCAACGTGTAATCATTGTGGTGATGTACTTACCGTGGATCATATTTTAGCGGAATGCTCCCAGTTACAAAGAGCCAGGGATAGGTTTGATATTAACAGCAGAGACATTTTGAATAAAACAGAAAAATATCAGAATATTATTGATTACCTTAAATTTATTAAAGCACACAAACATATCTAAAAATGTAACATCCCTTGAAATAAAAAAAATATATATATATAGAAATTTGGATTAAAATATAGTATTGTAAAATATAAACATTAGTAATGATTCTGACATTTTATAATATTCGGCTAACTTAAACAGTAGGGCATTGTGCTAAAGGCCATTGTAGTCGACGCACAATAAATTCTAAAAAAAAAAAAAAAAAAGAACCTGGTCAAGAGAAAGCCTAACAAGATGAGACCAAGTTGTTATTTCGAGACTTCGCTTAGGACACAGTTTACTAACGCACTCCTATCTAATGGAACGACAAGACAGACCTGTATGCGCATGTTGTAACGAGACATTAACAGTTAAACACATACTTACTGACTGCAGATTACGAGACAACCTAGCAATTCCTCACAACTTACACGACTTACTAGCCGAAAATAGTCCACATATTAACACCATACTAACTCACTTAAGGATAATTAACCTATATACAAAAATCTAGCCCTATCTCCAGTTTGCCTCCTAAAGTTAATTTAAAATAATGAACGAAATAGCCTTTATAAAATGATTTACATTTTTAAGAATTTTTTTTTTTTTAATTACTGATTGTGGCAAATTTTTCTTGTAATAGCCTTCCTCCTCTGAGGAGTCCACACTTCCCTGGGAGCAGCCCGAACGGGAAGCGAATTAAGTTAATTAACCTACATTTAAAAATAAACCCCTATCTCCAATATAATCTTACCTCTTCTACCCCCCCCCCCCACTTTTTCCCCCCTCTTCACACTCTATTTAATATCTATTATATTACCGTATTGTTATTGTGAAATATATTATATAAAAAATGTTATTGTTATTATTAATTAGCTCACTAATGTACTAGCTATACTCATAAAATGTACTGACTTGTTATATACACAATGTGCAAAAAGTATTTTGTAATAACTTGATGTATGTTAAAGAGCAAGTCGCTAAAAGTTGCGAAACTCTTAATAAATAAATATCAAATATCAAAGATTACAGTTAAAATAATTCTTTATTTATCTAAATTTTAACGCCCATTATTATTAACTAAGAATTTTGGGACGGGTTGTCTATACGTTACCATTGTGGGAATCGAACCCACGATCTTTGGCACGGGTGCTCACGCCTTAACACTCACGGCTATAGGTCCTCCTACAAATGATAAATAAAAGTTTAGTTTATAAAATTATTCAGTTGTTCTACAAATTACGTTACCTAAGGGGGGCACGAAAATATTATTTTTGGTTTGGGACGGCGAAATAAAGTTTGTGAAACCCTGATCTAAACCTTTTCTCTCCCGGGAGTGGACTAATACCTGCGCAGGTATCCTAAATAACTTCCCCGATGCGCAGCTAGATATAACTATACCTCATGTAAATAAGACCCAGACTTCATGAAGTCCTAAGTCCTCCATCACCGCCCATCCATCCTCTACTTCCCCAAGGAAAGCTAAGTAGCCAACTTCATCCATCAGCAATCTTATCCGACTAGAAAGAAATACTCGCTGCGCAGGTATTATCCTAAATAATTTCCCAATGCGCAGCTAGATATAATAAATCTACGTAACTATACCCCATGTAAATAAGACCCATAAGTCCTAAGTCCTCCATCACCGCCGATCCAAGTCTTCCATCCTCTACTTCCCCGAGGAAGGATAAGTAGCTAACTTCATCCATTAGCAGTCTTATCCGACTAGAAAGAAATAAGTCCCCGGACTTTATATTCTCCAAGTCCCGATGACTCCCGATGACTTTCGGCAACAACTTCGGCTGTGATTTCCTCCCTGCCTTTCTCCTTCCTATGGCTTTCCGACCAAAACAAATCAGGAGGCTTACTATTTTATGGAGACTTCCAACAAACAAAACTCTCATGACTTTTACCCTCCAAAGAACTAGCAAAAATATTTTTATTAATATTTTTCTGAAATTCTCAATAAGTATTTTTTTTTCTTAGAAAAGCTTTATTTTTCAGACAATATTTAAAAAAGTCCGACTCGCAGGTTGCGCCATATTAGCGCGGTTCCGTTGATACTTCTAATGCTGTTAGTAAAGGAATAGTAGCAGTTATTGGTGGGGTTTGATATTTCGTGAAAAATATAAAATAAATTCTCAAAGAGAAAATATATTTAAGGCGCCAAAACAGGAAACTAACAGAATCATGGCGACTTCCCCTAGCTTCTCAACGTTCGCTCTTGGAAACACTATAACAATGTTTCACATTTTCTTACCTTGTTTTAGTCAAATATTCTTTTTACTGTTAAATGCAATTAAAATAAGCAACAACCAGTTAAAATATTAGGTAAACAGATACAAAAACCCGTTCAAATGAGCAAAACTAACAATTGCAAATTTTCAAGTCCTTATTTCTCCAATTGTCATCGCCCCATCGAAAATTACATTGACCTTTTCTCTAGAGAATTTAGTAAGCTTTCGAATAATCACCTTCCACTTACCACGATTTCCCAACCGTTTTCGAGATATTTTAGAAAATATACGAAAATCCCTAAACTTTTCATGCCTGTTAATGAAATATTTTACTTCTAGTTCTTCCTTAACACCAAATGGAACAAAAATTTACCCATCATAGATTATAAGAATATCAAACCTCTGGAACAAGTTCCAACTAAATTAATCGATTCTGAATATCGGAACTGACCTGCAAGCATATGAACTCGAAAACGTAAGCGTTACGATTTGTTTCGCGCGAATTTCGCTCCAAAAAGCATCTTCTGGTTGACGGATTCTATATAAGGTGGTTAACGAACATCACCTTTCAAATTAGACGAAAGATTGGGTCTTTTTGCGAAGACCACATCCAGTTACTTTTGAAGTAGCAGTAGTGATTGTATCAGTGATTCAGTACATGCGCATAACTCCTTTGCCTTCCTATTGGAGGATTCCGATGACCAATTGCATTCGTTCTTGCTGGGAGTAAAGTAACCTTCAACAGTGAATTGCTTTAGTTTATGAAAAAGCTCTGCTTATGATAGTGAGAAAAAATGAGTCTTTTACAATTAGTTCGCGATGTTCCTGTCAGAGAAAAAGGGATTGGTTTCTTACTCGGAAAAATTAATGGAATCCTATTAATTTTTGCGAGTTGGATAGACTAGAGTCGCTAGAATTAATATAATTCTATTAATTGGGGGTTGGATTGACTAGAGTTTTGATATCTTCTTGAGCGAGCGGAAACGCATAGCTTGTAATGCCCAATAAATGTAAAATATCCAAAAAAGAGAGAGAGAAAAGGAATAAAATATGTTTGTTTACAAATAACGTTGTTTGTTATCCTTCATAACCTGCAAAACAGTCAACTTTAATCCTTAATAACTTATTTCATAGTTGAGAGAATTGATTTTGATCATATTAACCTTTTTATTAATAAATATTGCTAATATGAATTATAACCGTAGATAACGAGTCAAGTAGTAGTAGATAACCAGCAAAGAACCTATAAGCTAATCAGTAAGCTTATCAGCGAGTACGAGTAACTGTTATAAATCACTACTGCTACTTCAAAAGTAACTGGATGTGGTCTTCGCAAAAAGACCCGAAAGATTTTTGTACCAAATTTCATCAAAATCGGACCATTTTTGAGCCAGCTAGAGAGCGAACATACAAATATATACTTCCATTTTTTTTTCTTTTTTATAACCTCACTAAAAGCTAACTGCATATTTTAAAGATTAGAGTTTTTTTTTTTTTTTTAATTCGTTTAACGAACTTTTATTATTATAATTTATATAAATTATCACACTAAAAGGAAATAGAAATTTAGCGAAATAGTATTTAAATATTTGAATAACATAAAACTTTCATATTAACCAAAAAAAATGTTAATGTATTATTGTCTTCTAAAAATCTTTTATTTTGCATGCATTTTTTTTTGTACTTCAAAAAATAACCGTTGATGAATTATTATAGATAGTAAAAATAATCGACGATGAATTATTCTCGTTAATAAAAATAACCGTTGATGAATTATTATAGATAGTAAAAATAATCGATGATGAATTATTCTTGTTAATAAAAATAACCGTTGATTAATTATTATAGATAGTAAAAATAATCGATGATGAATTATTCTCGTTAATAAAAATAACCGTTGATGAATTATTATAGATAGTAAAAATAATCGACGATGAATTATTATCGTTAATAAAAATAACCGTTAGTGAATTATTATCGATAGTAAAAATAATCGACGATGAATTATTATCGTTAATAAAAATAACCGTTGATGAATTATTATAGATAGTAAAAATAATCGACGATGAATAATTCTCGTTAATAAAAATAACCGTTGATGAATTATTATAGATAGTAAAAATAATCGATGATGAATTATTCTCGTTAATAAAAATAACCGTTGATGAATTATTATAGATAGTAAAAATAATCGACGATGAATTATTATCGTTAATAAAAATAACCGTTGATGAATTATTATAGATAGTAAAAATAATCGATGATGAATTATTCTCGTTAATAAAAATAACCGTTGATGAATTATTATAGATAGTAAAAATAATCGACGATGAATTATTCTCGTTAATAAAAATAACCGTTGATGAATTATTATAGATAGTAAAAATAATCGATGATGAATTATTCTCGTTAATAAAAATAACCGTTGATGAATTATTATCGATAGTAAAAATAATCGATGATGAATTATTCTTGTTAATAAAAATAACCGTTGATTAATTCAATAACAACGTCCCATTACCATCTTCTGATCTTCGGACTACACTTGGACTCCCGACTTACCTGGAAACATCACTTAAAACTTAAAAGACAAGAACTTAAGACGATTTGGACAACTCTATAGACTGTTGAACCGGAAATCACATTTAAGTACTGAAAACAAACTGATCATTTACAAATCACTACTGCAACCCATTTGGACATACGGTTCAGAACTATGGGGAACTGCGAAAACATCGAACATCAGACGCATTCAAACATTCCAATCCAAGGTCCTAAGAACAATAGTCGGTGCTCCTTTTAGCACTTTCCTCCGAAGGAAAGTAGCTATTGAGGCTGCACTCATGACGGAATTGTTGAAAAATTTCTTCTAATCTTTATCGATCCTACCTACTAGACACGGAAAATGACCCCCGTTCAAATTTATATATATATATATATATATATATATATATATATATATATATATATGTGTCTGTTAACACGATAGCGGCCAGAGTTTTTTTTTTCGTCACGAAACTTGGTATATAGCATTCTATTAGGAAACGATTGAACGAGTTTGTTAACCACCAAAGTTGATCCACCGGAAGGGGGGGTTTACCCCGAACCCAAAACATTAGTTTGACCATGTCAGCCGTAATATTTCAACGAAACTTGGTATTCGTAGTGGTAATATAGAGAGAAAAGTGAGATATAAAAATGAACTAAATCGGTTCATTAGGAGGAGGGGGGGGGGGGGGTTTACTCCGGACCCACAATACCAATTCGCCACTACCAGCCGTGGTTCTTGGTATATTTCGACGAAACTCGGTATTCGTAGTGGTAATCCACAGGTAAATATGTGTTGTAAAAATAAACTAAATCGGTTCATTAGGAGGGGGGGTTTACTCCGGACCCAAATTACTAATATACTCATACCGGTCGTAATTTCTGCTGTATTGTAACGAAACGCGGTATACGTCGTGGGTAACTCATGAGAAAGAAGTGTTGTAAAAATGAGCTGAATCGGTCAATCGGAAAGCGGGGGTTTAATTTGTAATATATTTCAATAGAAAAGCCCGCCAGACGTAGGTTCACAAAGCCGCCGCAAGGTGCGCTTTCTAGAGGGACTGTATCCTGTTCCTGCGTTAGATCAAAATACGATAATATGAGGTTTTTAGTATTTATTACGTAGTGTAATAGGTACCATGTGTAAACATAACTCTGGAAGCAAATTAACAATTGATCAGTTACTCATTACAAATTTAAAAGAGAACTATTCATGTTTTTATTTAATTTATTTAGGATATTTTAAGCAAATTGTTCTGGAAAGCAGTCTACACTACCCAAATTCTGAGGAAAGTGCTTAGTTATGCAGCTCCTGCGTGACGGACTTTTTACGTTTCCAACCTCAACCTCCATAAAGACCTCAATATCCCACTCGTTAATGATGTTGTATTATCCAGATTCCAACGTTTCCATCCTAAATTTTCCACTCATCAAAATCCTGAAGTCCTCTCCCTATCAAGCGTCACCCACCCACTCTCTCCACCGAGGCGACTCAAAAGACATTGGCCTAGAGATCTGCTGCAGTGACCAAGTGAAGTGTTAGCAATGATTAATTCAATATTCAAATTAAATAAACGTTGATAACTTAAGTGAAATAATGTTTGATGATTGATGAATTTCCTTTTATCTTGTATTAATTACTTTAACGTTATTCTAACGGCTGCTAAATATTGAAGAAGGCCAACGTTCAAGCGTGTATAACCAACCTTTCGTTTATAACCTTCCCCGCTTTAAGCATCTTTACAAAACGAGGTCTTCAGGTTGTTTCTGTAAGGAATTCTGCGAGGGTTTGTTATTCTCGCATGAAAACACCAGTCCTTCAAGTATGGCAGGAAATGTACGGCTCCAAGAACAACATGGCGTAATTAATAGAGCTGAGACATGTCAAGAAAATGGCGCGAAGATTTGGCGGGAGAAGAGACAGCGCTCTCTGCCGTATTAATTATCCGAGCAACAAAAGGAAGGGGAGAGACAATGCGTGCTGTCACTAATGAGCCGTCTTGCAACACATATCGTTGCGTATAGAAATACGCCATGCTGTCAGATGGTGTTTAAGACAGATCGTGTACACGCTGGTGTATCCTTTCCTGTATATTGGCCTACTTAAGCCCGCGTATTGTCTCAAACGCCAATGCTGTCCTCGTCAAAACCACAATATACATCTGTTTACAATCTTGTTGTTTGTCAGCATTCATATTCTCGCACGAGCGGGACGGATGGAATTTTTCAGGGGTTGCAAAATTCTTAAACTTCCGATTATAGTTTTTCCACTGTTCCAAGCGGCTACAATAAATATATTAGTAATACAACATAGCTATATATTAGTAATACAACATAGCTATATATTAGTAATACAACATAGCTATATATTAGTAATACAACATAGCTATATATTAGTAAAACAACATAGCTATATATTAGTAATACAACATAGCTATATATTAGTAATACAACATAGCTATATATTAGTAAAACAACATAGCTATATATTAGTAAAACAACATAGCTATATATTAGTAATACAACATAGCTATATATTAGTAATACAACATAGCTATATATTAGTAAAACAACATAGCTATATATTAGTAATACAACATAGCTATATATTAGTAATACAACATAGCTATATATTAGTAATACAACATAGCTATATATTAGTAATACAACATAGCTATATATTAGTAAAACAACATAGCTATATATTAGTAATACAACATAGCTATATATTAGTAATACAACATAGCTATATATTAGTAATACAACATAGCTATATATTAGTAATACAACATAGCTATATATTAGTAATACAACATAGCTGTCGCCGTTTTTCTATAAATGGGGTTAGGAACAAGTAGACGTCGGAAACAATAAATTATATCTAGCCATGGCATACGTCCCGGTTTGACCGGGACAGTCCCGGTATTGTGCTCTTGTCCCGGCGGTGTCCCGCCCGGTATTATCAATGTCCCGGAAAAGGCTGTAAAATGTAAAAAGTAATGAATTCATGTATTTTATGAATTTCTTGCTTTTCTGCGTTAAGTACTCCCCCCTCTACTATTTGGCTGTGCGATTTTTTTAAGTAAGTTTAGTAGCAATAATTCCTTTTTTTATTTTTAAAAGGTGTGAAGACTAACAATTTAGGATTCCAGATTCCCCACTCCCGTTACTAGGCTTAAAAAAAGCTTAAAACTTTTGCGTCTAATTTGTACCATTTTTAATCCACCCCCCGGTGTGCCCATCCCATAATAACTTGTCACGGTTTCAATCACAGAAAATATGAGAATTCTAATTATACACTCCTTATTTTTATTTTTTTTTTTTATTTTTTTTTTTAGCGCCGACATCCAGGGCGCAGCGAGGAATTTTCCCAGCGAGCCGTGGGATGATAAAATTCCTGCCGGAGGTGGGAATCGAACCCACCATCTCCCGCTTATGAATCCAGCGCGCTAGCCACTGGACTACGGGAGACCCCTACACTCCTTATTATCTTGTAAACATAACCTGATAGCTCCAGTAGTTGATTTATGTTTAAATCTTATAGTCCGAGAGCACTTTTCATGAAGTGTTTTATGCACCTTGAAATTTTGCCATAATATACCTCTTAGGTAGATAAGAAGGTATGTATGTGTTTCCTGGACATACCTTGGAACACCAGGTACTGCGCATAGGGGAATGGTGCAAAACAATATTTCCAAAAAATAGAGTTTTAATTAGAAGCCAACTATCTTTAATGTAAAATTAAGACAATTTTACAATGATTAATAAATATGGGAGGCACTTTTAAGGGGTATAACACGTAAAAAAAAAAACTTAATTGTTTTTATTCTCATATTAAATGAGAGTTTTATTCGCGCTGCCATTTAAACCGGAACAGCTGTACATGATCATGTGAGCAAGAACCAATGAGAGCGCAGAGAATAACCACAACTGCGCGGTGCTGTCATTCACTCTTACGGTTACGCGCAGTGTATTGCAGTCATATTCTACATTTATTTTTATGTTTCCTGATAATTATACCTCATAAAAGTGTCTGCCCATTTGTAATTATTTTCAAATATGTTTACTGAAGACGCTGTTTAAATCGCAGCGTGAATAAAGCACTTCATTTAATATTAAAAATAAAAACTAGGTACTTAGTTGTTTTTTTTTATTATTATCATTTTAACCCCCTTAAAAGCGCCTGCCTTATTTATTATCCATTTGAAAATTTCCTTAATTTGCCATTTTTTTCATTAAACATAGTTGGCTTTTGAATAAAACTCTACTTTTGGGAAATATTGCTGTGCACCTTTCCCCTATGCGCAGTACCTGGTGCACCAAGGTATGTCCAGGAAACACATACTTACCTTCTTACCTACCTAAGAGGTATATTATAGCAAAATTTCAGGATGCATAAAACACTTCATGAAACGTGCGTTGCTGGCTCTCGGCCTATAATGATAAATATGGAACTCCGCTAATATGATCCGGCGTTTTGTCGGAAGGGTTTTCTACAGGTTATCACACTTCTCTAGCCAGGTTAAGGACGTCATCGTTTCTTTCGCCTGGAACCACAAAACCGTGCGTGAATTGAACCCACGACCTCGGACACTCAAACCAATCGAGCCCCCTAATAGTGAATAACTACACGGAGAGGTCCTTAAAGAGTTTATCCCGAAGATAAGGGTATCCTGGAAGGTCCTTCCTCCAGGATATCTTTAAGATGAATCTACAGGATACGGAGTCCTGTTACCATTAATCTACTGGAGAACGCGACTCGAGAACTAAAATCCATTCCAGCTTCTGGAGTCCGAGTCCTATCTCCAGTAAAGTACTTCCAGATATATCGGCTATTTACAGAAATAGTCTTCAAACCTATTCCTACAATCCACTTCGATATTTGTTAGCTCTGGAGGTTTCTATACGGTATTGTTCTGATGGCGATGTCAAGTCAATATCCAGTCTGCCTATTAGGATACAGAAAGTATTCTCATTAAATGCTATAGTGGAACATGGATAATTCGAACTTCGATAATTCGAAATCGTGGTTAATTCGAATATTTCTCTCGGTCCCTAGAATTTATGACATAAACAATGTAAAAAAATCGTGGTTAATTCGAATAAAATTTTGGATAATTCGAATTTTTTACCTCCAGTGGGAAGTGGTCGATCTTAAATCTTGTGAAAATATACTCCCCTCGGGAAAGAACGATAGTAAGATACGGATATAGGGGTTCCTGGACAAGAAGTGCGGCTGTATCATAGTCTAGTTCTTTGAGTCTAGGAGTTCTGCAAAGTGGTGGGTCGCGCTTCCTCCCTTCCAGGGGTTGTAGTTACATACACATCCTCTCGTTTTATCCTAGAACTCCCTCCCATCTACAATTCTTATTGAGTTATGTCAGTCAGCGTCAAGATCTGTTGTATTGTTTGTGCCTTGAATTTCCGGTGTACAGTGGAGTTATTGATTTAGGAAGTCGAAGCCTAGAAGTTATAAAACTTTAACGTTGTCAGAGAAGATAGCTGCGATTAAAGAAGTTGAAAAAGGAATAAAGAAAAAAAAAACTAAAAATGCCAATGAATTCCTCCTCAAACTTTATCAACTTACCAGAAAAATAGAGGAAAAGGTTCTTGCCCTTGAAAATAACTTTTTTTTCAAAAAAATAGACTTTTATTTTTACTTTTTTGATAAATTATTTATTACTTATGTACGTAATCATCAATTTATTATATGTTTGTTATTGTCTAAATAAAATATATGTATTTTCTATAATTAAAAAATGTGAAAATATGAAATTCGTTTTTTACCCCTTAATTTTTAAAAACTTTTGTAATTCGAAGTTTGGATAATTCGAACTTTTTTATCGGTCCCTAGGGGTTCGAATTATCCAAGTTCTACTATATATATATATATATATATATATATATATATATATATATATATATATGTGTGTGTGTGTATTTGTGTGTGTTGATGTTTTAACTCAGAAATCACATTATGCTTCATCAAATCGTTGTCCATTTATTTTTTTTCCTTTTTTAATTTATTATTTGATAATAACTTAGCCACACACAAAAAGAAAAATCGGACCCAGAGAGAAGACCATGTTCACTATATGTTTTTGGGGTCACTGAATCCGAATCCGGGCTCAGGAAAAACGCCTGCATTTTGTCTTTAAGCCCCACTCCCAAAACTCTATTTAGGATATTTTAAACTATATTTTTTTATTTATTTTCATTCGTTAACCAAAATCAACGACAATTTCCTGTGTACTGCCTTTTAGTGCTTAAAAATACTAATTTTTTTGAGACCTCTGCAAACTCGATTGGTCCATTTGGAGCCGTTACATCCGATACTATCCCTGTAAACCCTAAAATAGAAATAAATGAAATATGTATAATATACGTTTGTTTTACATTAATTTTAAGTCCGGGATATGAACTACCAACCTAATCCAACTACATATACTACAAGACATGTAGACAGAATCCAACTACATATACTACAAGACATGTAGACAGAATCCAACTACATATACTACAAGACATGTAGACAGAATCCAACTACATATACTACAAGACATGTAGACAGAACTTGACTAAAATAATTATCGTGAAAATGCAAACGTTACGCCAGAAGGTAGCGGCGCGGCTCTCGGGTACAACCTACAAACGTCGACATGATTCTTTAAATTGGCATAACGTTTCTATTTATGTACAGATTGACATTAAACAAACAATAGATGATAAGTCAAGCTTGTAACAATATATTAGTGAAAACCGCATCTAAATCGGATAAGCCGTTTCAGAGATTGGCGTGCACAAACGCACAGGCACAAATTCTAACAATCATAGTTTTGGGTGCTATTTCTTTCCTAAAGACAGCGATTCGTTACATTTTTATTATACGTATATATAATATATATTATACTACATTTTTATAATATATATATATATATATTTATATATAATATATATAATAATACATTTTTATTATACGTATATATAATATATATACGTATAATAAAAATGTAACGAATCGCTGTCTTTAGGAACGCAATAGCACCCAAAACTATGATTGTTAGAATTTGTGTCTCTGCGTTTGTGCACGCCAATCTCTGAAACGGCTTATCCGATTTAGATGTGGTTTTCACTAATATATTGTGATAAGCTTTTAATAATATATTTTTTCCTGTTCGCTCTCTCATATTATGAGACAGGCAAATATACATACATATATATATACACTCACACACACACACACACACACATATATATATGTGTGTGTGTGTGTGTATGTGACTCGCTAAACTTAAAAATATAGATATATGTTCTTAGGTACATATAAATATTGATTACAGATTTGACGACAAGGGTCGTGGGTTCGATTCCAACTATGGGGTGGTGGCTTTTCTTCAGAAAAAATAAAAGGCATCAGCCCTATCCTGGCTAGAAAAGGGTAATTACCTATAGATAACCCGTTCAAGAATTCTTAGTTATTAATGATGGACGTTAAAATTCAAATACAAGTAACAAAAAATGTTTTATCCTGAATTTTTTTTATTGATTTGAAATCATGTGCGTTTATGCGTTCCTGTACATCCATAATCTACGTTTATGCGTTCCTGTACATCCATACTCTACGTTTATGCGTTCCTGTACATCCATACTCTACGTTTATGCGTTCCTGTACATCCATACTCTACGTTTATGCGTTCCTGTACATCCATACTCTACGTTTATGCGTTCCTGTACATCCATATCATACTCTATGACTGTCACGAATTGAAACAACTAAATAATCTGATATCGTCGATACAAATGCAAAGTGTCGAATGTGAAAATTGATTGGTACCTTATAGATTACTTCATATATATTTCATCTTATAATATATTTTAATTAGACTTAATGCACATTCGTTAGTTTGATTTTATGTAATTGATAATTATTTTTCTTTAATTTTTGGGAGTTTGCAACAACTTATATCAGGCCTACAGCAATCACAAAAATTAAAAATAAGTTCTTTAACATTCGATACTTTGCTTTTGTATCGACGATATAATCAGTGATATCGTCGATACAAATGCAAACTAACGAATATGAAAAAATGCATCTTTCATTGTCCATCTTTAATAATTTCTGCTGGACTTATTTACGGCAAATTCTTCAATCCGACTTCACTCTATTAAAGGGAAAGTATTCCACTATCGAAAGGTCAAATCTGCCGAATATTTGACTGTCCAAAAAAAAGTTATGATTAAATACTTTTCCACTCTGAAAAGTGGTGATTTTCATATTCGTTAGTTTGCTTTTGTATCGACGATATTATCAAGAAACCTTATTCCTTGCTTTGTTTACATTGAGAAATAATTGATTGATATCTTGTAGTGATTTCTGGTGGAAGGGGGGAGATTAATCGAAGAGCCTGTCATTTTTTAGATATTTTTAAGTAGATAAACTACAAGGACGAAGGACCTTTATCTGTTCCTCAAGATTTTTTTTTACTATCATAAAAAAAAAAAAATGAAAACAAGGTATAAAGTAAAAAAGGCGGTGGAAAGTTGAGCAGCCTTTAAACAAATAGTCGTTTTTTCCCCGGCTGACGTATTGACATTCATGATGATAAACGAGCCTGGAAACGGGAGAGCTAAGAAAGTGGTGGGAGGTTGGTGATAGCAGAGGGTGGGGATGACGTCACAAAATTATGTGATTCAAGACGATGAAAAATGTCTACCTCTTTGCTTCTTCTACCTCGCTGTACACGCTCCAAAGAGATTATCTAGGAGCTTAAGAATTTCTTACCTCTACTGTTTATATTATTTTCAGATATGTTAGTATTGTTTGTCATCTGTAAATGAACCTTTCTGAGTGACTGCTTCCCACAGTACTCCCAACCAAAGTTTATAAAATATAAACTCTCTTATATATATATACAAGTTGTCGCCAAAATAAACGGCAAAACTTCGGGAATCGATGCAGAATGAAAAAATTTAATTTATTTAGTCATTGTATTTACGAGCCCGCAAAGTAGCGACTTGCTCGTTATATTGTTACATTTTATTATAGGCACTTTGGCCTATACAAATTCTAATGAAACTATTCTTAAGTACACTATAATATTAACTTACAATACCTCATGATATTAATTACAATTTGGATATATACTACATAATATGCTAATAATACTGATAACTTATAATATTAATAATTAAAATATTAATAACTAATAATACTAATAGTAATAATACTACTAAAATTATTTTAGCTTAAACATACTTGTATTTCCCATTGAGGTTTAATATATGTTCTTTATGTGAGCACTTTTAGTTCATCTGGCTGATAGAGGTTCATGATACCTTGCAATGATAATGAATAAATGTATTCAATAATAATTCATTTTTATATTTCATTATAAATGTTTTTGGTTTTTAAATGCTGAATAATGGTGTCTATATGTGGGCTACCTTCAGTTAGTATCTCTCGCATGTCGTGTGGTAAGTCTAAGTAGTCCCGTTCTCTGCAGTCTGTCAGTATGTGTTTTACTGTCAGTCTAAGTAGTCCCGTTCTCTGCAGTCTGTCAGTATGTGTTTTACTGTCAGTCTAAGTAGTCCCGTTCTCTGCAGTCTGTCAGTATGTGTTTTACTGTCAGTCTAAGTAGTCCCGTTCTCTGCAGTCTGTCAGTATGTGTTTTACTGTCAGTCTAAGTAGTCCCGTTCTCTGCAGTCTGTCAGTATGTGTTTTGCTGTCAGTTTAAGTAGTCCCGTTCTCTGCAGTCTGTCAGTATGTGTTTTACTGTCAGTCTAAGTAGTCCCGTTCTCTGCAGTCTGTCAGTATGTGTTTTACTGTCAGTCTAAGTAGGTACGTTCTCTGCAGTCTGTCAGTATGTGTTTTACTGTCAGTCTAAGTAGTCCCGTTCTCTGCAGTCTGTCAGTATGTGTTTTACTGTCAGTCTAAGTAGTCCCGTTCTCTGCAGTCTGTCAGTATGTGTTTTACTGTCAGTCTAAGTATTCCCGTTCTCTGCAGTCTGTCAGTATGTGTTTTACTGTCAGTCTAAGTAGTCCCGTTCTCTGCAGTCTGTCAGTATGTGTTTTACTGTCAGTCTAAGTAGTCCCGTTCTCTGCAGTCTGTCAGTATGTGTTTTACTGTCAGTCTCACATTACAGATTCTGCAGAGTGGTTCGTCTTGTCGAGTCATTAGATGAGAATGAGTCAAGTGTGAATGGCCTATTCTGAGCCTGGTAACTACAACTTCTTCTCTTCTTGTGCATCGATTTCTTGACGGCCAGGCACCTAAGCATTCTTTTATCTCACGTAATTTATTGTCTGTAGTGTACGTCCATGTATTTTGCCATTTGTTTATAATATGTGTTGTAATCCGCAGGTAAGTGTCTTGTAACGTCATTCGGTCTTCGTCAGTTCCTAACCTTTTTGCTGCAAGTTTTGCTTCTTTGTCCGCGTCAGTGTTTCCTGGGAAGTTTGTGTGTCCAGGTAGCCACACCATTTCAATGTTTGCATTATGACTTTGTAGTCGGTGTACTTGTTCAAACATTTGTGTGATTATTGGATGTGTTTCATAAATGTTACTTAGCAAGAGCAAAAAAAAAAGAGTCCTTTTGCATTTTTGCTTATTTTTGCTTCATTTCCGAGAAAAACGAAAAAAAAAAAAAAACTAAAATACAATGGTGAATTGGCATTCTTTCATAATACCTATATAAGAATCATTAAAAGTATATGATTTATCTTCCACCCCCTCTACCACCCCAAAACAAAACAGAAAATCTTCTTGGTCTTAAAAATTAAATGACGTAATTTAAAGCTGCAAGTTAAACATAATTTAACATAGCTAATTATCTTCGGGGGAAATTGATAACACAAAACAAAACAACATTTTCAATTCGTAATAAAAATTAAAGTTTCAATTCTTAAAACAGTTTAACATTTAACACTGGACACATACATAATTAAAAATAATAATAATTTCTTCTTATAATAATTCCTGACAATCTATTCAAAAAGTGTTTTGAAAAAGAGGTTTGGCCCCTTGCAGCAATACAGGCATCACATAGACAGACTGGATGGCATTTGTGCATTGCTCTGCTGTAATCTGTTCCCAGACTAATCTGATGCGATGGATGAGGTGCTCCCTTGAGCCAATGGGCTCCCTGTAAACCAAATCTTTAATGTGTCCTCATGCAAAGAAATCCAAGGGCGTGAGGTCTGAAGATCGAGCCCGCCAAAATACCATATATATTTGAAATTTGTGTAAATAATTAAAATACGTTTTCTTCTTGGACTGAATAAATTCCTAATAATATAAGTAAGTTTTAATAAATTTGCTAATTTAAATTGAAAATTATTATTTCTGTGGTATATAGAGGTTTTCACCCTTTCTAGACAGCATGATCAAGTTGCCCTTCGAAGAAAGGTTGTCAGAAGTTCTTCATTAGGGGGATTGGTCGGTAACCATTATGTATTCATCAGAATGTAATTGTCTGGCAGCGAATGATTTTCCTATATGAATTTTGAAGAGAAAAACTCGGATATGGATATGTTTATCAAGAAGAGATGATAAACGATAATAGTACTTCAGAGATTGGTCGTTTAT
This sequence comes from Gonocerus acuteangulatus, assembly GCA_946811695.1. NCBI lineage: Eukaryota > Metazoa > Arthropoda > Insecta > Hemiptera > Coreidae > Gonocerus > Gonocerus acuteangulatus. Next base: position 8,172,658 of record OX328130.1, read on the forward strand.
CATCCGAATCGTGGAGTGTTTCAATCAAGGTCAGACGCAGGAAGTCAGAGGCGAAGACGGAGTGTCTGCCATTTCTTGGTGGCGCTGTCGGTAGGTGCCGAGGTGTCTGGCTAACATCTACCATTTGTCAAGGAAACATGGACTTCGGATGCGCCAGCGGGAGAAAACACTAAAACCAGGTTCCGGGTCAGATCAAGGAGTCAATGAGCCCTATATTGGGGGAGACAGTATATAATGTAGAATTAAATTTAATTCTAAGAATATTTAAATAAATAATGGTATTGCCTAGACGTTTTTCTAGTTTTGTTACCATTTTAACGGCTCAGCGGGTCTAATTAACAGCTGATAACTTCCCCACCGTTACAAAGTGCTCCATTCAGTTTTCCACCGCATCATACCATGCGCAGAGTTGATGAGGAAGATTGAGGATTCAGGTGGACTCTCGAACCAACGAGTCAATAGCCAACTAGAGAACAGAGTTTGCAATCCCTCCAAACCAAACAGAGTCATTCTCTAACTAGTGCCTAACTAGACGTCAACGTTCGTGTAAAGCTGAGCGCAGAACCATAACAAGGAACAACATAACAAGGAACACTACCTACACAAAACTCATCATAACTCCGTACGCTATGTAACAAAGTATCTGTCTGACCACATGTTAACAAGCCAACTTTCCTTGTCAAAAACCTAAGCTACTCTGTCTTTATCTGTTACATCGGACTTCGTTTACGTTCACGTCTGAAGATTTATTCAAACTACTGTGCAAAAAAAGGGCGCCGGGACGGACTAGGGACTAGTTTTCTGGGAAGCTGTAATCGCAACGATCTTATAAAAGTGAAATCATTTAGACCAATTTCAAGGAAAATATTTTCGTTTCATTAGGTTGGCGTCGCAAAGTGGGGCCAAATGACGTTTCGTGTTTCAAAAAAAAAATAATATTTCATTTTTCATCTAACTTAATATCAGCACACATATCGTTAAAATTAAACATTTAAATCCTGATTATACTTGGAAAAATCAGACTGACATCTCCAAAATATAAATTTATGTTAATTTAACAATAAGACAATTGAAATAATAAGATTTTTGAATGATTTGAAAATATATTTTTATTTATTCCATGTATGATTAGGATAAGAATGTTTGCTTTCATAAATGTAATTTAATAAACAGGGGTGAAAAAAAAAAAAAAAAAAAAAAAAAAAAAAAAAAAAAAAAAAAAAAAAAAAAAAAAAAAAAAAAAAAAATCTGGCCACACAAAGTTGTTCTAAATTTTATTAGCATTCATTTAAAAAATTATTCATTAAAATTGGTTAGGATTTGGAGGCTGTAGCCTTTTTTGAAACACGAAATGTCTTTTGTACCCACTGTGCGTCGAAAGCGTGTTTCCTCCACTGAGGACGTGCATACATGCGTTCGCTGCGCCGTTCCGCTGCATACTGACTATGACGACGTGCTTAGGTGCGATATGAGTGACAGAAATAGGTAAATGTCCATTTTACAAAGTGTATGTTACTATTTAACCCCTTTGGAACGTTTCCAAAGAACTAGATTTATCTAGAATTATTCTTGGCGTTTTTACACCATCCCATAATGCCCCCCACTTCCATAATGTAATTAACTGGACTGTTATGAATCCCCCCTTGGAAAAACTTCCCCTTCCAACGCGAGACTCGATTTAATTTCCCCACAATAAAGGTGAGGTAAAGAAGAAAAGTGTTATCTGTACGAATCGCGGCGGTCTCTTTGTGTATTGTTGTATATACAAGGACGAGCGAAGCCTCGCAAATACAATCTCTACCTGAAATACAATCTTGGAATTTATCGTTCCTTTCACAACAACGAATAAAACTGACAATACATCATGTGTATAGCTGAGGATTTATGTCGGCTCACGTGTAGGCTGCTCCAAAAAAATTACATGGAAACTTAATTTGTAAAGTATGTATCACAACTACAATGGCTTAAGATTTATTTACTTGTGTGAATTTTAAGAACATATTCCCAAATATTGACTTCGAAAGTGAGGCTAATAGGATCTCGAACCTGTTCCCGTTGGAGGATTGCGGTCCAGAAGTGTGGAAGAAAAGACACCCTAGCCTGATCTTCCTATATATCCGAACTTGGCATAGATCCACATGTGGGCTCGAAACACAAGAGTTTGGCTAGATGAGTTTTACTGATACCTTATCACTCGATCCAATATAATTAGGAAAAGCATAGAAGCCAATTCACGCTAGACCGTGTCTGGTCCGGGCCGGGCCACGGCCGGGGCCCGGCCGGGAGACGCTGAAACAATCACACCAGTATTTTCAATAGACTCGTTCACGCTACACCGGGCCGAGTCCGGGTTTTATTCGTGTGTAATAGCCTCACCTTGTCCCGGCCGGGCCCCGGCAGTGGCCCGGCCCGGACCCGACCCGGTCTAGCGTGAATTGGCCTTAATTCACTAACTTTAATTAAGCACGTGTTAGCTCTTATATTAGTTTCTCTTCCTTTATATATCTAGTTAGGGGCGGAACAGTTTGATAAATCATCTGTTATAAAAAGGCCTCTAATGTTGCATACCCGCCACAACAGACCGGATAAAGTACCGTGCAAAACTGTCTCAAAACCTCTTGCCAAACAAGATCCAAGTTTTGAACTTACAGACTAGATGGTATGAAGCCCAAAACTGTTCCAAAATCACTTACTGAACAAGATTCAAGAGTTTCCTAGACACACTAATCTCAATCCTTGTAATCCAATAAGAGCAGAGAATCTCCACAAGGCGATGCTATTGATTGCATTGGACTTTCGGGCCGAGTTCAATCAAATCGTACAAGTTGCGGAGTAGTCGCACCAACGCCGAAACCCCTGAAGATGAAGAAGAAGTCCGATCCTAATTCGCCACAAGCTGCTTCTAGTAATTATAACGCCAGTGGAAGAGACAAGGAAATCGAGGAACGGAAACCGCAGCCGTCCGGACTCTAATAATGGTCTGGCGTCGGTTAGTTATTGTCCGTGGTAAAACTATTGTGCGCCATCTATTGTCCGACTCGAGTACTAACTCCACAGACCCTACACTAATTGTGTTTACTGTTAACGACATACTTCTCCCCTCAACCACTTCTCTTCGTTTCAAATAAATAATTAAACTCCAGCCATAAAGGTTTGGATAAATCAAAAACATGTTGAATTCGTTCATTATATTAGTCAGATTGTTTTCGCTTCCGATTTGTAAGGAATTATTAAATATTTCAATGCATTTTCTGAATTGTAACATTGTTAGGGAACAAAAGTGGAAATTCCTTTCTTAGGCTATTTTTTGATAAATTTTTGATCTTCTTGTTCTTCATATGTATTTTAGTTTTGTTAGTAATGAAAATATAAACAGACATTTCTCTGAAGAACAGTAACAGAGAACAGAAAGACTTGGTCCGATTTGGGCGTGGTTTGCATCCCCCGGTCCGATGTATGCTGTGTTGCATCGTCACAAATTTGAAGCAAATGTTACATCGTTTACAATTTGAAGCATTGAGATGTTGATGAGCTTTGGTTAGGTTATAGACTTTGAAGACATGGTCCGATGTGGGCGTGGTTTGCATCTGCCGGTCCGATGTATGCTGTGTTGCATCGTCACAAATTTGAAGCATTTGTTGCAACGTCGCCAATTTAAAGCAAATGATACATCGTTTACAATTTGAAGCATTGAGATGTTGATGAGCTTTGGTTAGGTTATAGACTTTGAAGACATGGTCCGATGTGGGCGTGGTTTGCATCTGCCGGTCCGATGTATGCTGTGTTGCATCGTTACCAATTTGAAGGGTATGTTGCATCGTCACCAACTTAAAGCATATGTTGCATCGTTATCAATTTGAATCATATGTTGCATTGTCGCCAATTTGAAGCATGTTATTGCATCGTCGCCAATTTGAAGCATATTATTGCATCGTCGCCAATTTGAAGCATATGTTTCATTGTCCCCAAATTGAAGGGTATGTTGCATCGTCGCCAATATGAAGCATATTTTGCATCGCCGCCAATTTGAAGCATATGTAGCATCGCACAGTGCGGCGTTCTAATGGAGTAAGTGGACAAAAGTCGTTCTTGACGGACTTTTAAAGAGTAAACTAATTTGATCACTAAAGAACGCATGTATTTTAATGGCCTTGACTACAAACTAAGTTTTTTCAATTAAAATTATATTTACAAAAATTTATTTGACGTGGTTTATCGACCACCTAAATTTAATCTAAGAAAAAAGAAATTATTATACAAAAAATTAGGAAAAATTATAAAAAAATGTATAAAGAATTAAAATCAATTATTCAGCTTTGAATTTGAATGGTTTATTTTCCTGCTTAAAGAAATTTAAGGGTACGGAGATAGTAAAAGACGATTTAAAAGGTCAGCATTGGAATTGATCCTATTGTTTCTAAAATGTCAACATTTTTTGGGTTTATGTTTTCTAAAAGAGAAAAATAAACACAGAATCATTCAAAGCAGTTCAAAGCAAGAACAATTAGTATATACATGAAGTATAACTGGTATTAAAACAAAATAATTCAGAAACTCAGGATGTTTTGAATCGAAATTGAAAAAAGTGTATCTGAAGTTATTTTAAAATTTTAATTAAAAATATTTACGAAAAATGTTAAAAACAAAGACAATGGACATTTTCTTGCCTTCTTCGATGCCTTCGCATAAGAAACTTATAGATAGATACTGAAAATTCGAAAAGAATTTTGTATTAAAATGTTTTCGTTTAGAAAGATAATCGAACTACCACTTGTTTAAACATGGTTTGAATCCTTTGTGTTAATAATATCTGAATAAAAGCTCCCTTTTCATGTCACTGAGGTCAATCTAAAAGGATTAGTAAAGCAAAACAAGTTGGAAAAAATAGTTGCATTTTCGACTTTTGTCCACAGGCTGCCACACTGTGCATTGCCGCCAATTTGAAGCATATTTTGTTGCCGCCAATTTGAAGGATATTTTGCATCGTCGCCAATTTGAAGCATGTTATTGCATCGTTGCCAATTTGAAACCTATTATTGCATCGTCGCCAATTTGAAGCATATGTTTCATTGTCCCCAAATTGAAGGGTATGTTGCATCTTCGCCAATATAAAGCATATGTTGCATTGTCGCCAATTTGAAGCATGTTATTGCATCGTCGCCAATTTGAAGCATATGCTGCATCGTCGCCAATTTGAAGGATAAGTTGCAACCTCAACAATTTGAAGTATATGTAGCATCGTCGCCAATTTGAAGCATATGTTGCATCGTCGCCAATTTGAAGCATATGTTGCAACCTCAACAATTTGAAGCATATTATTGCAACGTCGCCAATTTGAAGCATATGTTTCATTGTCCTCAAATTGAAGGGTATGTTGCATAGTCGCCAATATGAAGCATATGTTGCATCGTCGCCAATTTGAAGCATATTTTGTTGCCGCCAATTTGAAGGATATTTTACATCGTCGCCAATTTGAAGCATGTTATTGCATCGTCGCCAATTTGAAACCTATTATTGCATCGTCGCCAATTTGAAGCATATGTTTCATTGTCCCCAAATTGAAGGGTATGTTTCATCGTCGCCAATATGAAGCATATGTTGCATCGTCGCCAATTTGAAGCATATGTTGCATCGTCGCCAATTTGAAGCATTGATATGTTGATGAGCTTTGGTTAGGTTGTAGATTGAGCAACGTCGATCCTAACACTCAGTTACACGAACGCTATCTACAATGTCTTTGTTGAAATATAATTCTGACCTGGAATATAAAGACACACGAAGTAAAATACCCGATGTTGAAATAACTTCAGAGTACAGTAGCTCAGCACCAACGGTCGTAGAATAACCGTAAAGGACTACCGAAGGTCTGCAGAACATATTAGGCCGATTGGTATCGATATAATGGCCCAAACACGATTATACTCTGGATCGAGTCGAAACAAAACTACCCCTAACAACAAATCGACAATCTGCCAGTATCGAGTCAAGTCCACTCGATTTATGCTCCGTCCGAACGGCCTCTCTCTTTCCGTTTCGGACGGTTCTTTTTTTTTTTTTTTTTCCTCGGTTCCTCTCCCCCCCCCCGCCCTCCCACCATCAGGTCGACCTTTTTATATCGATTACCTCTTTGTGTATCTAGAATCGAGAGTTATGTGTGTGTTGGTTCCTTTTTCCAGTTCACTTTCAGGCTGAATCACTCTGGAATGATTTCACTGAACCTCTACTGGATAAAGGTGAAGTTTCGATTCCATTATGGCTCACCTGCTTTAAACGTTTTGTTAGGCAAACCCTAAAGCTACTTTTTCCATTTTGGTTTTCTGCTTTTGTTAGGAATTTTCCGCTGTATTGCATGCAGAGGCGCGAGAATAACCTAAAATAAAGGAGAAACACCGAATCAAGTAGAATTAGGGAAATGTACTAAAGCTAGAACAACTGAAAATAATTAAAATTAGGTATTTTTTTTTTAAATTAGAAATTTCCAAATAAGAAACTTCTTTCATAAAATAAAGTCAGAATAATTGATACATGGAATACAATGTTCGGTGATCAAATTCTACTAACGTCACACAATGGGGCCAAGCGACGTTTCGCCTGTCAAAAAAGGCTACCGATTTCAATTCTTTTTTTTTTTTTTTCTTTTTTATAACACTTTACTGTTGAACATAAAATAATATTTTATTTTTCATCTAACTTTTACTTTTTTTTTTATTAGGCTTTCCTGATTATAAAATCTATTATCAAATCATATTATTTCAAGTAATCTCATTTTTGAATTAAGATAAATATACGTTTTGAAGATGTCTGATCAGGATTTGAATGTTTATTTTCAACGATATCAGTACTGATATTAAGTTAGATGATAAATAAAATATTATTTTATGTTCAATTGTAAAAGTTCGTGAATTATTTACCCGTAATTTAATAATCAAAAATCTGGCGATTAGAAAAAGTTGTTCTAAATGTTATTAGCTTTCATTTAAAAAAAAATAATAGTAATAACATTAATAATGGGAGGCCCGGTGGCCGTGAGTGCTAAGGCGTATGCACTCCGTGCCTAAGGTTTTCGATTCCCGCTAGGGGTGGTGGCTTTTCTTTCGAAAACATAAAAGGCATCACTCTTATCCTGGCTAGAAAAGGATAGATAGATAGATATGGAGTTTGGCGCTCTACTACTAGGTTATTTGCGCCGTCCAATATATTGGTTCGAAAAGGTTTGGGTTCTTTTATAAATATTTGCTTTAGGTATTTAATTAAATTTTGAGAGGTCTGTGAGTTTGTGAGATAGGTGTAGTTCTCTGCCTGTGTGTAATGGTGTTATGCTTTGTTTACGTTACAGATTATTATAAATAATTAGTTACAGCTTATATAATTTATTAGTTAAAGACCATTACAGTCATTATCTTAAAATCCAATATGGCAATTATAATTTAAATCAAGACCATTATAACTTAAACTAAGACTATATAATTTAAACTAAGACTATGCCAATTATAATTTAAATTAAGAGAATTATAATAAAGTTAGACTAATTACAATCTTTTGGTAAACTTGATTAATATAATATTGATGTGATTTATATATATATATATATATATTCCTTTTTTTATTTTTAATATTTTTATTTATTTTTTTTATCTTTTTTTTTATTTTTTTTTTATTAATTTTTTTTAATATATATTTTTTATTTTTTTTTATTTTATTTTATTATTTTTTTTATATATATTTTTTGTATTTATTTATTTATTCTTTTTTTTCATATATTTTGCAGGAGGTTTGCATCCTTAAGGAAGTACATTAAGAGGGGGATTATTTTGGTTGAATCAGAGAGTACTTCCTTGAATAATCGTGGTACATGATGTTTTTTAAACAGGTTTTCGTACCGGGGGCATTCTTCAAATATATGGACTACAGTTATTTGTTTTGTTACATCGGTTGCATTTTGGAGGTTCTTCTTTTGTAATAAGGTGAGAATGGGTTAAGCGCGTGTGTCCGATTCGGCTAGAAAAGGGTGGTAACCTATAGATAACCCTTAAAATTCGTAGTTAATAATAAATGGACGTTAACTTAAATTAAATTAAAAAAAAAAATAGCATTGAAATTGGTTTAGATTTGAAGGTTCTAGCCTTTTTTGAAACATGAAATGTCGTTTGGGCCCACTGTGCGGCGGGCATGTTCGGTGTATCAAATACAAGAGTCGGAGAAATATTTAGGGAAACATTATTACAGAACAAGAACAATTGTTTGAGTGTGAATATTTTGTAAATCATTTGAGTGTAGAACCGTTGTTGCGAGAAATTGCCATATAGATAGCGCTAGTATATTTTCCTAAGTCTTTGAAGCTTCAATTTCTGATGAAGCACAAGAAAAATAGAAGGAAACCTCGCTCATTAGATTAAAGTTTAATGGCTAATATCTTGTTAAAATTTATATTACATTTTAGTTAAACAGCTTTTTATTAATTTTCTTATTATTTGTTGTTTTTATTTTTTGTATTGATGAGATGAATATAGAAAGCTGTAATTTGCATATCAACAGAGTGGCACGGAGTATCGAACGGCCCTTTTAAGGACCACTTCGACTTTATTACATAGAAATAACAAAGTGTCACCCAAGGAACGTTACTATCACCAAATATATTATCGATATTACTGTGACGTCAGCTCCTCCTCATTAGGGTGAAGTATCTGCGCGCTGTTTTTGCCCGTTTCTTCTGTGCGATCGATAGGGAATCACGCTAACAAACAGCGTCGACAAATATCAGGAATCCCCATGGGGGGGGGGAGTGAATTCAAACTAAACTTTGTGAAACTATTACTAATTAAGCTAATTAGCAAGACATTCGTGTTTCATAAATAGGTAGACAAGAATATTTTCAAAACAAGAGGAGGTACAGCATCGGACAAAGTATCATTACATATAGTAAAATGGGGTCACATTAGTACATTGTGGTGAAATTTATTACAAACCTATACTGCTTATGTATGCTTATATATTTGTATGAGAGCGAACAGACAAATATATAGTAGTTGAGAAGATATGGTCGACCGTTCGAGAAGTAGGAAGCGTAGATCGTCGGGGTTTCGGTCAGTGTTCTTATTCAATAAAACACATTTTATTTGCTAAAATGTATATTTATTGCCGCCAACCCTTTGGTATCAGTTAAACGAAAATATCCTTGCAATATAGGGCTGTAGCAATTTCACCACATTTACCAATCTTTTCTGAATATTCAAACTGAAATTTAGTTTGAAAAAGTAGGAGTTTCAATTTTTTTTTTTCAAAAACGGTTACAGATATCGCTTTAAAATGATTTCATTCGTTATCATATGTTAAGAAACCTATAAAAACGAGTACCAGCATGCATATGAACTCGAAAACGTAAGCGTATCGATTTTCGCTCTAAAATCCATGTTCCGGTGGACGGATTCTGCTGGTTAACTAACTTGACCTTCCGAATTAGACGAAAGATTTTTGTGCCAAATTTCATCAAAATCGGTCCATTTTTGAGGCAGCTACAGCGCGAACAGACAAACCTTTATATATATGAAATACAAATTGCAACCACCGTTATATTATTGAACTACGGGATCTGAAACATAAAGTTTTCGTTTGGTACTTCCCGATTGCGTCATGAGATCAACTTCATAAGCGTGTTTCCTCTCTATGGAGGGAGGGAGGAACCGCGCTAAAATAATTCCTGTTTCATCAAGAAGGCTATTTCTTTATAAAACCAGTAAGAAATCTGTGCAATATTAGAAGATGTATTGATAGAATTCCATTTCGTGGCTTTATCCCTGGGGTTTTGTTGGGGGGGGGGGGGGTGTTATAGGGGTCGTTAAATTGTCTCCTTCACCATCTTTATGCGGTCGGAGCATAGTAAATTCTCTCCTACTCCTTGAAGCCAGGGTCTGGGCCCTACATGTTAACGCACTGTCTGGATGCTGGAGAAATAACACATCCCAAGTGTTGGCTTCCCTGCAGGTACGATAGAGGTCAGTAGTGGAGTGTTTGTGGATGGAATAATCTACTTGGCCGGGGAGCAAGCTATAGATTAACCAGGCCTGGAATTCGGTTAGATCTCTCCCTTGCTAGCTTTAATCCTATCAGGCTTAGGCTAGGCCACACATCACTCCAGCTCACTACCTCTCACTCTCACTCTCTTTGGAGGGTAACGCTTCAATTCGGAACCAGTCAACAACTTAATAACAATTTGCAGTAAACTAACAACGCTACATTAAATACTTCTAACATTGTATATAGCACATAAATCAGGACTAAAAACAAATATTCGTAGGATGCTTTATACAATTCCAATACAATACTGAGATTATTTTAAATAAATAAAATAACTTTCACCCTATAAAATAAGTATAATTAGTTTGTCTACATCTTATATATATATAAATCAGTCCCGTAACAGGCCACAAGGGCCCAGAGGGGCAGATACTGTAGAGGTATCTGATTCTTGGCCATACGGCACACTAGGGAGATTGTGTGGTCAACACTATGCTCCGGCCATCTGATTTTCCCCTTGGCTGCTTCGACTGCTAGAGTCATTAGCACCCAAGGTACCCATTATTAATTAAATTAATTAAAGGCTGGGTGAGCCTAGGGACGATCTGGGACCCCAAATCCAACCCTGGAACGGCAGCACTAGAAAAAAAACTTTAGTGCGCGCTCGGGTTTTGAACCTGGTCCTCCAGTTCATTAGTCGAGTGCTCTACTACTGAGCTAACCTCGCCCCCATATATATATATATATATATATATATATATATATATATATATATATATATATATATATATATATAAATAGATATACATAATAAGTATGGATTATGTTACGGTAACCTTACCAAAGATCATGAAGATTAGATAGTTAGCCGTTGAGGTGATAAGCAAACAAGAAATGATTGGCATTCGGCTAAAAAGAAACCTCAATACGATTTTTGTAAAAAAATCTATATTTTTATACTTTCACACTCAAGTGTTAACTTTGGTCTTCCTCTGCCTCCCGGCACTTTCATTGCTGACGAAGGCTACCAAAGAGTAGCCGAAACGTCCTGAATATAGATTTTTTACAAAAATCGTATTGAGGTTTTTTTTAGCCGAATCCCAACTATTCCATGTTTGCTTACCAAAGATCCTAATTTTGTTAAAACGCAATAATGTTTGATAAAAACAAGTTAAACCTAAGAGCATTGTCTTTAGGGTTGATATAGTCACTAAACTGAAATATATCATTACTTTTGAGTCACAAATTAAACTGAAACAAAATTTCCTATTTCCATGATATATGATTAAGCAGCATCGAAAACCGATTACGTAGACCCCTTGGAGTTTATGCGCAACGCGCACAGAATTTGTCTTAGGCCTCGGGTACGATACGAGCGAAGAGCGATGAGCGATAAGCGAAATGCGTCAGAGCGACACACATTAATGTTAAGCTTAAGTGCAGTAGGAATGAGGGAAGGCTGGCTAGAATAGGCATGAGCGACAGAATGTCTCTTTAATGTCGCTTCTCGCTCAGCCCAGACATTAAAACTGTTTTCGTCTCTCACCCCAGACATTATATTTTGCGTGCTACAAAATCTAAAGCCTCTAAATCTTGAATGCATTTTTTTTTTAACTGGAAGCTAATAAAATTTAGAACAAGTTCACATATTTATTTTCGTATTCTCTCGTTTACTTCAAATATACAGAGAATACAGGCATTCCAATCCAAAGTCTTACGCAAAATAGTTAATGCTCCATTCTACGTTTCCAATAAAACCCTCCATATTGACCTCAACATCCCTTTCAAAATCCCTTGCAAAATCCCGATTCCTAACTTTTCACTCTAAACTATCTTCCCATCCCAATCCCAGAGCTCAATCCCTCTCCTCTCAATCCCACCCCAAAACCCTCCTAGAAGACTGAAGAGATCTTGGCCTCGTGATCAATTATGTAATTAAAGGACAAATGAAATCTCTCAATTATGAAGTGTCGCTATTGAGTGGCTTCTTCCAAAGTCCTTTATTTATTACTTTTTTTTATTTATTTATTTATTTTTTTTATCATTAGTAATTTATTCTTATGTTATTGTTTTGCTTTTTTCTTTATTAATCATATAATTTTTTTTCATATTTCTTTTCTTTTTATTTATTTATTTTAATTTTATTTGTAATTAATTTTTGTATATGTTAATATCATTACTTATTTATTTTATTTTTTTTTAATTTCATTATGTGAGATCATAAATAAGATCCTGTATATACTGATCATACTTAACCAATGTACTTAAATATTGTATGTTAAATAAACATATTAAATAATAAAAAAAATTCTCTTGTTTATTTAATTACGTGGAAAGATGATTATAACCATCCAATGCTTATAACCTTCTAGCTACCTTTCTTATAAATAATTATAAAATATGAACACTAATACTCCTCTTTTATACCTCCAACATTCAACCTAATCGAAGGTTTCTATGCTTATTAGGTGGTATTTCTTAAGTTAATCACTCATTTCACTTCACTACGAGGTCATTACTGACGGCTGTGCCTACATCGGATCGGGACCAATGTAGGTACCACGTCGGCCGTTGTCGGTCAAACGAAATCGGATCGGGAGAAGTACGGGTGCAATATAGGTGCTGCCTAGCGTGTTTTTTCACGAAGCTTGTAGAGAAAGGGTAAACAACAACATGGAAGATTTGTAACATAATTAAGATGATAAGGAAAGGAGTAGATAAATTTGTCCATGCTGTTACGTGAATTATTATCAACTAAGCATGTGATAATAAAGATGTGTCGACATGTTCTTGCGGTAAAGTGAGTATCCCACGTCGACGGATCGATAGCCGGTTCGTGACCGGGAAGCCGCCTGGGAGATCGGCCGGGTAAATGCCTGAATAAACATTGTATAAAACTGTCAGGTTGTTTACAGAGCTTTCAATGTTCCTTAGGCGTGGGATTAACAGGCAGGTGGCAGAATCAGCAAGGAGAATGCAGGGATAGGCACCAAGTCTAGCGTTAGCATTACTTAGGCACTTCAAGGAGAAAATAGCTGAAGCAAATCTTGCGATCTAGGCACCAAAGGGGTCTAGCCAATCTAGCCTGGATTATTAATATACTATAGACCGTTCATTTAGATGGAATACGGCAGAACTTGGATAATTCGAACCCCTAGGGACTGATGAAAAAGTTCGAATTATCCAAAATACATCAATTTAAAAATACATTTTTAGTAAATTTTACAATTTAATTGTGTCTTGAATACCTAAAGGAGACAAGCTGCACATTTGCAGTAGCCACAAGGCAGTGTGATTACAATCAGGAAAAACTACTCTTGGAGACAAAATCAATGTATTTTCAGGGACAAATATGTTTATTTAGCAAACAGTGAATCTACAGAGAAAATTCTTCTTTTTTTTCAAAATAGACATATTTGTCCTTGAAATGAACTTTTCCGCTGATGGGGTCAAACGGCCTTCGGATTAGAAATCAGCGACCCTCAAAACCACAGTATCTCTAATTATTTCTTCATTAACGACTTCATACCTTCAAATGCTTTTCAACCTGACGTGCTGGGGTGAAACGGACTCCGGATTCGGATTCAGCCTGTCGAAATACATTCGAATATATGTATGGCGTCTTTGGATAATACCAATTTTTTTTTTTTTTTTTTTGTGTGTGTGTGTGTGTGTGTGTGTGTGGTTGTGTTATGATAGCTATAACTTTAAGGCAAGCTTGTAAAGCGTGTATCGAATTGCTGTTTGTTTTACCTCTATAATTCGTATGCAAAGGGAACTCCACACAGAAACTCTGTCAACTATTCAGGGCATGTTCTTTCAGCGCCTCGGAACCTATGGAAGAAGATTCTGCGTTATTCATGGTCCTTCATCAGGCGCTACAAAAGCCCCGGGGCGGAGTCTGGACAAACAGAGGGCCGATGAATGCTTTATCCTCCTGTTCGTGTAATTACCCCGTCAAGTAACCCAGGACGATGTACGGAGCAACCGACACCCGAGGGTGTTCAAGTATTTATGCCTGGACGGCTCCCCTAACTGTCCGGGACTTCTTCGCTATCTCTCTCCGACTCTCTCGTCTGATAAGTTTCTCATTTACAGGTGTTATATAATCTACATTTATATTGCAGTTTGGAGTGTGGACAACAATTTCAAAAATCATCGCCTAACCGTATATAACAAAACTAACTGTCTACAATAAACTAATAAAACCTTCGGAATAGAACTCTGGGAGACAGCCAAGCATTCCAACATCCACCGAATCCAAGCATTTCAATCTAATGTCCTACCTACTATAGTCAATGTTCCTTTTATGTTACAAATCGCACCCTCCATAATGACCTAAATATCCCTTTTGTCCAAGATATAATCCCTAGCCGCTACTCATCTTTTCCATAACAAATTTTGAGAGGCCCGGTGGCCGTGAGTGTTAAGGCGTGAGCACTTAAACTTCTTTAGAAAAAAGAAAAGGCATCAGCCCTATACTTGATAGAAAAGGGTGGTACTTGGCTTAATACGCGCAGCTCTTGCGCAAAGACAATTTTTACTTTTCCCTCTAACGACACATTACAGTAAGGAAAAAAAGTCCGACTCGCAGGAACTGCGTCATCTTTGCGCGGTTACTTACATCTCGAAGAAATGGAATAGATTAGCATCACAAATCACAGGAAACTGACAGTAGTCAACTTACACAGAAGCGGATAATTCTTAATCTGTATAAGTCAATACAATTATGTACTGAAAACGTACTTACTCTTTGGCTACTGCTAAGAAGGCTCTATTCTAAACAACCTAAAATTCTTTGTAGGAGGCGTTGATCGTCGGGGTTTCGGTCAGTGTTCTTATTCAATAAAACACATTTTATTAGCTAAAATGTATATTTATTGCCGCCAACGTTTCGGCTTGCTATACAAGCCATCTTCAGGGCTGTAAAAACATATATGGTATAACAATGGTAAGGACAAAAAAAAAAAAAAAAAAAAAAAAAAAAAAAAAAAAAAAAAAAAAAAAAAGGCTAGAAACATTAACATAAATATGAGTACCTATATGCTTGAAAATATAAATATAAATATATATATATGTATATATATATATATAGTATAATAATAGCAATATAAATAAATATACATGTATATGGTATCCAAGAGAATACAGTACAAGTGTCATAGTAACATACCTATTGAGAAGATTGAGAACTGTCCCGTTTCAAGAAGAGACATTTCTGAAGACTGGAAGGATGGGTCAGGGCTAGACTGTAGAGAATGGGGGGGAGGGGGTGGAGAGAAGTGGAGCTGGGAGTAAGGACAGGGGGTAAAGACCGCGGTAAAGATAAAGGACTTGCCGATGGATATTGCAGGTACAGGGAAGGATTGGGCCAGGGCTAGACAGGAGTAAAAATAAACTGAAAACCCTATATACCACACTCAAAGACCCCATCCCACAAGGAAATAGATCCAACGTCGTTTACCGAATTCCTTGCTCTACACCACACTGCAACAGCACTTACATTGGACAGACGAAGAACCGCATTCATAGCAGACACACAACACACAAATACAACATTAAGAACAGAGACATTAAAACCGCACTTTCTAGACACGCTATCACGGACGGACATAAATTTGATTTCCAGAACTTCTCCATCCTCTCCACTGAACCCAACCTTGAGAAGCGTCTCCTTTCTAAATCCATATATATCCATCTAGAAAACAATCCCGTCAATGACAAAATTGACAAAGAAGTCATCTCCTCAACCTATTCCGACATTTTCCATATCCTCAAAACCTCCCGTTAGGTAATCCCACCCGGTTCGTTGCCCTATTCCCACACACCGTCTGATCCTTCCCTGTACCTGCAATACCCATCGGCAAGTCCTTTATCTTTACCGCCGTCCCTCAGTCCTTACTCCCAGGTCGACTTCTCCCCACCCCCTCACCCCCATCCTCTCCTGTCTAGCCCTGGCCCAATCCTTCCCTGTACCTGCAATATCCATCGGCAAGTCCTTTATCTTTACCGCGGTCTTTACCCCCTGTCCTTACTCCCAGCTCCACTTCTCTCCACCCCCTCCCCCCATCCTCTCCTGTCTAGCCCTACCCCATCCTTCCAGTCTTCAGAAATATTCTCTTCTTGAAACGGGACAGTTCTCAATCTTCTCAATAGGTATGTTACTATGACACTTGTACTGTATTCTCTTGGATACCATATACATGTATATTTATTTATATTGCTATTATTATACTATATATATAAACATATATATACCATATATGTTTTTACAGCCCTGAAGATGGCTTGTATAGCAAGCCGAAACGTTGGCGGCAATAAATATACATTGTAGCTAATAAAATGTGTTTTATTGAATAAGAACACTGACCGAAACCCCGACGATCAACGCCTCCTACTTCCGAACGGTCGACCATATCTTCTCAATAAAATTCTTTGTCATTTTAAGTATCTTGTTTTACTAGCAAATTCGTTTTACTGTTATAATCAACTGTAAATATGTGCTTCATGGCGAATCAAATTCCATTCTGTCGTGGGTTAAATCTTTTTATAAAATAAGAAATAACGATAACTTCAGTTGGAGACTATGAGGAAGGTTATATAAATAGGAAAATTCATAACAACCTACGTCATCATGATTAGCCACTGCCATCATGATTACCACAGCCACTCCAAACTTATTACAAATACCTTTTACCGTTTCTTAGCTTATTTTACTACATTACTAATTTTACTGATAAATGCAATTTAAAACTAGAAACAACCAATTAAAAAGTGAGATAAAGAAAGAGAAAAAACATTTTAAAACAACAAAACAAACACTTTTTAAGTTTTAAGCGCTTATATCTCTCATTGACGTTGCCCCATCGAATATTGCTTCAGAACCTTTTAGCGCGGTTCCTCCCTCCCCCATAGGGAGGAACCCCGCTTATAAGGTTGATACAATGAAACAATCCAGAAGTGCCGACTAGAAAATTTCGCGTTTCAGAACCCCTAGAGACCGAAAATAACGGTGGTTCAAATTTGTATATATATATATTTGTATATATTTATATATATATATATATATATATATATATATATATATATATATACATGTATTTGTCTGTTCGCTCATTTCTGGCTTCCCTAATGGTCCGATTGTGATGAAATTTGGTACAAAAATCCGTCTTCCAATTTGAAAGGTCAAGTTCGTTAACCAGCAGAATCCGCCCACTGGAAGATGGCGTTTGGGGCGAAATTCGCGCAAAAAAAATCGTAACGCTTACGTTTTTGAGTTCATAAGCTTGTAAGTTCTCGCTTTATTGGCTTCTTGGGCTAGGAAAACGAATGAAACCATATTCAAGGCTAGCTTTAACCGTTTTCGAGAAAATTGGAAAAATAGTTTTTGAATACCGTTTTTGGTTTGGGTACTTAGAATCATGGGATTCAGTTGAAACATTTTCTGCATGTTCTACTTTTATTAAAACTAATATGTTGAAATTTTTATTACGTTTGGAGTATAGGGAGGGTTAGAATAAAATATTTTATTAACAGACATAAAAAGTTTTGGTAACTTTGTATACTTTCCTTAATATTTCGAAAAAGGTTGAGAATCTTGCGAAACGTAAGATTACCATTAGAAAGCTTACTAAATGCTCTACAAAAATGGTTCTAATGAAAGTTTTGATTAGGCGATGTTAATCGGAGAAAAAAGTGCTTAAACCTTTAATGTAATTGATTTCGCTTATTCGAACTGTTCTTTTTGTCTTTGATTTTGGTACTTAGAATCATGGGATTCAGTTGAAACATTTTCTGCATGTTCGAATTTCATCAACACTAATATGTTCAAAATTTGGTTATGTTTGGAGTAAAGAAAGGGTTAGAATAAAATATTTTATTAACAGACAAGAAAAGTTTTGGTAACTTTGTATACTTTCGTTAGTATCTCGAAAACCGTTTACAATCTTGGGAAGCAGAAGGTTACCATTCGAAAGCTTACTAAATGCTCTACATAAAAGGTTCTAAAGAAAGTTTTAATTAGGCGATGTCAATCGGGGAAATAAGTAATTAAAACTTTAAAGTAATTGATTTCGTTTATTCGACCAGTTCTATTTGACTGTTTTATTCGTTGTTATTTTTAAATTGCTTATAGTCGTATGATGTATTTGACAATAAAACAGATTAAGTAAAATAAGAAGATCAATTTATTGTTAAAAATGTAGCGTTCAAAGAGAGAGATCCCAAGGCTTTCCAAATGCCTCTGAGCGGAGGCCTTTCTGCCCGACTTATGGTATAGCTGACCCATATAGGTAAGATTGTAAATCATGACCTTTCAAGACTGGTTTGTTTGAGATTCCATTTGGATAGGTGTTTCGCTATTGATCGAAACAAAGTAATAACTGTTTCTATTCTATGCCTTCATAAACACTAGATATAAGAACGGAACCGCGCTAAGATGACGCAGTTCCTGCGAATCGGACTTTTTAGTAAGCATTCAAATGGTCACTTTCCACTTACCACGATTTCCTAACCGTTGTCGAGATATTTACGAAAAATGTATGAAGATCCGAAAACTTTTCATGTCTATTAATAAAATAATTTTTTTCGCATACTTCCTTAAATCCAAATATAACCAAAATTTAAACATCTTAGTTGGGATTAATTTCCAAGATGTAGAAAATATTTCAATTGAATCCCGCGATTCTAAGTACTCACAAAAAAATAATGACTTACAAAAACATTGATTCCACTTTTCTCAGAAACGGTTACAGATATCGCCTTAAAAAGGGTTTCATTCGTTTTCTTATGTTATGAAACCTATAAAACAAGTACCTGCAAGCATATGAACTCAAAAACGTAAGCGTTAAGATTTTTTTTTGCACGAATTTCGCCCCAAACACTATCTTCTAGTGGGTGGATTCTGCTGGTTAACGAACTTGACCTTTCAAATTAGACGACAGATTTTTGTACCAAATTTCGTCAAAATTAGACCATTTTTGGGCTTGCTAGAGAGCGAACATAGAAGCATATATATATATATATATATATATATATATATATATACAAATTTTAGCCACATATATTTTCGTGATCTATAGGGTCTGAAACGTGAAAGTTTCTAGTCGGCACTTCCGGATTGCGTCGTGAGGTCAACCTCATAAGCGGGTTCTCCCTATGGAGGTAGGGAGTAACCGCGCTAACAGATAATCCCTTCTTTATAATGTTGATTACACAGGCACACAAAACAAAAAAGTCCGACTCGCTTTTTTTTTTTTTTTTTTTTTTTTTTTTTTTTTTTTTTTTTTTTTTTTTTTTTTTTTTTTTTTTTTTTTTTTTACGGCGCATCTACATCTAGGCCATTAGCGCCGAAATCCAGGGTGTAGCGAGGAATTTTACCAGCGAGCCGTGGGATGATAAAATTCCTGCCGGAGGTTGAGAAGCGAACCCACTTATGAATCCAAGGCGCTAGGCATTAGACCACGGGAGACCCCGGTTCCTGTTCATATACCTATTCTCATTTGAAAAACATAGAATAGAAACAGATAATATTTTCCTCGGCTTTTGTTCAAAGGGTTTTATGGCTGGCTATACCTGGGGTCGGGTCCGCAAGACCCTAGAAACCTCTTCTACCGATACTTCATTTCTTACGTTTCAATGAATTGGAAAATATCAAAAATTTTCACATATTCCTGTGTTCTTTTACTATAGTAATAATTCTACAGATAAAATCAATTAAAAAATAAAATAAAAAAACCAACAGCATAAAGACAATTGAAAATATTCAAAATACGTCATCGAATCTTTTTCTCTTGGCAAGCTATATTTCTAACAATGAATTGTTTTTCTTATTTTGCCTAATCTGTTTTATTGTAAAATACATTATCCAACTATAAGCAATTAAAAAATAACAAGGAATAAAAACAGACAAAAAGAACAGTTCGAATAAGCAAAATCAATTACTTTAATGTTTTAAGCACATATTTCTCCGATTGACATCGCCTAATCAAAACTTTCATCAGAACCTTTTTTGTAGAGCATTTAGTAAGCTTTCTAATGGTATTCTTTCGTTTACCAAGATTCTCAACCTTTTTCGAGATATTAAGGAAAATATACAAAGTTACCAAAACGTTTTATGTCTGTTAATAAAATATTTTATTCTAACCCTTCCTTAACTCCAAACGTAACCAAAATTTTAACATATTAGTTTTAATGAAAGTAGAACATGCAGAAAATATTTCAACTGAATCCAATGATTCTAAGTACCCAAACCAAAAACGGTATTCAAAAGCTATTTTTCCAGTTTTCTCAAAAACGGTTAAAGCTATCGCCTTGAAAATGGTTTCATTCGTTTTCCTAGCCAAAGAAGCCTGTAAAACGAGTACTTACAAGCTTATGAACTCAAAAACGTAAGCGTTACGATTTTTTCTGCGCGAATTTCGCCCCAAACGCCATCTTCCAGTGGGCGGATTTTGCTGGTTAACGAACTTGACCTTTCAAATCGTGCGACAGATTTTTGTACCAAATTTCATCAAAACCAGACCATTAGGGAGGCCAGAAATCCGCGAACAGACAAATATATATATATATATATATATATATATATACAAATTTTAACCACCGTTATTTCCGGTCTCTAGGGGTTCTGAAACGCGAAATTTTCTAGTCGGCACTTCCGGATTGTTTCATTGTATCAACCTTATAAGCGGGGTTCCTCCCTATCGGGGAGGGAGGAACCGCGCTAAAAAGGGATATTTTACATGTATTCTTATGTATTTCGACACGCTGAATCCGAATCTAAGGTCCGTTTCACCCAATCGGTGCAAACTCAATGTCCTTTCAAGGACAAATATGTTTATTTTGCAAAAAAATGAATCTGCAGACAAGAATTCGATTTTCAAAGTGGATAAATTTATCCTTGAAATGATCTTGATTTTGCACCGATGGCCTTCAAATGCCCTTCAACCTGACGTGCTGGGTCGACACAGACTCCGATGGCCTTCAAATGCCCTTCAACCTGACGTGCTGGGTCGACACAGACTCCGATGGCCTTCAAATGCCCTTCAACCTGACGTGCTGGGTCGACACAGACTCCGATGGCCTTCAAATGCCCTTCAACCTGACGTGCTGGGTCGACACAGACTCCGATGACCTTCAAATGCCCTTCAACCTGACGTGCTGGGTCGACACAGACTCCGATGGCCTTCAAATGCCCTTCAACCTGACGTGCTGGGTCGACACAGACTCCGATGGCCTTCAAATGCCCTTCAACCTGACGTGCTGGGTCGACACAGACTCCGATGGCCTTCAAATGTCCTTCAGCCTGACGTGCTGGGTCGACACAGACTCCGATGGCCTTCAAATGCCCTTCAACCTGACGTGCTGGGTCGACACAGACTCCGATGGCCTTCAAATGCCCTTCAACCTGACGTGCTGGGTCGGCACAGACTCCGATGGCCTTCAAATGCCCTTCAACCTGACGTGCTGGGTCGACACAGACTCCGATGGCCTTCAAATGCCCTTCAACCTGACGTGCTGGTTCGACACAGACTCCGATGGCCTTCAAATGCCCTTCAACCTGACGTGCTGGGTCGACACAGACTCCAATGGCCTTCAAATGCCCTTCAACCTGACGTGCTGGGTCGACACAGACTCCGATGGCCTTCAAATGCCCTTCAACCTGACGTGCTGGGTCGACACAGACTCCGATGGCCTTCAAGTGCCCTTCAACCTGACGTGCTGGGTCGACACAGACTCCGATGGCCTTCAAATGCCCTTCAACCTGACGTGCTGGGTCGACACAGACTCCGGATTCGGATTCAGCACGTTTTTGAAAGAGACCAATTTATTTTTTTGTACCTTTTATGTTTTTGACAACATTTATAATATCTTTTGACGATATCTACTTAATATAATATATATTGATAACATGTTTGCGTTGACTGTTTCCAGGTGATCGAAGGTAACAAGAACACATACCTCGGCGCTAAGCGGGATTTGGACCCGCCGATTTGGGCCAGCAAGATCCGTTTCTTTCCCTACAGCTATCACAGGAGGACTGTTTGCATGAGAGTCGAGATATACGGCTGCTATTGGAATGGTAAGTAGCAAATCTTATTCATATAAATTGACTGTCTTGTGTGTCTGTGTGTTTATATATATATATATATATATATATATATATATATATATATATATATATATACGTGTATATATATATATATATATATATATATATATATATATATATATATAACAAACCAAATTGAAGCACTATTATTTTTGTGATCTATGAGCTCTAAAATAGTATGATTATCATGATCGTAAACTGCCAAAGTCTGTCGAGTACAATAGAACGATTGAATGTAGAGACTGCGGCATGCGGTAACAAGCAACTGGGAACGCATTAAAACGAATCCATCTGTCCAATACGGACGAGTAGGATAGCACGATCGTATGCAGATAGTTCGGCATGCGGCAACAAGCAACGGAGGACGTATCAACACGAATACATCTGCCCAGACCTATAGATTACGATAGAATGATCGTTTGCAGATATTGCGGCATACGGTAAGAACCAACCGGTAACGCATTGACACGAATACATCTGCCCAAGATTATTGAGTACAATAGAACGGCCGTAGGCAGAGACTGAGGCATAGGGTAACAAGCAACTGGGAACGCATTAACACGAATCCATCTGCCCAAGACTATCGAGTAAACTAGAACGATCGTACGCAGAGACTGCGGCATGCGATAACAAGCAACAGGAAACGCATTAACACGAATCGATCTGCCCAAGAATTACGAGTAAGATAGCACGATCGTACGCAGAGACTGCACCACTGCAACATACGGTAACAAGCTACGGGGGACGCATTAATCCGAATGCGTACTTCATTAGAAGATTCAATGAACAGGTCCTTTTTGTCGGGAATGTTTCCGGTTACTTGAAAACGTAGCTAGGGATTTCCTATGGAGTGAAAATGGGAAGGTTATAGATCCATTCTAGACTATAAACAACAAGTAGTGGCATAAAATAGAGATAGGAAGGATTCCGAAGTGACGTCAGAAGTGGAACGAAGATAACATTCATTTTGAACGAGGCACTAGAGATTTACATAAGCACTTTGCGGGGGAAACCCAGGAATATTCTATTTGCTTGGGGTGGCTAGAATTCGGAACGAGCCGCGAATCGTGTTGTAAGGTACAATCGCTCTTCCACGAAGTTCAACAACAAAGCGAATTGTTTAAAGGCTCATGGTTTTGGTTTTCGTTCGAATGGTTCCTGACAAAACCTCCAACGGATATTATAGCTTCAGAATGCGTACACAAAATTGGGAAAACAATTCAAGGATCAGAGAGGAAGTATCGAAACGTGTTTAAATTGTTTATCGGTGTGCGACACCAAGTGGAAGAGTTTTGCACTCTGTTTGTTTTGCACTGTTATTCGCAAGAACAGTCAGTACTAGATACCAAACTCCACATATTCATCCTCCACAGAATTTTGACTGTCCGTAGAATTCAACCTCCGTAGAATTTTGACTGTCCGTAGAATTCAACCTCCACAGAATTTTGACTGTCCGTAGAATTCAACCTCCGCAGAATTTTGACTGTCCGTAGAATTCAACCTCCACAGAATTTTGACTGTCCGTAGAATTCAACCTCCGCAGAATTTTGACTGTCCGTAGAATTCAACCTCCGTAGAATTTTGACTGTCCGTAGAATTCAACCTCCACAGAATTTTGACTGTCCGTAGAATTCAACCTCCGTAGAATTTTGACTGTCTGTAGAATTCAACCTCCACAGAATTTTGACTGTCCGTAGAATTCAACCTCCGCAGAATTTTGACTGTCCGTAGAATTCAACCTCCACAGAATTTTGACTGTCCGTAGAATTCAACCTCCACAGAATTTTGACTGTCCGTAGAATTCAACCTCCGCAGAATTTTGACTGTCCGTAGAATTCAACCTCCGCAGAATTTTGACTGTCCGTAGAATTCAACCTCCACAGAATTTTGACTGTCCATAGAATTCAACCTCCACAGAATTTTGACTGTCCGTAGAATTCAACCTCCGCAGAATTTTGACTGTCCGTAGAATTCAACCTCCGTAGAATTTTGACTGTCCGTAGAATTCAACCTCCACAGAATTTTGACTGTCCGTAGAATTCAACCTCCACAGAATTTTGACTGCCCGTAGAATTCAACCTCCGCTGAATTTTTGATTAAACGTTTATTCAATGAAATGGAAAGTCAAAAAATCACAATATCTTTCCTTAAAAAGCGATCCGATGATTTAATCAATACATTCAAGCTGATTGCAACATACTGAATCTAAATTTTAAACTTTATCTTAACTGGAGGCCTAGAGGCGTAAGTGCTTAGCACTCTCTTACAAGGGTTGTGGGTTGGATTCCCACTAAGGGTGGTGGCTTTTCTTTGGAAAAAAGAACCATCAGCCCTGTTCTGGTTAGAATAGATAACCCCTCCTAAGTTAATTATAATAAACGTTAAAATTTAAATAATGATCTATCTTACCTCGGGCGTGTTCAATAATGTTGGGCACAATTAATTTTGAGATTATTTATTTTTTATGTATATATATATTACAATTTTAACGTCCCATTAATAATAACATATATCGCAGTAATATTTCTAAAGTGACACAACTCAAAATAAAGCTCAAGTGAAAATGTGTCACTCTTGCCTATGTAGGGAGCATAGCATTAAGACAGGAAGGGTGACACAAGTTCCCTCTGGTGTGGAAGCTCTGAAGCTAGGTGCATATAGTTTTGATGGTTGATAAAGAAATATTTACCATGTCTTTCAAAGTCATAACTAAAAGACAACGATTTTTGAGTTGTCACTTTAGAAATACTAGTGGGATATTTTTAGAAGGATTTATCTACGGGTTACCATTCATATCTAGAAGAGATGGAAATAATTTATTATTACTCAAACAACCAGACCAATCTTCCGTTTTTTAACATAAAACGGATAATAATGATAATAAGATGAGAGATTTGAGGAAGCTTTAGATAAGGAAGTATTTAAAAGTAAACGACACGATAAGGAAGAAGTCGACAGTAAAGAAGAAAGGCAGAGGTCGTGGAGACGATTTGGAATCCCTCGGTCACGATATCCCCCTGTAGAAGCTTGAGGAGGATTTAAAGGCAGGCGTGTACGGGCGATTTACAGGTAGACATGACTTGGGGATTAGCTGAGGCTTAAGGTGAATTCTTAGGAATCGGCTATTCTACGTGTCGGACATCTTGCTTAGTGTTGAAAATGAACACCATGTCACAAAGATTGGCCTTCTCCCTCATGGGCGTATATAAGGGTAGGCCGAGGGGGCTGTAGCCCCCCCCCCTCCGAAATTTTGATTTTGTCGGTAAAAATGGGTCATACAACTCTTAAAAATAGATAAATAAGATCACTTAGTTTATAAAAAATATTTAATTTTTGGTTTAATAGCGTTATAGTTGGTTAAACGTTTCCAAGTTCTAAATTGTTAGTATTCCATACCTCGGAAATGGTTTCAGCCCCCTCCCCGAAATTTTCCAAGCATAACCCCCCTCCCCCCGCGAAATTATTTCCTATATAGGCCCATGTTCTCCCTATATGTAGGAAATCTCTGCCATGCCACAAGGACCGGTTTCCTTCCTATATGCATGACCCTTGTCTTTTTTTCAAAGCTTAAACGTTAGATTATAACAATATTAGTTGTACAATTGTCGCATTTCTGAAGATGGACAAATAGTCTAAAACGTTGCAATGAAGTAATAAAGGTGTATGAGAATCTATAGTTTCTTAGTTCATATAATCATATCCTTTAATCGCGGTCTCTCCCTTCCTCCATAGGGAGCAAACCCGCTTATGAGGTTGGCCCCGTCACGCAATCTGGAAGTGCCGACTATAAAATTTTACGTTTTTAACATTAGTTGAGTTGTGTTCATGACACTTGGACACACCGGACAAGTGGCGAGTGGGATCTGTGTAATCCAATGGTCCAATCCACACTGAAGTGTCGTGGCGGTGGTTATTGCCACCTCTATGTAATCCAATGGTCCAATCCACACTGAGGTGGCGATGGCGTGCCTGTGGGGCGTGGATTGGATCATTGGATTACATAGAGGTGGCAAAAACTACCGCCACGCCCGAACCAAGCCTGTCCCACTCGCCACTTGTGTCTGAATCGGGCTTGAGATTCTAGCATGATATCCATAGACCTGTAGCCCGGCGAAAACTTCTAAATTCCTGATCGCGGGTCGTAGCTTCGTGTGGGAGAGGGCCGCGAAGCTGGAGCACGTACTCCTAACTCGGTTATGAATTGGCCATGTCTCTTCTCCTGTTTCTCCCACTCAGGGAAGAAGTCTCCTAACGAATTTATGTCCGTGCTCTAGTCCTGACAAAGAAATGTTTATTGCTAGTGACGTTTACTTGAGAATCTCTTGGAGTTTCAGTGGCCCACTTTGTGTGTCCAGTAATCTCAGGTCACGCATCCCCGCCGCTGACTTCATTCGGCACAAATAATGAGGAATATTGGTGGGTGATTCTCTAATATGAATCGATCTTTAGAATCGAAATGAAAAGATCGAATCACAAAAAAAAATAGGCTAGTCCAGATCGATTCAAAAGTTCGATCTTCTAGGCTCACAAGATCCATCTTAGATATGGGTCTATCTTCGTTATGGGTCGATTTCTTGATTACTAACAATAACCTACGAAATTCGTATTTCAATTCGAGAATCGCCCATCAATACTGCGAATCGTCCTAAATAAGTCTATTTGAATACACTATAATATGAAAATATATCTCTAACCTAAAAGTAGACAAATTTAGAAGACTACTACTGTTACAACATATTAAAATATATGTGTATTATTACATACATATGTTTATCAAATGAGAAAAAATAGAATAAAATACTATTTACGAGCACAGTTTGAAACCTTCTTTTTAGCACTTTCCTCCGAAGGAAAGTAGCTATTGAGGTTGCACTCATGACGGAATTTTTGAAAAATTTCTTCAAATCTTTATCGATCCTACCTAGTAGACACCGAAAATGACCCTCGTTAAAATTTATATATATATACATATATATATATATATATATATATATATATATATATATATATATATATATATATATATTTTTAGATGGAACGGCATTTTTCTCCAGCGGTGGTACTCCTCCTCACTTGTTCCCGGAATATTTCGATGGATTCATCTCCATCTTCTTCAGCCAGGTACTTGTTTCTTCCTCGGTGGTAGCCAAGGAGTACCACCGCTGGAGAAAAATGCCGTTCCATCTAAAAATACTATCCCAGCGACGAAAAATAACATCAAACATATATATATATATGTCTGTTAACACGATAGCGGCCAGAGTTTTAGTTTTTTCTTCACAAAACTTGGTAAATAGCGTTCAATTAGCAAACGATTGAACGAGTTCGTTAACCACCAAAATCGGTCCACCGGGAGGGGGGGTTTACCCCGGACCGAAACACTAATCTGACTACGCCAGCCGTAGTTTTTGTTATATTTCAACGAAACTCGGTATTCGTTATGTTGATATAAAGAGAGAAATACGTTGTAAAAATAAACTAAATCGGTTTATTAGGAGGGAGGGGGTTTACTCCGGACCCATATTACCAATTTGCCACTAAAGGCCGTAATTTTTGTTACATTTCAACGAAACTCGGTATTCGTGGTGGTAATCAACAGAGAAAAATGGGTTGTAAAAATAAACTAAATCGGGTTATTTGGAGGGGGAGGGGGGGTTTACTCCGGACCTGAAGTACTAATATACTCATACCGGTCGTAATTTCTGCTGTATTGTAACGAAACGCGGTATACGTCGCGAGTATCTCATGAGAATGAAGTGTTGTAAAAATGAATTAAATCGGTTTATTGGAAAGGAGGGTTTACTTTAAACTCTGTTTCATTAGAATTATCCCGCCCGACGTAGGTTCCGAAAGCCGCCGCGAGGAGCGCTATCTCCCACTAGTGGGACTGTATCCTGTTCCTGCGTCAAATCAAAAGACGGAAAATGAAGTTTTTGTGTATTTATTAAGTAGTACAGTATCATGTATTAACATAACTCTGGAAGCAAATTATTTACAAAATTAATAATTGAACAGTTCTCATAAGAAATGTAAATGTAGCCTACACTAGAAAAATCCTGAGGAAAGTGCTTAGTTATGCAGCTCCTGCGTGACGGACTTTTATTATATTACCTTCTTCCCTCTAGTTGGAGAAAGGGAAGGTATTGAGTCATTATAATGTTATTATGGAGGCCCGGTGGCCGTGAGTGTTAAGGCATGAGCACTTAACACTCCGTGCCAAAGGTCGTGGGTTCGATTCCCACTATGGGGTGGTGGCTTTTCTTTAGAAAAAAGAATAGGCATCAGCCCAGTCCTGGCTAGGAAAGGATGGTAACCTATAGATAAACCGTCCTAAAATTCGTAGTTAATAATAATGAACGTTAAACATAATAATGTTATTGTTGTATTAAAAGCCTATTACTTATAATAGAAAACCATTTAAAACAAAGAAAAACTTCTTGAGAGATGTGGCCAACCAATATGGCCACCAATGGGTTTGTTTTCGTGATAGGTTTTTTCCAAGACATCCCCTCCTTCTTTGAAAGATTGTTTCAAATCGCCTGTCTCTATTGAGTAATAATCCTGCCGATTTCAAACCAAATAAATAGAGAATTTATTTGGTTTCTTGAGAAGAGGTTTCTTGCTGATATATTTGAAGGGGTTGGGAGAAAATAGTGCCAAGCAACATTTTCAACAAAACTTAGCTGTAGCTGCTATATGTTGGATATTATGTGGGACTATCAGTCTATGATGCAAATGCTACTAAAATATGACTACAAGCTCTGTATGCTACTTAATTTTGTTACCCCTAACCATTTCAACTGAAAGCAGCTACAGTTAAGTTTTGTTCAAAATGTTGCTGGGCACTATTTTGCCTGGACCCCTTCAATTGTAAGTAATTGCACACACTAAAATATATAGGCTTTTACTGGCTACAAATGTTAGGGTCAATGTACGCCTCGACAAACATGAACGTAGAAAATACAATTTGTTTATGATTTTCTACGTTCATGTTTGTTGAGATTCGATATCCTATAAAGAGCATCACATTTTATTCTGCCTCTTTGAGGCGCATCACCGTTTCCTTGCGTCTGTCAAAATGACTCTAATTCTTGAAATCTTTCTTTTCCAGATGGTATCGTGTCCTATTCCATGCCACAAGGCGACAAACGGAGTGCGTCCTGGGAATTCTATGACGCCACCTACGACGGGCATTGGGACCAGGAACTTCAGCGTGGTTTGGGACAGCTCACTGACGGCAAAGTAGGTCCGGAGAACTTCAAGGCTGGATATGACTATGGAAGAGGTACCTTTACAGAAATATATATATATATATATATATATATATATATATATATATATATATATAAAATGTCATATGCGTATGAGTGTGTGAGAAAGGATTCCTTACCACCTAATAGTTTTCTTAAAGTAAAATTCGACTTTTTCTAAAGCAAGTGTCACGATAAAAGAAATTCATTGCAAAAATAATAAATCCTTGAGCGAAATAATGTCTTATGTCGCTCAAGGTGTAGCGACGTTAGCCCAAAATCAACTCTTTTCCAATACCTGCGTTGATCAAAAACCTACGTAAGTCCAGAAGCTAGATAAGTTCAAAAGCTACACAAGTCCAAAATAGACAGTAAAAAACCGATGTATGCCCAAAACTGACCTTAGAACAAAACCGACGTATGTCCAAAACCAACGTATGCCCAACAAAGACCTTAGAACAAAACCGACTTATATCTAAAAACGACCTTAGAAAAAATCGACGTGTATGCAAAACCGATCTTAGACCAAAACCAACGTTTGTCGAAATCTCACCTTAGAACAAAACCGACGTATGTCTAAAAACGACCTTAGAAAAAAACCGACGTATATACAAAACCGACCTTAGACCAAAACCGACATATGCCAAAAATTGACCTAAGGACGAAACCAACATATGTCCAAACCCGACCTCAGAGGTAAACCAAACTATGTCCAAAACCGTCATAGGCTTAATCTCATTATTTCTTCCTAGGGTGGATATTTTTGGGATTCCTTGTCGAGGTTAATAAAACTACTGGACTCGTGTGATGTTCATTTATATAACTACATAAGTAAGTAGTAATGTTTGAAGGAATAATAACATTCGTAGATTGAATATTGGTTTGGGTATTGCGAAGGTTTGAAAGGTTTGGACAGAGAGAGTAACCAATCGGTCGAAATGGGTCCATAAATATTTTTGACGGACGGACCCCTTCGAGTAAAAAACAATAAAACAAATCCCAGAGGGCGAACACATGTGGCTCCCACCCCCCTCGGAGTTCATTTGAATATGGCCTAGTAGTGCTAGTCATCGGATCAGCTGTGCATGTAAATATGTGTGAGTGTGTTGGCGCACATCTGCCCGCGTCTAGCTTCCATCTGCCACACCCAAATCTCCAGTACTTGTCTAAACTAGACAATACATCCAGTATTTATTGTTATTGGTTTTATTTCTCTAAGGTTTACTTCTTCAAAACAAATTAACAATGCAAAGTATTTCAGTTTGAAATTTTACTGAATTAGACTAAATCTACCAAAGACCGGACGTTATTGATAGCAATTGAAACGACCAACCAAAAAATATTGATCTTTTCTGACTCGCTGTCAGCTCTTCACAGTGTTAACAGAGTTAAATTCTAAAGCCAGTCAATGAATAAAATACAACATTGTTTAACAACACACAGCACGAACAAAAAAAACGACTTTCCTCTGGACACCAGCCCACTCGGAACAGTGGGGAATGAAACAGCCAAAGCGGCAGTAGAAACTTCGACCACTCGTGTGCTGCACGTCAACGAAGAAATTGATATGAGGGTATGGTTGCATTGTAGGGTCAGGAACAAGCTCAAAAGAGTCAAAACCACATGAAAGGTATGGAGAAGTGCACAAATAGGAGATCGAAGGGAGGAAGTGGTAATAACATGACTTGGAATAGGCCATAGTCATATGACACATATCCATCTCATTAAAAGAGAACCTCCACCTCTATGTGATTCATGTTCTCATGTTTTAACGATATAGTCATATAATAGAGGAATGCCCGGAACATGAAACAAGATACAGGCAGCTAAATATACCTAGGAATGTACCAGAAGCTCTTAAAAATTTTCAGCAAGCTATAGACAGAATGGGGGGGGCGAGGTTAGCTCAGTGGTAGAGCACTGGACTAATAAGTTGGAGGACCTGAGTTCAAATCCCGAGCAAGCACTAAAGATTTTTTCTTCTACTGTCTTCGTTCATGGGTTGAATTCGGCCTCCCTGACCGTCCCTAGGCCAACCCAGCCTTTAATTAATTTAATAATGGGTACCTTGGGTGCTAATGACTCTAGCAGTCGAAGCAGTCAAGGGGAAAATCAGGCGGCCGGAGCATAGTACTGACCATACTATCTCCCTAGTGTGCCGTTGGTCATGAATCAGATACCTCTATAGTATCTGCCCCTCAGGGCCCTCGTGGCCTGTTACGGGACTGATTTTTATAGACAGAATGATAAAGTCCTAAAAACCTCTGGCATATATAAAATGCTGTAATCTTCTATTTATATAAACATCACGTGTCTGTTTATCTGTCTGTTTGTTCCTTATACAAACCCACATCGTTTGACCGATTTTTATCAAACTTGGCACGCAGGTAGATCTTGATAAGGGGAGTGTCATAGGCTAGGTCGAAAAAGTTTACCAGCTGTGTGTCTTTATGTTTCTTCCTTATACAAATTCACACCGTTTGACCGATTTTGGCGTAACTTGGTAAACAGTTAGATCTTGATACGGGGAGTGTCATACGCTAAGTCAAATTTGTCTATCAGCTGTCTGCCTGTATGTTTGTTTCTTTACAAATCCAAACTGGTGTAGCATAGCACGCCGGGGAAAAGCTAGTCATGAATAAATAACACAATAAAATATAAAAAGTAAGATAGAATAATAAATAAATAAAATAAGCACTCGTTGCAAGCGGAATTGGATTTTAAATGTGCACAACACAAACGCAAATGGGAAACAGACATAAGTAAATCATAGGAAGTAACGACCATGCAGTTTCTCGAGCAAATAAATTTGCACTTCCAACCCAAAGACCGGAATCGACGAAAATTTCCGAAGTGACACTCTGAAGATTAAGGTGTCCAGATCAAAGGGAAGAAGCCATCAAATAGCTGGGGAAATATCGCAGAGACTATAACTCACTGCGGGAACACTGACAAGCATCATCATCATCAAAGGACTCTGACATCCGCTGAATGCTTTAGTGCCTCTAGGAGCCGCTAGATGTCGCTAGTAATGGTCTCCGGTCCTTTACTCCCTGCTCCTATTATCTCGTTATGGGTCTAAAATAGTTTTTGAATATCTGCGAGGAGAAATATCTTGAACTGAAAAACGTGTCTGTACACCTAATCATGAGTTAAGACATCCCGTATAGTGCAGCTAGTCCTTCTTACAATCCATGTATATATATATATATATATATATATATATATATATATATATATATATAATTAAAGAAAGAACACTTTATTAAAAAAAATTAAAGTGAGGCTGCCCAAATTAATGGGGTTGATAAACCACAGAGCTCAACCATCAGTCATGGGATAAAAATGGTTCTTTTTGCTAAGACCACATCCAGTTACGTGTGAAGTATCTGTAGTGATTATAACAGTGATTCAGCGCACGCGCTTAACTCATTAGCTATTCCTGTGTGCAATTCGATTGGTTCTTGCTGGTAGTAAAGTAATCTTTAACACTCCAGTCAATCCAACTCGCGAAATGTAATAGACTTCTATTCATTTTAGCGAGTTGGATTAACTAGAGTTCTGGTATCTTCTTGAGCGAGCTTAAACGCATAGCACGTATACCCAAAATGCGAAATAAATATAAAATATTAATATCTTATAGAACCACCGGATAAAAATATCGGTGAGGAGGCCACTAAACTTCACAATTACAATTGACTTTTATAATATTAACCTTTTCAGCGCGGTTACTCCCTATCTCCATAGGGAGAACCCGCTTATGAGGTTGACCTCACGGCGACATCCGGACGTGCCGACTAGAAACTTTCTCGTTTCAGATCACGAAAATATAGCTGGTTCAAATTTGTATATATATATATATATATATATATATATATATATGTGTGTGTGTGTGTATATATATATTTATATATATGCTTGTCTGTTCGCGCTCCTGACGGCTCAAAAATGGTCCGATTTTAATGAAATTTGGTACAAAAATCTGTCTTCCAATTTGAAAGGTCAAGTTCGTTAGCCAGCAGAATCCGCCCAAAGGAAGATGGCGTTTGGGGTGAAATTCGCGCAAAAAAAATCGTAACGCTTAGGTTTTTAAGTTCATATGCTTCCAGGTACTTCTTTTATAGGTTTCTTAACATAGGAAAACGAATGAAACCATTTTTACGGCGATATCTGTAACCGTTTTTGAGAAAAGTGGAATCAATGTTTTCGCATGTCATTATTTTATTGTGGGTACTTAAAATCGTGGGATTCAATTGAAAATTTTTCTACATCTTGGAAATTAATTCCAACTGAGATGTTTAATTTTTGGTTATATTTGGAAAAAAAAAATATTTTATTAATAGACATAAAAAGTTTTCGGATCTTCATACATTTTTCGTAAATATCTCGATAACGGTTGGGAAATCGTGGTAAGTGGAAGGCAACCATTCGAATGCTTACTAAGTTCTCTACAAAAAAGGTTCTGAAGCATTATTCGATTGGACAACGTCAATCAGAGATATAAGCGCTTAAAACTTAAAAAGTCCATTTAAATTATTAAAATCTACTCCACTTCTTCAAGATATACGGACCCGCGCTAAGATGACGCAGTTCCTGCGAGTCGGACTTTTATTAATAAATATTGCTTTCTGAAATATATTGTGCTTATTTTCATTTATGTTTTAGAAGCCTAAAGTATTACTTACATACAAATTGTATTAAAGTATTACTTAAATACAAGTTATCTAAGGTTCAGTTCAGTCAAAAAAAATTTACTTTCTAAGTGATTGCAGTGATTTTATATACCACATTAACTTTTGATTACTATATTCATATAATATGGTTTCTAACCTTAGATAACCTGTAAGGAAGTAAGATATAACCTGTTAAAACCTGTAAGCTAATCTGTAAGTACCAAAATCACTGTTTAAAATCACGACAGATAGTTCAAAGTAACTGGATGTGGTCTTCGCCAAAATACCCATAAAAATGTAGCCATCGGCCATAGCCAAGTTGAATGCACTGGTTGCCGTCAATCACCGAAATTAAGCAACGTCGGGCGTAACCACTACCTGAATGGGTGACCGACCACGTGCTGTTGGCATTAGTAAAACGGGTGGCAACCTGTAGGTAGACCGGTGTTAATAGCCCAATAGTTGATACACCGTTAAACAAAAAATAAATAAAAATATAGCAGAATTGTCCCAAAAACAATGATTGTTAGATTTTTTGTCTGTGCGTTTGTGCACGCTAATCTCAAAAACGACTTTTCCGATTTAGATGCAGTTTTCACTAATATATTGTTGCAGTTTTCACTAATAATATAAAGTCCGACTCGCAGGAACTGCCTCATCTTAGCGCGGTTCCGTTCTTATCCCTAGTCTAATTTGGAAAGATTAAAATAGAAGCAGTTATTATTTTGTTGAGAGGAGATCGTTGACCGTTGATGATGCAAGGTAGGGATTGTCCGGGTTAGGTCACTGCTACTTAATAATACATACCCCATATGTTTATGTATGTGGGCATATATATGTACATATGTGTGCGTGTATATGTGTATGTGTATATGCATATATATAAATATATATATATTATATATGTATATATATATATATATATATATATATATATATATATATATATATGTTAGGTATATTTACATAGATATGTGCATATATTAGTGTTAAATATGTCCTACTTGTATTTACAGCCCTGATGAAGGCTTGAAGTTCAACTTATCCAACTATAAGCAATTAAAAAATAACAAGGAATAAAAACAGACAAAAAGAACAGTTCGAATAAGCAAAATCAATTACTTTAATGTTTTAAGCACTTATTTCTCCGATTGACATCGCCTAATCAAAACTTTCATCAGAACCTTTTTTGTAGAGCATTTAGTAAGCTTTCTAACGGTATTCCTTCGTTTACCAAGATTCTCAACCTTTTTCGAGATATTAAGGAAAATATACAAAGTTACCAAAACTTTTTATGTCTGTTAATAAAATATTTTATTCTAACCCTTCCTTAACTCCAAACGTAACCAAAATTTCAACATATTAGTTTTAATGAAAGTAGAACATGCAGAAAATATTTCAACTGAATCCAATGATTCTAAGTACCCAAACCAAAAACGGTATTCAAAAACTATTTTTCCAATTTTCTCAAAAACGGTTAAAGCTATCTCCTTGAAAATGGTTTCATTCGTTTTCCTAGCCAAAGAAGCATATAAAACGAGTACTTACAAGCTTATGAACTCAAAAACGTAAGCGTTACGATTTTTTTGCGCGAATTTCGCCCCAAACGCCATCTTCCAGTGGGCGGATTTTGCTGGTTAACGAACTTGACCTTTCAAATCGGGCGACAGATTTTTGTACCAAATTTCATCAAAATCAGACCATTAGGGAGGCCAGAAATCCGCGAACAGACAAATATATATATATATATATATATATATATATATATATATATATATATATATATATATACAAATTTGAACCACCGTTATTTTCGGTCTCTAGGGGTTCCGAAACGCGAAAATTTCTAGTCGGCACTTCCGGATTGTTTCATTGTATCAACCCTATAAGCGGGGTTCCTCCCTGTGGGGGAGGGAGGAACCGCGCTAAAAATAAATAAAAATATAGCAGAATAGTCCCAAAAACAATGATTGTTAGATTTTTTTTTTGTCTGTGCGTTTGTGCACGCTAATCACAAAAACGACTTTTCCGATTTAGATGCAGTTTTCACTAATATATTGTGGTAAGCTTCACTTAATATTTAGTGTTTATTTCATGCCAATCGGTTTATAAATAAAAAAGTCCGTCACGCAGGAGCTGCATAACTAAGCAATTTCCTCAGAATTTGGGTAGTTTAGACTGCTTTCCAGAACAATTTGCTTAAAATATCCTACATAAATAAAATAAAAACATGAATAGTTCTCTTTTAATTTTGTAATGAGTAACTGATCAATTATTAATTTGCTTCCAGAGTTATGTTTACACATGGTAGTATTACTACACTACGTAATAAATACTAAAAAACCTCATATTATCGTATTTTGATCTAACGCAGGAACAGGATACAGGAACAGGATAGTGGTAGAAAGCGCTCCTTGCGGCGGCTTTGTGAACCAACGTCTGGCGGGCTTTTCTATTGAAATATATTACAAAGTAAACCCCCCTTTCCGATTGACCGATTCAGCTCATTTTTACAACACTTCTTTCTCAAGAGTTACCCACGATGTATACCGCGTTTCGTTACAATACAGCAGAAATTACGACCGGTATGAGTATATTAGTAATTTGGGTCCGGAGTAAACCCCCCCCCCCCTCCTAATGAACCGATTTAGTTTATTTTTACAACACATATTTACCTGTAGATTACCACTACGAATACCGAGTTTCGTCGAAATATACCAAAAATCACGGCTGGTAGTGGCGAATTGGTGTTTTGGGTTCGGGGTAAACCCCCCCTTCCGGTGGACCGACTTTGGTGGTTAACGAACTCGTTCAATCGTTTGCTAATTGAATGCTATATACCAAGTTTCGTGACATAAAACAAAAACTCTGGCCGCTATCGTGTTAACAGACACATATATATATATATATATATATATATATATATATATATATATATATAGATATAGATATATATAAATTTCAACGGGGGTCATTTTCGGTGTCTACTAGGTAGGATCGATAAAGATTTGAAGAAACTTTTCAAAAATTCCGTCATGAGTCCAACCTCAATAGCTACTTTCCTTCGGAGGAAAGTGCTAAAAGCTAAGCCACTGTAAAGATTCACATTTCGCATCGCGGAGGCTAGTGACGTCAGAGTTGCATTCGATAACATTGACTGTTTGCACTTTTGGGTAATTCATTTTAGTTAATTTCTGTCTGACTTTTTTGCAGTATATTTTGCCTCGGATTCCTCCATTACAAACAATTTTACAATTAGTTTAAACGTCGAGTCTAGTTCCAAGTGAGCCTATGTTTTGCGATAAAAATTAATTAAGCCCAAGATCAGACGCTAAACGTTTTGGGTGTGGATCTAAATATTAGCTGTTTTTCGCACGGTCAGATTTATGTGGCTCTGTCAGATGTTAGCAATCCCAGCAGCCTGTATGCTTTGATTCCCGATGGCTATACGTCAAATATCGTCTATAGGGAAGCATTACTGTGAAGTCGATTTTTTTAAATTAAATACCCAAGCGACTGTCTTTGTAATCCGTAACAAACCAAAACATATATCCAAAAAATGGTGCTCTAAGTCACTATTCCTCACGGACTAAGTCACGGGCACAGCTATTATAAACATACAATATATATATATATATATATATATATATATATATATATATATATATATATATATATACCAAAGTGCAGCCGAAACGTCCAATATAGATTTCTGCGTGAAGATCTAACGTTTTTTTCTCATAGCCGAATTCCAACCATCCCTTGACTTCGTATCACCGGAACGGGTAACTATCTCCATATCCATTATGAATTCTCCGTGAACGTGACAACGCGCACCAAAAGAAGCGAAAACACTCATCAAACAACATTTAACCATGGTCACCTAACTGTCTTCTTGGTCTGCATCCCTCCCCCCTAGTCATTTTTTAGTGCTGAAGAAGGCTGCCAAAGTGCAGCCGAAACGTCTAATTTAGATTTCTGCCTGAAGATCTGACGTTTTATATATATATTCATAGTCCGTTCGCTCTCAGAGAGATAAACAAGTTTCCCATTTGGTGAAATTTTGTACAAAAATCATAAGATCAAGCTCATAAACCTACAGAATCCGATCACCGAAACATTATTTTATCGGCAAAATTCCAAAGGATTGAGATTAGTTTCAGTGCATTGTACAGACAACTCGTTGGAATATATGTGAACATTTTTTTAAAAACTAAAATTATGTGCCAATATAATAGATAAGTAGCTAAACCTTGAAAATAAATTGTTAATTTCTATTTCAAGCTTGTCACTTGGGATATAAAGGTTATTGCAAAGCGCTAATATGGTGTAGTTCCTGAGACTCGGACATTTTGTTTGACAAAAAATCTACTACATATTTGTCAAATACCACTCACTCACTCACTGACCTATCATCGCCCAGCCCAAACCACTCGACAGAAAAATCTGAAATTTTCCATGGACACTCTCTTTAGGACGTAAACACTCGCTAAGAAAGGATTTTTTGATATTCAGATTTTTAAGTATTTTTAGGGGGGTTTGAATGTTTAGTTGGTTAGAGCAGGCAAGCCTAGGCAGCTAGGACGATAACAGGTCAGTTGTTACTGTACTGTATCTGTTTCATAATATTTTTTTTTCATTTGCGGTTCATTTCAACTATAATGGCAGACCTTGAATTACTAGAAATAAACTGTGATTTTGTCCTTCAAAGAGTTTACGCTATACCCGGTGATGTTCCATCCGAGGTAATAATATCCCCAACCCTTCCAATATAATGGGTGTTTCCAAATGACATCTTGGAAACATAAATTTTAAATTTTAACGTACATTTATTTTGACAACGAATTTTAACCTAAACCGGTTAAACTCCTGTTACTGCTAACCTATAGATAACGGGTTATCTCTAGGTAATCTGTTTCTTGACACTGGTCCGTAGCGCCCAAGTGTCAAGAAACATTATACTTTGATTACATATCAATTGATGAACATATAGTATGACGGGGACCGTGCTATAATAGACTGCACAAAATTATGTTGTAGCGTTAATTTTGATGATACATTATTTAACGCAATAAAATAACAGTAGTATTCAGCTAATATTTAATATTTGCAAATATATATATATCAACTTTTAAAATAGGAATGAAGTATGTAATAAGTTTTTGTGTTTTTTCAGGTGTTGGCTGGGTTGGATGGAGGAACGACACCAGAACGAATCAATATGTGGAAATAAAATTCGAGTTCGACAAAGTTCGAGAGTTCAACTCCGTCCATATATTCTGCAATAACGAATTCACAAGAGATGTACAAGTATGTACAATAATTATATATAATCACATTCTAAATTAATTATTTGGTAAAAATGCAGTTTCACGCCCTCCAAACCGATTTCTTTCAAATTTTGTACAATAACGTATTTTGATACACTAAACACGAATACCATAAAAAAAAAAAAAAACCTTCGCATTTAACTAGGAAAAAAGTATTTAAGCACTTAAGTTCACTGTTATGCAGGTTATGAGAGCTAATGTAAACAACTAAATTTGAGACGACTTTAAGGCATACATGACTTTAAGGCATAAATGACGACTTTAAGGCATACATGCTATGCGTTTCCGCTCGCTACGCTCGCTCAAGAAGATAACAAAACCTCAGTCAATTCAACTGGCTAAAATTAATAGAATATAATATTAAGCACTAAAGTTAGGAAGGTTATAAAACTAGGCGTCATCAGCGTATTTGTAAACACGCGCATGCGCAGATATGTAACATTGGGAAACAGAGAACTCTCATTTGAAATGTTCAGAAACCATTTATTCGAAAATATTGTTAATTTTAAGAGCATACACTGTATGCACTGTAATAGCCTATGTATTTGCACTGCACTCAATATAGCGACAAACTAGTCTGTAGTAAAGAAGTCCGTCACGTAGGAGCTGCATAACTAAGCACTTTCCTCAGAATTTGGGTAGTGTAGACTGCTTTCCAGAACAATTTGCTTAAAATTTCCTACATAAATAAAATAAAAACATGAATAGTTCTCTTTTAAATTTGTAATGAGTAACTGATCAATTATTAATTTGCTTCCAGAGTTATGTTTACACATGGTACCTACTACACTACGTAATAAATACAAAAAAACCTCATATCATCGTATTTTGATCTAACGCAGGAACAGGATACAGTCACTCTAGTGGTAGATAGCGCTCCTTGCGGAGGCTTTGTGAGCCTACGTCTGGCGGGCTTTTCTATTGAAATATATTACAAATTAAACCCCCGCTTTCCGATTGACCGATTCAGCTCATTTTTACAACACTGCTTTCTCATGAGTTACCCACGACGTATACCGCGTTTCGTTACAATACAGCAGAAGTTACGACCGGTATGAGTATAATAGGAATTTGGGTCCGGAGTAAACCCCCCCCCTTCTAATGAACCGATTCAGTTTATTTTTACAACACATATTTACCTGTAGATTACCACTACGAATACCGAGTTTCGTCGAAATATACCAAAAATCACGGCTGGTAGTGGCGAATTGGTATTGTGGGTCCGGAGTAAACCCCCCCTTCTAATGAACCGATTTAGTTCATTTTTATATCTCAATTTCCTCTCTATATTAACACAACGAATACCAAGTTTCGTTGAAATATAACAAATATTACGGCTGACATAGTCAAATTAGTGTTATGGGTTCGGGGTAAACCCCCCCTTCTGGTGGACCGACTTTGGTGGTTAACGAACTCGTTCAATCGTTTGCTAATTGAATGCTATATACCAAGTTTCGTGACGAAAAAACAAAAACTCTGCCCGCTATCGTGTTAACAGATATATATATATATATATATATATATATATATATATATATATATATATATATATATATATAAATTTTAACGGGGGTCATTTTCGGTGTCTACTAGGTAGGATCGATAAAGATTTGAAGAAATTTTTCAAAAATTCCGTCATGAGTCCAACCTCAATAGCTACTTTCCTTCGGAGGAAAGTGCTAAAAGAAGAGATGAAAGAAAAACTGCGCGAGTGCAACTACAAGTTAAGCACTGCGGGGTGAAGTGATTGGCAAGAGACTGCCTTATATTGTGCTGAAGCACATTTGAAGGCTTTTAGCAAAAAGAAGAACTGTTGGTTTTATAAAGCCAACCGCAGATGTGGGTGAGGGGTTAATACTGAACGACTGGGAATCGTTCGTATTGTCGCAGATGTGGGTGAGGGGTTAATACTGAACGACTGGGAATCGTTCGTATTGTCGCAGATGTGGGTGAGGGGTTAATACTGAACGACTGGGAATCGTTCGTATTGTCGCAGATGTGGGTGAGGGGTTAATACTGAACGACTGGGAATCGTTCGTATTGTCGCAGATGTGGGTGAGGGGTTAATACTGAACGACTGGGAATCGTTCGTATTGTCGCAGATGTGGGTGAGGGGTTAATACTGAACGACTGGGAATCGTTCGTATTGTCGCAGATGTGGGTGAGGGGTTAATACTGAACGACTGGGAATCGTTCGTATTGTCGCAGATGTGGGTGAGGGGTTAATACTGAACGACTGGGAATCGTTCGTATTGTCGCAGATGTGGGTGAGGGGTTAATACTGAACGACTGGGAATCGTTCGTATTGTCGCAGATGTGGGTGAGGGGTTAATACTGAACGACTGGGAATCGTTCGTATTGTCGCAGATGTGGGTGAGGGGTTAATACTGAACGACTGGGAATCGTTCGTATTGTCGCAGATGTGGGTGAGGGGTTAATACTGAACGACTGGGAATCGTTCGTATTGTCGCAGATGTGGGTGAGGGGTTAATACTGAACGACTGGGAATCGTTCGTATTGTCGCAAATGTTTAGTTGAAAGAAGAAATCGAAAAATAGAGTGATAGTTAAAAACTTATAAACTAATACCTAAGAATAAACTTAACCTAAAGTACCTAAAAAACAAACCAAAAAAAAAAAAAAAAAAAAAAAAATACGAAGGCCCTGAGGGGCAGTTACTATAGAGGTATCTGATTCATGAGCATGCGGCAAACTAGAAAGATAGTGTGGTCAGTACTATGCTCCGGCCGCCGGATTTTCCCCTTGGCTGCTTCGAGTGCTAGAGTCACTTTAATAAATTAATTAAAGGCTGGGTTGACCTAGGGAC
This sequence comes from Gonocerus acuteangulatus, assembly GCA_946811695.1. Classification (NCBI taxonomy): domain Eukaryota; kingdom Metazoa; phylum Arthropoda; class Insecta; order Hemiptera; family Coreidae; genus Gonocerus; species Gonocerus acuteangulatus. The sequence goes on from OX328130.1 coordinate 8,214,860, forward strand.
AAAGTCAACCCATGAACGAAGACACTAGAAGAAAAATCCTTTGGTGTTTGCTCGGGATTTGAGCTCAGGTCCTCCAACTTATTAGTCCAGTGCTCTACCACTGAGCTAACCACGCACCCAAAAGAATTATAACTGCATGTATTTATATTTTGAATCTGTTTGAAATGTCCAATAAGAGTAAGTGTTAGGAGGGCAGAATGGAGAAAATTGATTGGTCGCCCCTGGAGGGTTGGTGAACATTCGACCAATAGGAAGAGCAGATAATGGACCAAATCCCATTTCCAGATAAGCCAATCAAATTGCCTCTTATTGAATCAAGCCGACACTCCTGAGTCAATTGGTTTTTCCATCAAGCAGATAGGCATATTCGATTGTTCTGAATTATGGCGGATTATTGTTTCATTTCTGTATGTATGCTGTAATCCGATTGGTCAAACAGAGACCTTCTTGTATAGTCTTCATTTTCATTGGCCTAAAACACTCACCAAGCAAAATCCGTCCACCGAAACATGGTTTTTGGAGCGAAATTTGCGCGAAAAAATAGTTACACTTACATCATAAGCTTGCAGGTACTCGTTGTATAGGCTTCTTGGGCTAGTAAAACGAATGAAGCCATTTTTAAGGCAAAAACAGTTTTTGAGAAAAGTGGAAAAATAGTTGTTGATCCAGTTTATTTTTTTTTGTTGTTTTTTATTTTTTTAAGGCGCTTAACGTCTAGGTTACCAGCGCCTGGATTCTTTTGATTCCAGTTTATGGTTTAGTTACTTAGAATGAAAGAATTCAGTTAAAATATTTTCTGCATGTTTGAAATTCATATAAACAAAGATGTTTAAATTTTGGTTACGTTTGGAGTTAAGGAAGGATTAGAATAAAATATTTTATTTATAGACATGAAAAGTTTTGGGAACTTCGTATATTTTTTTTTTAATATATCGAAAAAGGTTTGGTGATCTTGGTAAGGGGAAGGTTACCAGTCAAACACTAAATGCTCTACAAAAAATATTCTGAAGCTATTTTCGATTAGGCGATGTCAATCGGAGAAATAAGCGCTTAAAACTTTGTAGTAATTGATTTCGTTTATTCGAACGGTTCTTTTTTTCTGTTTTTATTTCTTGTTATGTTTTAACTGCTTATACTAGGAGAATGTATTTCACAATAAAACAGGACAAGAAAAAAATAAGAAAAAAAATGTATTGTTAGAAATATACCTTTATGCTGTTGGTTTCAGTTTTTTAATTAGTTTAAATTGGATTTATTTGTAGAATTAGACTATAGTAGAAGAACACAAGAAAATGTGAAAAATGTTGATTGTTTTAATGCATTGAACCGTGTGAAAAAGGTATCTCTAGGAATGGATTATGGGGACTGGCGGACTCGGCCAGGTAAAGCCATAAACCCGCTTGAAGAATGGTCGAACCAAGATAATAACTGTTTCTACTGTAATCTTTCCAAATGAGACTAGGGATAAGAACGGAACCGCGCTAAGATAACGCAGTTCCTGTGAGTCGGACTTTTGTACGTATATTGTATTATTTTTGTATATATAATGTTACCTATCTGCTTTTTGGGGGCAGCAATAATATCATTATGTAGAGGAGAGGAAGAAGATGTATTTATCTCAAAATATCAATTTTTGGACTGGTCTGGTTTTTGTAATGAAGCCTTCACTTTAAGAAAAATGAGAAAATGAAGAATTGATCGGTGGAAAGACAACCCCCCTCCCCCCCCCTGAAGGGTTGAAGGGTGTCAAGTGTTCTAAATAAAATAAAGGATTCCCTCAAGGTCTTCGATTTGGTTCGCTTCTCTTTAATTTATGCTAAAACCTCTTGTTGGTATTCAGGCGGCTTAAGCCGTCATCGGATCCCCATCGGAAAGAAAATACATTTAAACTTGAAGGAAGAAGGACGAAATCAAGTTTCCTGTCTCTACCTTATTCTAAATTCTATTCCGCCAAGGCCAGGAATTCCCAGCGAAGGCTCAAATCATAAGAAACTTGTAGAAATAAATATTTTCTTTATTAAAATTCAATAAAGCAAACCAAGGATGCTTTCACTTTGGTTCAGGCTGCTTTGAATCGTATGATTTTATTCTCAATCCTTTGAAGGAAAGAAGGTTCAAAAAATGGGAATTTTAAATACTTCATAGAGCACATTTTTTTTTTTTTTTTTTTTTTATTGTTTCGCAACGAAATCTTTTATATAAAGAAAATTGATAAGTCGGCTACTTGACGATAAGCGGACTCAATGGAAGATGACTTAGGCCGGCCCAGACTATTAGTCAGGTACGCCTGATCAGGTATACCTGTTAAGCCGGACCCAGTAATCAGGTACACCTGTTAAGGTATACCACTCAGGTATGCCGGCATGAAGCCGGCCCAGACAATCAGGTACACCTGGTAAGGTATACCGCTCAGGTATGCCGGCTTGAACCGGCCTAGATTATCAGGTATACAGCTCAAGTATGCCCGCTTGAAGCCACCCCAGACTATCAGGTACACCTGTTAAGGTATACCTGTCATGCCGGCCACACACTATCAGGTATACCCTACAGGTACCCACCTAATCAGGCGTACCTATAGGGTATAACTGTCACCCACATTATTCAGGTATACCTTTACTTTATCTCTCTTTATTTCGAGTAATTTTTGTGGCGTGTAAAAATAAACGGAAACAACGCAAACAATGATGTAAGAAATGGTTGCAGAGAAGAAATAAATTTTCCCATATCCATCTCCTGAATGAATAAAGAGATGATCCAACAGAAATTCACAATTTGGGTCTATTTCCATCAATTTGTCCACTAAATTCCGGTATGCAGCATCTCTATTGTGATAATCGCCATATTTTTCCTTCCACAAGCAGGGTTCTCTTTTATAAATTTCTATAAAATCGCCAAGAACTTCATTATTTCTTTGCGACATTTTTCACTGTAAACTGATTTGCTAAATAAATAAAAAGGACACATTGGTAAAACAAATCACAATTGAAAATATAAATCAGAGTTGTTGAAAACTGAGACCTGATCAGGTATACCTGACAACCGCCACACACACATCAAGTCTACCCGCCTGTCAGGTGGAACCGATCGAATTTTGATCAGGTGTCAGCTCGCCTGAGAGGCTAGTTATTTCCACCACAGACTATCAGGTATACCTGATCAGGTGTACCTGATAATGTCTGGTGGGCTTAACTCTCTCGATTGTATCCTTTGTTGACGTGTGACTTCGAATTGGCATGTTCGAATTGGCATGTTCCCTCATAATCCTCTGAAACCTATGCAGGACTTGGCTTCAGATTTTGCTACAGATCTGGATAATTGCCTTGAGATATGCTATCAAAGCTTGGTATGGTGGATTAATAGTATATAGGCCGAGAGCCAGCAACGCACTTTTCATGAAGTGTTTTATGCTCCCTGAAATTTAGCTATAATGTACATATAAGGTATATATGCGTTTCCTGGACATACCTTGGAACACCAGGTACTGCGCATAGGGGAAAGGTGCAAAACAATATTGCCTAAAAGTAGAGTTTTATTCAGAAGCCAACTATTATTAATGAAATAAATGGCAATTAAGGCAATTTTCAAATTTATAATAAATAAGGCAGGCACTTTTAAGGGGGTTAAAATGATAATAATAATAAAAAACTAAGTACCTAGTTTTTATTTTTAATAATTAATGAAGCGATTTAAACAGCGTCTTCAAACATATTTGAAAATAATTACAAAAGGGCAGACACTTTTGTGGGGTTTAATTATCAGGAAACATGAAAATAAATGTTGCTTATGATAGACTGGACTACATTGCGCGTAACCGTAAGAGTGTATGACACTACTGCGCAGTGTTGGTTGTTTTCTGTCCTCTCATTGGTTCTTGCTCATAATATGAGCAATCATATTATGATCTTGTACAGCTGTTCCGGTTTTAATGGCAGCGAAAATAAAACTCTCATTTTATATTAGAATAAAAACAATTTTTTTTTTTTTTTTTTACGTGTTATACCCCTTAAAACTGTCTGCCATATTTATTATTCATTGTAAAATTGTCTTAATTTTACATTAAAGATAGTTGCCTTCTAAATAAAACTCTATTTTCGGGCACTATTGTTTTGCACCTTTCCCCATTGCGCAGTACCTGGTGTTCCAAGGTATGTCCAGGAAACACATATATACCTTCTTATCTACCCAAGAAGTACATTATAGCAAAATTTCAGGATGCATAAAACACTTCATGAAAAGTGCGTTGCTGGCTCTCGGACTAATAGTAATCATGGAAGGCGAATGTTGTCTGGGATCGGACGCCCGATAATATCAAAGACATTACTAGAACTTGGTGTAAAACAAATGTTTTACATACTACAATATGTAAAACAAATGTTCAACCGAAATCCCATGAATTATAATATCTCCCCTGACAGGCTTAATAATCAGACAAAATACTAATGTAGTTAAAACAGTCAGCGGCTGGTAACGTTAACAACGTTAGCATCAACGTCACTTCACGTCACCAATGTTGTGTTGACTACGTCACTACGTAGCCCTTAACCAATTCACTTCGGCTCACTCGATTAGCCATGGAGGGTTCCGCCCTTCCTTACAGTCTGGGGGGGGGGGGGGGTAGTGGTGAAATTAACCTGATCACTTCCTCAGACTTCTGATAAAAACTATTGCTGGTGCATTGCTAATGGCCAAATGGGAAATCAGCTGGAAAGGAACTATTGCTGGTGCATTGCTAATGGCCAAATGGGAAATCAGCTGGAAAGGAACTATTGCTAATGGCCAAATGGGAAATCAGCTGGAAAGGAACTATTGCTGGTGCATTGCTAATGGCCAAATGGGAAATCAGCTGGAAAGGAACTATTGCTGGTGCATTGCTAATGGCCAAATGGGAAATCAGCTGGAAAGGAACTATTGCTGGTGCATTGCTAATGGCCAAATGGGAAATCAGCTGGAAAGGAACTATTGCTGGTGCATTGCTAATGGCCAAATGGGAAATCAGCTGGAAAGGAACTATTGCTGGTGCATTGCTAATGGCCAAATGGGAAATCAGCTGGAAAGGAACTATTCTGGTGCATTGCTAATGGCCAAATGGGAAATCAGCTGGAAAGGAACTATTGCTGGTGCATTGCTAATGGCCAAATGGGAAATCAGCTGGAAAGGAACTATTGCTGGTGCATTGCTAATGGCCAAATGGGAAATCAGCTGGAAAGGAACTATTGCTGGTGCATTGCTAATGGCCAAATGGGAAATCAGCTGGAAAGGAACTATTGCTGGTGCATTGCTAATGGCCAAATGGGAAATCAGCTGGAAAGGAACTATTGCTGGTGCATTGCTAATGGCCAAATGGGAAATCAGCTGGAAAGGAACTATTGCTGGTGCATTGCTAATGGCCAAATGGGAAATCAGCTGGAAAGGAACTATTGCTGGTGCATTGGTAATGGCAAAATGGGAAATCAGCTGGAAAGGAACTATTGCTGGTGCATTGCTAATGGCCAAATGGGAAATCAGCTGGAAAGGAACTATTGCTGGTGCATTGCTAATGGCCAAATGGGAAATCAGCTGGAAAGGAACTATTGCTGGTGCATTGCTAATGGCCAAATGGGAAATCAGCTGGAAAGGAACTATTGCTGGTGCATTGGTAATGGCAAAATGGGAAATCAGCTGGAAAGGAACTATTGCTGGTGCATTGCTAATGGCCAAATGGGAAATCAGCTGGAAAGGAACTATTGCTGGTGCATTGCTAATGGCCAAATGGGAAATCAGCTGGAAAGGAACTATTGCTGGTGCATTGCCAATGGCCAAATGGGAAATCAGCTGGAAAGGAACTATTGCTGGTGCATTGCCAATGGCCAAATGGGAAATCAGCTGGAAAGGAACTATTGCTGGTGCATTGCTAATGGCCAAATGGGAAATCAGCTGGAAAGGAACTATTGCTGGTGCATTGCTAATGGCCAAATGGGAAATCAGCTGGAAAGGAACTATTGCTGGTGCATTGCTAATGGCCAAATGGGAAATCAGCTGGAAAGGAACTATTGCTGGTGCATTGCTAATGGCCAAATGGGAAATCAGCTGGAAAGGAACTATTGCTGGTGCATTGCTAATGGCCAAATGGGAAATCAGCTGGAAAGGAACTATTGCTGGTGCATTGGTAATGGCCAAATGGGAAATCAGCTGGAAAGGAACTATTGCTGGTGCATTGCTAATGGCCAAATGGGAAATCAGCTGGAAAGGAACTATTGCTGGTGCATTGCTAATGGCCAAATGGGAAATCAGCTGGAAAGGAACTATTGCTGGTGCATTGCTAATGGCCAAATGGGAAATCAGCTGGAAAGGAACTATTGAGGTTGCACTGATGAAGGAAAAATATCTTCAAATGAGTGGCTTAATATCAAAGACGGACACCTGTATCATTTTCTAGATGTTGAGAAAATCACCTTTTATGTTCGCAAGTTATAGTGAATATTTTTTTGGAAATATTTATTTCATTATTAGGCTTATATGTTTGAAATTTATATTGTTCTGTTTCTTATATCAATACCACTTAAACAATTAGTGAAAATTACCTTTGAACCCATTCAAAGGTAATTTAGAGTGATTGGTAGGTGTTCGCTTGTGAAAAAAACCTCCGCACCAGGAATCCGTTTTTGAAACAAAGCATCTACTTAGAAGCCAGAAATTACATGTTTACATCCGTTTTTTACAGAAACTAATTTCATCATTGAAAAGAGCAGACAAAAACCTATAGGAATCCACTGCTAACTCAATTTCGATTTTTTTACAGACGTCCGTCTTTGATATTAAGCCACTCAAATCTTTATTGATCCTTCCTTGTAGACACATAAAATTACCCCCTTAAAATTAGTACATGTGTATATATGTGTGTGTGTGTGTGTGTGTGCGTTAACACAGCCGCCAGAGTCCGAAACTTGGTATATAGCGTTCACTTAGCAAACGATTGAACGAGTTCGTTAACCACAAAAATCGTTCCTCCGAGAGGGAGGGCGGATTTAACCCGGACCCAAAACACTAATTTGACCGTGCCAGCCGTAGTTTTTTTGTTTTTATTTTTTTTTTTACGGCGCATCTACGATATATCTAGGCAATTAGCGCCGACATCCAGGGTGCAGCGAGGAATGTTTCCCAGCAAGCCGTGAGATGAGAAAATTCCTGCCGCCGGTGGGGATCGAACCCACCATCTCCCGTTTATGAATCCAAGGCGCTAGACACTAGACCACGGGAGACCCCTAGTTTTTGTAATATTTCAAATAATATCTACAACTATGTTTTTAAAAATTCGTCAGCGTAAACAAATTAAGTAAAACGCATAAAAAATATGGAAATTTTCGACGTTTATCGTTGATTTGAGAAACTTTCGCCGTTTATCGTTGATTTGAGAAACTTTCGCCGTTTCATTAAGATTTTGCAATTTATCGAGGATTAATATTCAATGAAATTCTTTAAAGAAATGGCGTTTGTGACGCATATCAATAATCTTGTTCAAAATATATAAAAATCGTATTTTAGTGGGTTACGAATTTTCTTTGTCCCTAGCTATAGTAGATTCTGTCACTATTAATAGTAAATTTTAAATTTTATTCTTTAAAAAAGTCCGTCACTCAGGAGCTGCATAACTAAGTACTCAGAATTGAGTAGTGTCGACTGCATTACTGAATAATTTGCTTAAAATAACCTATATAGATAAATAAAATAAAAACATAAATTGTTCTACTCTTTTGCATTTTTTACGAGCATCTGTTTTAATTATTTATTTTGTAATTAATTTCCTTCCAGAGTACACAAAGCTTTACATTTTGATCTATTGATCTTGATGAGTTTCGCGAACCTACTTTAGGCGGAAGAATTCAATTCATATATAGTACAAAGTAACACCCCCCCCCCTTCCAATAGACCGATTTAGTTCATTTTCACAACACTTCTTCATTATTAGATAGCCAGGAGGTATAAAGAGTTTCAATACAACAGAAATTACGACCGGTATAAGGAAATTAGTAATTTCTGTCCGGAGGAAACATCCCCCGTTCTAGTCAACCCATTTAGTTAGATGTATATAAATTTGAACGGGGGTCATTTTCTGTGTCTACTAGGTAGGATCGATAAAGATTCGAAGACATTTTTCAAAAATTCCGTCATGAGTGCAACCTCAATAGCTACTTTCCTTCGGAACAAATGAATAAATGAGATACATATAAAAAAAAAAAATAAAAATATATATATACAAAAAAAATTAAACAAAAGAAGGAAGGAAGAGAAGAGAAAAAAATAAGAAGAAAAAACACGAAGAAGTATGAATTGACTAACATGTCAAAAAAAGGAAGGAAAAATGACAAAAAAAATATTTAAAAAAATAAATAAAAAAATTAAAATAAAATAATAAAAAATAAAACAAAATATATTCATTTTTTATGTGTGTTTTTCTTCTTTTTTTTACGGACATTTGAATCATGTTCTTATATCTATGCAATTTTTCAATAACAATAATTTTTTTCCAAAGCAAGATTCTAACAAATACAACTTTATCTAACACACAAACACAACTCTATCTCAAACACATAATATTGAAAACACTATCCATTCTAACATTAAACTTGCACAATTTAATTATACTCTTAGGGCGGAGATGACCAAGTAGTTTTCTGCCCTTAAAGTAGCAACCCAACCCAACTCTTCGGAGGAGAGTGCTAAAAGGCGTGGTTACCAGAAAACAGGGATACAATGATGATAGCAGTGCCATGAAGAAGCGACCATAACACGACGGGAAGAAGGTCTCGAATAAATTACAAGAAAAGAGTGTAGGGGAGGGGGGAATAGAGTTTTGTGAGATGCTGTGAGACGGGGAGATAAAGCACACGTCTCATTACTGTGAGATCACGCTAGGTACACACTCCAATCATCTCATAAGCACTCTTATCGACTTCTGCTGATAACAACACTTCTTCCCACCAAAATACTCTAGTCATCAGATAACAACACTCTTCCCGCCAAAATACTCCAGTCATCAGATATACACTAGCTGATAACAGAACGCCAACCAATCAACTCGGGGATAAAACACAAAGGCTAATTCCGCTCTCTACAAGATTTTACAATTGATTAGTTAACTTTGATTTTGATTTAATTTAATTAAATTACTTCTCAGAATTTAGAATAAATAGACAACTTACAAAATATTATTAGAAACGATTTATGTTCTTAGTAATGTAATGAATATATATCTATACCCCGGAGGTAAAGGGTTGGGGTTGGGCTGAAAACTGATCAGATATAATAAAATTAAAAAAATAATAAAAAACAATAATAAAAAAATATATATATTTTGTATATATATATATATATATATATATATATATATATATATATATATATATTTTGTATATATACTTTTATTCATTTTTTTTTTATATCTGTTCATTCATCTGTTTAAGGGCAGAAAACTGCTTGGTCATCTTATACCATATTATTTTTTTTAATTTTTTATTTATTTAGTTTTTTATTTATTTTTTAAAAATATTTTTTGTCATTACTTTTTAAATGTTAGTCAATTCATACTTCTTCTTCTTTTTTTCTTTTTCTTTTCTTTAATCTTTTTTTTTTTTTTTGTATATATACTTTTATTCATTTTTTTTTTATATCTGTTCATTCATCTGTTTAAGGGTAGAAAACTGCTTGGTCATCTCCGCCCTTGTTGTGTTTAATTGTGCAAGTTTAATGCTAGGATGAAGAGTGTTTTCAGTATTGTGTGTTTGAGATAGATCTGTGTTACTAAAGTTATATTTGTTAGAATCTTGCTTTGGAAAAAATTATTGTTATTAAAAAATCGCATAGATATAAGAACCAGATTCAAATGTCCGTAAAAAAAGAAAGAAAAACACATAACAAATTTATATATTTTGTTTTATTTTTTTATTATTATTTTTTATTATTTTTTTATTTATTTAGTTTTTTATTTATTTTTTTAAAATATTTTTTTGTCATTACTTTTTAAATGTTAGTCAATTCATACTTCTTCTTCTTTTTTTCTTTTTCTTTTCTTTAATCTTTTTTTTTTTGTATATATACTTTTATTCATTTTTTTTATATCTCATTTATTTATATATACTTAATATATACTAGCGATTACACTATATTTTATTAGGACTATCAATTTTACTACATACTAAAACTAACAACTTTCTTATATTATACTATTACCGATCTAAAATTACTTAACTATTACTATTATTAAACAGAAATACAAACATACACACACAAGAATGAATGAACCCGGAGGTAAAGGACACCATTTCCACTTTTTTCCTTATTATTTTATTTTTTACGGCGCATCGTTTCTTGGCTATTAGGGTTTCCGGCTGCGCCCTGGTGCAGCGAGGAATTTTCTAAACGAGCAGCGAGATGAGAAAATTCCTGCCGCCGCACGCTGGGACCAAACGACAATTCGTGTTTCAAAAAAGTCTACAGCCTCTAAATCTTAACCGATTCCAATGTAATTTTTTTTAAATGAAAGATAATAAAATTTTTATTTAAATTAAGTGTAAAAAATACACGAACTTTTATAATTGAAAATAAAATAATATTATAATTTTCATGCAACTTAAATATCGTTGAAATTAAACATTCAAATCCTGATTAGACTTGGAAAAAATCACACTGACATCTTCAAAACGTAAATTTATCTTAATTCAATAATGATATTAATTGAAATAATATGATTTTTGAGCCAACGGCCATAACCACGTTGACTACACCGGTTCCCGTAGATCACCGAAGTTAAGCAACGTCGGGCGTGGTCAGTACCTGAATGGGTGACCGACCACGTGCTGTTGGCATTATAAAGGGTGGCAACCTATAGATAGCCCGGCGCTAATGGCCAAGTTGTAGATGCGCCGTTAAAAAAAAAAAAAAAAAAGAAAAAAAAGAAAAAAATGATTTTTGAATGATTTTAAAATAGATTTTTATTTATTCCAAGTCTAATCAGAATTTGAATGTTTAATTCCAACGATATCAGTGCTGATATTAAGTTAGATGAAAAAGAAAATATTATTTTATGTTCAATTATAAAAGTTCGTGAATTATTTACACGTATTATAATAATACATTATTATTAAATTTTAACGTCCATTCATTCTTTTTTTTAAGAAAAGCCACCACCCCTAGTGGGAATCGAACCCACGACCCTTTGGTACAGAGTGTTAAGTGTTCACGCCTTAACGCTCACGGCCACCGGGCCTCCTACAATTAAATTAATAAACAAGATAAACAAACATCCAACAACAATGTTGTCGTAAATTTTGTTAGCTTTCATTTTAAAAAAAATTACGGCTGTAACCTTTTTTGAAACACGAAATGTCGTTTGGCCCCACTGTGCCCCGGTGAGACTTGAACCCACCATCTACCGCATGAGAATCAAAGGCGTTAGCCACTAGAGCACGGTGAGACCCATTTTTTCTTTGTTATTAAATAGACTTATAAACAACTGAACTTGAACTTGAACTTAGGTACAAAATTTCAAAATAAATCAGTCCCGTAACAGGTCACGGGAGCCATGAGGGGCAGATACTGCAGAGGTATCTGAATCATGACCATACGGCACACTAGGGAGATAGTGTGGTCAGTACTATGCTCCGGCCGCCTGAATTCCCCCTTGCTGCTTCGGCTGCTAGAGTCATTAGCACCAAGGTGCCCATAATAAATTAATTAATGGCTGGGTTGGCCTAGGGGGCGGTCATGGAGGCCGAATTCATCACATGAAAGAGGATAGTTGACGACAAAATCTTTAGTACTATGCTCGGGATTTGAACTCAGGTCCTCCAGCATATTAGTCCAGTGCTCTACCACTGAGCTAACCTCGCCCCTGTTTTAAGGGCGAAGTTCCCGCGAAAAGATCTTTGCCCTGAAGGTTTCTGGTTTGCAGGATTCCAGGTACCTTCTTTATAGGTTCTCTTACGTAGGGAACTTAATGAGACAATTTTCAAGGAGATATCTATAACTTTTTTCGAAAACTGGGTATATTTAGAACCCCACATATATTAACAATATGAAAGTAAAAGTCATTCCCTAATTTCTATATTATTTGGTTAATCTTTCCTTCAGTATTTTTCTCTTAGTTTTGCTACACATTAAGATTGAAGTTTTGATATAAAGTTGTTGAGACAGTGGCGTCACCTGGTTGTCAGCTGAGGAAATTAAGTATATCAGTGTTTGGGTGTTGTTCTCTTATTAACGGGTTGACAGTGTTGTTGTCAGCAACATGCTCCGTATGCTTCTTGCTTCTTACCAAGTCTTCAGGCATAACTTTAGTACAACAAACTAATTTCTGCTTGAGATACTCGCGAGTCGGAAATTGACTTCTTCTTTGTTTCCAAAACTCCCCAACGAACAAACATCAAACTGTTCCAAGTTTTATTGAGCAGGCCCTTCAAGATGTTCAGGTATATGAAACATGTCATGATAACACAAGCACACACACACAAAAAAAAGTGGCCTTTTCCAAAGACACCATACACATATTCTTAAGAATTTCCACACGCTGAACCCGAATCCGTAGTCCGTTTGACCCTAGCAAATCAGGTTTAAGAGCATTTGAAGGTCAAATTTCATATAAAGTCGTTAAATGAAACTGCCTCAAAAATTCTTTTTTTTTGCAAAAATAGATATATTTTTTCCTTGAAATGACCTTGATTTTGTGCCGATTGGGTAAAATCGACCTCGGATTCGAATTCAACCCTCAAAACCACGGAAGCTCTATTTATTTCTTGCTCTATGCTCTTAAACCTGACGTGCTGGGGTGAAACGGACTCCGGATTCGGATTCAGAGTGTCGAAATACATTCGAATATATGTTTGTTATCTTTGAAAAATACAACTTTTTTTTTTGTTCCTTACAAGATGTTCAGGTATATAAAACATGTCATGATAATCACCCGGAATGTCATTAAATCATGCTCATTTGATCAAATGGCAAGAAATGATAAAAAGTCCGACTCGCAGGAACTGCGTCATCCCACCGCAATTCCGTTCATATCCCTAGTGCCATTAGCAAAGGAACATAAGCCGTTATTGGTAGGTTTTGATCATTCGTGCAAAACACAAAATAAAATCTCAAAGACTGGAAACAGACAGTATCCTAAGCGGAAATTACTCCGCCATCTCAAAGTTCTCCTTGGGACAACAATACGTTTCTCATTTTCTTCATTTTAGTAAAATACTCATTTGATTGTTAAATATACTTAAAAAAATAACAATAAAGAAGTGAAGTAAACAGTGACAAAATCCGTTCAAAAGAACAAAATTAACACTTTCGGAGTTTCAGGATGTTTTTTGTAGAGTATTTAATAAGCTTTTAAATGGTTATATAGCACTTACCACTATTTCTCCACGGTTTTTGAGATATTAAGTAAATTTTTTCATGCCATTTAATGAAATATTATATTTCTAATACTTCCTTAGCTCCAAGCGGAACCAAAATTTGTCTATCATAGATTAGGCGAATGTCAAACGTCTGGAAAATGTTCAATCGTTTTTGAATACCCAGACTGAAAATTAGTTTGTAAAAGTATTTTGTTGTCAATGTTTCATGTAAACGGTTACAGACATAGCTTTGAAAATAGTTTCATTCGTTTTCCTATGTCAAGAGACCTATAAAACGAATACCTGCAAGCATATGAACTCGATAACATAAGCGCTACGACTTTTTTCGCTCTAAAACCCGGAGAGCGGATTCGGCTGGTTGACTAATTTGGCCTTTCAAATTGGACGAAAGATTTTTTGTATCAAATTTGATCAAAATTGGACCGTTTTTGAGCTGGCGATAGAGCGAACAGACAAATATCAGATCCGGTTTGCCTCATAAGATCAACCTCATAACCGGGTTTCCTCCTTATTGATGCATGATTTGTTAGTATGCAGCTTTGAGGGATTTTGTAGTGAAAGTATATATATATATATATATATATATATATATATATATATATATATATATACTATGTGTGTGTGATGTTTTCTGTACAGGTATCCACCCTCATGTAGGTTTCTTGTCTTCATCTCTCATCGTCAGGGTCTCATCCCTTCTGGGTGTATTTACAAAGCCATGAGCTGCGGCTCTTTATGAACCTCCCTCCTATTCAATAACCCTCCACTGCTCTGTATCTCTCCCTCAGAGACTTGGGTTTCATATCAATACAAGATTTTTCATTTGGTTTTCTGATTCTTTCTTATCCTTTGAACGCCGGATTTGGCCAGAAATAAAGTTTTGGCAAATGCTGTTGCATACTTTTAAAATCGTCTCTATCTTTCGTATATCCTCTGGTCTTAAATATTTGTGGATTTTGTGGAAAACGGTCGTAGGGATCTCTCTGAACAGTCTGCAAAACCTCCCTCCTCCCGTTCCAAAAATAAACAGAAAACACTGATCCGAAGTATGCCTTCTAGACTTTCAGGACCTTTCTTTGTAGAAGACACATTTAGAAGCTGTGGCGGTGAAAGATGAAGGGAACACTACTAGCTACTCGGTATTATTATAATACTTGTTACAACGTCATATTATGCATCGACTTTTTTTTTTTTAAGACTTATATATATATATATTTATTTATAGAATATTACAATCTACAATTGAACTGTACTTTGTAATTTGATATTAGTGACTTGTCCACGCCTCAGGTGTCCCCAGTTGTCAGCCGAATACCTTCCTTGTTAGGAAGGATTCTAGGATGACCTGGAGTTACCTTACGCCATCCAACCACGCCCTGCGAATAGCAGGGAGGATTGGAGGCGAATGAGGCATGGCCTGTGATATCCTGAGGAGAGAAAATATCCATCGATATCACTCTCACTTATTATAATTTCACTGATTTTTTCACTCCACGACACCACACTACCTTAGTAGATCCCGGGGCCACTTTCTATTAAGACGTCTTGGTGGAGAGGAAGGATGATTAGTGCTGGATAAGGATTGGGCTATAGGATTAGGATGATTGATTAGTTTACTATGGAAGGATGAGAAGCGGATAGGGATTATATCTTGGACAAAAGGTCATCATATTTAGGTGATTATGGACAAATTTTACGTCGAAGGGTGAAGGTTATTTGCTGGCATTTTTCGACGTTTATCTTTATGCGCCACTTATTGCACCACTTTTCAATTTGAGTTAAATGGGATTGTAGGTTCTGGGAAGCTGTGTCTGGATTTATGTGGGGTGAAAGGATGGCCGTATCATCTGCATACGTGGCCAGGAGGGTGTCAGGATCTGTTGGAATGTCAGCTGTATAAAGGGTATAAAGGATGGGACCGAGGACACTACCCTGAGGAACTATGCATCGACTATCGAAATAATAGTAGCAAAACTAACACCTGGCCAAAGCTAGTCTTTAGGGTAATTGCTCTATAGAAGACACCTTTATGAAGGAATGGCTGTAAGGCTGCACCTACATTGGACCCGTATTTCTCCCGATCCGATATCGCTGACGTGATTGTCTACATTGGTCCCGACCTGATCCGATCCGATCTAGTCAAAGGTCGTCAGTTATGAACTCGTAGTGAAGTGAAAATGAGTGATTAATTTAAGAAATACCACCTAATAAGCATAGAATCTTTCGATTACCTTGTTGGAGGTATTGAAGGAGGAGTTGAGAGGCCAATCAATCTTCTGGAAGTATATCAGTCCCAAAAATAAAATCTTAGTGTAACAGTTAATTTTAAGCTGTTACACTACGATAAGAGAAGAATAAATATTCATATTTTCAAATTATTTATAAGAAAGGTAGCAAAAGGTTTGGAAGGTTATTGAAATTGGATGGTTATAAACAACAAGGGGTACAAAAAAAAAAATGTGACGAAGTTGTTCTAAATTGTTATAGCTTACCTACATTTAAAAAAAAAAAAGAAAAAAAAAAAATGCATTGAAATCGGTTAAGATTTCTATGCAGGCTACAGACCTGTTTGAAACAGAATATGTCTTTTGCCACCATTTTCCGTCGGTCAGCCGAAATCGTTCTAGAAACTAACAAGTTTGAACGGGTGAGAATCAGTGGTCATCCGATCGGGTCGGGACCAATGTAGGCATCTCCATTGAGTTGCATGTGTTTTTTTTTTTCTATCGACAGTCGGTGGCTATTGGATCGGGACCAATCTAGGCACCCACGTCGGCCGTTGCCGGTCATACAAATACTAAGGATAATTGAGAAGATATGGTCGACCGTTCGGAAGTAGGAAGCGTTGATCGTCGGGGTTTCGGTCAGTGTTCTTATTCAATAAAACACATTTTATTTGCTAAAATGTATATTTATATGAGAAGATATGGTCGACCATTCGGAAGTAGGAAGCGTTGATCGTCGGGGTTTCGGTCAGTGTTCTTATTCAATAAAACACATTTTATTTGCTAAAATGTATAGTATGTATGTGTATTTATATTTACATTTTCAAGCATATAGGTACTCATATTTATGTTAATGTTTCTATCCTTTTTTTTGTTGTTTTTTGTTATTGTTTCTGTCCTTATGATTGTTATACCATATATGTTTTTACAGCCCTGAAGATGGCTTGTATAGCAAGCCGAAACGTTGGCGGCAATAAATATACATTTTAGCAAATAAAATGTGTTTTATTGAATAAGAACACTGACCGAAACCCCGACGATCAACGCTTCCAAAATACTCAGGAGTTTTTCTCGGAAACGAAGCAAAAACGAGATATATGCCAAAGGATATTTTTTCTTTAAATTTTCATCCTACAACGATTCCCGAACCTTGCCCATTTA
Source organism: Gonocerus acuteangulatus (assembly GCA_946811695.1). Classification (NCBI taxonomy): domain Eukaryota; kingdom Metazoa; phylum Arthropoda; class Insecta; order Hemiptera; family Coreidae; genus Gonocerus; species Gonocerus acuteangulatus. The sequence continues at coordinate 8,231,628 of OX328130.1, forward strand.
TTTGGCTTTACATGTGCAGTTTAAATGTCTTATTCAAGTAGTGGCTATCATCGGTCAAATGTTCTGTAAAGTCAGCAGGTATGTGTAATTGTTCTCTTCTTCGACAATCTGTAAGCAATTGGTTACATTGTCTACATGTTGGTGCGTCTTGTTTAGTCATTAGGTGTCCGTGTGTAAGCAGAGGTACGGAATCAAGTTAAAACTGCCATTCTGTCACTGTTTGTTTAATCTGTCGTTCTTGTTGTACATATAGTCTTTATGAAGACGGAAGGAAGGTTATATCATGCTACCATAGCTTCGTAAAGGTGTCTTCTACCGAGCAATATCCCTAAAGACTAGGTTTGGTTAGGTGTTTGCTCTGCTACTAGTGTTTCGTTAGTCTGTGCAGGACTATATTTACCAAGTAGCGGCTTATGTACACCTCCTCTACCCTCGGAATATTCAATAGTTGCTCCTGAAGCCGTATCCTGTTGATCCTTGCCGGGCGTATTCCAGACACGTTCCTGGTCCCCGCGGAGCTTATCTCATTTTAACACTTACAACCTCCCGCCCCCCTCCGAGGCCTCCCCATTATTTACCCCTGCAGGCTCCCCTCCCCCCCCCTCGTTCCCTCCCCCATAGATGCGCACGAGAGCATGGAAGAAGAAGTGGAAACAATTTACTCAACATGCCTCCCTCGCAGGATCAGTTTCTTATCTTGGGGGCTTTCTCTACCTCTTTTTGATGGCTATCTTCTCCATCCACTATTATACCAGGCGGGTATCAATCGAACTTCGTCTCTTGATGTCTTTGTTTTCTATTCTTTTTGCATTTTTTTCAATTATCTCATGATTAGTATTTTCCTTTTTTACGCCCATTAATGATGTCGTCAAATCCAACGCTCACTCCCAAACTGTCAAACATAACAGTTGCAACTATCAAACTCTGTTTCTAAGAATACGCCACTGTTCCTGCAGGCAATCCTCGAGCGAGGTTCGCTATCAATTCCGACTCAGAGGACAGCTTGGGGGTTTGGAATACTAACAAACTAGAACTTGGAATAGTTAGTCACTTAAAGTGCCACTGTACCCAAAAAAATATTTTTTTTCTGAACTAAGTAATCTTATTTAATTTATTTTTAAAAGGTGTTGATCATAAGGGTTCGGTCTTTTGATTGAATAAAAACAACATTTTATAGCTAAAATGTGTTTATTAATGCCAATTTTTAGGCTTGATATACAAGCCGGAAGGTTCAAGTACTTGGGAAGCATAATTTTAGCTGAGTGTAGTGTAGTGTCAAACATTAAAGCCCGAATCGCTGCTGGAAATAGGTGTCTGTTTGGGGTGCAGAAAATGTTGAGGTTCAAGGGACCCTCCAGGAAGGTAAAGGTTCATATTTACAAGACAGTGATACGCCCAGTAGTCACATATGGAAGCGAGGCCTGGGTATTAACCAAAGAAAGTACAAGAATGCTACTAGTCTGGGAGCGGAAGGTACTCAGAAGGATATATGGCCCGGTAAAGTGTGGTGACTTTTAGAGAATAAAATCTAATCAGGAGCTTAAAACTTTGTATGGAGACCCGGACATAATTTCTTTTATAAAACATCAAAGGCTTAAATGGTTGAGACACGTCGAGAGGATGACCCCTGAGAGATTGCCAAGTAAGCTCCTTTATGGAATGCCGGGTGGCAGAAAAAGGCTGGGAAACGTCGATTGCTGTTGGCTGGACGACGTAGAGAAGTAATCTGTAGGAAATGGGAATCCGTCGTTGGCTAGGTTTTGCGTCAGATAGAGCTGCCTGGAATGAGCTGTTGGCTGTACGACGTGGAGAAGTATCTGAAGGAAATGGGAATCCGTCGTTGGCTAGGTTTTGCGTCAGATAGAGCTGCCTGGAATGAGCTGTTGGCTGTACGACGTGGAGAAGTATCTGAAGGAAATGGGAATCCGTCGTTGGCTAGGTTTTGCGTCAGATAGAGCTGCCTGGAATGAGCTGTTGGCTGTACGACGTGGAGAAGTATCTGAAGGAAATGGGAATCCGTCGTTGGCTAGGTTTTGCGTCAGATAGAGCTGCCTGGAATGAGCTGTTGGCTGGACGACGTAGAGAAGTAATCTGTAGGAAATGGGAATCCGTCGTTGGCTAGGTTTTGCGACTGATAGAGCTGTCTAGAATGAGCTGTTGGCTGTACGACGTGGAGAAGTATCTGAAGGAAATGGGAATCCGTCGTTGGCTAGGTTTTGCGTCAGATAGAGCTGCCTGGAATGAGCTGTTGGCTGGACGACGTAGAGAAGTAATCTGTAGGAAATGGGAATCCGTCGTTGGCTAGGTTTTGCGACTGATAGAGCTGCCTGGAATGAGCTGTTGGCTGGACGACGTGGAGAAGTATCTGTAGGAAATGGGAATCCGTCGTTGGCTAGGTTTTGCGACTGATAGAGCTGCCTGGAATGAGCTGTTGGCTGGACGACGTGGAGAAGTATCTGAAGGAAATGGGAATCCGTCGTTGGCTAGGTTTTGCGTCAGATAGAGCTGCCTAGAATGAGCTGTTGGCTGTACGACGTGGAGAAGTATCTGAAGGAAATGGGAATCCGTCGTTGGCTAGGTTTTGCGTCAGATAGAGCTGCCTGGAATGAGCTGCTGGCTGGACGACGTAGAGAAGTAATCTGTAGGAAATGGGAATCCGTCGTTGGCTAGGTTTTGCGACTGATAGAGCTGCCTGGAATGAGCTGTTGGCTGGACGACGTGGAGAAGTATCTGTAGGAAATGGGAATCCGTCGTTGGCTAGGTTTTGCGACTGATAGAGCTGCCTGGAATGAGCTGTTGGCTGGACGACGTGGAGAAGTATCTGAAGGAAATGGGAATCCGTCGTTGGCTAGGTTTTGCGACTGATAGAGCTGCCTGGAATGAGCTGTTGGCTGGACGACGTGGAGAAGTATCTGAAGGAAATGGGAATCCGTCGTTGGCTAGGTTTTGCGACTGATAGAGCTGCCTGGAATGAGCTGTTGGCTGGACGACGTGGAGAAGTATCTGAAGGAAATGGGAATCCGTCGTTGGCTAGGTTTTGCGACTGATAGACCTGCCTGGAATGAGCTGTTGGCTGGACGACGTGGAGAAGTATCTGAAGGAAATGGGAATCCGTCGTTGGCTAGGTTTTGCGACAGATAAAGCTGCCTGGAATGAGCTGTTGGCTGGACGACGTGGAGAAGTATCTGAAGGAAATGGGAATCCGTCGTTGGCTAGGTTTTGCGACTGATAGAGCTGCCTGGAATGAGCTGTTGGCTGGACGACGTGGAGAAGTATCTGAAGGAAATGGGAATCCGTCGTTGGCTAGGTTTTGCGACAAATAAAGCTGCCTGGAATGAGCTGTTGGCTGAGGCATTGGTCCTTCAAGGATTGTAGTGGTCGTCTGTAAGTTAGTAATGATCAACACCTTGTATATCTCAATGGCCGACTATATCATCTGAATTTATTTTAAAGGTTTTTATGACAAATTTACACCGATTTCGGGAAGGGCTGCAACCCCTCACCCCCCCCCCTTATATACGCCCATGCTTAGTTAATGTTCATAACATCAAGCTTTTACTGAGAAGTTTATATTGACAATAGCATTTATAAACTACGATATATAAACGAAAAAAATAATCTTGATGTCGTTATATCATAACTTTTATCGTGCTTATTATGTTTTTAAAAAAGGAGAACATAAAATTGTAACTTATGCAAAGTAATTATTTTAGTGTTCTGGCCTGTTTTTAGGAGCTATTCAGAACCAAGAACTACTTCAAGGATCCCGAATGTCTGTTGTAACGATATCAAATTCACTGCAACAAATATACACACACACACACACACACACACACACACACATATATATACCAGGTCATTCAAAAAGTCCTGTCGTTTTTTTGGGGGAAATTATAAATAAATAAATATTTTCAAATAATCACCTTTATTCATCAAAATATCCACCGTTACAGTCGGTAACCTTCTCCCAACGAGATGGAAAAGCCCAAATTCCTTCCTTAAAAAACTGTTGATTTTTACTGCAAAAATAAGTGGTCAGTTCGTGAATTAGGTTGTCACGGTCTTGAAAACATTTCTGTCTCAGATTGTTGTCGAGATCTCTGAATAGGTGATAATCAGTGGGTGACAGGTCAGGGGAATATGGTGGGTGAGGCAAAACTGCCCAGCCTATTTCTGTCAATTTTTCAAATTTCTGTCAATTTTTCAAATTTCTGTCAAAAATTGACAGAAATAGGCTGGGAAGTTTTGCCTCACCCACCATATTCCCCTGATCTGTCACCCACTGATTATCACCTATTCAGAGATCTCGACAACAATCTAAGACAGAAATGTTTTCAAGACCGTGACAACCTAATTCACGAACTGACCACTTATTTTTGCAGTAAAAATCAACAGTTTTTTAAGGAAGGAATTTGGGCTTTACCATCTCGTTGGGAGAAGGTTACCGACTGTAACGGTGGATATTTTGATGAATAAAGGTGATTATTTGAAAATATTTATTTATTTATAATTTCCCCCAAAAAAACGACAGGACTTTTTGAATGACCTGGTATATATATATATATATATATATATATATATATATATATATATATATATATGTATATATATATATATATATATATATATATATATATATAAATTTAAAATAGGACCTATGAGGAAATTTACCTATTGAGCATGGAGCGCTTTACAGTAGGAAGAGACCGTTGATTGACGGCAAACTGGTGGTCTAATGAATCGCACAAAGCTATTACAAGAAGGTTCTGGGTCTATAATTAGCCAGAAGGGGCTTACCGCAGACAGTTCAACCTCACGACGCGGAGGTAGAGGGGAAGTGCCGCTGGGGGCGCGGTCGTCTGGGGGTGGGTCTGCCTTTGGCCCGAGGGCCCGCCAAAAGGCTCTGCCAGCAATTTGCACCGGCCGCCGTTTGCTTCTCTAATTAAGCCGATTATTTCGGCTGGGCTGCAGACAAAGGCTCAAAGCCACGCCAAAGATCTTCAACCCCCCTTCGCTTCCCCTAATGCACGCCCTTGAGGGCGCTACCGGAACAACTTCTCCACATCCGCTGTTGAATCGGACTCCGTGAATTGAATTTTAAGGCGCTTATCATCTGGGAATGTTGTGGATTGTTATCAAAGAAGAATACTCGAAGGGTTCTTCAGAAATTGGAAGTTAAACTAGGTTCTCTCAAGAACATCCTTCGCCAAAGAACGATGCGCGGGCATAGTACGTCGCACAGTGGTGCCGAATAGCCAAAAACATGGGCGTGTATAAGGGGGGGCTGAGGTAGCTGCACCCTCCCCACCGAAATGTTGATTTGATCGGTAAACATTTCATAAAACCCTTAAAAATAAATTAAATAAGATCATGTAGTTTATAAAACATATTCTAGTTTGGGTGTAAAACCGTTTAAGTTGGCAAAAACTCTTCCAAGATCTAAATTGTTAGTATTCCATACACCGGAAATGGACTCAGCCCCTCCCGAAATTTTCCCAGCCCCCTCCAAAATTATTTTCTATACACACCCATGGCAAAAAAGCGGAATAAATTCAATATCTCGAGAACAGTTTAACCTAGAAACCTGGGGCTGGTCTCATTCGACTCTTAACAAAATAATTATTGAACTAATAGAACTGAATAAGAGTAAACATAAGAGCTAATGGAAAACTGAAAGCCTATTGGGGCGTTAAAAATTGTTGTGATTTTCGGAATACGTTTAACTCATCAAAACAAAATGCAAGTCTTTTGTCTGTATATTTAAATTAATTCAGGGTGATTTTGTTAAAGGAATGCGTCGAAGTTTGTAACACCCAACAAGCAGTCACACCAATCGCGCTATTTCATTTTAACTCATGATAGCTCATGACTAATGAACGTTAGTACCTAGAATGAACTCGAATTAAAAGTGTTCTGTCGTTGGGGACATGTATTACCTGTGTCAATTGGGTAAACTAGACAGTGCAACAAATAAAGGCATACTCTAATCCTTTCCTTTCATTCCGGTGCTATGATCAGATAAGCAGACTTTTGTTCTAATAATTACTTTAACAATTCTACTTTGAAATGTGACCTTCCTCTTCTCGGAGGAAGGTGGAGCTTTTTTTTGTAATCATAGCTATTCTCAATCTGTATATATAAAAATCACGTTTCTGTCTGTTTGTCTGTTTGTTCCTTATACAAATCTACACAGTTAGACAGATTATGACCAAACTTGGCACACAGGTAGGTCTTGATACAGGAAATCTCCTAGGCTAGGTCAAAATAGTCAAATTTCAAAATTTGGTCAAAAGGTCAAAAGTTTTGTTCAAGAAAAATTGGCTACACTGAAATTGGCACCATTCAGATTCTGAAGGCCATTTTGAATCGACAGCCATTTTGAATAATGTCTCAAATTTATTTGTTGATGTAATGTAATGCAGATTATTTCAATTTTATACCAACAGTCACTCTCTAACTAGGGAGCGCTGGCCATTCTTTGATAAGAGCTATCTACTCGCAGGCTCTGCTACTGGCCTCTGTCGGCTGTTAGATGAAGTGCTGTGGTGCTGGCCTCTGCCGGTTTCATTATGAACTACTAGGCAGATATAAACAAATTCACACCGTTTGACCGTAACTGAGTGTAGACAACTTGGAATCAAGTAGATCATGATACGGGGAGATTCATAGACAGAAAGTAGGTGTAGCATGGCACACTGGGTAACAGCTATCATAAATACAAAATTCACATAGTTTGACCGATTTTCGTAACTGGGTATAGACAACTAGATATCAAGTAGATCTTGATACGGGGAGATTCATAGACAGAAGGTAGGTGTAGCATGGCACACTGGGTAACAGCTATCATAAATACAAAATTCACATAGTTTGACCGATTTTCGTAACTGGGTATAGACAACTAGATATCAAGTAGATCTTGATACGGGGAGATTCATAGACAGAAGGTCGGTGTAGCATGGCACACTGGGTAACAGCTATCATAAATACAAAATTCACATAGTTTGACCGATTTTCGTAACTGGGTATAGACAACTAGATATCAAGTAGATCTTGATACGGGGAGATTCATAGACAGAAAGTAGGTGTAGCATGGCACACTGGGTAACAGCTAGTACTTACATAAAATTGGTAACTTATAACGTTTTAAGCGCATTAATTTTTTTCTTGCCCATTTTGACTCATGTGTGGCTTAGTTTACCATCGTAGAGCACGGAAACAATTTAATAGCTTTTCTCTATCTCTTTTGAAATTATATATTAATTATTTATAGTAGTGTCTAATTTGGACAAACTTCTATTATGAATTATATCGTCGATACAACGATACGTCGATACAACCTTTCATTGTCTATCTTTACTAATTTCTTCTGGACTTATGTACGGCAAATTGAATCTAAGATCACGCTATGAAAGGGAAAGTATTCCACTATCAAAAGGTCAAATCTGCCGAATATTTGACTGTTCAAAAAAAAGTTATGAATAAATACTTTTCCACTCTGAAAAGTGGTGATTTTCACATTCGATACTTTGCATTTGTAGCGACGATATGTGGTCCTTCTTAGGCCTGTAGCTTTTAACGGCATATGGTAATCCGCTGCCTTTGGCGTTATCAAGTTGTCTTTTTCGGAGCATATTCTATGCCCGGTTCCAGATTTTATTCTGCAGGCTGCCCTCTCGGCGAATGGTGAGATTTTCCTATAATTCCCTCAATTCTCTCCTTAACCCTTTTCCTTTCTTCTCTCCTTTCAATGCCGTATACCTGGAAATGAATGTCCTAATGTAAGGCTGACCATTCTATTTTCTATATGTAGGTATATCATTATTTCATGTTTTCTACTATCATCTGAGCCCACCAGGGCAAATATTATTATTTTTTGCTGGTACCTTTAAATCTACCAGAGGGATTATTATCCCCCGCCGATATTTTTTCGCATTCTAATTATTTCCGATATTTCTGCGCTTTATTTTCAAATCTACCTAGCACCAAATCTTCACAAGCTGGATAATTGTGAAATAGCCTCTTGGATCGATGACCTGCATACAAACAAGCTTAAAGCTGTGGTTCCGTTGGAACGCCTCGCCAAACAATTTGCTCGAGTTTGGCCTCTCCTTCCGCATCTCTCTCTCTCTCTCTCTCTTTCTCTCTCTCTCACACACACTCTCCCACAAGTACCCTTTATCGGCCTCTCTCGAGGAAGGTACGGCCAATTAGAGAGGGGAGTTTTAACTTGGGCGAGCATATAGCATCTAATTTGATAAGCCAGCTCTTCGACCCTCGGTCCGATCCCTGCTAACGAAGTTCGCCGTCGCCGCCGATAACGGATCTCGTCCCGAACTACAATCGGCTGCAGCCTTCCTTAACGCGGCATCTTTGATTTACACCGGCTGTTATCTTTGCCGAATATCCAACAGCTGACTGCACTCGGAGGGGAACCACCGATTTCGGGAAGTTTCGCCAGTTTTACCACTAGCATCATACATCCGCAGATTTGGACTATCGAATTAACCCTGGATTGACACTGCTATTGAATCTACGGTAATGACAATGTGGGGTAAAAAATTCAATTCTTTCCTTTGCTTTTTTATGCAACAACAATGTACAGAAAAGGCACATCAAGAAATAAAATCAAATATTAATAAATCTGTACAATTTTTATTAAAACTAACAAAATAGCTAAAACTCAATATTGTTCATGCACCAAATAATTATCCTAAAAAATATATTACTAAGCTGAAAATATATTTGAACAACAATAAACTAGAATTACCAAAAGCCATAAAAAATAGGAACTTTGTGAAAATACAATGTTCTGTCGTATTGAGACTCGTTAACATTCACACATTTTGGTGATCGGTAATGGCGGCAAATCGCCCTTCTACACATATTATTATTATTTTGGGTGGGTGCTGAAGGGGCTGCAGCCCCCACCCAAAATTTTGATTTTGTGGTAAAAATGTGTCATAAACTCCTTAAAAATAAATTAAATAAGATCACTTAGTTCATAAAAAATATGTTATTTTAGGTGTAATAACGTTTTAGTTGCCTAAAACTATTCTATATTTCTAAATTTTTAGTATTCCATACCCCGGAAAGGTCCCAGCCCCCCGAAATTATTTCCTATATACGCCCACGATCCTTTCCCAACATCTCACGAGTTTGTCCAAGGTAACGAAAGATGTTGAAGGTCCATCAGTTGATTCATCTCCCAAAACAACTAGCGTCAGTATCTTCAGTGGTTTTGGTATGTTCCCCAGTTAGACACTAACCGCCACACGAGTTTTCGCCAGTTGGTCGCCCAAGTCAATCTTCTGGACACTTTTCCGACCATTTTTTCACTTGAAACGCCGTAACATAAATATATAATTTCTAGTAATTTAACAACAAATTGTTCTTTTATAATAAGTTGAATTGTACTTATAGGCCTTTCATTTATCTTACTTATAAACTTTTTTTCTGTGTATTAATTTCTGTTTTTTTCTTTGTTTCTTGTCATTTTAGCTGACGAAGGCTACCAAAGAGTAGCCGAAACGTCCTGAATATCGATTTTTTACAAAAATCGTATTGAGGTTTCTTTTTAGCCGAATCCCAACTATTCCATGTTTGCTTATAACATAAATGTGATCGACTCGTGAAGATTTATCAGATGAGCGAAAAAGTTAGGCGTTAACTACACCGTGGGGTAAAAATACCCCATACACAACTCGCGACCTTCTCATGCAGCGATTAGCTAACAACTGGCGTTGTTTATATTAGATCATGCCAGATAATACACTTCCGATTATTTAGTAAGAATGTGGGAGTCTTTTTGATTTACAGAAATTAAGAAACACGCCCTAGAACAGAGTTGGGGGCCTTTTTCACACCAAGGGTGAAAATCGATCAAAGCAGTCCTGTCATGGAATGCCTTGCCTTTTTACTGATAGCATTATCATTGTTTGTTTTCCTTGAGAAGTGCGGTTTGCTAAAAGAAAACGGTTGAATTCATCGTTGAATAATGCCGAAGAAGACAGAACCATTTGGAGTGAGTGGCTGGATGGTTCTATCCTGCTTTATAATTCATGCCACTAAGAGCAGTGCGGTGTTTCAAGCCTCTCCAGATCTTGGCCAAGTCTATCCGCCTATTCTTGAAGATCTTTCCAGGATATGGAACCTTTCTCTCAGATTATATCCTAAGAGGTTATCCTCCTTTCTTGACATGAGACGGCAGATTATGCGTTTCAAATATGGATGTTCGTGTGTTCTTCTCACTCAGGAAAACATGGGATTATATACGGCTCTCGGACTGAAAATCCGAATGCATTAAATGAAGGCTTTTATGTTAAAAATAGGATTAAAAAAAATTGTTCTCTTCGTGAAAAATTGTTTTTCCTGAAGATATTGAAGTCAAATCATTTCGAGTTGCAGAGGACATCTTGAATCCAATATCAAAAAAGTCCGACGCACAGGAACTGCATCATCTTAGCGCAAATCCGTTCTTATTCCAAGTGCTATTAGCAAAGGAATAGAAGCAGTTATTGGTAGCGTTTACAATTATATAAATTAAATCTTGAAGAGAAGTAATTTTATGCACCACAAGTGGAAACTGACATTATCCTAAGCGCTAGTGCCAATAAGTTCCTCATTTTCTTGCCTTCTTTTACTAAAATACTAATTTTAGTGATAAATGCTATTTAATACAAAAAAAAAACAACCAATTAAAAAGTGAGTTAAACAAACACAAAACCCCGTTCAAAAGAACAAAACTCCAAATGTAACCAAAATTTAAAAATCTTAGTTTAGATGAATTTATTTATTTTATTATTAACTAGCTGTTACCCGGCGTGCCATGCTACACCTACTTTCTACATATAGAAAAGCCTAAATAAATTAGAAACCAAATAAGTATTATTAAAATCTAATAACACGAATCTGTAACTGTTTCGAAACTGTGACCTCCCAACTCTGAGTCCTAGACGACTTTGACATAACCTATAACACCCCCCGTATCAAGACATACATGTATGCCAAGTTTGATAAAAATCGGTCTAACGGTGTGGATTTTTATAAAAAAAAAAAAAAAAAAAAAAAAAAAAAAAAAAAAAAAAAAAAAAACAACAACATACAGACAGCAGCTGGTAGACGTTTTTGACCTGACCTATGACAATCCCCTGATCAAGACCAACCTGTGTGCCCAGTTTGATCAAAATCCGTCAAACGGTGTGGGTTTGTATAAAGAACAAACATACAGGCAGACATCTGGTAGACGTTTTTGACTTAACCTACGACACTCCCCAGATTAAGATCTACATGTGTACCGAGTTTAGTCAAAATCGGACGAACGGTGTGGATTTGTATAAGGGACAAACATACAGACAGACAGCTATAAGACGTTTTTGACTTAGCCTACGACACTCCTCAGATTAAGATCTACATGTGTACCGAGTTTAGTCAAAATCGGACGAACGGTGTGGATTTGTATAAGGGACAAACATACAGACAGACAGCTGGTAGACGTTCTTGACTTAGCCTACGACTCTCCCCAGATTAAGATCTACACGTGTACCGAGTTTAGTCAAAATCGGATGAACGGTATGGATTTGTATAAGGGACAAACATACAGACAGACAGCTGGTAGATTTTTTTGACCTAGCCTAGGAGATTTCTCGTATCAAGACCTACCATTATTCCAAGTTTGGTCAAAAACGGTCAAACGGTGTGGATTTGTATAAGGAACAAACAAACAGAAAAACAGACAGACACGTGATTTTTATATACAGGGTGTCCCGTAAATGTCTAGTCATATTGTGAGGGGTGATAGAGGACCCTTAGGGGAACAAAAAATGTTCTATGACGATTTCCCGAATTCTCACCCATAAGGGAGAAAACGTCGTTTTATTGTTTTATCGAGACAAACGTGGTTTTTAGAAACATAATCGTTGTAGCTCCGTCCCAGGTGGTACTACTAGAAAGGGAGTGAAACCAATCGAAAGCTGAGTAAATTTACTATAAGACTAGTTGGGAGTAAACGTAAAAATGAATAAATGTAAGTATGTATATCTTACCAAAAGAAGGCAATTCTAAATTTCCTGACATTTTATTGATATTTCTTTCCAGCGTTACTCCTCAATAAGGAGGATCTGAGATTTCCGGGTTTCAGAAAAACTTCCTCATTTAACTAGCTTTCCATTCATGTATCACAACCCTGGGTTATTGAAGTATTTGAACGATTTAAGAACAAAAGTTTTAAAAAAAACATGGATCTGAGAAAAGAAAATTATATTTTTTTCTTCAATTTATTCAAAAAGCTGAAGGGAAATATTTTTTTTTATAAATGTTTACATAAATATTAAGTAAATATTTACTTAAAAGAATAAAAAAAAATACTTCCACGGATATAAAAAAAAATCTTAAAACATTAAATAAATAAAATACACATTTATTTTGAATTTATTAATTCAAGTAACTAATACTGGGTCCAGGAGGCGGCCATTAAGGAACCCCAACCATACATTAACCTCAAAAATTACTATTTTTACCTAAATCACGCATTTGAACACATTTTTACAGGACTATGTACATATTATTTATGAGGGATAGAATTTTTAATTACCACAACAAAAACGCATGGGCTCAGAATCCCAGTGAGTTTCACAAGCGTAGCCATCAGTATTAATTTAAGGTAAAGCATTTGTTTTCTAAATATAAGTACCTGTAAAAATGTGTTCAAATGTGTGATCTAGGTAAAAATAATAATTTTTGAGGTTAATGTATGGTTGGGGTTCCTTAATGGCCGCCTCCTGGACCCAGTATTAGTTACCTGAATTAACAAATTCAAAATAAATGTGTATTTTATTTATTTACTGTTTTAGGAATTTTTTTTATATTCGTGGAAGTAATTTTTTTTATTGTTTTAAGTAAATATTTACTTAATATTTATAAAAATAAATATTTCCCTTCAGCTTTTTGAATAAACTGAAGAAAAAAATATAATTTTCTTTTCTCAGATCCATGTTTTTTTTAAAACTTTTGTTCTTAAATCGTTCAAATACTTCAATAACCCAGGGTTGTGATACATGAATGGAAAGCTAGTTAAATGAGGAAGTTTTTCTGAAACCCGGAAATCTCAGATCCTCCTTATTGAGGAGTAACGCTGGAAAGAAATATCAATAAAATGTCAGGAAATTTAGAATTGCCTTCTTTTGGTAAGATATACATACTTACATTTATTCATTTTTACGTTTACTCCCAACTAGTCTTATAGTAAATTTACTCAGCTTTTGATTGGTTTCACTCCCTTTCTAGTAGTACCACCTGGGACGGAGCTACAACGATTATGTTTCTAAAAACCACGTTTGTCTCGATAAAACAATAAAACGACGTTTTCTCCCTTATGGGTGAGAATTCGGGAAATCGTCATAGAACATTTTTTGTTCCCCTAAGGGTCCTCTATCACCCCTCTCAATATGACTAGACATTTACGGGACACCCTGTATATAGATTAAGCTTATCGCAACTCAGGCGACGAAACTGCAGCTTGAAAGAATTGAGGTAAGTACAGGAAAGTCAATAATATAGTCAATGATAAATAGCAAAATAAATAAAAAGTAGGAGTCGTAAGTAAAGTAATACTTATTAGCTGAGAGAAGTAACTTAATTCTCTGTTGATATTTCATTGTCTCACTCAGTGATATTTACTTCTAGAAATAAAAAGGGGGGAAGGAAAACAAGAGGGGAGAAAAGGCAAAAATAAGACAAATAAATAGACAGATAAAAGAAGGAAGGAAAAAATAAATTTATATCATATATAACAAAAGTAAACAATTGAAACAGGGGGAGAAAAGAAAAAAAAAAAAAAAAAAGATGAATTTCAAAAATGTAGAAAATATTTCAATCGAATCCAACCAAAAATCAATAATGAGCTAAAAAATATTTGTTCCGCTTTTTTCAAAGACGGTTGCAGATATCGCCTGAAAAAATGGTTTCATTCGTTTTCCTATATTAAGAAACCTATAAAACGAATACCTGTCAGCATATTTTTTTTTTTTTTTTTTTTTTTTTTTTTTTTTTTTTTTTTTTTTTTTTTTTTTCGGCACATCTACATCTAGGTCATTAGCGCCGACATCCAGGGTGTAGCGAGGAATTTCACCAGCGAGCCGTGGGATGATAAAATTCCTGCCGGAGGTTGGGAATCGAACCCACCATCTCCCGCTTATGAATCCAAGGCGCTAGCCATTAGACCACGGGAGACCCCGCTGTAAGCATATTAACTCGAAAAGGAAAGCGTTATGATTTTCTTCTTTCCAAAAGCCATGTTTCTGCCATGGATACTGCTTGGGAAGGAACTTGACCTTTCAAATTAGACGAAAGATTTTTGTACCAAATTTCATCAAAATCACACCATTTTTGAGACGGTTGGAGCGCGAACAGACAAATATATATATATGAACATGAATATGATTTTCGGCTGATAATAATTCAGAACATAAAATGAAATACCGGATTCCGAAATGCATCAGTATCTACTGAGTAAAATCTCAGAAAGGAACGAAATACAGGAAAACTGGCAGGTCCATAAAGAGACACCTGTTAATACTCCCCCCCTCACTCGAAGAAAGGTCTAATTGGGATTCATAACTTGTCTGCTTTCTTGCTTCTTCATTTCTAGCAAAGTTCCCGTTTCTATCTGAACCCTATATAACTGTTGGGCAAAACTAACCTTAGTTTACTAACCTAACTTTAGTTTACAGAACTAACCTTAGTTTACTAACCTAACTTTAGTTTACTCTAACTCACGTTATATTTTTAATTTAGTTTTAGGTTTGTTTGAACTGTGGGGAACAACCAAAAGATCAAATATACAGAGAATACAGGCATTCCAATCCAAAGTCCTACGCAAAATAGTTAATGCCCCATTTTACGTTTCCAATAAAACCCTTCATCATGACCTCAATATCCCTTTCATCCATGAACTAGCTAAATCCCGATACCTAACCTTTCACTCCAAGCTATCTGCTCATCCCAATCCCAGAGCTCAATCCTTCTCCTCTCAATCCCACCCCGAAAACCCTCCTAGGAGGCTAAAGAGATCGTGGCCTCGTGATCCACTTCAAATAAAATTGTTTAACTAGGAAGTGTCAATTATGATTGGCTCCTTCCAAATTTCTATTTTATTATTTCATTTATTTTTTTTTCTTTCTTATTATTACTTTTTATTTTTTCCCCTTTTAGCTATGATTATTATTTATTTATTTATCTTTTTTTTTTGTAATAATTTAAGTATGTACTATTTTGTTTTTTTTTCTGTAATCTCATTATGTGAAATAATAAAAATGTCTTTATTTATCACAATTAACCAATGTACTATATTATTTGTGCAGATGTTAATAAACGCTTTATTATAAAAAAAGTTTTAGATTTGTACAATTTTTAGTTTTAATATCAGTTTTTAGTATGGAAATTAGTTTAATTTGAGCAAAAGTGACCTTAATTTATGATTTTAGTTTAGTTTTAATTATTAATTCACTAATTAGTTTATTGGAAAAAAAATATACTATGCATTTTCCTCCATTCACTATACCAGTGCACTCTTTGATTCAGAACAAGGGTAAAAAAAATAGTTATGCATGTATTTTTGTTTAAATAAAGAATACTTATTTATTAACAATAATGGAAGAAAATAGAAACTGAGGTTACAACTTTAGCCTATTTATAACAAAATTAAAACAAATTAACAAGTTTATTTATTTATATTTTAACTTCCATTATTATTATCTGAGAATTTTGAGACGGGTTATCTATAGGTTCCCACCCTTTTCTAGCCAGGATAGGGCTGATGCGTTTTCATTTTTCTAAAGAAAAGTCGCCAATTCATAGTAGGAATCGACGCCACGACCTTTGGCACGGAGTGTTAAGTGCTCACGCCTGAACCCTCACGGCCACCGGGCCTCCCTATTATTTTTAATAATTTACTTAATTATCGATTAATTATATGATTTACATTAATTCACGTAATTTTTATGCAACTAAACTAAACTGAAGCTTTAATTTAGTTAAGAAAATACATAACTTAATTTAGTTTAGACAATATAGACAATATGCTGACATAATGTAATTTAGTAATATGTATATATATATATATATATATATATATGTATACGTTTGTGTATGTATGTATATTTATATATATATATATATATATATATATATATATATATATATATATATATAAACATGTATGTATGTGTGTGTCTGTGTATATGTGTGTATATATGTATGTGTATATGTGTGTGTATATATATGTATAATGTAAATATATAAAAAGTAAGGTAATATAAGGCAATGCAATTATATCAACAACTAGCTGAATACCCGTGCTTCACCACGGCCGATACTAGCTGAATACCCGTGCTACACCACGGCCGATACTAGCTGAATACCCGTGCTTCACCACGGCCGATACTAGCTGAATACCCGTGCTACACCACGGCCGATACTAGCTGAATACCCGTGCTTCACCACGGCCGATACTAGCTGAATACCCGTGCTACACCACGGCCGATACTAGCTGAATACCCGTGCTTCACCACGGCCGATACTAGCTGAATACCCGTGCTACACCACGGCCGATACTAGCTGAATACCCGTGCTTCACCACGGCCGATACTAGCTGAATACCCGTGCTACACCACGGCCGATACTAGCTGAATACCCGTGCTTCACCACGGCCGATACTACCTGAATACCCGTGCTTCACCACGGTCGATACTAGCTGAATACCCGTGCTTCACCATGGCCGATACTAGCTGAATACCCGTGCTTCACCACGGTCGATACTAGCTGAATACCCGTGCTTCACCACGGCCGATACTAGCTGAATACCCGTGCTTCACCACGGCCGATACTAGCTGAATACCCGTGCTTCACCACGGTCGATACTAGCTGAATACCCGTGCTTCACCACGGCCGATACTAGCTGAATACCCGTGCTTCACCACGGTCGATACTAGCTGAATACCCGTGCTTCACCACGGCCGATACTAGCTGAATACCCGTGCTTCACCACGGTCGATACTAGCTGAATACCCGTGCTTCACCACGGCCGATACTAGCTGAATACCCGTGCTTCACCACGGTCGATACTAGCTGAATACCCGTGCTTCACCACGGCCGATACTAGCTGAATACCCGTGCTTCACCACGGCCGATACTAGCTGAATACCCGTGCTTCACCACGGCCGATACTAGCTTAATACCCGTGCTTCACCACGGCCGATACTAGCTGAATACCCGTTCTTCACCACGGCCGATACTAGCTGAATACCCGTGCTTCACCACGGCCGATACTAGCTGAATACCCGTGCTTCACCACGGCCTATACTAGCTGAATACCCGTGCTTCACCACGGCCGATACTAGCTGAATACCCGTGCTTCACCACGGCCGATACTAGCTGAATACCCGTGCTTCACCACGGCCGATACTAGCTGAATACCCGTGCTTCACCACGGCCGATACTAGCTGAATACCCGTGCTTCACCACGGCCGATACTAGCTGAATACCCGTGCTTCACCACGGCCGATTAGTATTTTTTATATTGCGTTAAAGAAGGTATTATCAAAATTAACTCTACTACATAATTTTGTACAGCTTATTATTGCACGGACATTAGAGTTACCAGGAAATACCATGTGGAGGTAACCGTGCTTGTTTGCGTTGGGGAGTAAAAAAAAATATAAAAAATACAACAACCGCTTAAAAAGTTAGGTAAACAGAGAAAAATACACATTGAAAAGCATAAAACTAACAACTTTGAAGTTTTAAGCACTTATCTCTTCGATTGACATCGCCCCACCGAACATTACAACAGAATCTTATTGTAGAGAATTTAGTAACCTCTCGAATAGCCGCCTTCTACTTACTACGAGTTCCCAACCGTTTTCGAGATATTTTAGAAAATGTACTGAGATCCGAAAACTTTGTATCACCTTAATGCAATTTTTTTCCATATACTTCTTACCCCCAAACGATACAAAATTTGAAATATTTTAGATTAGATAAATGTCAAATACCTGGTGCAAGTTTCAAGTGAACCAATCATCGTTTCTGAATACCAAAACAGAAAATTAGTTTGGAAAAGTTTTTGCATCAATTTTTCTCGTAAACGGTTACAGAAATCGCTTTAAAAATGGTTTCGTTCGTTTTCATACGTTAAGGAACATATATAACGCGTACCTGAAAGATTTTTGTACCAAATGTCATCAAAATCCATTTTTGAGCCATGAGGAAGTTCTTAATAATTCAAACCCCTCTAAAAGTACTTAAACATTTGAGTACCAAAAAACCCATTCTTAGCGAGTGTTTACATTCTAAACGCATTTCCTGTGCAAAATTTCAAATTTTTGTGTCAAGTGGTTCGGGATATTATTTCCTTGGATGGACCATCACCAGGGCTTAAATCCAATGAGGGACAAAATCACAGTTTATTTCTAGTAATTCAAGGTCTGCCATCATAGTTTAAATTAACATCAATTAAAAATAATACTATGAAATGGATACAGTACGGTAACAGCTGTTCTGTTATCGTCCTAGCAACGCATGCTGTCTTGGCTTGCCAGCTCTAACCAACTAAAACTTTAATCCCCTCTAAAAATACTTAAAAATTCGAATATCAAAAAATCCTTTTTTAGCGAGTGTCTACATGCTAAAGAGAGTGTCCATGCAAAATTTCAAATTTTTCTGTCGAATGGTTTGGGCTGGGGGCTGATAGTGAGTGAGTGAGTGAGTGAGTGAGTGGTATTTGACAAATATATAGTAGATAATATAAATACGTAACAAAAAGATAACACAATGTTAGTAATAACTATATAAAATGTAAGGTGTACATCGCCATAAAGCGGAACACCAACAAATAAAATAATTAAAAAAAATAATTTCGTTTTTAATCGATTCCCAATGATTTAGTTTTAGTTTAACTAATATCCATTGATTAATTTAATTTTAGTTCTAGTTTTTTTGAGGTTGCAATTTTTAGTTTAGACTTATTTTATTCCAAAAAGTGAATGCACTTTTAATTTTAGTTCTAGTTAGCGCGGTTCCTCCCTCCCCCATAGGGAGGAACCCCGCTTATAGGGTTGATACAATGAAACAATCCGGAAGTGCCGACTAGAAAATTTCGCGTTTCAGAACCCCTAGAGACCGAAAATAACGGTGGTTCAAATTTGTATATATATATATATATATATATATATATATATATATATATATATATATATATATGCATATTTGTCTGTTCGCTCTCTAGATAGAAGACGAATGGTCCGATTTTGATGAAATTTGGTACAAAAGTCCTTCGTCCAATTTGAAAGGTCAAGTTCGTTAACCAGCAAAATCCGCCTACTGGAAGATGGCGTTTGGGGCGAAATTCGCGCAAAAAAAATCGTAACGCTTACGTTTTTGAGTTCATAAGCTTCTAAGTACTCGTTTTATATGATTCCTGGGCTAGGAAAACGAATGAAACCATTTTCAAGGCGATAGCTTTAACCGTCTTCGAGAAAATTGGAAAAATATTTTTTGAATACCGTTTTTGGTTTGGGTACTTAGAATCATGGGATTCAGTTGAAACATTTTCTGCATGTTCTACTTTCATCAAAACTAATATGTTGAAATTTTGGTTACGTTTGGAGTTAAGGAAGGGTTAGAATAAAATATTTTATTAACAGACATAAAAAGTTTTAGTAACTTTGTTTACTTTCATTAATATCTCGAAAAAGGTTGAGAATCTTGGTAAACAGAAGAATACCATTAGAAAGATTAGGCGATGTCAATCGGAGAAATAAGAGCTTAAACCTTTAAAGTAATTGATTTCGCTTATTCGAACTGTTCTTTTTGTCTGTTTTTTATTCCTTGTTATTTTTTAATTGCTTATTGTTGGATAATGTATTTGAAAATAAAACAGTTTAAGAAAAATAAGAAAAACAATTTAATGTTAGAGATATGGACTTCCAAGATATATAGCTTTTCAACTGCCTAGCGTCCTTCCTAGGGAGGGTTCTTTGTCTTTGATTTTGGTACTTAGAATTATGGGATACAGTTGAAACATTTTCTGCATGTTGGAGTTTCATCAACACTAATATGTTGAAATTTTTGTTACGTTTAGAGTAAAGGAAGGGTTAGAATAAAATATTTTATTAACAGACAAAAAAAGTTTTGGTAACTTTGTATAATTTCGTTAGTATCTCGAAAACCGTTGACAATCTTGTGAAGCGGAAGATTACCATTCGGAAGCTTACTAAATGCTCTACAAAAAAGTCCGACTCGCAGGAACTGCAGCATCTTAGCGCGGTTCCGTTCATGTCCCTAGTGCCATTTGATAAGCTTAGAAAAGAAATAAACTTTTTTTTTTTTTATATATCTCGTGAAAATTGTCAAAATCCTCTCGAATAAAAGTGATATTAAGGCGTCAGGGACACCGACAGTAACTAACGTTTACACAGATGCGGAAATTACACAATCCGGCTCTCATTCTAAAGCAAAGCTCTATAAATCAATACAAAATATGCCTAATAAAGCCTTTCTAGAGGGTACAGAAGCATGGGCATATATGAGGGGGGGGGAGCTGAGGGGGCTGCAGCCCCGTCCCGAAATTTTGAATTAATGATGAAAACTTCTCGTAAAACCCTTAAAAATAAATTAAATAAGATCACTTAGTTCATAAAACATATTTTATTTTACGTGTAATAGCGTTTTAGTTGCCTAAAACTATTCCAAGCTCTAAATATTTAGTATTCCATACCCTGGAAATGGTCTCAGCCCCCCCCCCCCCCGAAATTGTTTTTATATACGTCCATGTACAGAACCTTTTTTGTAGAGCATTTAGTAAGCTTTCGGATGGTAATCTTCCGCTTCACAAGATTGTCAACGGTTTTCGAGATACTAACGAAAGTATACAAAGTTACCAAAACTTTTTTGTCTGTTAATAAAATATTTTATTCTAACTCTTCCTTTACCCTAAACGTAACCAAAATTTCAACATATTAGTGTTGATGAAATTCGAACACGCAGAAAATGTTTCAACTGTATCCCATAATTCTAAGTACCAAAATCAAAGACAAACAACCCTCCCTAGGAAGGACGCTAGGCAGTTGAAAAGCTAAATCTTGTAAATCCATATGTCTAACATTAAGTTGATTTCTTATTTTTCTTAACCTGTTTTATTTTCAAATACATTATCCAACTCTAAGCAATTAAAAAATAACAAGGAATAAAAATATAAAATTTTAGGCACTTTCAACTCTTGTTCACACTGAGTAAAACAATATAAACAGATCTAAGGTGTTACACGGTAGCTGGTGAAAGAATGAATGAGGTCTCGTATTGCAATTCTCTGTATGCAGGGTCTACTTCCAGGTAGTCATCATATACTTTTACTGCCCTTTACCGTTACTCAGAAAGCTCTTTGTGTTTACAAACAAAGGACTCGGTATAGACCACCCGTATTAACCCAAAAGTGATTATGTCAAGCTTGATAAACTTCCTGAATTAAATTAAGGAATTTAAGAGTGCTTAAAATAGGTTCTTGATCTAGTCAAAAAATTAAAGGAGAATTACACCACGAATAGAAAATTTCGGCCAAACAGAAGGAAAATAACAATAACAAGGATAGTCAAACTTCGTTTTCAAAGATTGTTAGTTGTAACACAAAAACGGTCACTCATGATTCTAATAAATTAACTGTGAAGGGTGATTACACAAATATTCCTGTTGAGGCTTTAAAGCTTCAACTCAAAAAACATATTAACCCACAGGTAATATCTAGATATTCGTACGGCATCTTCGAATTCTAACAAACAAAATATTGCTTCTAATTATACGTATCCTGTTTACTGACAAATACATTTGACTACTATAAGAAATTACAAAAATGACGAGCAGTGAAAAAACTGCGGGAAACACACAAATAGATCCGTTTAAATAAACAAAACTAACTAACTAAGTTTTAAGCACTTATTTCTCCTAATGTGACGACCCCATCAAACATTTCTTCAAAACATTTTTCCACGATTTCCTAACCCTTTTTGAGATATTAATGAAAATATACGAAGAGGGCCTAATAGATATTCATACGGGATCTGAGAATCCCAAGATTCCGCAAAAATAAAATATTCTAATTTTACGTATCCTGTTTTTTTTTTTTTTTTTTTTTTTTTTTTTTTTTTTTTTTTTTTTGTAACCTTTCGCTTCCCAAGATTTTCAATCGTTTTCAAGATATTAATGGAAGTATACGAAGTTCCCAAAATTTTCATTATTTCTAGCAACAGAAAATTGGTCTCATTTTTCCTACCCTGTTTTACATACAAATACATTTTCCCAACATAAGAAATTACAAAAATAAAAAGCAATAAAAAACCAAGGGAAAGAGACAAAAATTACAAAAAGAACGACAAAAACCCGTTCATAAGAACAAAACAGACGTATTTGAAGTTTTAAGCATTTATTTCTCCGATTGACATAACCTAATCAAAAATAGTTTTAGAATCATTTTTGTAGAGAATTTAGTAAGCTTTCAAATAGTTTCACTCCACTTACCACGATTTCCCAACCGAGTTCGAGATATTAATGAAAGTATACGAAGTTTCCAAAACTTTTCATATCTGTTCATAAAATATTTTATTCTAACCCTTCCTTAACTCCAAACGTAACATAACTTTCAACATATTAGTTTTAATGAAAGTAGAACATGCAGATAATGTTTCAACTGAATCCCGTTATTCTAAGTACCCAAACCAAAAACGGTATTCAAAAACTATTTTTCCAATTTTCTCGACAACGGTTAAAGCTATCGCCTTGAAAATGGTTTCATTCGTTTTTCTAGCCCAAGAAGCCTATAAAACGAGTACTTACAAGCTTATGAACTCAAAAATGTAAGCGTTACGATTTTTTCTGCGCGAATTTCGCCCCAAACGCCATCTTCCAGTGGGCGGATTTTGCTGGTTAACGAACTTGACCTTTCAAATTGGACGACAGATTTTTGTACCAAATTTCATCAAAATCGGACCATTCGTCTTCTATTTAGAGAGCGAACAGACAAATATATATATATATATATATATATATATATATATATATATAAATATATACATATATATATATATACAAATTTGAACCACCGTTATTTTCGGTTTCTAGGGGTTCTGAAACGCAAAATTTTCTAGTCGGCACTTCCGGATTGTTTCATTGTATCAACCTTATAAGCGGGGTTCCTCCCTATGGGGGAGGGAGGAACCGCGCTAAAAGGTTCTGAAGAAAGTTTTAATTAGGCGATGTCAATCGGAGAAAAAAGTGCTTAAAGCTTTAAATTAATTGATTTCGTTTATTCCAATGGTTCTTTTTGTCTGTTTTATTTCTTCTTATTTTTTAATTGCTTATAGTTGGATAATGTATTTGACAATAAAACTGGTTAAGTAAAATAACAAAAACAATTTATTGTTAGAAATATAGATTTCCAAGATTCCAAGACCTTGTCACTAGTGGGTCTGTTTCTAGTGCAGCGGACCCTTCCAGGTAAGATTGTAAATCATGACCTTTCAAGGCTTTACTACTCACAGGAATGGCGTTAGTGACCTTAAGGGTTGACACGCCATCATAATAATTAATTTAAAATAAAAGACTGGTGGAACCAAAATAATAACTGCTTCTATTTTAATCTTTCCAAATTAGACTACGGATATGAACGGAACCGCGCTAAGATGATGCAGTCCTGCGAGACGGACTTTTAGCACTTTCCTCCGAAGGAAAGTAGCTATTGAGGTTGGACTCATGACGGAATTTTTGAAAAATGTCTTCAAATCTTTATCGATCCTACCTAGTAGACACCGAAAATGACCCCCGTTAAAATTTATATATATCTATATATATATATATATATATATATATATATATATATATATGCATATATATATATATATATATATATATATATATATATATATATATATATGTCTGTTAACACGATAGCGGCCAGAGTTTTTGTTTTTTCGTCACGAAACTTGGTATATAGCATTCAATTAGCAAACGATTGAACGAGTTCGTTAACCACCAAAGTCGGTCCACCGGAAGGGGGGGTTTACCCCGAACCCAAAACACTAATTTGACTATGTCAGCCGTAATATTTGTTATATTTCAACGAAACTTGGTATTCGTTGTGGTAATATAGAGAGAAAAGTGAGATATAAAAATGAACTAAATCGGTTCATTAGAAGGGGGGGTTTACTCCGGACCCACAATACCAATTCGCCACTACCAGCCGTGATTTTTGGTATATTTCGACGAAACTCGGTATTCGTAGTGGTAATCTACAGTTAAATATGTGTTGTAAAAATAAACTAAATCGGTTCATTAGAAGGGGGGGTTTACTCCGGACCCAAATTCCTAATATACTCATACCGGTCGTAATTTCTGCTGTATTGTAACGAAACGCGGTATACGTCGTGGGTAACTCATGAGAAAGAAGTGTTGTAAAAATGAGCTGATTCGGTCAATCGTAAAGCGGGGGTTTAATTTGTAATATATTTCAATAGAAAAGCCCGCCAAACGTAGGTTCACAAAGCCGCCGCAAGGAGCGCTTTCTACCACTAGAGTGGCTGTATCCTGTTCCTGCGTTAGATCAAAATACGATAATATGAGTTTTTTTTGTATTTATTACGTAGTGTAGTAGGTACCATGTGTAAACATAACTCTGGAAGCAAATTAATAATTGATCAGTTACTCATTACAAAATTAAAAGAGAACTATTCATGTTTTTATTTTATTTATGTAGGATATTTTAAGCAAATATTTCTGGAAAGCAGTCTACACTACCCAAATTCTGAGGAAAGTGCTTAGTTATGCAGCTCCTGCGTGACGGACTTGTTTTTAGTTTTGCCCAACATTGCCCTATATTGTTTCGCATACGCACATAGTATGCTGTATATACCCGGTGTTCTCCGAATATGTTTGTAGTCAAAGGGTTTATAATTACACCGCGCACGTGAACATACCACGCACAATTCACTCGAAATGCATACACCAAGGGGGGGGGCAAACCTGTGGCTCTTTCAAGGATTATTGGTGGCTCGTGATAAATGTACCCGAGTCCCCATTTCATCTTTGTGCCATTATATTTAAAAAATATTTTCGTTCCGTATGTATTTCAATATGTCCTAAATTACTGACAACAAATATAAAAAGTCCGACTCGCAGGAAATGCGCCATCTTAGCGCGGTTCCGTTCATATCTCTAGTGCTAATAGGAAAGGAATAGTAGCAGATATTTGTGTGATTTGATATTTCGCGAAAAATATAAACTAAAATCTCGAAGAGAAAATAGATTTAAGGCGACACAACATGACACTGGCAGTATCATGGCGACTTCCCCTAGCTTCAAGGTTCGCTCTTGGAAACACTATAACAATGTTTCACATTTCATACCTTGTTTTAATCAAATACTCGTTTTACTGTTAAATGCAATTAAAATGGGAACTTAAAGACTTAAGGTAAACAAATACAAAAATCCGTTCAAAAGAGCAAAACTAACAATTGGAAATTTTATATATTTGGGAGAATTACATCAGAACCTTTTTTGTAGGGAATTTAGTAAGCTTTAGAATGGTTACCTTCCACTTACCACGATTTCCCAACCGTTTTCGATATATTTTAGAAAATATAGGGAAAATCCCTAGCCTTTTCCTGCCTGTTAATGAAATATTTTATTTCTAGTACTTCCTTAACTCCGAACGGAACCAAAATTTACCTATCATAGATTAGATGAATATCAAACGTCTGGAACAAGTTTCAACTAAATTAATCGTTTCTGAATACCCAAACTGAAAATTAGTTTGAACAAGTAGGTGTTTCAAGTTTTCTCGAAAACGGTTTCAGATATCGCTTTAAAAATGGGCTCATTCGTTTTTCTACGTTAATAAACCTAAAAGACCAGTACCTGCAAGCATATGAACACGAAAACGTAAGCGTTACGATTTTTGACGCGCGAATTTTGCTCCAAAAAGCATCTTCCGGTGGACGGATTCTGCTGGATAACAAACTTGACATTTCAAATTAGACGAGAGATCGGACCATTAAACTGTGCGAACGAAAACAAACTCGGCCGTAATTGTCCAGGCCGATTTTGAGTTTATAAACTTTCATTGGAACATACAGTTGACGTTGTTCTCTGAAGGAAACAATTTTTAATCTGATGAGAAGTAATAACAATTTCAGAAGATCAAGCTCTACAATTAAAATATAAGTCGACATCGATTACTGAATTTTGGAAATTTGTAAAAAAAAAAAAAAAAAAAAAAAAAAAAAAAAAAAAAAAAAAAAAAAAAAAAAAAAAAAAAAAAAAAAAAACACCGTATTTATGTGTAAGGCCCCGTGTTCCCTTTGGCCTTGTTAAGTGAATAAGGATGAGAGAAAAGGTTGGCTGTCCATCTCTAGAGATGTGAGAACCACGAATCCGCCAACGTTGCGTCTGGGATGTTGGCACTGCACGTGGCTGATTCGTAAGATTCCTGGAAGATCTAAGACCTGACAAGAGTTTCTAGTTCAATCACCTGCAAAAGCAGGAGTGGGGTACAAGGGGTTTAAAAAGAGCTGGCTTACCTCCGACCGGGCAGAGTTTGCATCCGTTCCTGAGACTTCGGCCCAGATGCTGTTCAGAGGTAGGCCAGTTCCAAATTCTCTCCAAATGATCATATTTGATAACTCTACCTATCTGTCTCTCTCACTCAACCTTTTCTCTCCTCGTAGCAATGGTTTATGATGTTTATGTTTGTATCCTCTGTGTAAATTATAGTTTTAAAAAGGAATTTCCGCTTCTCTAAAATATTTCCCCATTGTCTATATCTCTAAATCCCGTCCTTGCTAATCAGTCCCTTACAAATGGTGTCAGGTGTGGGGTATTATTTAAATGTCCAGCTGCAAGCCGGCATTAGATAAGAACCCTGCTCTCGAGATAGGCCGGCGGCTGTACTGCTGACGCTGATAGGACAATTCCTCGAACTGATATCTCGGCGCTGGGTAGTTGTTCATTCAATGTCCTCACGTTTCCTGGTTTAAGGACCGCCAAATACGGATATTTGGTGGGTAGCCCTGTTAGAGAGTAAAGCAATCCCTATTCGTAAGCATAACGTGTTGGGGTTCATTGGAAACGTTGAAAATAGAGCTATACGATGGTGGTAACGGAACAGCAGTTTGCCGATCTGAAAACGGCATTGGATCAGGCGTTGGCTGCAAATGAGCAATTCAGGGAAGAATTCGAGAGGACAAGGCATGAGGGTAAGCAAGGAAAGAGGGATCTTTCTCTTCAGGGAATGGTCGGTCCATGGTCCGGTGACGATTCTGGGGTTCCCATCCAAGACTATCTCAATGGTTTGGAATTAGTGGCAACTAGCGGAAACTGGGAAGATCGTGATAAATCCCTTGTGTTAAGAATGAGACTGAAAGGGATGGCTGCGAAATTTTTGGCCAGCAGATCGGATCTCAAGGGGCCAAATGTGAAATATTCCACGATTCGAGATGCTCTTTTAGACCGCTTTAAGGCGACTATGCAACCTGAGCAGTTTCTCCTTCAGCTTAGTTCAATGAAACAAGAGCGTGGGGAGGATGTCAGAACTTTCGGAGATCGTTGTCGGGAGATGGGTGAACGATCACTCTCAGGTGAGGGATCGGAGGAAGAAGTTATAGGGGCTCGCAAACAACTGGATAAAGTCGTCCTTACATCATATTTAAATGGGCTCGGAGGAGAGATTGGGAGGCTGACGAGACTCTGGTTCCCAAAGGAATTACAAACCGCGATTGAGAAGGCTAGAGCCATTGAAACGGAGTTAGGGCGACACGAAAAGGGAATATTTACTGTAGAGAAGAATCCCCAGGATAACGAAATTCCCAGTCCCGAGGAAGTTGGGCAAAGCGAAGTAAGGGTCATTGAGAGGGGTAATCCAAGTGGCTGTTATCGCTGCGGGGATACGAATCATTGGGCCAGGGGATGTCGACAAACAGAGAGGGTTAGTGATATTTCTCCCAAAAATAGTACGAATTGTTATAGGTGTGGTCGTCGTGGGCATCGCTCGCCAATGTCGTTCCAAACCCCTCGTGAAAGGAACTTTGCCAAAGAAGGCCCCAAACGCGAACGACTTGGGGTGGGCCCCGGCCCTAAGTCGGCGACAAGGGGATCGCGCTACGAATTACTAGGCATAGGTGGGGGAGGTGAGAAAGGGTTAAAGGTGAGCACCTGGATAAATGGGCGGATTCATAGGATGATAGTAGACACTGGTGCTGAAGTTACTCTAATCAGGTCTCCTGCCTCAGGATCCAAATTAAGACCCGCGACTAGTAAGATTAGGGGGGTAACTGGTGTGGTAATCCCGGTACGCGGTATTCAAACGGTGAATATCGAAGTTAAGGGCCATCGACTGTCCCACGACGTCATAGTGGCTGACGTCTGCTTAGAAGGAGATGGACTATTAGGCTTAGACTTACTAGGGAAATTAGACGCCCATATAGACCTACGTTCGGGATTGTTAGTCACGGGAGCATCGCCTAAAATTGAATCTCTACCTTCCGTTGGTTCGATAACAAAGAGGGATGAGTTAACAATGTCTGCGAACCGAGAGTGGGTACGTTTCATGAGTAGGACGGCGAGAGAACTAGAAGCCAAGTTTTCAGGTCATATTTTATCCCTTCCAACTAGCGTGAATATAGGAGCTAAGCCGATAGTCAAGGAGGAATCAAGACACACGGGGAAGAAGGATAACAAAACCAGCTCAGCGCGTCTTTCGCGAGAGGAAACGCTTCCGGCCTTCAGTGAATCTCTATTAGAGATTTCCGTACCAGGGAAACTAGACCAGAAAGCTGTCAAAATTGAGCCGTCAAGAGCACTTCCCAATGGGGTTGTAGGAGGGAGATGCATTAACACTCCTCGGGACGGCCGTTCGTGGATGCAGTTCGTCAATTTGACCGCTTCGGCTGTGACATTGCCACGGCTTCTAGTGG
This sequence comes from Gonocerus acuteangulatus, assembly GCA_946811695.1. NCBI lineage: Eukaryota > Metazoa > Arthropoda > Insecta > Hemiptera > Coreidae > Gonocerus > Gonocerus acuteangulatus. The sequence continues at coordinate 8,260,634 of OX328130.1, forward strand.
TAGGTCTGGTAGAGAGAGATTGGGCGGAAGACGGTGGATCTTGTTCGGAGAGGGAACGCGAGGATGGCTCTAAAACTCCTGTTGGTTTCGCCTCGATCGTTGGCGAGAAATTGGGCCATTTAAGTGGTGGGGAAAGGAGGGATATGGAGTCCTTGTTGTCCAGATATTCAGACATTTTTTGTGAACCGGGTCCCGAAGGTTGCTCCCTGCCTGTTCAGCACCATATTGAAACTGGAGATGCCAGACCTGTGGTGAAACGCCCGTATCGTGTGCCTTTCAGTGAACGGGAGGAAATGGAACGGCAGGTTCAGACGTTGCTTGAACGAGGCGTCATTACGCCGTCTAAAAGTCCTTGGCAAGCACCTGTAATTCTAGTCAAGAAAACTTCCCCAACAGGTGACTTAAAGTATCGATTCTGCACAGATTTCCGTGGCCTCAATGCAGTTACTAAGGTCGATACTTACCCGCTTCCGTTGATACAGGAAACCTTAGAACAATTGGGGAGTAGCCAAATCTTTTCCACAATTGATCTTTCGAGTGGGTACCACCAAATACCGATAGCACCCCAGGATCAGGCCAAAACGGCCTTCACGACTGTAAACGGACACTATGAGTACAAAAAAATGGCTTTCGGCCTTGCGGGGGCACCTGCCACGTTCCAACGGGTCATGGACCAACTTCTTGGCCGACTGAAGGGCACCGGGTGTTTCGTTTACCTCGATGATGTGGTGGTTTATAGCTCATCACTGAGGGAACACATGCTCCGGTTAGAGGAGTTGTTCGACATATTCAGAGGCGCTAATCTAAAAGTGAACTTGAACAAGTGCGCTTTTGCGGCATCGGAAGTGACCTATCTGGGACACGTAGTTACAGCCGAGGGAGTGAAACCAGATCCTAGAAAATTAGAGGCGATCAAGTCTTTTCCAGCCCCCAGAAATGTGAAGGAGTTGCGAAGTTTTCTAGGGTTGGCAAGCTATTACCGTAAATTCATAAAAGGCTTTGCGGATCTTTCAAGACCGCTGACAGAATTAACTGGCTCACGAGTACGATTCCAGTGGGGCGACAAGCAACGGAAGGCTTTTGAATCGCTAAGAGAAATCCTAAGTTCGGACTCAGTCTTGTGCTATCCGAATTTCAGCGAGCCATTTATACTGTCCACCGACGCATCAGGAGTAGCTCTGGGTGCCATTCTGTCCCAGTACAGAGATGGCGGCGAGAGACCTGTTTGCTACGCTAGTAGGCAGTTGAAGGGTCCAGAACTCAACTACTCGGCAACAGAACGAGAACTGCTAGCGGTGGTTTGGGCAACAAAGCTGTTCCGTTGTTATTTACTAGGGCGAAGGTTTAAACTTGTCACTGACCACTCTGCCTTGAGGTGGATGCTAAGCCTTCGAGACCCGTCTTCACGGCTGACCAGGTGGGCCCTTCGGTTAGAGGAGTTCGACTATGAAGTCGAACATCGCCCGGGGAAGAAACATTCTAACGCTGATGCTTTAAGCCGTACAATAGCTGTAGTCACGGGAAATAGGCAGAAAATAACCCGAGGTAAATTGAAGGATTCTCAAAAGGAGGATATGTGGTGTCAAGGAGCCATCAAGAGAGGCACTGTTCATGTACAAACAGATGCCGATGGCCTGCTATATTGGGCCGATGGGGCAACGGATGAGTCGGAATGGAGGCTTATGGTGCCTGAGGGTCTACGAAAAACAATCGTTGAAGAAAATCACTCGAAACCATGGGCTGGGCACCCAGGGGCTGATCGTACTCTCGCGGTAATCAAAAGCTCATATTATTGGCCGGGCATGGCGGCGGATGTTAAGTCCTTTGTGGAACGGTGTCACGCGTGCGCTAGCAGAAAAAGTCCTGTATCTCAAAAGGTCCCCCTGGAAGCTCCCTATATGGCCACAGGGCCTTTCGAGCAGGTATCGCTAGACATATTTGGGCCTTTGCCGACTTCCAAAAGGGGCCATCGTTACCTTTTGACCGTAATTGACAATTTTACACGGTATGCGGAGGGAATACCACTGAAGGGGCAAACAGCTGAAGAAACGGCCGTAGCACTCGTCGAGAATATTATCACTCGACATGGGGTCCCTAGGAGGTTGTTAACAGACCAGGGAAGAAATTTCGTTTCTCGACTGTTTACTCAAGTTTGTAGAGCTCTGGGGATTAAGAAATTACAAACTACCGCCTACCATCCGGAATGTAACGGAATGGTAGAGAGGTTACATCGAACTCTTACCGATTCGATATCCCAATATGTGCGAAGAGACGGTCGTGACTGGGATAAGTGGGTCCCATATGCTCTCATGGCATATCGAGCAATACCTCATTCGTCGACAGGATACTCCCCAAACTACCTCATGCTTGGGCGAGAATTGGTAACTCCGTTTGATTGCTGGGTAGGTCCAACCAATGACGGATCGGAATCAGCGGACCATGTCGAAAAGTTAGGGCATCGGCTGAAAGAAGCCTATAAGGACGCTTTGAGTCGTGCCGAAAAGGCCTGGGCAATGAGGACCCATTATTGTAATGCCCGGCGTAAGGAGCGACGCCTAGAGGTGGGGGATTGGGTCTATCTCCATTGTCCAGCCGTAAAGCCTGGGAATTGTCCAAAATTCCACTGTCCCTGGACAGGCCCACACAAAGTAGAAAGGGTTCTTTCGCGAGTGAACTATGAGATCCGACTGGCCACTGGATCTCTGAATGTAGTTCATATAAACAGGCTAAAACGGGCCCCGGGGGGAGGAGGGGATTCGCACCCTAAGGTTATGACGAAGGCAGGTGGGGCAACCCGGGAAGTGGAAGGGTCGGAAGATGAGGTCATGGAGCCGGAATGGGAAATTAACCCAGGGTGTTGTTATGGCTCAGAAGACGACTCTTGTGAGGACCAAGATGAAATTGAAACGCCGAGTGAGATTCACAGACACTGTCCGGTTGCTGCGGGAAGATCGCCAGAATGTAATGACCCTGCCTGCCCTCTGGGCGTTAGATCCTCTCCTGAGGAAGAAAACAGGGAAATAACCCAGGATAGTCAAGGGGAGGGAAACGAAGGACGGATTGAGACAGGTGGGACTTCCGGGGAAAGTTCCAGTGGTTCAGATAGCGAGAGCCAAGCTCAGCCAAAGGGGAAACCTGATGCTACTTGGACACCAGAGGGGAAAACTTTAACTTTTTCTCGTAGGTCCCCATACCCGCTTAGGAGGAGAGCTAAGTTGCCCGAAAATGATTCCTGAATATCTTATTTCAGGGTTGTCGCTGTGGGTGGTCCGTAGAATTTTGAAGGAAGGTTTTCAAAAAGAGGCGCAACTTCAAACGAACATATCGCGTGTTACTAACCTCATCCAAAGTTCCCTGTACCTTTCCTCGTCCCTCAGAAGCCTAGAAACTGGAGTAACGGAATTCCTATTTAGATTCCGCAGAGTTCTTAATGGAGTAGGTGCATCGATGAGTGGAAGGTTGAGTAGAGAGATGCTAGGTCCTAAAGAGTTAACTCTGATTTTGGGGAAGGTAAGAGAGGCTCTGCCAACTGGACTGACACTCCTCTCGGAGGGAAGCCGATATCATGACCAAATTTACTACCAAATTTCTGAAGTACAAGCAATTGCAACCGATGATGGAGTAATAGCTGTAGTGGAATTGCCTTCAAAAACTCCGGATCAGGAGATGGTGCTTTATCAGGTTCTCTCCTTGCCTCTTAAGGAGAATAAAACAGGAAGAATGGTTGCAGCTCAGCCGGAGGGGGCGTTCTTCTTGGAGAGCCACAACGAGAAGGCCTACTCAATTCTTCAGGAGCAGGATATAGCCAGATGTCGTCCCGGGATACCATGGATCTGTCCTGCCGAGTTCAAATTCTTTCACGGACAAACACCATCTTGTATTGTCTCATCGTTTCGCCAGGAGAATACGTCGAAGGAATGGTGCCCGTGGACTTTGGTGAATCCTAGATCTTCACCCACATGGATTTGGGACGAGCACAAGGAGCTATGGTGGTATAGCATGTCTAAGCCCACTCGCCTCCATCTTCAATGCAGAGGAAGTGGGGCAGCAGGATTCGTAATACATCGACCGGCAGCTGAAAGTGTCGTATCTGTAATAACGGAGCGGATATAGACCGCTCGAAAGTGTAGTAGCCGTTCAGTGATTGTGACGACAGTGTTCGGTATAGTTATAAAATAATGGTAACATAAGGATTTTTACCTCCTAAGGGAGAGGTTTTGTCTTGTAAAGATGCCAATAATGTTTATTTTATTGTAATTTTTACAGCGCATCACCTGTATTGTTATTAGCACTAATATTGTTTATTATTATTATTATTAGTAACATAAGGATGGGTAGTGTTAAAGGTAAAGTAATGTTCCAAGGGAAACATGACTTTGAAAAAATCGGGGGGTGATGTAAGGCCCCGTGTTCCCTTTGGCCTTGTTAAGTGAATAAGGATGAGAGAAAAGGTTGGCTGTCCATCTCTAGAGATGTGAGAACCACGAATCCGCCAACGTTGCGTCTGGGATGTTGGCACTGCACGTGGCTGATTCGTAAGATTCCTGGAAGATCTAAGACCTGACAAGAGTTTCTAGTTCAATCACCTGCAAAAGCAGGAGTGGGGTACAAGGGGTTTAAAAAGAGCTGGCTTACCTCCGACCGGGCAGAGTTTGCATCCGTTCCTGAGACTTCGGCCCAGATGCTGTTCAGAGGTAGGCCAGTTCCAAATTCTCTCCAAATGATCATATTTGATAACTCTACCTATCTGTCTCTCTCACTCAACCTTTTCTCTCCTCGTAGCAATGGTTTATGATGTTTATGTTTGTATCCTCTGTGTAAATTATAGTTTTAAAAAGGAATTTCCGCTTCTCTAAAATATTTCCCCATTGTCTATATCTCTAAATCCCGTCCTTGCTAATCAGTCCCTTACATATGTAAATAATTTTATTCCAGTTTAGAATTCGTGAAATCCAAACACCGATCAGAATTAACTAACCAGCATCTCAAAGAATTACTAAGAATTGCTGTCTGTTACCAAATATTCGCGAAATTTTAAACAATTATCAATAAATGTTAAGTTTAAATTCAATACTCATATTTTGTACTTTTAATTATATATTTTCAATGGGTATAATTTCTATAAAAAAAACAATTTCAGGAACATAAACATGCTTTAGGTCCACCCCACAAACCTAACATGTAATGTACTGTATAACATACAGTCTTCTTTTTCGTACGTGGGTACCGCGCATGCGCGAACGCCAGCGGACACTTTTTTTGTAATTTTTTTTTTTTCAGTTTAGTCATCGCTAAAGCATATTTAAGCTCAAGAAAATGTATTACCTGTTTTGCGTATTTTTTAAATACATATTTAATTGCGGCTCGCAAAAAAATTTCTAATTTTGGAAAATCCCTTGGACCATCAAGGAGCTTGGTCACACGTAGCCAAGGCCCCCACTTCTCAGAGCCAGACGGAAAATTCTAGTACTTTGCTATAGGACTTTGGACATTTTAAAATTATTTTCATCTTGAGTTTTGAGCGAAATGAGAATAAAAGCCGACAATCGGTACAGCAAAGGTCACTTTCGGTACTTGTAGTTTTATTACGACTCCTAATGAAATATACTATTCTGGGACTGCACTTGTTATGTCGTTTATGTACATTAAAAAAATATATAGATCCCATTCCAATAAATATAGGCTTCGCCCGTCTATATTTCTAAACCCCATTCTTTTTACAAGCTCATAACCTATAGATTGTTTTCCAATTAGCGAGGCCCGGCCCGGGCCCTCACGGCGCCCGGGCCCGGGACAACTGTACCCGGCAGTCCCCCCCCCCCCCCCATGTGGCGGCCCTGCCCTTAGCATTTACTTTCAAATGTATACGGAAACATTGTCTTGTTCTGCATAATAGTTAAGAGATGACAAAGATCTTAGGGAATAAACCAGAAATCCGACATAACTGAGACGCCAATGAACTACAGTCTTCTTGCCATATTCTGGAACAGAAGACGCGCACATGAACCAATTCACACCTCATGAATTCGATCCCATCGGTTCGTTGCACAAAGCACATTTAGGACATGAGGAGTCCGCAATGGAGTCCCATAAATACCGATACAGCTCTATGATTCAGAACAAGTGACCAATAACGCTGACGCACTCCATCATAAGGGGGTGGGCTGCGTGTTGCACGGTGCATTATCTTGCGAGGGTGTAGTAGCGCAGATGCGCTTTTTCTCATGCGCAAGATGACGTAAGTTACAAATCTATCCTTCTTTTCCTATTAAGGCGTCTGAATAGAAAGTTTCTTAGAGTAAATCATTGATTTTGAATATATATATATATATATCCCAGAGGGTGAAACAAAATTCAGTCTTCCCACAAATTTTTCACTACCGGAAAACATCAAGAAAAAAAAAAAAATATATATATATATATATATATATATATATATATATATACATATATATATATATATATATATATACATATATATATATATATATATATGTTTTTACTTGTGTTTTTATTTTAATTTGGGGCGTGGGTATGTCTGTGGTTGGTAAATTTGACTCCACCGTTAATACCTCCATCGAGTGCTCTGGTCTAGTAGGTGAAGTGGTTCGGTACGCTGTATTATTTTCTTATTAGTATATTATTGTTAGTCTTTTTGCTCTGTTATTTTATTTATTTTTTTAGTTTTATCTATCTGGTCATATCTGTAACTAATATATTAATTTCAATTTTATATTTTTATATATTATTATATTATGAGATATATTGATTTGTATGGCTTATTTTTTTTTGTATTATTTTGTTTGTATATTATTTTATTTTATTTATTTAATTATTTTTGTGCCTTCGTATATTCTTCATGACGTACTCTTAAACTGATGAGGACATATTATTAACTTAGGTCTCCCAGCAACTAGGCTTGTGTTGTTTTCAAGCCTAAATAACGAGGGTGAAGGAGACACCCAATTGTTAAGTTGACCAATTGTATTTGAGAATAATAGTAACAATTGTGTTTGTATTGTATCTCCTAATAAATAAACATAAAAAATAAAAAAACATATATATATATATATATATATGTGTGTGTGTGTGTGTGTGTGATTGTGTATGCATATGTCTCTGTGTATTTATATTAACATAGAACTAATTGTTTGAGGAGAGGAAATAACGTGACCAAAGCCTTCTTAACTCAGATTATGATTATTTAGAGAATTATTAACTACCTATTTTATAATATACAAAAAGTAATTTGTTCTTCTTTATTCAGATCTTTAAATACAAAATTTTGAATTTATATTGAAAAATAATCTAAAAATACTCATTTGGGGATTTTTTTTTTCAAATTTTAAAAATCAATATTGATAGATACTTACTTACCTAATGCTCAAAAGTAAGAATTTTTAGATAAAAATTTTAAAATCATTTTTATTCCCAAAATTTGTATTTAAAAATGTCAAGAGAATTTTTATAAAACAATTTTAGCCTATACAAATTCAAATAACATTATATTAAAAAACATTTAAAAAGAAAAAATTTAAATAATAAAAAACAATTTTTATAGATAAAATTCTGATTTAACAGTTAAAAAATAATTTTTTGTAAAATTGTGATAACAGTTTCGGTCCAACAGTAAAAAATGATGTGTTTATAAATTGTTCCGTCGATAAAACTTCCTTCCACGAACCCCGAATGGAGAAGAAGCATCGTAGATTATGAAATATACTAAATGAACCCCTGGAAGCAACCAAGCTTAGATTTCCTGCAAAATGGAGGTTCATTCCTAAATACCGAGATTATATTAAAAGCCGAAGCTTCCCCCTCCAACCTTTTTTATTACCTTCTTCGAGGGGGAAAAATATAATAACCTGGAGTGCGAATCACCGCCTGGAGTGAGATATTCCAGGTTCCAGGTATATCAGATTCCTATAACCTGGAAGATTTCTCCTTGCTCGAAAAAGAATGTATCTACAGATAGTTGCCATATAAATATCTTAATTTTATTTTTTTTTATTTGCTGATGACAACGCATTGATTTGAGAAAAGGCTGAAGAACTAATGCCTAGCTCCCTTCCAGCCACGCCCCTTCTGGTTTTTTTGTTTGCTGGCGGACTATAGTTGGTTTGGTCTCCAGGGAAGTTAGAACATTACCACATCAAGGGGAGGCAAAGTATTTAAATTTATATTTATTTTAGATGCACTTACGAAGTTATTTCTGAAGGCTCGGGCACGCAGGACGCGATCTGTGTCGCGGCGGACAGCGGTATCTGACCGAGGGTGGCGGGCGATCTACTTATATTGCATCGGTCAAACGAAGGATGATCTGTACCAGCGAGCTAGTCTTTATCGCTTTGGCAATACAATTGTATAAAAAATACAGATTTGTCGCTCGATCAGTTTGGTTAAATGAGTGAAGCAACTGAATTTTTTATTTCCTCAAATATTCTCTTCTTGTATTGATATCATGTAGCCAGCATTTATTTCTGTTTCGCAAATATAGTAGAAGAAGCAGTTGTTCCTCGTCGGAACTTCATCATTTCCGAATGAAACTTGTATATTTCAACAATATTAATAACAGAACTATGAAGGAAGACGTGTTCTCTAGAAAGGAACCTGTTTAGAAAGTTTACTGTATTGCTCACAAAGATATCGCGTCGTTTGTGAAGTCTACATATCTCATCCTATGTGATGTATACATATCGCATCCTATGTGATGTATACATATCGCATCCTATGTGATGTATACATATCGCGTCCTATGTGATGTATACATATCGCGTCCTATGTGATGTATACATATCGTGTCCTATGTGATGTATACATATCGCGTCCTATGTGATGTATACATATCGCGTCCTATGTGATGTATACATATCGCGTCCTATGTGATGTATACATATCGCGTCCTATGTGATGCATACATATCGCGTCCTATGTGATGCATACATATCGCGTCCTATGTGATGCATACATATCGCGTCCTATGTGATGCATACATATCGCGTCCTATGTGATGCATACATATCGCGTCCTATGTGATGCATACATATCGCGTCCTATGTGATGCATACATATCGCGTCCTATGTGATGCATACATATCGCGTCCTATGTGATGCATACATATCGCGTCCTATGTGATGCATACATATCGCGTCCTATGTGATGCATACATATCGCGTCCTATGTGATGCATACATATCGCGTCCTATGTGATGCATACATATCGCGTCCTATGTGATGCATACATATCGCGTCCTATGTGATGCATACATATCGCGTCCTATGTGATGCATACATATCGCGTCCTATGTGATGTATACATATCGCGTCCTATGTGATGTATACATATCGCGTCCTATGTGATGTATACATATCGCGTCCTATGTGATGTATACATATCGCGTCCTATGTGATGTATACATATCGCGTCCTATGTGATGTATACATATCGCGTCCTATGTGATGTATACATATCGCGTCCTATGTGATGTATACATATCGCGTCCTATGTGATGTATACATATCGCGTCCTATGTGATGTATACATATCGCGTCCTATGTGATGTATACATATCGCGTCCTATGTGATGTATACATATCGCGTCCTATGTGATGTATACATATCGCGTCCTATGTGATGTATACATATCGCGTCCTATGTGATGTATACATATCGCGTCCTATGTGATGTATACATATCGCGTCCTATGTGATGTATACATATCGCGTCCTATGTGATGTATACATATCGCGTCCTATGTGATGTATACATATCGCGTCCTATGTGATGTATACATATCGCGTCCTATGTGATGTATACATATCGCGTCCTATGTGATGCATACATATCGCGTCCTATGTGATGCATACATATCGCGTCCTATGTGATGCATACATATCGCGTCCTATGTGATGCATACATATCGCGTCCTATGTGATGCATACATATCGCGTCCTATGTGATGCATACATATCGCGTCCTATGTGATGCATACATATCGCGTCCTATGTGATGCATACATATCGCGTCCTATGTGATGCATACATATCGCGTCCTATGTGATGCATACATATCGCGTCCTATGTGATGCATACATATCGCGTCCTATGTGATGCATACATATCGCGTCCTATGTGATGTATACATATCGCGTCCTATGTGATGTATACATATCGCGTCCTATGTGATGTATACATATCGCGTCCTATGTGATGTATACATATCGCGTCCTATGTGATGTATACATATCGCGTCCTATGTGATGTATACATATCGCATCCTATGTGATGTATACATATTGCATCCTATGTGATGTATACATTTCGCAGAACGCCGCGACAGATCGCGTCCTGTAACCTCGAGCCTTAATCATTTTCTTATCTTCAAGCAAAGAAGGCTTTATTTATTTATTTTTTTTTTATTACACATAACTATAATGCAATAAGCGTAAACATGTTTTGTTTGAACTGACTGTGTTTATTGCCAGTATTTCCTACTCTTTTTTAAAATAAGGCGTTCCTAATACTTATTGCTTCAATTCTTCTTCCTGTCGGCATTAAAGTCGACCTACTAGCCACAACAATAGTCAGCTGTAGATCCGTCAGCTGATCTCAATGTAGCGATAAAGACAAGTAGCCCTGCCTGGCGGTGTAAATAAAAAAAACTCCGGTAGTAGTACTAAGAGTTGCTAATTGAGGTGGAGGCCAGGGAGGTAGGAACCAGGTATTGATTCGCCTCTCCCTTTCTCCCATAGAGGTTAGTCTGTTTCTAACCTATATCTAGATACTCTATATCTCTTTGCACTTTTATTAAATTCCTATTTATGGAACTTTCCCGAGTAGACACTTCAACGAGAAGGAAACAAATTACTTTTATCTTCTATAACCATATTATTAAATGTATGGTGACTTCATCGAGAATATTTGTCGTTCGCTAATGTTCCAATCAATCTCGTGATAGTTCATACCTGTTTGGAAGTTTTTTAACGACGAATGTAGCAATTGCCCCGCATTGAGGTGTCATACCTTTAGGGGTTTATTCTGCGCCTCATTTGTAGTTAAGGGTCGCAAAAATGAACGTCCTATCTGAACATGTGGCAGAGCTACTCAAACTTTCGTCTATTTTCAAAGCTGTAGTTTGTTTTTTTTTAATGATAAACTGTTCTCCGGATTTTTGATAAATGTATGATAAAAAGCGACCACAATTTTAGAATCTACATTAAATTTCCAATAAGAAATACCCATTATTGAAATGTTTCCACGTAAATTAAGTGCTAGACTAAAAGCCATATAGATGTGAACTATTGATAGTAGTGACCGTTTACGGCTTCGTTAACACTAGATTTACCAGACCAGTCATTTTAACTGGTCGTGCAATTTCAATTCAAAATTTCTACTACAAATGACATTTTCTTTCCTAAATGATTTTATGACTTTTGTAGCTATAATTAGAGAATAAATTTAATGAACTTAATGTTACTTTAATGTGTGGAGAAGAAGGAAAAATAGGGAACTCAGCACTCTATTTGCCGACCTCGACATTGTTACCTTCATCAAGCTTGGAAGGCTAAGGTGGGCAGGGCATGTAGCCAGAATGGATGACACGGAAATACCTAAAAAAGTTATGACCGAGGACCTGCACTCCACAAGACGAGTAGGAAGTCCGAGGATCAGATGGCTGGACAGCGTATCCAACGATGCCAGAACTCTGCTTGGCGTTAGGAACTGGAGAGCTGCAGCAGAAGACAGAGCCGACTGGCGGAGGCTCTTAGAGGAGGCCCAGTCTCGGCGACATATGATGATAATGATGAATGTTGCTTTATATATATTAGTAACAAATATATTTTTCGTTATTAACATTTATACCAGTACCAGGTCTGGTAAATCTAGTGTTAATGGTAATGCATCTGTTGCAGTCTGTGAAGACCGTTTCCTGGGAAGACGCGAGGAATAAATACATGTAATCATTTCCAATATGTTCTTCTCTCACCTTTCACCCTTGATTCCGAAGTGTCACCCAACCTTTAATCAGAACAAAAGGTTTGCATACCTAGTGTGGGAAGGATGGGACATCACCATTATTGTGTGAAATTTGTTCAGAATGGCTCCTTTACGCTAAAGCACATTCATTGGTTTTAACTTAGAGATCAGAAAAAAATTATATTCAAATAATGTTTTTCTGAAGCAACAAGGTACCATTTTAAAGATTATTAAATAATGCAGCTTCTGAGGCGAAGGCAAACCTCGTAAGTATACAAATAGCTGATTAAGAAAATATTGATTAATTTAAGAAAACATTAATATCAATAGTGTAGATGGAGATAGTTAGCCGCTGTAGAGATACGAAGACAAGTATAGTTGGGATTCGGCTAGGAGAAAAACGTCAGACTTTCAAAAAGAGATCTGTATTTTTGGACGTTTCGACTGCAACAATGGCAGCCTTCTTCAGCACTAGAGAATGCCTAGAGGGGAGGGAGGAAGACCTCGAGGACAACTTAGGTAACCATGGTTGGAAGTATGAACGACAGCAACTACACCGGTGTCAACTATAAAGACCACCGGTGTAGTTGCTGTCACAACTATAAAGACCACCGGTGTAGTTGCTGTCACAACTATAAAGACCACCGGTGTAGTTGCTGTCGTTCATACTTCCAACCATGGTTACCTAAGTTGTCCTCGAGGTCTTCCTCCCTCCCCCCTAGGCATTCTCTAGTGCTGAAGAAGGCTGCCATTGTTGCAGTCGAAACGTCCAAAAATACAGATCTCTTTTTGAAAGTCTGACGTTTTTCTCCTAGCCGTATCCCAACTATACCTGTCTTCGTATTAATATCAATAGTTCACATCTATAAGGCTCTTAGTAAAGCTCTTAATTTACAGATCAATATTTCAATAACGGGTGTTACATTATATTGGAAATATAATTTAGATTATAAAACTGAGGTCCTTATTTACGATACATTAATCAGAAACCCGAAAAACACAGTTCTTCATAACAAAAACAAAAAAAAAAACAATAGTTTTGAAAGTAGACAAAAGTTTGATTTGCTCTGCTACATGTTGAGATAGAACGCTCATTTTTGCGTCCCTGAACTACAAATGAGGTGCAGAATAAACCGCTAAAGTTAAGACAGCTGAATGCAGGACAATTCCTACATTCGTCATTAAAAAACGTCCAAAGAGGTATGAACTATCAGGAGATTGATTGGAACATTAGCGAACGGCCAATATTCTCTATTAAGTCGCCATACATTCAATAATAAGGTTATTGAAGAAAAAATAGTTTGTTTCCTTCTCAAAGTATCCTGTATACGCCAGGATCAAAACGCAAATTTAGAAATTCTTGACAAACGCATTATTTGAGCAATAGCCCCATGTATTCATAAAAAATTATTTCTAACTCCATTCTTGTTTTGTTTCAGGTTTTCTCCGAGGCGAAGATCATGTTTAGCGTCGGAGGAGTCTTCTACTTGGGCGATCCGATCTCCTTCAATTACATGGAAGATCGGATCTTCGAAGTCAGTCGGAACGTTTCGATAAAGCTACACCGGCGAGTCGGGAGGTTCGTCAAGTTGCAGCTTCATTTCGCAAACAAGTGGATCATGATCAGCGAAGTTATATTCGACTCAGGTAAGCTTTCTGTGCAACTTTCTTACAGAATAATACAACATTTCGGAGCAGCAATAGACCAATATCATCAAACGAGAGCTCCGAGAAACTTTTACAATTTCCGGTAATACTGTAGTTAAGTGTCCTCCAAACCGATTATTTTCAAATTTTCCACTATAACGTATTTTGATGCACTAAACACGAATCCGTTCCGAAAAGAAAACTCGCTCTCAACTAGGAAAGAAGTTATTAAGCACTAAAGTTCACTGTTATGGATGTTATAAATGCTGTCGTAAACAAAGGCATTGCGCATGCGCACGTATGTAGCGTTGGAGCATGCTCTCATTTGAAATTTTGATAAACTATGCATGCTTGTGAGAGACGTATATATTTACATATGTGTCCGTACTGATGGAAAATGCATATAAACTCAGGACTATTTTATAAATATTTCAACTGCAAATCACACAGAATAACAAATACTAAAATTATTCACTAAATTTCCAAGTTGTTAAAGAAAACCAGTTAATGAGTTATTTCCTTGTTACATTCTTCTAAATATGATTGAAATTGTTAAAGAGAACATGTCATTTTGAAATTTATCAAAAATTAAAACTAGTTTGTTAGAAGGTAACAGTGTTGCCAATAAGATGACAATTAAAGTCTAATTCTGCCCCAGGAAGTGTTATTGGATTTGTGTTTTATGATCGCCCCCCCCCCCCTTAGAACTTCCAGCGTCAGATGGAGCCGCAGTTAATGGAGTTATTGCAAATGGCTGCTTCCGGTTTACGATCTACTTCTGAATTCGTCGCCATCTTCTCTAATGAAGGATTGTTACTGAAGATTATTAAAGCCCTATCCGCGCCTGCGCTTCTCATTCTCTAGTCGCTTTCGTACTCACGATGTCTTTATCAAGAAGTAGTACAATGGCGGACATTTTGTTCGATATAAATATCAAAAAGTTTAGAAAACGCATTCCTCCACGCATAGAGTTGTGTCCATACATTGCCACACATATAGGATGGCGTACAAGAAGTATAGCTCTCTTCCTCTTTCCTGTTTATTGAAACATATTCAAAACAATATTACAGAGCTCTTTATTTCCCCCGGCAGGTGATACTAAAGTAGGTTTCGAGCCACAGAACCGTCCTCCGGTGGCGTTTTAATGGACTGACATAAATTATGATAGGACAAGATCGACGGTCTCGTCACAAAAAGAGGGTTAACTTCCCTGTATGCTGTGAGTCCTGGATAAGAAATGTGTAATAAGTAGTCTTTATGATGTACAAGGAAATCCAGCACTATCCCCTTGAACGTATCAAGTGTGTTTGTACAAGCGGGGACGTCTAACCGTTATTCAATTGAGAGCCCAAAACTCCATCGACAGCGCAGTGCCATGACTCCATTTATTTGAAATGATATTTTTGATAAACTAGAATTACGGCATTGGCTCCTGACATTCAGAATCAGTAACTATGTCGAGCAGCTGGTATGATGCTACAACTGCCAGAGGTTCGAGCATACAGGTTGCAATAATACGGAATCGTGCCCGTGATTCACGTTGTGTGGTGAGAAAATGCATCTCTAACGTAACTGTTTAAAGTAGTTTATATTGCTCACTGATAGCAGGAGTTGTGCAGACTGCTAGTCCTAGGATACTCACTGCTAGTAGGTGATGTACAGACTGCTAGTCCTAGGCTACTCACTGCTAGTAGCTATAGTGCAGACTGCTAATCTAGGATACTCACTGCTAGAAGGAATTGTGCAGACTGCTAGTCCTAGGATACTCACTGCTAGTAGGTGATGTGCAGACTGCTAGTCCTAGAATACTCACTACCAGTAGGTGATGTGCAGACTGCTAGTCTAGGGTACCCTCTGCTAATGTTGTACGGACTGCTAGTCCAGGAAGACCAAGTTCTGTGACTGTACGAACGACTAGCCGCACACATACCGCAGAAAAACGCTGGCCGCAGAATCTCCGGAACCAAAGGGCTCTGTGTCATAGGCGGGCTTTGTTTACCCCATCCCTTCATACCGGGAATTTCCACATTTTAATATGTCATACCTGGCCGTGTAGCTCTCTCCTACACACGCACACACAAAACTTCTCCCCTGCTACACCTACACATTACACGCAGGCAGCGATATTCCAGTCCCTGCGGGGGGTTGAAAGGAACAAAGGGGAAGGCACCCAAACAAAAAACAATGAATGGAAAAATAATAAAAGAAGTTATAAAAGGATATTTTCCTTTCATTGTAGTAATATATTGCTAAATTACTATTAACTCCGTGTTAATCACTCTTTTTCAGTTTTCAAAAACATTCACCAAGGGTGATGATTTCTGTATTTACAGTTTGTTTACACTGCAAACTTTAAAAATATTCAGCACGATATTCTCCGGCTAATAATGCTTTTAAAATTATTTTTTTTATTTCGACATCTGCGTTTATATTCATCGTATTTATTATAAATTCCGGAAGGTCGTAAATATCAGCTGGTTTATGATTTAGTGTGTATTTTGCGTTTTTTGTCTTTCCATCCTTAAGGGGTAATTTTACCTTGAAACTTCCTGTTTATAATTTTCCTTTACGAATCAAAAATGATATCCAAGAGTGTTTTTGTTCCGAAAAAGTTTTTAAATGAATAATTTTTGATTTTATATATATAGTATATATATATATATTTTTTAACCACCGTTATTTTCGTGATCTGTGGGATCTGAAACGTGAAGTTTTCAAGTCGGCACTTCAGGTTTGCGTCATGAGGTCAACCTCATAAGCGGGTTTCCTCCCTATGAAGGGAGGGAGGAACCTCTCGAAAATATCTTCAATCCTCAACAAAATTAGAACTTTATATTTTATCTTTCCTTACTTGTTTTGTGGAATATATCAGTTGATTAGCCTTTTAAAATTTAATGAAAACATTATTATACAAGATAGATTAATTATTTCTAAATTAATTCCATATTGTATGTGTTGAGCTGTGGGTACAAGACTGATAAACGTATCGAGAATGTGTTTAGTTCTATGGAAGCCTGAAGCATAGAGATAGGAGCAGGTTGTTGACATTGTTCCAACGAGGATCGAAAACCTGAAGGACGATGACGTCATCTCCTTCAAAAGAATAATAATGTTTGCACTGTGTCAAGATTTCATACATTTTGATAGAGTTTTCCGAAGAACACTTGTGGCCTTTGTTGACTTTGATAAAGTTATTGTTTATATCTGGCAATGTTTGTTTTCCAATCCATTGTGCTTAATACAATCAAATTTGTTTATTTAACGTTTTTTCTTTATACAAACCAACCGAAAACTATTGACGGAAGTGAAATGTAGGCATACAACAAGGTGACGAAAACATCTGAATAGTCATAATTTTATCAAAATCGGATAATTTTTGGAGTGACTAGAGAGCCAACAGACAAATATACAGGTTGGTCCCGACGGAAATTTCCATACTTGAGGGATTTGTACGCGGACTAAATTGTAGTTGAATGACACCAATGAAAAATTTTGACTTGCATTATTTCCCCAGATGTTTTTTCCTAACCGCTAATTTTTTACCATTTCTGTGCTATTTTTCATAGGTACATATTGGGTAGGTATTGGTACCTAACCAAAAAAAAATGTTGTTCGTGCCACAAACAACAAAAAAAAAAGTTGTTTGAGTGGCTGATGTGGATTTGTTTTAAGAATTTTTTGCATGAGATTTTGAAAATGTCATCAGAATTAAATTTTCGCTATGGCGTGACCGACAAATAGCACAAAAATGGTCAAAAAATACTATTAAATCAAAGAAACCCGGAAACGCCTATATCTAGGGAAATAATGTAAGCAAACATTTTTTCTTGGTGGCATTCATCTACACTTTAGTCGGAGTATACATCCCTCAAGTATGGCGATTTCCTTCGGGACCACCCTATATATATATATATATGCATATAGTCTCTTGGCTCTCTAGCTGCTCAAAAAATTGTTTGATTATGATATAATTCGTTACAATAATCCTTCTTCTCTTCAAGTATGTTCAAGTATCTTAAGGCTGCACCTGCATTGGACCCGTCTTTTGCCCGATCCGATTTCGTTTGATCGACGACGGCCAACAGCGGGCGACGTGAGTGCCTACATTGGTCTCGTCCTGATCCGATCCAATTTAGTCACAGCTCGTCAGTAATGACCTCGTTTTGAAGTGAAAATGAGTGATTAAGTTAAGAAATATCATCTAATAAGCATAGAAACCTTCGATTAGGTTGAATGTTGGAGGTAAGAGAAGTATTGGTATTCATATTTTAAAATTATTTATACGAAAGGTAACTAGAAGGGTATAAACATTAGAAGGTTATAAATATTGGGAGGTTATAGACGTTGGATGGTTATAAACATCTTTCCACGCAATTTAATAAACAAGCGAAACAAAAAAGAAAAATGTGAATTGGTAAAGTTGTTCTAAATGTTATTTCCTTTGATATAAAAAACAATGCATTGAAATCGGTTAAGATTTAGAACCTGTAGACCTTTTTAAAACACTAAATGTGGGTTGGCGCCATTTTGCTTCGTCGGTCCGAAATCGGTCTAGAAACAAACAAGTTTGAATGGGCAAGAATCGGTGGCGGTTGGATTGGACAGGATTGGATGTCGGGTCGGGACCAATGTAGAGACCTCCATTGAGATGCATGTTTTTCTTCCGACAGTCGGTGGCTATTGGATCGGATCGGGCCGGGTCCAGTTTAGGTGCAGCCTTACCGGTGGAACAACCCTATCCATTCTCCCCTTGAATTCCGACACATATCACTTTTTTTGAAATATTTTTTAGAGATGCATGTGTTTGTTTCTCTTCCGACAGTCGGTGGCTATTGGATCGGATCGGGCCGGGTCCAGTGTAGGTGCAGCCTTACCGGTGGAACAACCCTATCCATTCTCCCCTTGAATTCCGACAAATATCACTTTTTTTGAAATATTTTTTAGATATTTTTTTATTTTTAATGACTTGCTTGAATATTGAATAACAGATTATTAGATATAAATTGAGACTTTAACAAAGCATTACTGTATTTTTTCAGACATAGCTCACGGCAACTTCACGCCCGAAGCTCCACCTAACCAGGATCTACCCGTTCAGAGTGACATCTTCATTGACAAGGAGATTAATAGGCCACAATCAGAAATACCAGGTAAGTGAAAATGTAAAATTTAATCTTAAGTTATTTACAGTGGAGCCGGAAGGGAAAAAAACCCTCAAAACTGAAGTTGTTCAATCCCGTTTGAACTAGCATTTCTTTAAACACCTTCTTGTTGAGACATAAAATTTAGAGCAGGCTGTAAGAAAAATAGTGGTGTTTGAATTATTTGTCTATGACTTACCAGTCCTGAGTTTTCCGTAAGTGCTTATAATCTCGAAAACCAGCATGCGCGGTGCAACAAAATTGGGCGCCATTTTCAAACGGTTGACTCTAATAAAATTTTAAAAATTGTTTTGAATTACTGATTCCATTTGTAATTGGTGGTAAAAATATCATTTTTTTTTTCTAAAATAGTCAAGCAACCACCTTTTTACAAAGAATATCTGATTCTGTAATTCTAAATACATACCAACATTCTATTGTCGGAGCGAGGTTATCTCTGTGGTAGAGCACTGGACTAATAAGTTGGGGGACCTGAGTTCAAATCCCGAACATAGTACTAAAGATTTTTATCTTCTAGTGTCTTCCTTCATGGGTTGGATTCGGCCTCCCTGGCCGTCCCTAGGCCAACCCAGCTTTTAACCCGTTCCAGAACGTTTGCAATTTTTTCCCGTGTTTGCTATAAGACTAGTCGTCGAAATATGTTTTTTTTTTAGGACTAATGAAATCTGTAAAGTACAGGAAAACAAAATTTATCATTGGTTTTTCTGTGTATTAAAAAATCTAAAAATTATCTGTATGTTCATTTTACCTTACACTGCATACGTGCCCAATCTGCTGTCAAAGAAAAATTCAAAAATGTTTTTCCGAAGGGCGAGTTCCACACCTGGTGTACAATGATCTTATTTATGTAAATTTGCTTACGAATTGGATGATTTCCGTAGTATACATTATTCAAAATGGAAAATCAGACAGCAGGAGCGTAGTACTGACCACACTATCTCCCTAGTGGGATGTATGTTCATGAATCAGATATATCAATCATTAACTTTATATCTGGATCCCAGAGGTAAAGGACATCATGTCACATATTTGTAATTGTTCAGGAGAGCCAATTTTCCATAACGTTGAACTATTTTTTTTTTTTTTTTTTTTTTTTTTTTTTACGGCGCATCTACATCTAGGTCATTAGCGCCGACGTCCAGGGTGCAGCGAGGAATTTTACCAGCGAGCCGTGGGATGATAAAATTCCTGCCGGAGGTTGGGAATCGAACCCACCATCTCCCGCTTATGAATCCAAGGCGCTAGCCATTAGACCACGGGAGACCCCGCTTTGAACTATTAAAATTGGTTTCTTCGTTACTTATAGAAACAGTTTTAAGAACATTTGTTCACATTGTTATTGGCATTGCTGGGTAATTGTAAGTATAGTGAAACAAAACCAAGTCCTCCACAAGGTGTGTTTTACCTTTAATGAAAACGGACATGATTTTATTTTTCACTGTCTTATCTTCGTTATTTATTGGAACAGGACATAGTGACCTATACCATTATATGGATCGAAAAATCCACATAAAGAACATGGTGTTACGTCAATTTAATAAAAAGATGGACATGGTGTCCTTTACCTCCGGGGATTGATATTATTATTAATTATTATGGAATATTATTAATATTATTAACTAGCTGAATACCCGTGCTTCTTCACGGCAGATAAGTAGTTATTTTAAAGCGATGCTAGGATTACCAGCCAACAGTAGCACTGCCATGTTCTATGCACCAAGACGTTACCGAGGCCTGGGGCTATTGCGCTGTCTTTGGGAAGCACCGCTTCAACATTGGTCAATGGCCCAGAAGCTAAATCAAGTGTCAGATTAACAGTTTCAGCCAATATTCGACTACAAAAAGGAGTCATCTGAATGTGCCAGTAGACTAACTGTTGAAATTGCCGAACTTGAAGAAGAGCACAGTATTAAAATGTCTTCATCGTCTCCCGGCTTCTTTCTCCAGCGGTGAGACGATGAAGACGATGCCCCAGCGAAGGAGCCTAAAGGAGAGTATTAAAATGATAAGGCGCAAGTTACGGGAAAAATCCTTCGAAGAATGAGCTCACTCTTAATGGCAAGGTGTAGGGGTGATACATTTCAAAGATTGTCCCAAAGCCAACAAGTTTATCCATGAAAAGGAAAATCTGTCTGGTTCAGAATGGAAAAATGCCCTAAAACTTAATATAAATTATGCGCCATTGAGAGGGTTGAGAGGAGCATCAACTGTTGGACCCCTCTGTCGCAAGTGCGGCAGAGAGAACGAAACACCAGCACACGTGCTTTTCCGGAGAAATCAAGACCAGCATACGTCATTGACCCTACCATCAGATTCGAAATGAACGACCTGTGGAGATGTAATGATTGGACAAGCGACCACTGGTGGACCAATGAGAAGCATCCAGGCCAGCCAATAGGAACGAGCGCTTGGCCGAGCACTCCCGACTTTGACCGAGGCACCCCGACCTCGGCCTATGAATAGGGGCGTTCCTGCTGCCCAGAATTCTATGACGGCCTCCAGTACTGTGTCAACCCCCTATTTAGGGACTTGACACCACCACCTCTCCCCCAGAGGTGGCAGGGCAGCACCAGGAGAATCTTGGATCTTGGAGAGGATGCTGCGTAGTAGCAGCTGTATATTGTATTTATTGTAAATAAATGTAAATATTAGATTAAGTTAGTTGTAAGTTAGGTTAAGATACATCCTTGACTAGTCCCTCCCTAGACAACCCTGAACCCCCCTAGATTTAGTTCCTTAGACTAAGTAGGCTTAAGTCTCCCATTTGTAAATTGTCACAGTCCCTTCTAGTACGTAAGCGTAGCATAAGGTGTAGTTTTAAGTCCAGCCCTAGGTTCCAATCCGTTGGGCCTGGGGTTCTTTATGTACATAGAAATAAATTTGGAGGGTGGGGAAAAAAAAAAAAAAAAAAAAAAAAAAAAAAAAAAAAAAAAAAAAAAAAAAAAAAAAAAAGCCCAGAATTCATTCGGATCCGGCGCTTCCTCCAGGACACTTCAGCTCTCTCAAGACCAGACTCCAGCCAGCCATGCACTCAGGACCAAGCAACCGGCGTTCCAGCAACCATCCAACCATGCACTGAGGATCAAGGACCTAGCTACCTGCTCGACCTCTCTCTCGATCTCTCTCTGGACAAAGTACGAAGCCGCCGTCTCGATGTACCCAGTGGTCAAGCCAGCCTCCAGTCATTACACTCCCGACTCCTACTTCCCCCAACTCTAGTCAATACCTGGTTTATTCATTTACTTCCTTACCCCTCTCACTCCTACTTCGAGGAACGGCTACGGCTCAGTACCGAACACCTTCTCCCCGACTCAGTGGAACAGCTAACGCCTAGTACCTAGTCGGTATCCCCCAGGTTCAAGGAAGCGCCCTTAACCGGTACACAGTACTTACCTGGCTTCCTTCTCCCGACACATCCTTCCAACCCTTCCTAGACTACCTTTAGTAGCGACACCCATCCGCTACAGACCCAATGCAGGCAGACGCAATTGACTAGGAGAAAAAGGAAATATACAAGAAATGCATAAGGACATACGAAGAGAAATTTGAAGAAGCCTATGGAAGAAGGCATTATACTGTACAAGGCCTATGGTTCGGCACGAGAGGAACAATCCCTAAAGCAACTAGTGACTCTGGGACTAGATACAAGCTAGCCTCGCGGAGTCAATTCTTATTGATTCCCTGGGGATCCTCAGCTGTCACATTTATGGGAGCTGAACAGCTGCTAATCATTCTTTCCAAGATCATTGTTGTTTAAAGACACCTGGCAAATTTAATAAAATCCATATTCCCCCTAAAAAAAAACAAAAAAATTTACTTATAAATTCATTTCTGAATAGGTATAGTATTTTTAAATTTCTTTTTCTTTACCTTCTTACTGTAAATTAAATTAGCGAGCATTCCCATAATTAATTAAATACATTTTCGAAAGGATGTGGATGTAACAACCCATTAGACTTGGGCAGCCATCTTTATTTATTTGTTTATTGAATAAAGCTTTTCTTTCTATTGTGTAACATCGAAATTAACGCTACTATGTATATAATTTTATGAAAGCACGGTTCCCGTCATGTTATATGTTACTCATCAATTGATAAGTATTCAAAGTATAATGTTTCTGGACTTTGGGGCGCTCCGGACCAGTGTCAAGAAATAGAGATAACCCGTTATCTATAGGTTACCAGTAACAGGAGTTTAAGGGTTCGGGATATTATTATTACCTTGGATAGACCACCACGAGGTACAGGGTAAACTCTATGAGGGACAAAATCACAGTTCATTTCAAGCAATTCAAGGTCTGCCATCATAGTTGAAATGAATCTCAAATAGAAATAATATCGTCGATATAAAATTTCAAATTTTTCTGTCAAGTGGTTTGGGCTGGGCGATAATAGGTCAGTGAGTGAGTGGCATTTGACAAATATATAATAGATTTTTACTTTCCATCTTTATCCTGTTCTTCCCCTCGTTGCAGTAGCGAAACAAGACGACAACACCTACATGGCTGTGATCATCGGGATCCTGATGGCTGTGATCATCCTTCTGGGTGTTCTCATCTTCTTGATCATCTCCAGACACCGCCAGAGGAAGTGTTTCGCTTCCCCGTTGGCCGCCAAGTCCGTACTTCCTGGACAGATATCTTCCGCCGGCAGTTCTTGCTGTACCGAGAAGGCGTACTCTTCGAAAGGCACGCTGCCTCTGGGGCCGGACACCGCGCTGCTTATGGACATCAAGACGGACGAGTATCAAGAACCTTATCAAGCACTCAAGTATGCGCCTTATTACTCGTACAGCACTGTCGTCATGGAGATGAGGGACACTTTGGACAAGCAGGCTCCTCATCCTTCAGGTAAGCAACCTAACCTTATCAGCTACATAACCTTAATAGCTAAGTAACCAAATCAGCTACATAATCTTATCAGCTACATAACCTTATCAACTATCTAACCATATCAGCTAAGTAACCTTATCAGCTACATAACCTTATCAGCTACGTAACCTTATCAGCTACGTCACCTTATCAGCTATGTAACCTTATCAGATAAGTAACCTTATTAGCTACTAACATTACGGTTCCGCCATTTGCATTTTCATTACAATGAACAACACTCTACTTTATGTCAATAAAAACTTCTTATGTCTCGTTTAGGACAAGGGATGGCTTTCGGAGGTCTAGGTAGATAGTGTTTATTATTTATCAATACTTGGCCAAAGCTAAGGCCGAAAACAATTTAACTATAGCCTGTTCAAATAGATGGTTCATTTGGAGGGAAAAGATCGTGGCCTATACTCCCCGTGAAAGAAATTGGCGGTAAACATTCTCTCGGATATAACCTTATTACTAGGAGGTTTAAAACGTTTTTAGTCTTAGCTTTGGCTAAGTATTGATAAATATTAGACACTATTTCCTTTGTCTGATCTCTCAAAGCCTTCCCTAGGCTTAAACGAGACATAATCAGTATTTATAATGTTTCACGTATCTTGTTCTTCCAAGAAATGGGAGTTTGCAAATGGTTGAATATTTCCCTTAAAATTTCGCCCATGCGGAATTGAACTTTTTCATCTATCTGAACAGGCTATAGTATTCCATGCCCCAAAATCCCCCCGTCCAAGCCCTTTCCCCCTCCCGAAATTATTTCCTGTGTACGCCCCCTGCTCCTGAAGGACTGCAATATTTTCATTACGACTTGTAAAAAATGTGATTTATGTGTTTGATTACAGATACATCTTACGACTACGCTGTTCCGGAAGTGGGTACCGGCACACTTCCTCTGCTCACCGGAAATGTCGATCCACCACTTCCGCTAATTCAAGACAAGGAATCTCTGTATCACAGCAAGGCCACCTCCAGATCAAAGGAAGACAAGACTAAGAAGGTATGTAGAATACCTTTTATTTTACTTACCTTATTATTTTTATGAAGAATTTCTTGTTTCATACTCAGTTTTTATTTTCATTTTCATAATTATTACTTATTTTTATGTACAACAAAATAACCTATACTATAGTTAACTAGCTGACTAACCGTGCTTCACCATTACCTGACCAGTATCTATCCAGTTTTGGTTTATATCCAAAGAATTTTAAGGTACCTGTGTATGTTGAAATCTTGAACATTTCATTTTTGCATGGAACTCGATGCTAATGAGAAATTGTTAATAAAAGAATGAGAAATCGGTTGAGAGAGAGGGTAATCGAAATCCTTTGAAGCCTTGAATAAACCAACGGCGGCCATCTTGGTATGACATAGATTCTAATGGTGTTTCTCCCTTCGTTCTCTGTTTTCTTTTAATAAAGTGCATTAAATAAGTTTAAAGTGTCTTCTGTAGAAAATTTAGTAGGCTTTCTAATAGTCATCTTTCACTAGGAAGATTTTCCATCCGTTTCCGAAATATTTTAGTAAATATACCTGATCCGAAAAATTTTCACGCCTATTAATAATCTTTTCTAATACTTCCTTAATCTTAAACGAGATCAAAATTTAAATGTATTTGATAAGATTAATGTCAAATGTGTGGAACAAGTTTCAACTGAATCAATCGTTTTTGAATACCAAGACTGAAAATTGGTTTGCAAAATTATTTGTATCAATTTTGCTCGTAAACGGTTACAGATATCCCTTTAAAATTGGTTTCATGCGTTTTCGTTCGTAAAGGAACCTATAAAACGAGTACTTGCAAACATATTACTCGAAAATGTAAGCGTTAAGATTTTTTTCCTCGCGAATATCGCTGCACAAACGATATTCCGGTGGACGGATTCAGCTGGTTAACGAACTTGACCTTTCAAATTGTACTAACGAATTTTGTACTAAATTTCACAAAAATCAGACCATTTTTGAGCCGGAGGGAGAGCGAACAGACAAATATATATTTATATTCGTTTAAGTATAGGGTTGGCAAATAAGTCCTTTCGGTTTTTGTATCCATGTTTTGTTTACAATATGTCACATTTATCTGATGCAATTAATCCCAACAGAGGATTGTTTATCCTATTTGTAATATGTAAACAGTTATGTCTGTCGACACTTGTTAAGATTAGGTCAGTATTGCGTTTGTGATCCAGCTGAGAATATGGACGGTAATTTATTGTATTATAGGCATATTTTGCTGTATTATTTCAAAAAAGGAAAGCGAGCTGCAGAGGCTCATAAAAAAATATGCGGGGTCTATGGGGATAAAAAATCTTGGAGACCTAGCAACGAACCACCTGGAACCACATCTAAAGCGGGATTGCACCCAAAGAAGATAATGCTTTCTGTATGGTGGGATTTCAAGGGTGTGATTTTTTATGACCTGCTGCCAAAAGGTAAATCAATCGATTCCACTCTATACTGCTCACAATTAACAAAATTGAATGAATCAATTCGACGAAAACGCCCAGAACTGGCAAATCGAAAGGGTGTCGTCTTCCATCATGATAATGCCTGGCCCCACACTTCGTTAGTCACCCGCAACAAATTGTTAGCCCTTGGATGGGATCTTTTGCCCCACCCTCCCTATTCACCGGACCTTGCTCCTAGTGACTACCACTTATTCCGGTCTCTACAAAATTCCTTAGGTGGAAAACGGTTTGAAAACGAACAGGGTGTCAGGGAGCACCTTGATCATTTTTTCGCTAATAAACCACAGACATTCTATGAGCATGGGATTATTCAGCTGATGGAGAGATGGGGTAAAGTAATAGAAAATAATGGACATTACATTGTAGATTAAAATAAAAATTATGTTCAAAATATACAATAGTTTTCTTTCAACTTAAAAAACCGAAAGGACTTATTTGCCAACCCTATACATTGTTTGTTTACAACCAGATTGAGAAATTCAACTTTTTGCGCGTTATTTGTCGTACTAAGATGGCCGACTTTAGTCAAACAAATTTCTAGCATTGTAAGATAGATAACACTCCCTCCACTATCTAAGAACTCATTTGAGAAATAGGACTCTATTCCGTGGTGAGGCGAAGAATGATTTCTCTACTTGTGCTGTTATCTTGTGACAATGGCATTGTATTGATAAGGAAATGTTGATAAAGATTATCTACAATAATGGAATATTATATGATGTTTACTAGGAGTAATAATGTTTAATTCCTGTGCTACAATTGTCGCCTCTACATGACATCCGCATTCTTGTTGAATCGATTTATCGAACAGAATTCATGGAACGCACAGGCCCCGTTGTACTGTATTATTCAAAGTCAATAATAGATGGTGCTATAATGAGATACCTCTTTGGAAGAATAGCTCTAGCCGATATCTTAAAATATGGAATCCAGAAAAAGAAATAGTAAAGAAAAAGGACTAAGTAGAATTTTCCCAGCCCCCTCCGAAATTATTTTCTATAAACGCCCATGAAATATTCCATTTTCTAGATTGTTAGTATCCCATACCCCCCCAAATCCATCGGTGCTCCCAGCGCCCCCCTCCCGAAATTATTTCCTGTATACGCCTCTGATTGTACATCTGTGAGGCATAGGTATGGTGAAGGCTTTATTTCAAGCCGAAACGTCGGCAAGAATAAAGCTAACATTTTTTTTTTTTTTTTAATAAATGGGGGACCTGTCGGGAGAAATTCCCGCAGAATTTGACTCGCGCATGCGGGACTTGAACTATTCTATCAAGGCCTAGTGGCCTTCTTGGGCTATAGTTAGCTTAGAGAGTTGCAAGTGGAGTCGTTGGATTTGGTTATACAAGCCAAGAGTAGGGAGACAAGTAGCTCTGACAATGGCGTAATCTATGTCCTTCTGATTCGGCCATTGTTCTGGGGTCTGTGGAGTAGCTCTTGAGAGCACTCGATACTCTTAAGAGTAGCATAACTCCTGACCCGGCACTCCTCGGCAAATCCACTTCCATCATTGAATGCTCTCAAATCAAAGGGGGGGGGGGGTCACCCTTCAACCAGAAACGTGAAATACATTCAACTATTCTGCATAAAATGCATTGGTCCCGATCCGATAACCAACGATTCTCGCCCGTTCAAACTTTGTTTGTTTTTTGACCGATTTCGGACGTACGACGCAAAATGGCGCCAAACAACGTAGTGTATTTCAAACCCGTCTAAATCCTCTAAATCTTGAGTGATTTCAATACATTTAAAAAAAAAATGAAAACTAATAAAATTTAGAACAAATTTGTCTAGTCACTTTTTTGTTTCTTGTTTTCCTTGTTTATTAAATTAATTGGAATGATGTTTAGAACCATCCAATGCTTATAACCTTCTAGCTACCTTTCTTACACATAATTTTAAAATATGAATACTAATGCTTCTCTTATCGTAGTGTAACACTTAAAAATTCACTATTACACTACGATTTTTTTTTTTTTCGGGACTGATATACTTCCTGAAGATTGATTGGCCTCTCAACTCCTCCTTCATACCACCAACATTCAACCTAATAGAAGGTTTCTACAGGGCCGCCACATGGGGGGGGGGGGACTGCCGGGTACAGTTGCCCCGGGCCCGGGTCCCGTGGGGGCCCGGGCCGGGCCTCGCTATTTGATAAAAAATGTATAGGTTATGAGCTTGTAAAAAAAATAGGGTTTAGAAATATAGACGGGCGTAGCCTATATTTATTGGAATGGGATCTATATTTTTTCATTTCACTCATTTTCACAACAATACGAGGTCTTTTCTAACGAGCTGTGACTAGATCGGATCGGATCGGGACCAATGTAGGCTCTCAAGTCGG
This sequence comes from Gonocerus acuteangulatus, assembly GCA_946811695.1. Classification (NCBI taxonomy): domain Eukaryota; kingdom Metazoa; phylum Arthropoda; class Insecta; order Hemiptera; family Coreidae; genus Gonocerus; species Gonocerus acuteangulatus. The sequence goes on from OX328130.1 coordinate 8,289,110, forward strand.
CCGCTGGCTGTCGGCCGTTCTCGGTCAAACGATATCGGATTGTATCTGATCGGGAAAATACGGGTCAATGAAGGTGCAGTCTAAGGAGAGAAGAGGGATAAATGTATGCCAGTTTTGCCAAACTTTTCTTACCTCGTGATGTCGACTTGTCAAGAAATCTCTGTTTTAGCACTTTCCTCCGAAGGAAAGTAGCTATTGAGGTTGGACTCATGACGGAATTTTTGAAAAATTTCTTCAAATCTTTATTGATCCTACCTAATAGACACCGAAAATGACCCCCGTTAAAATTTATATATATATATATATATATATATATATATATATATATAAATATAGTCCGTCACGCAGGAGCTGCATAACTAAGCACTTTCCTCAGAATTTGGGTAGTGTAGACTGCTTTCCAGAACAATTTGCTTAAAATATCCTACATAAATAAAATAAAAACATGAATAGTTCTCTTTTAATTTTGTAACGAGTAACTGATAAATTATTAATTTGCTTCCAGAGTTATGTTTACACATGGTACCTACTACACTACGTAATAAACACAAAAAACCTCATATTATCGTATTTTGATCTAACGCAGGAACCGGATACAGCGCTCCTTGCGGCGCCTTTGTGAACCTGTGTCTGGCTGGCTTTTCTATTGAAATATATTACAAAGTAAACCCCCCTTTCCGATTGACCGATTCAGCTGATTTTTACAACACTTCTTTCTCATGAGTTACCCACGACGTATACCGCGTTTCGTTACAATACAGCAGAAATTACGACCAGTATGAGTATATTAGTAATTTGGGTCCGGAGTAAACCCCCCCCCCCTCCTAATGAACCGATTTAGTTTATTTTTACAACACATATTTACCTGTAGATTACCACTACGAATACCGAGTTTCGTCGAAATATACCAAAAATCACGGTTGGTAGAGGCGAATTGGTATTGTGGGTCTGGAGTAACCCCCCCCCCTCCTAATGAACCGATTTAGTTTATTTTTACAACACATATTTACCTGTAGATTAACACTATGAATACCGAGTTTCGTCGAAATATACCTAAAATCACGGCTGGTAGTGGCGAATTGGTACTGTCGGTCCGGAGTAAACCCCCCCCCCCCCTCCTTATGAACCGATTTAGTTCATTTTTATATCTCACTTTTCTCACTATATTACCACTACGAAAACAAAAACTCTGGCCGCTATCGTGTTAACAGACATACATATATATATAGATATATATAAATTTTAACGAGGGTCATTTTCGGTGTCTACTAGGTAGGATCGATAAAGATTTGAAGAAATTTTTCAAAAATTCCGTCATGAGTCCAACCTCAATAGCTACTTTCCTTCGGAGGAAAGTGCTAATATATATATATATATATATATATGTGTGTGTGTGTGTGTGTGTGTGTGTGTGTGTGTGTGTGTGTGTGTGTGTGTGTGTGTGTGTGTGTGTGTGTGTCTGTTAACACGATAGCGGCCAGAGTTTTTGTTTTTTCGTCACGAAACTTGCCATTCAATGAGCAAACGATTGAACGAGTTCGTTAACCACCAAAGTCGGTCCACCGGAAGGGGGGGTTTACCCCGAACCCAAAACACTAATTTGACTATGTCAGCCGTAATATTTGTTATATTTCAACGAAACTTGGTATTCGTAGTGGTAATATAGAGAGAAAAGTGAGATATAAAAACGAACTAAATCGGTTCATTAGAAGGGGGGGTTTACTCCGGACCCACAATACCAATTTGCCACTACCAGCCGTGATTTTGGTATATTTCGACGAAACTCGGTATTCGTAGTCGTAATCCACAGGTAAATATGTGTTATAAAAATAAACTAAATCGGTTCATTAGAAGGGGGGGGTTTAATTTGTAATATATTTCAATAGAAAAGCCCGACTGACGTAGGTTCACAAAGCCGCCGCAAGGAGCGCTTTCTACCACTAGAGTGACTGTATCCTGTTCCTGCGTTAGATCAAAATACGATAATATGAGTTTTTTTGTATTTATTACGTAGTGTAATAGGTACCATGTGTAAACATAACTCTGGAAGCAAATTAATAATTGATCAGTTACTCATTACAAATTTAAAAGAGAACTATTCATGTTTTTATTTTATTTATGTAGGATATTTTAAGCAAATTGTTCTGGAAAGCAGTCTTCAATACCCAAATTCTGAGGAAAGTTCTTAGTTATGCAGCTCCTGCGTGGCGGACTTTTTTATATCCTTTGAGCGTGGAAAATGCTGCTCGCTGCAATTAATGTTTATTTCTCTCTATACGGATTTCCAGACAACCATTATCAGATGAAACAGACAGAAATATGGGGTTGGTAGAGTTTATCTACATTTTTGGACTCGGTTCATTCTCTTGGTAAATGCGAAGACAAGGGTTCTACGCACCGATTATTTTGAAATTTTGCACTATAACGTATTTTGATGCACTAAACACGAATCCGTTAAAAAAAAAACTCGCTCTCAACTAGGAAAAAAGTTATGAAGCACTAAAGTTCACTGTAATGAAGGTTATAAAAGTTGGCGTAAACAGCGTATTAATAAACATGCATATTAAGAAGAATGCCTAGGACGACTTTTGGGCAGACGTGCTATGCGTTTCCGCTCGCTCAAGAAGATATCAAAACTCTAGTCAATCCAACTCGCTGTTATGGATAGAATTCCGATTTTATGGAGGTTATAAATGGTTTATCAACATTTCAAATGAGAGTTCTTTGTTTCCCAATGTTACATGTCTGCGCATGCGCATGTTCACAAATACGCTGTTTACACCAACTTTTAACCTCAATAACAGTGAACTTTAGTGATTAATAACTTCTTTCATAGTTGAGAGCGAGTTTTTTTTGTAACTGATTCGTGTTTAGTGCATCAAAATACGATATAGTGCAAAATTTCAAAATAATTGGTGCCTAGAACCCTCGCCTTCACATTTACCATTCTCTTGAGTATTGTCACGTACCGTAAAATGGAGTCACATTATTACAGTGGGCTGAAATCGGCACAAACCTATACTGCTTATATAATTATATCTTATATAATTGTCTGAAAACGAACAGAGAGATATATAGGTAGATATTTGGGTAAAACTGAAGGAGAGTGTCCTCAGCACCGATTTTCTTCAAATTTTGCTCTATAACGTATTTTGATGGACTAAACACGAATCCGTTGAAAAAAAAAGTTGCTCGCAACTAGGAAAGAAGTTATTTAAAAAAAAAGTTCACTGTTATGAAGGTTAGGGAAGACGACTATTGGCCTTGGACGACTATTGGGCATAGAATACTTTTCATTTCTGCGAGTTGTATTGACTAGGGGTTTTGATGTTTTCTTGAGCGAGCGGAGCGAGCGGAAACGCATAGCACGTATGCCCAAAAGCGACAGTTTACGACCAAGTCAGCTACCACAGGTGAGTCTAAATTTCAATTGCACTCCGTCATTAAGGACTATTGCGCAGGCGCGTGTTTACATATAAGCTGTTTACCCCGTCTTTTATAACCTCCATAACAGTGAACTTTAGTGCTTAATAACTTCTTTCCTAGTTGCGAGCAACTTTTTTTTTCAACGGATTCGTGTTTAGTGCATCAAAATACGTTATAGTGCAAATTTTGAAGAAAATCGGTGCTGAGGACACTCTCCTTCAGTATTACCGATATTTGTCTGTTTGCAGTCTTTGGGCAAAGTTTGTCCCTTTGGTATCAGTTAAATGAAAATATCCTAGCAGTAAAGGTTTGTATCAATTTCACAGCCAACGTTTCGTCTTGAAATTCAAGCCTTCATCAGTGCTGTATAACAAGTAGGACTTCTTACCTGCCTCCCTTCCATTGATACCACATATTTATGACACCGCCCTCCATCCATTGATCCTTTACTACCACCCTCAACTTAATGGGTGGTCAAAAACTCCTCCTCCCCCATCCTGTCCTTTCCTCAAACTTACATTGACTAACCAAAGTCAGAAATGATTACGCACAGGGTGTCAACGATTTAAATCAATTGATTTAAATCAATGATTTCATAAAAAAAAAAAAAAAAATGATTTAAACCAATTGATTCTATTAAAAAAATTATTATTATATATTTTTTAACTTTAGTTTATTTTTTATCTTAAATCTAACTAGTTCTGCCTTTTTTTCAGCCATTTCAACATTTTGTCTTTATTTTTGTCCCTAGAGCCTACCCTAACTTGACCGTTCTTATCTATTCAAAGTCTGTATCTTTTATGATCCTTTCTTTGTTTTTAATTCTGCAAATAAATCTCCTTTTAACGTTAAGATAAAACAGATTGGCAGGTAGTGAGCGAAGTGAATGCTTTAAATTGGTGGAAGACTTCGTCTGCGTTACAATATTGTATTTCCTCAAAAGAACTGTTAATAATAGAGCAGCTTATGATTAAAAAGGCAACTTCTGCAGGGGATGACAGAATGTTTTCAACCTTTGGTTTTGTTCATAGTCAAACGAGAAACTACCTATTTAGATGTGAAAAGGCTGACAAACTGGCATTTTTGTTCAAAGCTTTAAATAAATAATATTACTGTTATTATACATGATTAATAGGGAACGGATGGTCATGTAATATAAAATTCAAAATATCTACATATATATTTAACTACTTATAATAAAATATGTAATAAAAAATTGAAAATATTTAGTAAACAAATACCATAAGCACTATAAAATATTGAAAAGAAAAGCATAAATAATAAGTAGGAACTCTGTTATTATTAATGGAAAGAACAAAAGTCTAGAACAAAATGACTAAAAACTGTTTAGCATATTGAAAAATAAAGCAAAAATAAATATTAGGAATTCATTACAAAAAGGGGAAAAAGTTGAAAATTTCTACAGATGAACATTATTTTGAAATTTTCAAACGTGAAATGTTGCCGGTCTGATCTGAGTATACTTTTGAAGCGTCTGAATTATCCTTCAATATCTACTAAGTCACTGGTGTGTATTTTAAGACTACAATCAACTGCTCTGAAGAGTGGGATTCAACTAAACTGTTAATCGTTTTGCCGCTATGGATATACCCAATAATGTGGATATTTTTCCACCCAGGGTTTTTTTCTGGACTGTCTTTTCACTTTATTTTTAATCGATTCCCAGTATCTCCTTCTAAAACCTGGATTTTCTCTATTACTCTCGTATGATTCTAATGCTATCCACTAACAACATGCCTATTTCATCTAGTATTAACATAGTGTATATATAGCCACCTCCTTGGAATTAGAAAAGACACAGTCACCTAGACTCAATGTGTAAAGTTTTATTCCTTTCTCGGTTTTCTTTTATTTCTTCAATTACAATTTTTTTTTAAATTTATTTATTTTACTTTAAGAGCTGCACAGCAATTGTGATCTGCCCTAAACGAATTTATATAAAATATAATAAATAAAATAATAAATTATAAGCCAAGGATCAGTAACAAAGTTAAAAAATAAAGGATATGGAGAATGAATAATAAAATAAAAATAAAGAAAAGAATAATAATAAAAAATAATAAAGAAATATATAAGCAATTAATAAAATAAATAAATACAGAATTAAATGTATAATTTTAATGGTAATAATAAATAGTAACCATAATGATATTTGTAGAGTTGAAATTTGAGGTATATTATCCTGAAATAAGAAACTTTGACTTGGGAGTTATGTGTGGTATAACTATATTTTATTATATGTCTTTGTCGTCTTTAAGTATGTCAGTATGGTATCAATATGTGGGCTCCTATCAGATAACAGTAAGTTGCCTCTTTTAAGGCAGTCTGTTAGTAAGTGTTTTACAGTTAAAAGTACGTTGCATGCCTCACATAGTGGTTTGTCTTGTCTTTTTAAGAGGTACGAAAGGTTGAGTCGTGTATGTCCAATCCTGTCGTGTTAGTGTGATGGAGATTCCAGGGCTCTGAATGAAAGTCAGCGTGTAAGTGGTAGCGTATATTGATAGGACAACTGGCCTGGACGGGATGAGTGATAGAGAAGAGAGGACAGTGACGAGCGTGGAGTCTAGTAGAGAGTCGTGGAGAGTGAGGGGGGGCTAGGATTTAGCCCCCCCTAAACAGGCAGGTAGGATTGGGGAATTATGGAGCAATGCAGGTCTCTAGCTGCTGATGTTCAATATTATATGTTCAATATTGCTAGTGTCTGGGTTCCTTTCTTTTCCATGATTTTCCTCACAGTTAGTATTACTTCGTCGCGTCTCGTCCTTAGTTCTCCTGACGAATATGGGTGTATACTGCACTTTATTTTCCTGCGGTGGATATCTTGTGTGCAGTGCCACGTTGCTTGACATCTATTCAGTATAGTGTGTGTTATTTTTGTTTGTAAGTCTTGTGATGTAAGTAAGTGCTGGTCATGCGGGCGACTAGTTGCAGCAAGTTTTGCTTGTTCGTCTGCTTTTGAAGTCTCTCCAAGGTTCTCATGACCTGGAACCCACACCACTGTTACCATTGTGTGTAAATCTTTTAGTCTCGATAGTTCTTGTAATATATTAACAAGGATCGGGTTGGTGGTGTAGATGTTCTTTAAGGAGAGTAAAAAACTTAAGGAGTCTGTACCCAGTATTATGTGAGGTATTGTAGTCTGTACGTTGGACAGGCCCAAAAGTATGCCATGCAGCTCTGCTGTATATATACTTGCATCTACTGGGAGGCTGATGTTGTATATACTTTCTCCTAAAACAGCAGCTGCACTCATGCCACTTGCTGTTTTGGACCCATCCGTGTATATTATTGGAGTATTTCCATTAGAACTTGTCAAGTTGTTAAATGAAGCCCTGAAGTAATTTTTAGATGATGCGTCAGCTTCTTTAAATTTTGTCATAGTCAAGTCGATTCTTAGGTTGTTTACTCTCAAGGTGGGATTGAGAGGTTTCTGTAAGGATATGTAGGTGTATTGATCAATGTAGCATTTTCTGTGTTTTCGTGGAATCGGATTAGGAGTGGTTTTTGCCTTGGTTGTTCCTGTATATATTTGTTCATGTAAGGGTTGCTTAAAAACGTGTTGACGGAACAGGTGTTCGAAGTTTTCGATCTCACGATAATTTTAAGACATATTATCCAACGTCGATAATCCAATTACGGTTCTCCAGATTCTGAATAAAAGCTACTTATTGGACTCGACCTAAAAGCTCCTGTTGCAAGTCTTATACCTGTGTTATGTATTGTGTCTAATGCTTTTAGTGTTTTCAAACTGGCAGATGAATATGCTATGCAGCCGTAATCCAGCAAATGGTGAAGGCTCTGTAACACTTCAGCATGGTACATTTGTCAGCTCCTCATTTAGTATTGCAAAGAATTCTTAAGAAATTCAGCGATTTATTACATTTGTTAAGAATACTTCTGATATGGGGTCCCCATGTTAGTTTTTGGTCTAATGTCATTCCAAGGAATTTTAATGTGTCGCTGTGTTTAATGTTCGTGTTATTAAGCTTTAAATTTGGTGCTGGGAGGTTGCAAAATAAAAAGAATACTAAAATATGTAGCAAACATATATATTTATAGCAGAATATGTAAAAATATGGAGTTTTGAAGATTTACATCAATACTTAAGATTTACAAATCAGAAAAAATATGTAAATATAATAACATCTTTTCCCTAGCGATTAATATTTCTGTAAAGCTTCATTTCTAAAGTCTTAGTTCTAAAATTTGAAAATTAAGTTAATTTGAATATATACTGGGGTCGAAATTGTCCTATATTTTGAGACTAGAGTTTCTGTACAGTTAAATTTAATGTCTTTAATCGCTGAAAATTAAAGATTTTCGTCTATTTAAGTCTTTAAATTTACAGAAATTCCGGTCTTAAAATATAGGACAACTTCAACCCCTGTATATATGATCCGTCAGTACTACTGTGCTCCCGAAATTATCCACTTAAGACAAAAAACTTTAGAATAGTTATTTCATTATTTCCATTGTAAATAAACAAATATTTTAGTTACAGGTTTATATAATGAAAAACTAGGTAATAACCAGCTCTCTATGTAGACTAGATACATTTAAAAAGTTTGATTTCTTTTTTAAATCCATTTTTAGTAAAAAAATCCGATTTAAATAAAAAAAATCTGATTTAAATCAAATAAATCCGATTTTTTTTATTTTTTTAAAAAAATCATGATTTTTTACACCCTGATTACGCATCCGTGAGGCATAGTTCTCCGTCTACTCATTGGTAAGCCTGTTTTCATAATGTACTGGTTAATTTTATATCTGTATCTGCATTACCCATCTATGACTTTAACCAGTATTGATCTATCTCTAATTTAAGCTGTAACAACAGCACACCCTTACTGTATAATGAATGATTTTCTGTTTTTTTAATTTTTTTTTGTGTTTATATATGTTAGTATTAACTCTGTCCTACTTGTTTTACATCCCTGATGAAGGCTTGAATTTCTGGGCTGAAACGGCGGCTAACAATAAAACTAACTTTCCTATTTATAAAAATGTAGTTGTATTAACACATAACGACCAATCCCTGACAATTTCTACCTTCATATTATTTTTTAGGACAATAGCGATTCAACTTATATATTTCACTCACATATTCTATTATATTGTAAAGTTTTAAGTTATTTGCTTTGGAAATGTCTTGAAGTATTTGTTGCTTGCAGGGAGGAAGTCAGACAGACGTGTTGACAGCTTTGAAACGACGACTTGAGCAGACATCAGTGCCTGAGTTTCCTAGACATCGACTGAGGATGATAACACAGCTTGGAGAAGGCGCTTTCGGAACGGTGAGGCAATTATTATTTACTTGTCGACAATAATTTCCACTCATATATCTGCTCGTATCTTATGGTGAATGATGGCGTACCTATGTGGTCTGTTTAAAATGTTCGGGCGGTGGTATGATAAAAACATAATGCTAATTGTAAATAACTTTATTGTTCTTCAAAATACTCTCCTCCAGCCAAAACACACTTCTGACAACGTTGGTATAGTGCTCGAAAACTGTTCGAGAATTGTTGATGAGGAATCGTTCTCTTAATAGCCTTCAAATGGTTCTGAACTTCCTGAACGCCCTCAAACCGTGATCCCTTTTAAGACGTGGAAAAATGATGGATTTTGCTGCACGGCTTTTTGTTTGTTGCGGAGAAGAAGGTGACTGCTATTCCATTGATTGTCTTTTCGTTTGGGGTCAAACTGGTATCACCAAGTCTCGTCTCCTGTAACAATGGAACCCAGAAAGGTTGGACTCCCCTTCCACACGGCAATGTCTCCAAATGTCTTGCTTTTTGTCCGTCGTACTGGGAATCGAACCCACGACCCTTGGCATAGAGTGTTAAGTGCTCACGCCCTAACACTCACGGCCACCGGTTGGTTTTTAATAGCCTGTCTGTTTATGTTCCCTCCTTTATAATTTATTTTTGTTGTCATTTTTTGTTTATTAGAGCATTAAATAAACTGCTATTTATCATGCCTTGGTTGGTGAAACTTATTTATTTTTTGCTAAAATTTCATTTGAAATGAATCTCCCAATACACCACTTATGCCTTGTTATGCTTTGGAAATTCGATAAAGGAGAAAATGCTGCCTCAACTTATCGAAAACTTATAGAAATATATGGCAACAATTTCATTAGTGAGTAACAAGTGTAGCAGTGTTTTGAACGATTTCGAGCGGAAAACAAGCTTGAAGACGAAAATCGTACAGGGTGACCAATAGAGCTTGATGACGAAGTCCCACAGGGTACTCTGGAAGAAAATCCTGTGTTAACACTCGAAGAGCTAGCAGATAAACTTTGATCGACACATTCTACCACATACACCACCGATATTACTTATGAGATGGCCTGATAGAAATAAGCTTCTATACGAAGTTTATTCCAAATCAAAAAAATATCTAAAATTAATAAAACTACCTTATCTAATTATTTGTTATTACCGATAACTAAAAACTATCTTTGATTGTTTACATAAAAGCTTTTCATGCTTTCATAGGTTTGTCTATACCTTAGTATTTAGAAAAAATTATGAACAGATCATAGGGAGTTTTTTTGAAAATAAAAGTATTTTATTTTGTCTAAAATGACGATTCATCCTTTGCATAGGTATATGTTGCCGAAGCTGATGGAATCCCTGAATATGGACTTGAAGCCAGCCTGGGGAAACGACTGGTCGCTGTCAAGTTTCTTCTTCAGAACGCAAGTGAAAAAGAAAAGTAAGTCCAATTCAGCACTTGATCTTATATTTATTACGTAGTGTTTTCTTGTGATTTATAACGTAATTGAGTTTATACATCAGTCATTCTTATTTGACGCGTTCATAATTAGCAGTAGATAGGTCAGAACAATTTGTAAAGTCTGTAACAACTTCAGAGTTATAATCAAGAAGAAAAAAAAAAACATTCATTTAACATAAACAAAATCCTAATTAACTCTGATATGGTTTAATGAAGATTTTAAAAAATGGTATGCTTCATTTAGTTACTCGGAGGCCTAGTGGCCATGAGTGCTAAGACGTATGCACTCCGTGCCTAAGGTCGTGGGTTTGATTCCTACTAGGAGTGGTGGTTTTTCTTTAGAAAAAAAGAAAAGGCATCATCCCTATCCTGGCTAGAAAAGGGTGATAACCTACAGATAACCCGTCCTAAAATTCTGAGTTAATTATAAATGGACGTTAACATTTAAATAAGGAGTTGTGAGAGACATGAAAAACTATCTTTTATTTTAGATGTATTTGAAAGAACTGATATAAAGCCAGTCTTGCACCTTGAATATATCAATGGAAACTAGCCAAAAAATTGTTTAAAACGTTAAGTTTAGGTTCATCATCAGGCATCTTAAATTAAATCATGTTAAGGTCTATTATAATTTTGATATTTTCATGTTAAGTTCCATAATTTTGAAGTTTGAGAGTTAAATGATAAATCCGAATAAAGAATCTCTGAAAGGGTTTTAGAAATATAGTGGTGACAAGTAAACCCTTTCAGAGATTCTTTCCTGGATTTATCGGTTTATTCAAAAACTTCAAAATTATGGACCTTAACATGAGTTAATTTTAGGTACATAACATATTTTATTTTTATTATATATTGTATTTATATTGATATAGTGACAAAGGAGTAGTATTTTCCTTATTCTACGTAGTTTTTATTTTACATAGAAGATGCCTGAAGAGCGTAAACAGGTTCAAAAAGTTGCAATTATAACTTAATGTTTTAAACAATTTTGGGGAGCTACTGCTGCTAGTTATTTCAAGAATCTATTGATCCTTCGGAACCCTCACCTTAAACTTAAACTAATATCTTTTAGCTTTTCTATATTAATTTTTACATGTTGAATAAAATATAACAATTATTCATTTTTTCAATAAATATACAAACAGAAAATTTATAAAAAATTGAAAAAATGAGGTGTTGGAAGAAGGCTTTTGCCCTACATTAAAGCTGTTGTTTGTCAAATAAAAAAAATGTTCTACTTTCTAACTTTGAAATTTTCTAAAGAAGATTTTATTTGTTTTCAGGTTGGACTTTCAAAGAGACGTTCGTATCCTTGGAGCCTTGGATGATATAAACATTGCACGTGTTATTGGAACGTGTTGGAGGGAAGAACCTTTCTGTGTTGTTATGGAGTATCTAGAACATGGAGATTTAACACAATTCCTCAAGACGCATGTACCAGCAGAAACTACACGCACGCTACCTGTTGGAGTGAAGAGTCTAAGGTGAGTCTTCATTTTCCAACTTCTTCTTAGCAACTTCAATATTCTATCTTATTTGTGAGTCAATGTTTTTTTTAACAATAAATCTATTTATGAGATGAAAATAGTTAGCCATTAAGAAATCATAGTACGAGAGCCCAGCCATGTCAGGAGAACAAGTATTTTAATTTTTTTTTTTTTTTTTTCGTAATAGGCGGAAAAACAACGTTGGCTTATCATGCTATAAAATATAAGCTTAATTTTGATTTTGAGAACATTAGCACATTAGGTAAAGAAAGAAAGAAAATTAAAAGAAAGATTAAGGAAAATATCCATATTATAAAAAATAGAAAGAAATTTGTAAATAAAAAAAACTGAAATACAAAATCTGAATACTATTTTTATTAACTTATTTGACAAACAATCAAAAATATGTTCTAATGAGAGCGGGAAGAGGGTTATAATTTCTTCTGGAAATGAATTTTTAAACATATGACACATCGATTATAGATCAGCTGACTTATTCCACCATATTGGATTCTTTCAGACCATGACCAGTCCAGAGGAGGTCCATATTAGTGGAAGGTTCTCCTCCTCAAGTTGAGCTGTAAGTTTTATATTTGTAGCTTGTTCCTCTGAAGAGGCACCAAAAAGGTGTGACTCATGTAGGGCTAAAATAAAGTTTGGGTAAATATCTGGTGAAGTTTTATTATTTGACCTTCTGCCAAGTACACTTACTTTACTTTACTTTATCCTACGCCCGCACGAGGCAATTCTGCCATCAAGCGCCTCGCAGACCAGTACAGGGAGGAAAGCATCAAATTCATATCATCGTACTCTGGACAGGTTAGCGCACTGCAGGATGTAAGGTTGCGTTCATTCTGCCACCATTGCACAGTGGACAGATGTCTGTCTCAACTACGCCGATTCTGTGCAGGTGAGCCTGTAGGTAGTCATGTCCGGTGGTTGTTCTGAAGAGGCAGACAGCCAATTCTCTGGGCAGATCTCGGGACACCGGTCCTTTTGTGACTAGCTTCTCCCAAATTTTACCAGTTGCTGCTTTGCGGTGTCCTTCAGCTACTGCTATGTTCACGATAGCCTTTATTTGGGAGTATGCTGACGAGAGTGTCACCAAAGCTGACGGCTGTTCTTCGTTTGATCCTTTCCTGGCCAATTCGTCGGCTTTTTCATTCCCAGGCACTCCCACGTGGCTAGGAATCCACTGAAGCACGACAGTAACTTTGGCTGCTACTTCTGAGAGCCTCTTTCTGCATTCCAAAGTGTGTTGGCGATCTGTTGATGAGCTAGATGATAGTGCCAATATAGCAGCCTGTGAGTCCACCAAGAATACGATATTTCCTGTCAAGCCTCTGCGTTCTACCTCTCCGACCGCCTCCATAATAGCTGCCACTTCCCCATCAAAATTACTTAGTGGCTTCCCAACAGGTATGGCTCCTTGAAATTCTCGGGAGAAATAGCCAGCGCCCGTTTGACCAGTGGCAGGTATTGTTGATCCATCTGTGTAAATATGTAGCCATGCTGGTTCCGGATACCTTGAGTGTATGGTTTCGAGAACAGCCTTCCTCAGATCTATTTCGAGGGATGCAGATTTTGGTGTATTATGGCTACTTAGGGAGATAGAGGCTAGTGGTAGCGTCGAAAACACTTTTTGTATCACCGAAGCTGGTGCTTCTGCCAAGTACAAAAATTCAATGATTAAGTAATGGGTCAGCTGAATAATAACGAATATTTTAGTATGGCTGCATTTTTACTAGGTTGTCTCTTGCAATCCCCCAGACTTTACAGCGGTCTGGCTGTTGGTAGATGTTGCGTTCATTGGTGTGCGTCGTATTTCTACAGGAAAATAGTAATTTTTGATCCATTGCAATATAACCAAAATGACATCCAGTATGGGAAAATTAGTAACTTGCATCCAGAGGGGGATTGTTTCGAAAATTCCTTCATGAGCACAATCTTAATAGCTACAATCCTCCAGAAAGTGATGAAAATTAAGATTAAATCATGAAATTGACCAGAAAATTTTATTTTCTTAATGTTTCTTTAAAATCTTTGCAATACGTATTCCAATACTTATAACACAAACAATACAGACCATGTTTACTATATGTTTTTGGGGTCGCTGAATCCGAATGCAGGGTCAGAAAAACCCCAGCACATCTTGCTTTAAGCCTACAAAAAGAATCAGTCCCATAACAGGCCACGAGGGCCCAGAGGGGCAGAAACTGTAGAGGTTGTTTGTGGCTATGTAATTAATTGTGTTTATAGTGTGGATGGAGATAGCCGCTGTAGAGATATGAAGACAGGTATAGTTGGGATTCGGCTAGGAGAAAAACGTCAGACTTTCAAAAAGAAATCTGTATTTTGGACGTTTCGACTGCAACAATGGCAGCCTTCTTCAGCTAAAAAATATATACAACTTATAAGTAAAGAGAACGTACAAGCAGTAAGTAAAAGACAGGCAGAAATGAGCGGAGTATATATATCAATACAATAAATTTTAACCAATCTTATTTTTAAAAACAATGAAAATACGGTAGTTGGAAAGAAAACAGCATGTAGCACTTGTTAGTAAAAACAGTACAAAAAATTTAACAGTAAAAACAACGCACATTTTTTATGTAGTGAAAAACAAAATCTATTTTATAAGTGAATACAATTTATAACAATTAATATATAGATACATACCACTAGAGAATGCCTGGGGGGGGGAGAGAGGAAGACCTCGAGGACAGACTTAGGTAACCATGGTTAGAAGTATGAACGGCAGCAAATATATCGGTGGTCTTTATAGTCAACTATAAAGACCACCGATATATTTGCTGCCGTTCATACTTCTAACCATGGTTACCTAAGTCTGTCCTCGAGGTCTTCCTCTCTCCCCCCCCCCCAGGCATTCTCTAGTGGTATGTATCTATATATTAATTGTTATAAATTGTATTCACTTATAAAATAGATTTTGTTTTTCACTACATAAAAAATGTGCGTTGTTTTTACTGTTAAATTTTTTGTACTGTTTTTACTAACAAGTGCTACATGCTGTTTTCTTTCCAACTACCGTATTTTCATTGTTTTTAAAAATAAGATTGGTTAAAATTTATTGTATTGATATATATACTCCACTCATTTCTGCCTGTCTTTTACTTACTGCTTGTACATTCTCTTTACTTATAAGTTGTATATATTTTTTAGCTGAAGAAGGCTGCCATTGTTGCAGTCGAAACGTCCAAAATACAGATTTCTTTTTGAAAGTCTGACGTTTTTCTCCTAGCCGAATCCCAACTATACCTGTCTTCTTAATTGTGTTTAGTTAAATATACCTAGCAGTAGTTAGGAAAATAGTATTTGGAAGAAGCCAATCAGTTGAAATTAGGCAAAGTCGCTTCTAACAAGATCTTTAAGAATGGCTCGGATTAGAATACTTGTTTTCGCTATATGTTTGCAGGTTTCGCTTGTTCCCATAATTTAAGGCCAAAATCAAAATATTTCTGATTTTAGTTTTTATATGTAGTCAGTTTGTTTTGAATCATGAGTTTTGAAGAAACACGTAGAGTTTGTCGTAGGAATGCATATAACTTGTCTGTTCCTTCATTTATGTGGCTACTGCTGTCTGGTAGAAGTCTGCTTAAGATATTTGGATTTGACTCCTAGAAATGAAGAGGACGGCAAGCCCTCTTATTAAGGGTCAATGCTCACAGCACTTTTTTGCTTCAATTTAATTTTCCACAAGTTGCATCATTTCTGACCTGCAAATAAAACCTAAATAAAAATAAGCATAACTTATATTTATAAAAAATAAAAAATAAAATAGTTATATATAAAAACATAAAAGAATATTATTGTAATGGTTAGTATTTCTGTTTCAGTTTCAATTGCCTCTTATACATGGCAACACAAATAGCATCTGGAATGCGCTATCTCGAATCCCTCAATTTCGTTCACAGAGATTTAGCTACAAGGTAAGAGAGTTCAACTAATTTTTATTATCTATACTTCCAGCTAATTTATCTTTAGTAAATACTATAATTTTAAAAAAATATAAAACCTTCTCCTTTTAGCACATTCCTCCGAAGGAAAGTAGCTATTGAGGTTGGACTCATGACGGAATTTTTGAAAAATTTCTTCAAATCTTTATCGATCCTACCTAGTAGACACCGAAAATGACCCCCGTTAAAATTTATATATATATATATATATATGGGGGCGAGGTTAGCTCAGTGGTAGAGCGCTGGACTAATAAGCTGGAGGCCTGAGTTCAAATCCCGAGCAAGCACTAAAGATTTTTTCTTCTAGTGTCTTCGTTCATGGGTTGAATTCGGCCTCCCTGACCGTCCCTAGGCCAACCCAGCCTTTAATTAATTAATTAATTAATAATGGGTACCTTGGTTGGTGCTAATGACTCTAGGAGTCGAAGCAGCCAAGGGGAAAATCAGGCGGCCGGAGCATAGTACTGACCACACTATCTCCCTAGTGTGCCGTATGGTCATGAATCAGATACCTCTATAGTATCTGCCCCTCAGGGCCCTCGTGGCCTGTTACGGGACTGATTTTTTTTTTTTTTTATATATATATATATATATATATATATATATATATATATATATATGCATATATATATATATATATATATATATATGCATATATATATATATATATATATATATATATATATATATATATATATATATATATATGCATATATATATATATATATGTGTGTCTGTTAACACGATAGCGGCCAGAGTTTTTGTTTTTTCATCATGAAACTTGGTATATAGCATTCAATTAGCAAACGATTGAACGAGTTCGTTAACCACCAAAGTCGGTCCACCGGAAGGGGGGGTTTACCCCGAACCCAAAACACTCATTTGACTATGTCAGCCGTAATATTTGTTATATTTCAACGAAACTTGGTATTCGTAGTGGTAATATAGAGAGAAAAGTGAGATATAAAAATGAACTAAATCGGTTCATTAGAAGGGGGGGTTTACTTCAGGCCCACAATACCAATTCGCCACTACCAGCCGTGATTTTTGGTATATTTCGACGAAACTCGGTATTCGTAGTGGTAATCCACAGGTAAATATGTGTTGTAAAAATAAACTATATCGGTTTATTAGGAGGGGGGTTTACTCCGGACCCACAATACCAATTCGCCACTACCAGCCGTGATTTTTGGTATATTTCGACGAAACTCGGTATTCGTAGTGGTAATCTACAGGTAAATATGTGTTGTAAAAATAAACTAAATCGGTTCATTAGAAGGGGGGGTTTACTCCGGACCCAAATTCCTAATATACTCATACCGGTCGCAATTTCTGCTGTATTTCAACGAAACGCGTTATACGTCGTGGGTAACTCATGAGAAAGAAGTGTTGTAAAAATGAGCTGAATCGGTCAATCGGAGAGCGGGGGTTTAATTTGTAATATATTTCAATAGAAAAGCCCGCCAGACGTAGGTTCACAAAGCCGCCGCAAGGAGCGCTTTCTACCACTAGAGTGATTGTATCCTGTTCCTGTGTTAGATCGAAAGCAAATTGTTCTGGAAAGCAGTCTACACTACCCAAATTCTGAGGAAAGTGCTTAGTTATGCAGCTCCTGTGTGACGGACTTTTTTACTATTACACTAGTAATAAAATATTGTACATTTTTTTCTTACTTTAACCCTTAGGATGATGGTGTGTACTATACACCTTAAGATGTGGGTCTTGATAGATACTATAAGCTTTAGAGCATGAGTGTTGGTGTGTACTATTGTTCAATCTGTGAGCGAGTGCCCTTGATCTCCTATTGAAAAAGACAATGCATCCCACACACTCTTTTAGACAGCGTAGGAAATAAAAAGGCATGCACTTCAGCTCGGCAGTGCTAGCAGTACATACTCTGAAGCCAGTACAGTATCTCCTGGGTAGCCAAAGAGTACGCTTCAAAGAATAGCTTCAGCACTTTTCTCCAGACAACCTCCGTACCCATCTTGAATGAAATGGGTTTTAACGAGATTAAGGAGTAGAGGCGCTAACCTCCGGCCAGGAGCACGAGGGCGAAAGAGAGAGAACCATGAGATCACCATAACGCAACCCACTGTAATCCGTTTCTCCTCAGGCAACCTTAATATCACTGAATAACACATTAACGTCATTGGATCTTCAAGCCGAAGAAATATGATTAATTTTAATTACAATAGCTTCTCTCACCTAATATTTGAATCTTATTATTTTATACAGTCCACTTTTGCCCAAAAACCATACCTGGACTTGTATCCAACGCTTGCGAGCTTGCTCACTCAAAATTGGAGCACACCACCCATGTTAGGAGGGTATTCAAATTGTACAATTATACACCTTACAATTTTTTTATTCTTTTATCACCCTGTACTAAAGAACAACTCACAAGCTTATAGACTTCAATACTACAAGCTTATAGGCAACAATACTACTTACAAGCTTATAGATAATATCTACAGGCTTATAGATAACAATACTAACAAGCTTATAGATAATATCTACAGGCTTATAGAAAATACTTACGTGATTATAGACAATATTACAATGTATCTTTTTATTCGAGTTTATAATGATTTTATTATATAGCACCTAGAATTATTATTATCATAGACGATTCACATTTTTCTTTTCAATAAAGATTTTCTTTTTTATTTCAGAAATTGTCTTGTTGGAAAGGGATACCAAATCAAAATTTCAGACTTTGGTACCGACAACGATGCATACACGAGTGATTATTACAAAGTGAATGGAAGCATGCCTCTTCCAGTTCGTTGGATGGCACGAGAATCAATCTTTATGGTATGCACATTTATATCACAAAGTTGCTTTCATTTAATTTACCACAAAGTGACTCAGACTGAATTTTTATGTTTTGACTAACTATTTCTTATGCATCTAGGAAATTAAATGTTTTTTTTTTGTTTTTTATATCTGTACAAATTATGGACTGTACAATGATCAAGTTTGTTGATGCAGATATTTGTTATGTACAAATTAAGCAAAACAGGAAAAGTAAAATAAAATAAAAACAATACAAAATTTGTAAGAAGCCAGCCATTGTTGGCACTTCCAGATCTGTCCCAATAATCTTATATAATTGAGGGGTCTGCAATAATCTTATTTATGTGAATTCACTTACGAATTGGGTGATTTCTATATTGAACTTTTTTTTTTATTTATTAAAAATGAACAATATAAAGGAAAAAAAATGTCTCTCCTGATGTTCGAAAAAAAAATCATCTCGAATGGGCTGTCATTGCAAGCTTCATGCACGGATGGAATTTACAATTTTTATTGCAATGCCCATAATATTCTCCATGTTTAGAACTTCTGAACACAAAACTTGTTTATATATACTGCAATGGAAGGAAAAAAATAAGGGAAATCGTCATTAGCTCGACACAATGCCACAAAACCATTGTTGTTTCAAGCCATTGCTAGTGCTCCATCGGTTGTAATGCACACTAGGTTATATATTGATAGCTTGTAGTTTGTTACAAAATAGCACTAGGGATATGAACAGAACCAAGTTAAGATGAAGTCGGACTTTTAATTTGAAATATGTAGTTGTTGGCCATAAGGCATGTCTTCATTTCATTTACTCCTTTATCAGTTTATTTATTTAT
The DNA here is from genome assembly GCA_946811695.1 of Gonocerus acuteangulatus. Lineage (NCBI taxonomy): Eukaryota > Metazoa > Arthropoda > Insecta > Hemiptera > Coreidae > Gonocerus > Gonocerus acuteangulatus. Next base: position 8,308,406 of record OX328130.1, read on the forward strand.
TTTTTTTTATACATAACAAAAGAATAGTTATTTAATTAATTAGTAATGAAAGGATTTTTTTCTTTTTGTTCTTAAATATTTAAAATATATTATTTTTGCTTCATCAGAAACCATTCTTTCTTTTCATATACTATACGATCTGAAAATAACGGGGCTTCACCTCTTTTATTTTAAAACAAACCTTTTCATTTGAAAAAATGCTATATAAGGCTAACGCCTAGCAATGGGGAAACCTTGTATGCAATAAATAAATAAATAAATTTGAAAAAATGCAAATTTTATAATTGTCTTCTTTTGCAGGGTAAATATACAACGAAGAGTGACGTTTGGTCGTTTGGAGTAACGCTTTGGGAGATCTTGTTCCTCTGCAGACGCAGACCATATGAATCTCTTACTGACGAAGAAGTCGTAGAGAATCTGAGACTGCTTCGAGAAGAAGGAAACGGATTTATTCCTCTTCCACGACCTCCAGCTCCTTGTACCAAAGACATTGCCGACCTGATGGCCGAATGCTGGCGACCGGCCGAGATACAACGACCGACGTTCTGTCAGATTCACCTTTTTTTACAAAGGAAGAATCTAGGCTACGCTCCTGTTTCGTGAAATAGCTTCTTTAACCAATCAATAAATGACTGATACAACTCAGAGAATTATATATCGACAATTTTTACTGCCTCACTTAGATATTTGTAAATACAAGTGTATCTGTTTTTTCATGTATTAATATAAAATGTAATTTTATTAAATAATTATTTATAACAAATTTTAGGAGTTGTGTATGAAAGTAAAATTGCTTTCTTCTATCATGTAATGTTCTTGTTCTGGGTGTCGGTCTGCACAGCCCATCCATGCTCTTGATCTGGGTTTCAGTCTGCACGGCTCATCCATGCTCTTGATCTGGGTGTCGGTTTGCACAGCCCATCCATGCTCTTGATCTGGGTGTCGGTCTGCACAGACCATTCATGCTCTTGATCTGGGTGTCGATCTGCACGACCCATCCATGCTCTTGATCTGGGTTTCAGTCTGCACGGCTCATCCATGCTCTTGGTCTGGGTGTCGGTCTGCACAGCCCATCCATGCTCTTGATCTGGGTTTCAGTCTGCACGGCTCATCCATGCTCTTGATCTGGGTGTCGGTCTGCACAGCCCATCCATGCTCTTGATCTGGGTGTCGGTCTGCACAGCCCATCCATGCTCTTGATCTGGGTGTCGCTCTGCACGACCCATCCATGCTCTTGTACTTGGTACGCTTATCTTTGCGGCCTATACAAGCTCCTCATTGTCTTCGATTAAAACTCCATAATTGTTTAGAAGTAGTATTTGAATGAATTTCTGAGGAATAAGTGGACCACTGAAATAATATTACCTTTTCCAGAAATTTTGAATCACTCATTCTTATAAAATGCAACAAACTAAAAAAAAAAGTAAACTAATTTGTATAAAATTGTTACAAATTTTAATTTAAAATGTTTATTAGATAAAAAGGTAAGCATTAGAATAAATATATTCTTGACAAATTTTCTTTTTTATTCATTATTTATAAAAATTTGCTGTCTTTTAAGGTTTAAGAAATGAAAAGAAAGGAACAGTGTCATAATTTATTGTATGTAGCTTTCTGCGATACGTTTGTTACTCAAGTTTCCTTCTTTTTTTTTCACCATTCTAACTCGATTTAAGAATAAAATCCTCTAATACGCATTTTATGCGCTTAGAATTCTTTGTAAAATACAGTCACATGCCTACGTTTTAATTGGCCTGTCTATATGTAAAGATATATATATAAAATATATGCATAGATATAAAGGTATATATATATCAAAGATTTGTATATAAAGTAATATTTATGTAATATTTTTAAGTGGAAATTGTAGAAAATAACGGTAGCTAATATTATAGGCACTTACAAAATAAGGACATGAAATGCTTACTTCATATTCTAAATTCCTGAATATAAAACTACATCGAATTAAGATGAAATGAGAGAAAGTTACATTTGAGAATGAAAACGGAGAAAAATAGATTAGGCTAGAATTAAGTTAGCAATTAGTTTTACACTCGCTTTATACAAACAACTTGTAAGTTGGTGAAGAAGGAAATTTCACAAACATTTAACATTTTTCATTTCTATTGTAATGATGATAAGTAGTGTAAAATTTAACTCTAATCCTTTCTCTTGTGTGAAAACGTATTACGCAACAGAATAAATTTCGGTTTTGGAGAAGATTTTACAAAGGAGTATTCTACACCTACATCAGTGCGTTGAACCAAATCTCACGAGAAATATACTCAAAATATTTCTAGAAAACTAAATTTAATTTAATGTGTTTAAAGTTTAAACAACAAATATTCTTCCTTTCAATCTTCATTTTGAAGGCGTTTATTTCAAAGTAATTAGCAAATGTTTCCCATGCATATTAAAAAAAAACACACATAAAGCTGATTAATTTTGTTGTAATGAAGAAAAAAGACAATTTGTGATTCCCGTAGACTTCCAAGGTACATTTTACTCAATATTCTAATGTCTTCTGTATATGACCGTGTCATTGTGGAAATTACCGACGTTTCTCCAGATATTCTGCCAGCTTCCTCAGGGTTTCTTTTGAGAATGAAGATAGGGTTCAGTCCGGGAAACCTGCAGAATGTCTGGCGAAACGCCGGCTGTTACCAATTTGATACGGCCATAGCCAGAATACTTTAAAGCATTAAAAAAAAAATGCCCTCTAACTTATAAACTAATTTCCCTTGTAACTTCTGCTTCATCCAACTAAAATAAACATTCTTTCTTTCTCGGCTAAAAAGTCACACTTTTTAAATTATTTCAAATTTATTTTAAAACTATAAAAAAAGATATTTTTATCATATATTTTATACTTCTTAAAGCTGAATTTTTCTTTTTAATAAAAATTTGATGAAATTTATTAGCTGATAAAAATAATTTCTAAAACCTAAAGAATATTGTTGCAAATAACTCTGAATTTTAAGTGATACTTGCCTAGATTTATAAGTTCTTTTCGGCTAATAAGTCGAACTGTTCTTCAGACGTTTCTCTATTTTTTAAATTTATTTTTCTATGACTATGTATGTACTTGTTTTGCATGATGTAATATGCTTTTGAAGACCAATTTATAATGTAATTCATGTATTTATCGTTTCTTGTATTATTTTTCATGCGTATTCGTTTGTTTGTTAACCTATTGTATATATAAAAACACCACTATTTAAAACAGACATATAAAATATATATTAGACTTTTCATTTCCATAAAATATTGGTTTAGTTTTAAAACAATTTTATGAGGATGTTATTTAAAAACAATATTCCTAAAATAATATATCTATATGTAAATAAAATTAAATGTTATTTATGAAACATATCTATCTATCGAAAGGTTTATCAGACAGGGAACAGAACAAAGCATATTTTAATAAAAAAATATTCAAATCTAAATGACAATAAGTATAGTAATGGAGTTTATACAATTCATATGCACTTTAGTATTTATAAAAGATCAAAACAGAGCGTACTATTTTATTTGTTTAATCTTAAACATTGAAGCTTCTTAGAAACTTAGATTAAAATAATTAGGTTTTTTAATAATTAGATTCTAGTTTATTAATATTATTCCAAAAACTTTTCTTTATTTATTTTTTACTTTTTTGTTTATTTTTTCCATTTGCTGATAAAAGCGATGCATTGTGGTGACAATCATACTGACTGCATGGAAAATTCTCCAAACACTTTACTCTCAGAAATAAAAAAATAATTTTCACGCTAGAGCATTTGTTATTTAAAGGAGTAGAAGAATAACTATTTTCTCACCGCACTTTCCGGACTTGGAGCAAATATTGTAATTATTAACTGAAAATTAAACGCGAGAAATAAGAATTATAAAATGTAGTATTCGTTCGATAAACAGTTTGAATAAATCTTCTACATTTATATTTCCCTTCGTAAAACCTCTTTGTGAAATGTAGTCTCATTAGAATGGTTGACAAAGAAACAATTGTAAATAATTACATTTTGTTTAATGGATTTAAAAGAATTTGATTCGTACAATTCAATCTAAATTTGGTGTATTTTTGATTGAGCATTCCTATTCATTTAATAAAATATCCTCTGATTAGGTAAATAATCTATGGGATTAGGTCTGCCAGTAAATATACTGTTGTCATACCTGTTGGTGAAGCCCGTCGTCACTGGCATCAAATTGTCTGAGCGAGCGCTTTCGACGTAAATGCGTCATTATCAAGCCACTGTTTGGGTAGCACACGGACTGATTTTTTAAATATCCTGACATTACAAACCAGACTCAGTAATACCTCAACAGTGGCCAGCTTACGCTCGAAATCGCTCGTCTGCAGTACTCTCACCAATGCCAGGCGACAGTCTCCACCAACAGGTACATCCTCAGATTAACAAGTTGGCTTCGGCATGAAATTTCAGTGGTTAGTCCTAGGCTGGGTACAGGACATATGTCTCCCGTAAGGATTCTGACTGCTGAGCAGTATGAGACAAATGCGCTCCATAAACATCTACATGTATATACATCTCACGAAATAAAAAAAAAATATTTCTGAATGTTATTGCTTAATAGTTTTATTACTGAAGGTTATATTATAACTATTTTGAAGCAGGAGTAGGATTAGATAAAAAACAAATTAGTACTTGATAATGCAAAATACTTACCTACGTTATATTCTCAAACTTTACAAATATTATATACATAAATCGTAAACATCAAGTTAAATATAAAAAAAAGTGTTTGAACAAGTTTCAGCTTTCAACAAGGCGTAACAAATAAGTAAAACAAGGAAAAATTATAATTCAAATATTTTGTTAAAAACCAAACTTAATTATTCGATTGGGCTTCATGGTCCTTATTAAAACAATTTAGGCAGTAACCCGGATTCCCTACACATTCTGCACATAACCTATATACTTTTTAATCAGGCTAGGTACGGGACACTTGTGTCCCGTATGTCAATTTCGTTCATTAGTGTATTTTAGGGAACATATCTGGCCCATACTTTCTAATAATTTGTTTAATTTCTGTGCATCTATAAGGACTATGAGTTTTTTTTTTTGTTATGTTTTTTTAACCAAGTTACAGCCATCTTTCCTCGGGCTATTTTTCCCGCCTTACCTCAGTGAAAGCCAGTACGGGACATATATGTCCCATACCGAAGCCAACGTGTTAAATATACGCAAAATTTCCTCCAATGTAAAAAATGTGTTTCATAATTTCAGAGGTATCTTGCTTATAGAATATGCCTAAGAACGTACTTTGAATGTTATGTTTTGTATTTATAGAGTGTATATACTTTTAAGATGTATGATTTATATTATATTATGTGATATATAGCAAGCCATTCATATTATTATGTTTGGTTATGGTTTCCGTAAGCCTACAATTGTATATAAATGTCTGAACAAGGTAATTGCTAGTATGTGTTTATGGTTTATCGTTGTAGGACCATTTTTTAGTATTTATTAACGATAAAAAAGTGTTAACATGTATGATTGAATGAATTATAAATACTTTTTTGATAAATGTTTAAGTTATCAAACCTAGTCATAATGTAGATTTTGAATGGGAAAATGTAGACGTGCGTGTTGAACGACAAGACTATTGTAATTTCTTTAATATTACATGTAAATAGTATAGATAAATGGTGTATTTAAAGGACACTGATCATCTGTTGTCTATATAATAAGTATATAATACATATAATTGCTAACTGTACGAGTAGTTTGTGCACGATTAGACACATCAAGACTTTATGCACAGTGAACATCGACATTTTAAAGTAAATAAATTTATTGACTATTTTCTTAAGACAACAAAAATACGAATAAATCTGATGGTGTGCTCACTTTACAGTGATTAGCGTGTAACTACAGTGCACAACGACAAATTTCAACGTCTTGTAAACATTTATTTATTTACTAAGTACATATCAGACTGTGTAATGAAATTTCATGCATTTCATTTTGACTAAAATATGTTTCTTTTGTATTTTACTTGTCTGTAGGAAGGATGATTATATTACTTAATGCGTTGTATATGGTCTTACATTAGAAACATGACCAGAATGTTTAATAAAATACACAGTTATTGTTCAGTTTCTCTTTCATTCCGCCCGCCTTACCTCGAAACTCTACTTCTTTCCTCCCTCCCAGCCTCTGGCCTGAACTTCTTTTATAATTAAGGCACAATACGGAATATGAATATTTTGGATTTAGAAAAAAAAAAAGTCTGACTTGCAGGAACTACGTCATCTTAGCTTAGTTCAGGTCATACCCCTAGTGCCATTAGTAAAGGAATAGAAGCAAGCACTTGCAGACAGATACTCCAAGCATTCAATAATAATAGACATTTTGAAAACTATTTCAAACATAATAAACACGTTACAATGCACTGGCTGCCAGGGCATGAAGGGTTAGGAAAAAGATCCCTAGCAGATTCACATGCAAAACTGAGCTCGACCTATCAATCATACAAGAAGACTTGCCCAATGCAATCAAACAAAATATTTTAAATTATTGGCAAGACACATGAGCGTATATAAGGGGGGGATGCGCACCCCCAAAATTTTGTTTTGATGAAAACATTTCATCTGCATAACTGCAAAAAATTGTCTTCTACATTTACCCTGGTCTAATAAGTGTCCAGAGGACCTTAAAACTCATTTTAAACTAAAATATTTAAAATTTTACCCCAAATACCCAGGTACTCAGGAGTGGACATCCAGCTACCGAAACAACAGACGAGAAGAAATTGTACTTGCTCGACTCCGAATTGGCCACTCAAGACTAACAAACAAGTATCTCATGACAGGACTTAACAAACCAACCTGTCATATATTCAATAGAGACTTTACCGTAAAACACCTACTTATGGAATGCAGAAGACGACAAAAACTAAATATTCCACGTGACATGAAGGAATTGTTGAGGGACAGCAGCCAGTACATAAAAACAATATTCTCCTACTTACACTACAATAAACTATACAATCTCATTTATAGACATCTGCTCAATAACCAGTGTCTTTCTGGCATATTACAAACATTTCCATACTTTTATTTATATGAAGAAGTAAATTTCTTATCACAATGCTGGCTTATTAGACCATTCAGGAACCACCTGGAAGGGGTGAAATCACTGTAGTAGTGATCACTTCTTAATAAATAAATAGAGGAATAAAAGCAGTTATCGGATTGGTAGGTTCTGATTTTTCATGAGAAATATAAAATTAAATCTCAAAGAGAAGAAATATTTAAGGCACCACAACAGGAAACTGACTGTATCCTAAGCGGAAATTATACTATCCTGTCTCATCGTTCGCTCTTGGAAACACCATTTCTCATTTTCTTACCTAGTTTTACTAACACACTGAAAACAAAATTGCAATCATCCGCATCTATGATGGGATGTATCCGTAGGTACCGTGTCCGTGTCTGAGGCTGATGAACAAAAAAACTAAAATTATTTAAGTACATAGGATTTTTAAGGAATATGAGTAAACAACTCTTCGAAAAAATCCTAAGTACCTTACTAGCAAATAAAGTTCAGTGAGTATAATATAAACACCTCTCCAATATGGTTGGTGTGCTTAAATCTTATTAGAGCAATCCCTCTAATGTGAGTGAAATTACAATCAGTGAATAAAGGATAGTTGATAAACATATTGCACTAGTATTTCTAAAGTGACACAACTCAAAAATCACTGTTGTGATGTGATGAACAGTTATAATATATTAAACATTTCTTCAGGGCTGTAAGAGCCATTATTGTTATTGGGTTAGTGATAAATGAATTAAATTTGCCAGGCAGTGAAAGTAAATTAAAATGTGCTGATTCTCTGTTGTGCTCCATGGTGAAGAGCAGACTACATGTTTCCATGGGGAGCAGGAATTAAGCGATTCGCTCGATGAGGCCTGTGTGCTTTCATGTTTTTCCTACTGTTTTGGGTTCCCCCAGCTTGAGATGATCGTCTCTACTCTGTGCAAGACTTCTTCCACTTGCTGGAGATGAGAGGATGTAATCTGAGAGTATGTCTTGAAGGTTGGTTCTCAGCTGGTCGTTTCTGCCTGTTTTTTTTGTTTTTTTTTTTACTGATAAGTTGTATATATTTTTTTATTTATAAGTTTTATATATTTTTTTACTTATAAGTTTTATATATTTTTTAGCTGAAGAAGGCTGCCAATGTGCAGACGAAACGTCCAATACAGATTTCTTCTTGAAGGTCTGACGTTTTTTACTCCTAGCCAAATCCCAACCATACTTTGTCTTCGTATCACTGCAACGGCTAACTATCTCCATCTCCACTGTGTTACCTCTAGGTTACCACCCATTTTTTAGCCAGGATAGGGATGATGCCTTTTATTTTTTCCAAAGAAAAGCCACCACCCCTAGTGGGAATCGAACCCACGACCTTGGGCACGGAGTGCTCATGCCTTAGCTCTCACAGCCACTGAGCCTCGTCTCCTCATTTGTTTTAATGTTTATAACATTGTAAGAATAATAATAAAAAACCTAAAAACTTTTGATTCTAATTAGATAGAATCTAATGAGCACCATATGGTGCTTGAAGTCAGTGGAATAGGATGAACGGCTGCTCTGAAATCCTAACGGTTTTGTCTTTTAAATCCTTTTCAGAACACTTTAAGGGTGAGAGAGAACTCCAAGCAGGTAGTTACTAATTTGGAGGGCAACAAGAAACTGAATGGGAACAAGCTCCATGGGGAGCACCGTACGGTGCTCACAGTCCAGCCATAGGAACTTGATGGGCACCATATGGTGCTCACTGTATTGTACGTGTTAAGCATTGTTTCTTGTTCACAGGTAGAGAATGTTGATCTTCTGTTGCTTAGAGCTTCCGCATGTCCCTCTCATTCAAGACACAAGCTAAATAAAACAGTTTTTTCAAAGTACGGAGAAAAAATGCAGAATATTATATATACAATTTATTTACAACAAATGTATTTACACTGTGTACAAATTAGTTTCACCGAGACACTTGTATTTTGTATTCAGTGTTGCTTTCTTCTAAGGCTTCTATTTTTTGGATTTCTACTTTTAGTTTAAAAATCTGTAAAAAAAAAATAAATAAAGAGATAATTAGTTTTGTATAGTTGTTATTCAAGAGCATGGAGATATATTTGACCCGCCGTTTACCAACTGAATCCAGTTGAGGGTAATTCTGAGGAATTAGTGTCAAAACTCAAATTTCTGTGAAACTTTACAAACTGCTTCATTACAAGCTAAATTAGAATAAAAATTCCTTCACGCAGGAGCTTCATAACTAAGCACATTCCTCAGAAGGTGGAATGTGTATATTGTATTCACTAAAGTAAGTAAGCACTACATGGAATTAGCAAATAAAAACCATGCAGTTTTCCCTCCCTCCCTCTATAAACAAGGTGTCCCCAAAATAAACGGCCAAACTTCGGGAATCTATGCAGGATGACAAAAGAAAGAAAAAAAGCCCTTTGGCATATTTATCGTTTTTGCTTAGTTTCCGAGAAAAACTAAAACACAATTGCGAATAGGCATTCTTTCATAACGCCTATATAAAGATCATTGAAAGTATATATTCTATCTTCCACCCCTCCACCCACTCTCCCAGCCCCACCACCACCTCCTTTAATCCCCCACCCAAAAAATATAGGAGTGAATACGCCTCTGGTTTTGTGTGGAATAATGAAATAATAGGTCCCATTTTTTGACCCCTCGACTTAACAAACTATCCATGGGTTTTTGTTCTGTGTTTTATCACTTTCCTCCGAATAAAAATAGCTATTATAAATGATGTTGAACTTGCAGCTTTACATGGCGTCAATTAATTTTTTCGATCAAGAAGATTTTTTGTTTTTTTATGGGGAGGAAGGTAGCTGAGTAGAGGGGGTGGTAGATAAAACATACTTTTAATGATTTTTATATAGGCGTTATGAAATAATGCCTATTCAGAATTTTTTTAGTTTTTTGCATTTTTCTCAGAAACGAGAAATATGCTAAAGGACTTTTTTTTCTTTTTTCATCCTGCATCGATTCTCAAAGTTTGGCAGTTTATTTTGGGGACCTCCTGTATATCTCTGTGGTTTATGCTCCAACAACTTAAAATGGTCTGACTTTGACAAAACATTATGCAAGAATACTTATTATATTCGATTTATTAATAACATTAGCGAGCGAGGTCAGTGGTAGAGCACTCGACTAATGAACTGGAAGACCCGAGTTCAAGACTCAAGCATGCACTAAAGATTTTTATCTTCTAGTGTTGTCGTTTGAGAGTTGGATTTTGGGCCCCAGATTGTCCATAGGCTAACCCTGCCTTTAATTAATTAATTAATGGGTACCTGCAAAGAGAAAAATAAGGTGGCTGGAGCATAGTACTGACCTCACTATCTCCCTAGTGTGCCGTATGGTCAAGAATCAGATATATCTACGGTATCTGTCCCTTGTGGCCTCTTTACGGGACTGATTTTTTTTTTTTTTTTTTTTTTTTTTTTTTTATTTTTAATATTACTAACATTAAACAAATTCTAAAGCCATCCAAATTGACTGATTTTCAATCTTTAAAATGTTTTTGTGACCTTGAATCACTTAGTTTTTTTTAAAAAAATATATTACAAATATTTAAAGTGTGTCGTTTGGATTTTGCAAAAATTGGAAAAATGTCAATTTTTTGCTAATAGGAAATCTCTAGCATGAATACTTTCAGAGGTATGAGCAAAAGAGGTAGAAAAAAATATAATATTTATTAATTTAAAAAAATGTTCCGAGAATGCATTTTGATTTATGCATACCTCAATTATTTATTTTTATTTTATTTTTTTTAATGACATCATTTATTTATTTATTTTATTTTGAGCTTCGCAATTTTAGTGATGAGCTCATGACGAAGGAAGTGTTTTCAGTCTAGTCAAAAAAAAAAAAAAAAACTAAACAAATAAAAAAAAGAACACCAATAACTAAATTAAGAAAAAAGTAAAAAGAAGAAAAAAAACAAAAAACAAAAAAAACAGATAAAATAAAAAACAAAAGTAGCAAGAATTATATAAACTAATTTGAGTATTTAAATATACTCGAGTAAATGCTTATTGGTATAAATATATGCATATGTCATGACAAAAAAAAAAAAAAAAAAAAAAAGTTGATGAATTATAACAACATTACAGAAATAAGAGGATCAAGTTAAAAAATAAAGATTAATGAAATCAACAATTGGGCTATTAAGGCCGGGCTATCTACAGGTTGCCACCCTTTTATAATGTCAACAGCACGTGGCCGGTCACCAATTTAGGTACTGGCCACGCCTGACGTTACATAACTTTGGTGATCAACAGGAACCAGTGCATTCAACATAGCTATGCCCGTTGTCTCTCAATTATTGTTATTTATTTGAGTTGTTCCAAATATATTCCCACAAAAATTAGCTTTCCCCCGCTTCACATCCAACATGAAACTGTTGCGCCCAAGGATTAGGCAGTAAATTAGGTCATAAACTAGTATTATATTCCAGAGAGAATAAAAATAAACTCCACCTTTTCTTGATGAGACTTCTGAACTTGAAGAGGAGCATTTTTATATCCCTCATTCGAAGTCATTTTCATCAACTTTTCTAATTCTTTCTTCAGCTTTTCTTTCCTCTTAATAACGGATGACAAGTCTATTTTTCTACTTTTGCAATCCTGCCAAAAAAAAAAAAAAAAAAAAAAAAAAAAAAAAAAAAAAAAAAAAAAAATCTTCAAATTAAACTATTCAAATATAAAAAATATAAACTGCATTAAAAATTAATAATTAAAAACAAAGGAAGCGCATAAAGTAAGCAAATGTTTTACAAATGTATAAAACATATAATTAGGCAAAAAACAATTTCAGCCAGCAGATTAAATTAAATCAGTATTTTAGCACGGTTTCTCCCCTCCCAGGAGGAAACCCGCTGGTTAATTAACCTGTTTATTAATTGTTAAAATTGTTAATTAATTTTTCCTAACAAAGCTTTTACATTTAGCTTACAAAGTAAATTATTATTTTTTAACATTTAGCTTACAAAGTAAATTATTATTTTTTAAGAATGTAAATATTCCTATGGAGGCCCAGTGGCCATGAGTGTTAAGGCGTGAGCACTTACACTCTGTGCCAAAGGTCGTGGGTTCGATTCCCACTATGGGGTAATGGCTTTTCTTTAGAAAAAAGAAAGGCATCAGCTCTATCCTGGCTAGAAAAGGGTGGTAACCCGTCCCAAAATTCTTAGTTAATAATAATGGACGTTAAATTTAAATAATAATAATAATAAATAATCTTACTTGTAATTTGATGAAGATAACAGTTCCTTCAGCTATAGCCTCCTTCTTGAAGGGTAAGCCAGCATCCGTAGGGCTCCCAAGATCAATAGTACATTGACCGAGCCTTTCAATGACTTCTTTTACAATTCCAATATTTAAGTCAGTCGACAGCCAAACTACAAAAACATGTGCAAACGTTACGGCGAAATTATAAATTTGCTAGATCTATAAAACATTTTAAGAAATCTTTATCATGGAAACACAAATGTTTACAGGAGTAATATATAAATTACTTATTTCAGTCGCATAACATTTCTCTCTAATTGTTAAATGAGTTATTTGGTGTTAATATCTGGATGTAGGCTATTAAGACCGAGCACTCTATAGGTTCCCACGCTTTGTAAGCATCCGTGGTAGAGAAGGAAACGTTTCAGCAAGCAGATAGATGAATAACTCAACCTGCTATTAGTGGGACTCGAACTCGCATCTTTTAAATTAGTAGTAATTTCGGTAAGCAGTAATTTGCTGCCCTGTGAGTAATTTCATCACCCCTTATCCCTACATGATTTGGTGTCTATACGAAAAAGATTTTGCTTCTCAGGTAAATGGGAAATATGTTCAAGAGGGGGATGATGAGGAAGAATTCTATAGCGGTAGTTGCCAAACAATGTCTTCATTGTCTGAGGTTGATATGCCAAAAGCTTCAATTCGTAGCACAGATTGTGAAAGTTCATCACGTAGGGTGACTCTTTGTAGTTTTGCATTCTAGATAACCTTGATAACGACGCTGACAGTTTTGACTCTGTCCCATCTTTGTTTACAGCCGTAGTGAAGACTAGACGCTCAAGCAGAAACATCAGCAAATAACACATTTTTTATCAAAAAAAGTAGTTCTATTATTCACACAACCAAACCCTAACAATGTCTACCTTCGCAAAAGAAAATTTAAACCATTTAGTCTCCTAACATTGAAATTGTTTTACAGAAGAATAAGACATTGAGCGTGATGAGGCAGTGAGGAATTTTCTTAACAAGCCGTGAGAGGAGAAAATTCCTGCCACCGGTGGGAATCGAACCCACCATCTCCAGCATGAGAAACTAAGGTGCTAGCCACTAGAACACCAGGAGACCCATGTACGTGCTTGTAGAAAGTATGCGAGAATTGTGCAATTCTATTCATTCCTGAAGTTTTGATATTATTACAGTTTAACGCGTTCACTGCCCACGCCCCGGGAGCCGGGGCGAGCTATACCTTTGCCAGGTGCCCTCGCCCCGGCTCCCGGGGTCTCCTACTACGTCCCGTTTTATCGCTCTAGCACAGGCCTGACACATCGCAAAGGGGTTTAAATTGCTTCTGGACATTGCTAAGTGAACAAACATTGTGAAACAGTCATTGGTTCCTGAAGAAATTAAATTTTTTCGACAATTTCTTCAAAATTTACGTGAGTATCCAATAACAATAAATTAAATGTGTAAAACCTTTTTATAATTATTCAGTACAGTTAATTATTGTGGAACATTGTTCTTTAGTTCCTAGAATGTCTGGACGTAGTGGGAAAAACAACAGCGGTCATGGATTTTATTTAAGGTTGTCATTTATTTTTAATATACACATAACACAACATTCTCTTCATAACAGTTATAACAGATGCCTTTGCTTTAATTCTGATTTAATGAAATGAATAATTATTCGTTTTAATGTCGTGTTTTGCATCTTCATAATATATTTCTCAGTTTGCTAAAAGTCGATTTACGGAATGTGATGCTACGTTGACAAGTCGGCCGAAAAGTGTCTCCTACTTTCGGGCAGACTAGACAGCGTAGCGCAACAGGAAGTAGTATCTTCTCTCCTGTTCCTTCAGGTACGAAATTAGTAGTATTTGTGTCATTAATTTATAAAAATGGAGGAAAGAATTTAGAAAAATACTTATAAAATATTCTGATACGATTTTCTGGCATCACCCTAAAAAGGAAAAGTTCAGAAAAAGGTATTTTACTTTTTTTTTATTGAATATTCAGGAGTAATTTTATATTTTTAGAGTAATAAAAACCGCTTTATTTTCACAGTAGAGGAAATCCATGACATAATTTTCAATGCCTCTGAAGACGAATTAGAAATCGATTCGTAAATTAGAAATCGAAAAAATTGAGATTGCTCATTTTTCAAGTAATGCTGCTAAAATCACATTTCTTGTACAACGCATTAGAGGGCCTGCCAAATCTATGAGCCTCTATGACTTCAGGCTGGCGTTAGTCGACGGACTGCCGGAACCTTGTCTGAAAGGTTACAAAGGGTAAACAATTAGGAGGAGATGCAAAAACTGATCAGACAACAGAAAATTTAGAGAAAACACGCTGTATTGCTGTACTCATTGCTCAAACCAACCAGGACTTAGTTTAGGTTTCTGCTTTAGGGAATTTCGTAACTATAAGTAAGAATTGTTGGTATAAGTATAGGAATCAATAATTAGAATAGTATGTTAGTTAGTAAGATATTAGAAGCAGAAGGTAGATAATAAATAATAGTTATAGGTTTCACTAATAAATAAGGACAATTGAAAATAAATAAAATATAGTAATAATGCAAAAAAAAAAATTACACCTACATCGCATGTTTATTTATACAATAAAAGCATATTATATTAACTTGGGCATAAGTATAATATCACTCTATTGGTATTTCTACAATGGATTGCACAACAAAGACAATGATACGAACCATTTCAGGTAACTGCGTGAGACTCGAGTTGGTGCCCACGCCCCGGCTACCGGGGTGAGACTTCGCACGGTGCCCTCGCCCCGGCTCCCGGGGCGTGCTTCAAACCGGATGTTAGCGTCATTAGAAATACATTTCAACTCATTATACTTTATACTATTAGCTATTTATTAATGAAAATAAGAAAAAAAGTAGTTGGCTCCTGAGGAAGTTTTAAAATTTTGAGGGGCAATGAATGTGTTATGCTGAATGCCCGTGCTTTGTCACGGCAGATAAGTAGTTATTTTATTGCATTAAATAATGTATCACCAAAATTACTGTGACTACATAATTTTGTGCAGATTATTACAGCACGGTTCCCTTCATACTATAACTTATACAACAATTGATAAGTAATCAAAGTATAATGTTTCTTGACACTGGGGCCCTCCGGACCAGTGTCAAGGAACAGATAACGTAGAGATATTGCATATTTAAGTAAACTTTAGGTACCGAATTATAAAATAAATTGAAAATATGTAAATCCTTGCTGGTTTATTATTCACAACTACATATGCATGTAAGTTTCAAGGAATAAAAATATGTAGCCAGGTGGTCCAGCCACAGGTGCCTTAGTAGAAACCATTTTTTTATTTATTTTTATTACAAGAAATTATGAAAACAAAAATTAAAAAGAAAAAAATAAACTTTTTTTTACATTAAATTTTAAAGTGGGTCTTAAATGGGGGGCGGTATGCTAGCACTTTCAATTTTCCCCTAATCAACTTCAAATTTTAACTGCAGATTCCTAATGATATTTGGTAGTAAAGTACAAAGGGAATTTTCCATTCATTGAATTATTACGATTTTATGACTGATTTTTGGTCAGATTTTTAATAGAAAATGAAGAATTGTTCACAATTTTCAAAAAAATTAAATTTCTTAAAAATCCGTATTTTCTTAAAATACGTACTTACCTAGATTTAACCTTCTTTTTTTCAACATAATTTTAGTTTTTTCTTCTAGAATAAAAATTGCTGCACTATGGCACGTAAAAAAGGAGGGTTTCCATTCGTCAAACACAGCGTCGTCATTTTGTTTTAGAAGAATTAAACATTTTTTTTTTTTGTTGGTTATTTTAACATTTAAAACTTATGACATAAATAATTGCAAAATATTGAGAAAAAATGACTTTGATTTTGACCAAACAAGGTGATATTACCCCTTAAGATACCACACAACCAAACTCTAACTTATACAACTTTTCAAGCCCAACTGTCAACAAACTCCTCTGAATAAAGAAATTGCCTATTTAATAATAATAAATCATACTTTCTGTATGTTGTTTGTTTATTCCCAGTTGATGTTTCATTCTCCGAATAGCGTAGACAATGTCGAGGGCTTCGGATACTCTTCCGTCCACTGAATGATCGATAAACTGCAGACAAACATATATTTTAGTAAAAATGTATATAGAAGTTCTAATAAAATAAGTACATGAATTTATTTCACACTAGCAGTTACCCGGCGTGACATACTACTCACCTACTTCGCAGAATACAAAACCTATTTCATTAAAAACTTGAGGGGTCTTCCGTGGTCTGGTGGCTAGCGCGCTAGATTCATAAGCGGGAGATGGTGGGTTCGATCCCCACCGGCGCCAGAAATTTTCTCATCTCAGGGCTCGCTGAGAAAATTCCTGGCTGCACCCTGGACGTCGGCGCTAATGGGCAAGATTTATGTCGATGCGCCGTAAAAAAAAAAAAAAAAAAAAAAAAAAAAAAAAAATTAAAAACTTGAATAATAAATGTGCTCATAGTTAGTG
The DNA here is from genome assembly GCA_946811695.1 of Gonocerus acuteangulatus. NCBI lineage: Eukaryota > Metazoa > Arthropoda > Insecta > Hemiptera > Coreidae > Gonocerus > Gonocerus acuteangulatus. The sequence continues at coordinate 8,325,218 of OX328130.1, forward strand.
CAAAAAAAAAAAAAAATAATAAAATACCATGGGCGTTTATAGGAAATAATATCGGGGTGGGGGGCTGGGACCATTTCCGGGGAATGGAATTCTGACAATTTAGAACTTGGAATAGTTTTAGACTACTAAAACGCTATTACAACTAAAATGAAATATTTTTTATGAACTAAGTGATCTTATTTAATTTATTTTTAAGGGTTTTAAGTCACATTTTTACCAGCAAATAAAAATGTCGAGGGGGCTGCAGACCCCTCAGCCCCCTCTTATGTACGCCCATGCTGGTAACCTATAGATAACGGGGTATCTCTAGGTTATCTGTTGCTTGACACTGGTCAAAAGCGCCCCAGTGTCGAGAAACATTATACTTTGATTACTTATCAATTGATCTACGTATAACATATAGTATGACGGGGACCATGCTATAATAAACTGCAAAAAATTATGTAGTAGTGTTAATTTTGGTGATACATTATTTAACACATTAAAATAACTACTTATCTGCCGTGACGAAGCACAGGTATTCGGCTAGTAATTAAATAAAATTTAATGTTGATGAAGGCTCCTCTAAATTTCCAGACATAATCATCAAAATCATAAAGAAACTTACAATCAAAAATTTCTTTTAGAGCCTTCTGCTCAAATTCAGGAACATAAATATGCTTTAGGTCCACCCGATTAACCTATGTAATGTAAAGGTTCCAAGTTTCCAAGTAGTCCTATAGGAAGATTTTTTTTTTTTTTCTATTCTTTAACATTATTTGCGTTATTAGATTGTAAAATTACTTATTTATAACGCCCAGTAACAGCAGTGTAACCAATACAGGTTAAATTTTGTTGTCAATAATAAATGTGTGTTAAAATTTAAAAATGTATGTTTCTCACATGTCATTTGGAAACACCCATTATATTTGCGAGCATTACCAAGAAGTGTTTTGACTGGGGATGCTGATGGGCGAGGAGGCTGGCAAGGGTTCGGGATATTATTACCTCGAGTGCACCATCACCAGGTATAGCGAAACTTCTATGGGGGACAATTTAAAATGAACCGCAATTAAAATGGTGATTTTGTACCTCATAGCGTAAACTCTATGAGGAACAGTTTATTTCTAGTAATTCAAGGACTGCCATCATAGTTGAAATTAACCTCAATTAAAAATAATACTATGAAATAGATAATGTACGGTAACAGATGTTCTTTATCGTCCTAGCAACGCATGCTGCCTAGGCTTGCCTCCTCTAACCAACTAAAACTTTAAACCCCTCTAAAAATACTTAAAAATTCGAATATCAAAAAATCCTTTCTTAGTGAGTGCCTACGTTCTATAGGGAGTGTCCATTTAAAATTTTTCTGTCGAATGGTTTGGGCTGGGCGATGATAGGTCAGTGAGTGAGTGGTATTTGACAAATATATAGTAGAGATTTATATGAGGTAGATTTAGGATACAAGTTAATACTAAACCTCCTCATCATATAAATAATTTCCTTAACCTTATCATATAAACATCTTAATGCATGTGAGGAAAAAAAATTACCTTTTGATTAACTTCTGGGAATGAGGTTTCCATCAAGAGCCCGTCAGTTCCTCCAATCATCTCATGAAGATATTCAGTAATAAATGGCATGAACGGTGAGATGCATTTTATGCTGGATTCTAATGAAAATCGTAGCACTTGTACAGCAATTATTCCCTCCTCTGTCTTCCCTCGATTCAGAAACGGCTTAATACTTTCCTAGCATTTAAATTATAAATTGATTACTATATTGTATATATATAAAATTTAGATTTGTCTATTAGTAATTATTTATTTAAATTGTAACGTCTATTATAATTAACTCATAATTTTAAGAGGGGGTTATATATAGGTAACCACCCTTTTCTAGCCGTATAACGCCACCACCTCTCATAGTGGGAATCGAACCCACGATCCTTGGCATGGAGTGTTAAGTGCTCACGCCTTAACACTCACGGCCACCAGACCTCCTATTAATAATTAAATGCTATACACAGGGCAAAAAGGAGTTATTAACTCTGCAAAGTATATTTGTCCCATTTACATCTCTGAACCTTTTATAGAAACATATGACAAACTCTGGCAAAAAACCAAGTTGACATTTTTTGAGAGATTAGTCTGTCATTCTGTGAGCGTTTGAGTTAGGATGTCAGATTGTAGGATTTAGTAGAATATCTACCAGCAAATATAGCTCCAGATCATTCACTCGTCATGTTCATTCATTCTATTACAGTTCAATTACTGTTTTTTTTTGTTTTTTTTTTAACGGTGCATCTAATCTGGGCCATTAGCACTGACATCCAGGGTGCAGCGGGGAATTTTCTCAACGAGCCCTGAGATGAGAAGATTCCTGCCACCGGTGGGTATCGAACCCACCATCTCCCGCTTATAAATCTAAGGCGCTAGCCACAAGACCACGGGAGACCCTAATTACTGCTTCTTAAATCATTTTCTGTATAATAACATTTATGTGCCAACGGCCAAAGCCACGTTGAATACACCGGTTCCCGTAGATCGCCGAAGTTAAGCAACGTCAGGCGTGGTCAGTACCTGAATGGGTGACCGACCACGTGCATTTGGCATTATAAAAGGGTGGCAACCTGTAGATAGCCCGGCGCTAATAGCCAAATAGTTGATGTGCCGTTAAAAAAAAAAAAACAAACATTTATGTGAATTAAATTCCTAAAAAAACTCAACAAGGTCCTTATGATATCATAGCTCTTGTTATACTGCATTCATGATTTCGAGCATACTTCCCCTTATAGCCCAGTTCAGAGGTGTGCAAAATCATGATCATACTTACGATTATGATCACAGGCTTTCGAGATATGATTGCGATTACTATTATAATCACAGACCCGGAAGATATGATTACGATTACAATTGTATTTACAAGAGTGATTACGATTACACTTGTAATCACATTTTTGGTTATAATTACACTATTAATCACAACACATTTCACTAATTACATTCATAATCACAACTACAAATAAGTCTATTTGAATACTTGATAATATTCAATATTTAAATAGGTTTTTAGTGACTCATGTATAAAAGGTATTGTGTCAATTGGTGATAATAGTCTATGCCTTGAAAAAAATGTAACCGTAAAGCCTGATTAAAATTTGAAACGATTCTAGATAGATCTATTTTTTAAAAGATTGGCCATTTGGAGATCGATTCATCAAAAAGATCGGGCCTTGGAGGTCGATTCAAAAAATTGATATATTGTGTAATAAATATCGATAAAAGATCGATTCAGATCGCCCATCTCTAGACTCTACTAATGACACAAAATGGCCTCAAAGTCTTAAGAAGCAGAATATGGGCATACTTACAATGTAAATATCACATAATTGATGATGTACAAAGTTTCGAAGAGCGTTAGTCGCCAGATGGAAATCTCTGGAATGTAAAGCATCGTTTACAGTGTTTAACATCCCGTTCAACTTGAAGAATATCCATCGATCCATCACATTTAGCATTTCTTGTTCCATCAGAGAATCATCAGAGATTCCGAATTCATCCAACCATTTCTTTGTAAAGTTGCAAGCCTGCCACAATTTATTGCAGAAACGTCTAACTCCGTCACACTCCTTCAGATCAAAGTTTACATATTGATCTGAAAATAATATTAGTCCAATTAGAACATATTAAACAAATTTTAAAAAAATGTGTAGAATGAAAGAAGGTGTACTTTTAATGTTGATCGAAAGCAAGGTAAAACGTAAAGCATCCACTCCGCATTCAGGAATCCCTTGAGGATAAAGCTTCTTCATTACACTCTTTGCTCGTTTTATTTCAGGAGCACTAAGAAAACTGCTAGTAACTCTATGCGAAAGATCCTGGAGGCAAAATAAACAACAAATTAATAACGAAATATTAAATTCAATCACTAGCTGACAAATTCATCGTTAAATAAATAAATGGTACTTATGTATTAGCTTCAACGGAGGTCTCGTTCAGAGATCTGGATCATGGATAATGCATTTCTGTTGGTCTATTCCTATGAGTAATTCTATTGGCCATTGTGTTTATAGTAACCGCCTTGTTCTCTTTCTATTTAGAAAGGAATTCATTTGACCATTGTTGTTTTTTACGGGATTGGTGTTTCTTTGTTTGTTGTTACACGATTTTCTAGTTTGTTGTTTATTTTACCGAAACAAAGGAAGCACTGTTAAATTGCATATCGGTCCATTATCCACCGAAAAACCATCCTTGATCTATATTATCAATGAGTTGGATTGACTAGAGTTTCAATATAACCTTCAGCGAGTGGAAACGCATAGCAATTGTGCCATTAAAATAAGTGCTACGCGTTTTCGCTCGCTCGAGGTGTTATTGAAATTCTAGTCAACCCAAATCGTTAATAATCCTGTCACTATATTGGCAAAAACTCAATTGACGCCTTGATCCAGATCTCTGAGAGCCGGTTCTTTAACCTGCGTTGAAGCTAATACGTAAGTACCAAACAAACATTCATAGAGACACAGATAGACATTGATAATGTTAGTAAAATACCGTTAGTGTTGTTCCTTTTACAATATCTTCTGGTTCGATAACATTACCAAGACTTTTAGACATTTTCCTTCCTTCTGAATCGCAAATTATCCCATGCAAAAATATTTCCTGAAACAATAAATTTAACCTTTAGCTTGATTATAAAAGCAATGTGATTTATCATCATTTAATCATTAAATCGTCATCATCCTTAATCTTTTTTAAAAAATAAAATAAATAAATTGTAAAAATTGAAGATTTTACCTTAAAGGGAATGTGTCCAGTCAACTCCAAACCAAGCATTGCCATCCGAGCTACCCAGAAAAATAATATGTCATTTCCAGTAACAAGGGTGCTGAGAGGGTAGTATCTCTTCAGCTCTTCACTCTAACAGGAAATAATAAACTCATATTAGTGTGTGTACACACACATGCCCACACGCAAGCGCACACGCACAGGTGCACAAGCACATGCACACGCGTGCACACACACACACATTTTTTTCACCACTATGAATAGGACTTCTTTTTACGAATGAACAATTGCATATAAAAAATCGGTTGCATTTTATTTTCAGGGGTATAATTTAAAATTTTATTTCAATTTTAAAAAAATATCACTGAAAAGCTATGAATTCAATTTCAACGTATAAATTGTATATGAAATATTTAATACAAACATGTTGTGGCCAGCCAAAGCTAGAAAAAGGGAGCAGAGCTGAAGAAAACCATGTGTCAAGAACATCAGAATCTCGTGACAGGATGTCCACATTGGAAAATGAGGCTCTAGCAATCTCGTTAGCATCGTCTTTGTTTCTTGCTGGGAACCAAGTTTCCTTTCCGTCTCCTTTGCAGAAATAAAAAGGCAACCGATGGCCCCACCACAGCTGCCTGGATATACACCAATCACTACAAAATTAAATTAGACCAATTAATATCTTCCTATATTTGAACTATTTAAAGTTTCATTTTTAATTATTCTACAAAGAATAGCCAATGCCAGGGTCTCCATGTGGTCTAGTGGCTAACGCCTTAGATTCTCATGTGGGAGATGGTGGGTTCGATTTCCCAAAGGTGGTGTGTGTATATATATATATATATATATATATATATATATATATATATATATATACATATATATATATATACGTGTCTGTCTGTTTGTTCCTTATACAAATCCACACTGTTTGACCAATTTTGACCAAACTTGGTATACTGGTAGGTCTTGATATGGGAAGTCTCGTAGGCTAACTCAAAAAGTCTCCCAGCTGTATGTCTGTATGTTTGTTCGTTATACAAATCCACACCCTTCGTCCAATTTTGACCAAACTTGGCACACAGGTAGGTCGTGATATGGGAGTGTCATATGCTAGGTCAAAAACGTCTACCAGCTGTCTGTCTGTATGTTTGTTCGTTATAAAAATCCACACCATTTGGCTGATTTTGACCAAACGTGGCACACAGGTAGGTCTTGGCACGAGGAGAGTCATAGGCTAGGATAAAATCGTCTAGGACTCACAGTTCGGAGATCAAGAGTTTGAAACAATGAACCCAAATAGTTACAGATTTGCGTTATTAGATTTTAATATTAATTATTTGGTTTCTAATTTATTTTTGCTTTTATAGATGCAGAAAGTAGGAGTAGCATAGCACACCAGGTAACAGCTAGTATTAAATAATATCTTTAATATAGACTCCATGGATTCCTTTTAGTTTTATGTCTGTGATAGCACGGTCCAACTTCATAACTTATCAAGCCTTCAAAATAACATGTTATGGTTGAGAAATATAATATACGAAAGCCATGTTTTTTCCAAGAATATATTTCTCTATTTAATAGTATATCTAATAGATAAACTTGCAGAAATGGAAGAATAAATAAACGCCTGTACGTACTCTATATTCTCAAGCCAAGCAAACCAATTAGCACTGAATCTCTCGGGAATAATGCGCATTTCTTTATTCTTCACAGCCGAAATAGCTTTTTCAGCCATTCCCTTACATTTTATGAACCTGAAATTAAACATACAATCAAATTATAGGGATTTCATAAGAAGAAAGAGAAATTATGAGTTTAATGGAAAAAATACGTACACACCATTGTGGCTTAACAAGATATTCGATAACATCACCACTCCGACTACAGAGTCGAATGCTCGTTTTGTGTGGCTTCTTCTCTCGAAATAGTCCTTGCTCTGCGAGAGCTTCACAGATACCATCACGAGCATCGAACCTCTTCATGCCCTACAAATTTAATAGTCTTGAGTAAATGTTAAAAACTAAATACGGGGATGTCTACTACTTTTGCGAAAGCCAATTTCATGACTTGAAATACAAATTGCATGCCCATTACAAAGAAAATAATTTCATTTAACAAGAAAAAGCCTTAACTTTTATTTTATTTAAATTTTAACGTCCATTTATTATTAACAAAGAAGGACAGGTTATCACCCTTTTCAAGCCAGAATAGGGCTGATGATGATCTTTTGTCCACAGAAAAGCCACCACCCCTAGTGGGAATCGAACCCAGGACCCTTGGCACGGAATGTTAAGTGCTTATGCCTTAACACTAACGGCCACCGGGCCTCCCCTAACTATTATCTTAAAATTATTTGTAAGCTTTTTGTACATTTTATACAGTTTTAACACATAATAATAATAATAATAGAATAGTTACATGAATTTTAAAAGTGAAGAAATGATAATAATAAAAATTTTAACATGATTATGGAATTTAGCAGTCTCAATAATATTAAACAATGGTAGCAGGATTCAAAATTTGTGAACATATTTATCATAATTTTTTTTTTTTTTTTTTTTTTTTTTTTTTTTTTTTTTTTTTTTTTTTTTTTTTTTTTTTGCAGCAAGTGATTCCATGGGAAGAAAAAATTCCTGCCACCGCACAGTGTAACGTCCAATGGACAAAAACCTAAATTTTTGTTTTCTTATATTTAATTTTTAATCCTCTAACTAAGTTCAGAGACTATTCAAGGAATTAAAATCGTATAAAACTAATAAATATTAGTTTTATTTTGATCAACAAACACATTAGCAGTATTATAAACAAGGCAAAGTCTTTAAAACCTGCTTTATAGCAACAATCAGTTTGAACCTCTGCCGTTGAAGATTGGGCAGTGTTTTTATTAAGTCATCCGAAGGAAATTACGTCAAAACTATTCCTTTTTCATCTGATATAATTGATTTTGGGTAATTACTCCCTTATTATTTATCCTGAATTATTCTTTCATTGATCTTTGAAATTTTTTTTAATTACAAAACTTTGAAAGACCATAGCAAAAAAAACTTCATCTGAACACATCTCAAGTTTTATAGAGGTTAAAGGTTACCTCAAGTATAATGTACTGAGGACAATTTAGTTGGCCGAAATTTGCCGATTTCAACGATTTTTATTTTTAGACCCATCATCATTTTTTCTTCCAAATTTGAAAAAAAAATGTGGATAAATCCAAGAAGACGGTATTAATCCTTGGGCAAATGATTCAATTTAATCTACAGGATGCTCCTAAAGAAATATTAAGCAATACTAAAAAAACTGCCAGTTTAGTCCTAAATTATATGTAAAAAATGTGGGTACGTGCTCACCGCAGAGGAAAAAACTCATATATAAATACTGGTTGAAACAATATATCAACTTAGAAGAACTTGTTATCATAGAAAATGGTAAAATATTATTATTCTATGGCAATATTACTATAATATAATTTACTACTATACTATTACTACATACAGTTATAATATTGTTATTAATAATATTATTATTTCTATTAATATCACAATTAATATTATTATAGCCGTATAGTATGCATTATTATACAATTGTTACATTGTTTTGAGTTGATTTCAGTTAATAAAAATGCTTATTTGGAAATAACTAGTGGTTAATGATTTTTGTCCATAATCCTCACTACTTCGTTACACTGTGCGCCGGTGGGGATCGAACCCACAATCTCCCTCTTATGAATCTAAGGCGCTAGCCACTAGACCACGGGAGACCCCCAGATTTATTATAAATGAGCATAATTTAGTAAATTAAAGTGTACACAATCTGAATATTTAAGTCTGCATGAAAAATTCTTAATATGAGTAAATAAAAATATATATAAATAATGGATAATTGATGTGTAAATGCTACAACAAATGACTCTAACAGATGAAGGGGGTGGGGGAGGCAGATAGAATTGCCGTGCCCTACGAAAATAGCAACAATTACGAATGCGATGATGTTCTGGGAGTGCGTTAGACTCCGGTAAAACTGGAATTTTGTGACATGGTTTCAAAATTCATGACTTTTTCATGCACTATTTTCAATTTTGTGTCATTTTCAAGTGTTTCGTACAGTAGAAACCCTGAAATAGCAATTATTTGAAGTGTTAGACTTCCTATACTGAGATACATTTGCTGATATTTTGAAAATTCATGTATTACAAACTTACCGAGAACTTTCCACTGCCTTCTAATATTCCTTCTTCATTAATTACAGTCACTAAAGGCAAATTGTGGCTTTTCCCAATGAAGAAATCAGTTCGGTCATGAGCAGGAGTGACCTTAAGTGCACCTAATAGCAAAGAAAACATCCATAAGCTAGCTACGGAAGAAGCATTCAAATATCTAATAATAAGTTGTTCAATATGTTTGCGGCCTGTTAAACTTCCATTAGATAGATCTAAAGTCTAAAACCTTCCCAGCTTGCATATTTATTCATACACCTTTATTTTACATTTATATTGTGTTAATAGTTATATTTTATATATACCAGAACCGAACTGTGGGTCGACATTGTAGTCGAGGATTAGAGGGATTTCCCTGCCAGTGAACGGATGTCGTAGTACAGATCCCCATAGATGACGATACCGATCATCGTTCGGATTGACAGCAACAGCAACATCTCCAAAGATCGTCTCTATACGGCTCGTAGACACAGTGATTTCCTCATCTGAAATTGCAACACCTCTGTATAAACACTCAGACATCTCAAGTAGATGAGGATAAAAGTATGTGGTTTCTGGCAGAGAGAGCCGATGTTCTGTAGAAATGGAAATAGTCACAAATACTTGCTGTTAAGGAAGTGATACATTCTATTCTACTGAAAAAGGCAATACTAAGAAAATAAAACTTTCAATTTTAAAACTTTAAATATAAAAGACAAATATTTGACTTGAATACATTATTTTATTCTTTATCACTATGTCCACAAATATAATATAACAGAATTCCATATTCAAAATAATATGAAATCATATCCATTAAATATATCTTTATTTAATAATATGGACCTATAATAAAAAGATTTAGCACAGTTCCTCCCTCCCTCCGTAGGGAGGAAACCCACTTATGAGGTTCACCTCAAGACGCAAGCCGGAAGTGCTGACTAGAAAAGTTTGCGTTTCAGAACATATAAATCTCGAAAATAATAATTGTTCAAATTTGTATGTATGTATATATATATATATATATATATATATATATATATATATATATATATATATATATATATATATACACGTTTGTCTGTTCGCTCTCTCATAGGGTCAAAAATGGTCCAATTTCAATGAAATTTGCTACAAAAATCTTGACAAAAGGTCAAGTTAATTAACCAGCAGAAATAACATGCTTTTTGGAGCGAAATTCGTGAGAAAAAAATTGCTTACACAGATGCTTATGTCTTTGAGTTTACATGCTTGCAGATATTCGTTTTATAGATTCCTTAATGTGGGAAAATGAATGAAACCAATTTAAAGGCTATTTTAAGGGTTTTATAGTGGAAAAAATGTTATTTTAACTAATTTTCGGTTTTGATACTTAGAATCGAGGGATTCAATTGAAATAATTTCTACAGGTTTGAAATTCATCTATAAGATGTTTAAATTTTGGTTACATTTGAAGTTAAGGAAGTATTCAAAACAAATATTTCATTAACAGACATGAAAAGTTTTGGGACCTTCCTATATTTTCATAAATATCTCAAAAATGGTTGGGCGATCACAGTAAGTGGAAGGTGACCTTTCGAAAGCTTACTAAATTCTCTAAAAAAAAAGACGGTTCTGAAGCAGCGTTCGATGGGGCAATCTCAATCAGAGTAATAAGTGCTTAAAACTTCTGTTTGCTTTTTTTTTTCTTTTGAATGTGTTTTTGTCTTTGTTTAACTCACTTTTTAATTGGTTGCTTTTTGTTTTAAATTGCATTTATTGGGAAGGTCCGGAGCACCCCAATGTCAAGAAACATCATACTTTAATTACTTGTCAACCGATAAACAACCAGCTTTGAAAAAGCATTTATCAGTAAAATAAGTATTTTTGTAAAAGAAGGCAAGAAAATGAGAAACTTATTGGTAATAGTGTTTTACTAGATCAAACGTTCAGAAGGCAGGGGAGTAATTCCCGCTTACGATATTGTCAGTTTCCTGTAGTGGTGCCTTAAATTTCCTTCTCTTTGAGATATGATTTTATATTTTTCATAAAAGATCAAACCGTACCAATAACTGCTTATATTCCTTTACTCGTGGCACTAGGGTTATGAACGGGACCGTGCTATGATGACGCAGTTTCTGTGAGTCAGACTTTTTAAATATTAATAAGTTCAAGACTCAGCTGATCCTAGAAAGAGTAAATCTAAAACATTAAATGTACAAGAAGGATATATACCTGTTCCTACAACTCTATAGGCGAAGTCTATCATATGTCCGAATTCCACTGGTTCAGAATATCCTGGAAGAGTGAGAAGTGTTGGTCCATCGACTTCAACGTAATTCACTTCTATGTCAGAAATAGTCGACTGTAAATGCGGAGACCAATTGACAAGTGTTTTGCTCCTGTAAACAAGACCTTTGTTCCAGAGAGATATCAATGCTTCGACAACGGCTCTAGACTGCGCCTGAAAACGAACATCACATAAAAGTTATCCACAATATTTCTCTTGTGATTTGGATTATATCCCCAATATTTTCATGATTGCTTCCAATATATTTTGGGGGCGAGCTAAGCTCAGAGGTAGAGCACTCGACTAATGAACTAGAGGATCCAGGTTCGAACCCGAGGGCACACTAAGGATTTTTATCTTCTAGTGCCGTCGTACGAGGATTGGATTTAGGGTCCCAGATCATCCCTAGGCTCACCCAGCCTTAAATTAATTAAGTAATTAATTAATGGGTACCTGCACAGGGAATAATCAGGCGGCCGGAGAATATTACTGGGCACACTATCTCCGTAGAGTGCTGTATGGTCAAGAATCAGATACCTCTACAGTATCTGCCCCTCAGGGCCCTCGTGGCTTGTTACGGGCCGGTTTTTTTTTTTTTTCAATATATTTTGGGTTATACTTGTTACAAAGGAATGTGATCTATATAAACTAAACCTAGTACTGTTTACTGGTCTTAGCAATGGACTGTAAGTTATGAGTTTTTTCCCTATTATGTACAAGGCGCTGGGTAAAATTGCCGAACGTAAGTTGTGGTATGAAGGTACTATTGAAAAATCATAATAATTTAATGCTGTACTCACCAATTTTGAGATAGCTTATCGCTTCCACAGTCACTCACTATATGATGCTGATCAATGATCGTATGGAAGAAAGAGATGGAGCTCCACTCTTTGTCCTGAATTTACAGCTTGGAGACACAGTTCTCTCAAAATACTACATGTACCCTGCTCGCACGGAGTCTTATGGCATACACTACTCGGCTCAGAGTCTTACAATACATTGCTAAAGGAATCATATCCGGTCGGGCTCTAGTTTTGCATTAGAGGTATGGTTCACACAGAACCAAACAAATGCCTATGGGCTAATGCAATCCTTCCCCATCATACAACAAGTTCAATAAGTAATATAATACATTTTTTTCACAGGTCAGACACAGGACTGTCATAATCCCAGTACATGATAGATGTGTGTGATTCTACCCTAACCCTATAGGTCTGCCGCAAACAAAAGAACATGGTAGTGTGTACGCGCTGCCTCCAATCCCCCTCGCCCATCCCGACCACACCTTCATTCCCACTGTGTCTTCTGTACGTGCAGTCGGGCTCATCGGCTGGTAGTGGGTGGTGGGGGAAGAATTACCTCCCCTCTTTGCTCTTTTGTTTCAGGTCGCACTATAACTTATTAGGTTTAGGGTTGAATAACATGAATTAGGATTGTACAGTCACTAATTTAAATGGTATTATCCAATGCTACAGAGACTATAATATGAACCTCTCATCAACGCAACAGTAAGAAATACTTATCAACTTAGAAATTAATTTTATTCAAGATTGGTATAGTTTCTAAATCCCTAAACTATGAAAATAAACTCATAGATTGTCTATAGAATTGTTTTAGAAAATATAGTTAAAGCCTTACATCATCCATAGTGAAGATTTCTCGAGACCAATCTACTGAAGAACCAAGCATCTTTATCTGTGTAGAAATGACAGAACCTTTGTCCTTTTTCCACTTGCACACTTCATCAAGAAATTTTTCTCTTCCTATAGATGATCTGGAGATCCCTTGCTTTTCCAAAACCTTTTCGACAACAGCTTGAGTGGCTATACCAGCATGATCGACTCCAGGTACCCAAACTACTTCGTCTCCACACATCCTCCTCCTAAAAAAAGTATGCTTAATAACAAGAAGTACTGCACTAATCTAATACATATTTGTCAAACACCACTCACTGCCCAAGCCCGATATTTGTCAATATCATTGCCCAGCCCGAACCACTCGACAGAAAAATTTGAAATTTTGCATGGACACTCCGTTTGGGGTGTAAACACTCTAAGAAAGGTTTTTGGATATTAAAATTTGTAAGTATTTTAGAGGGGTTTGAATTTTTAGATTTAAAGAGAGCGTGCTCGCCTAGGCAGCATGCGTTGCTAGGACCATATCAAACAGCTGTTACCGTACTGTATCTGTTTCATAGTACTATTTTTAATTGTGGTTAATTTCAACTATGAAAATAGTAATAGAGTTTACGCTATGAGGTACAAAATCACCATTTTAATTGCGGTTCATTTAAATTTGTCCCCCATAGAGTTTTTGCTATACCTGGTGATTGTCCATCAGAGGTAATAATATCCCGAAACCCTTGCACAGCCTCCTGACCCATAAGCATCCCCAGTCACAAACCTCCTTGTTAATGCTCGCAAATATAATGGGTTTTTCCAAATGACATCTGAGACATGGCATTCAGCTAGTAGCCTATTCGCAGATGTGCTAATAAAAAGTAAATAAACCAAATTTTAAATAGATATGAATTCATTGTAATTACCATCGAGCTAAAGTATCAATGGTTGAAATGGTTAAAGCATGCCCTAGATGAAGAGTGCCTGTAACATTTGGAGGTGGAAGAATAAGAGAGAAAACTCTCTGCCTTTCTTTAGGTTCGAAACAGCCTTTTTCCATCCATAACTTGTAGTAATCATATTCAAAACTATTTGGTATATATGATTTTGGAGAGCTTGATTTGGAGGCTAAAATAAATTAGAAGTTAAAAAAACGAAGTATTAATGTAAAGCAATACATGTAATTTTTTAGTGACAACATACAACTAAGCCTTCTAAGACAGCAATACTTAATTTGATTTCTGGAAGCTGGGATCTTTGAAAGGAGTGCTTTCATTTCAATATATGCCTACACGCAAAAACAACAATTTTTAAACAAATCTTAGGAAGAATACTACAATATCCTATATTGTATATATAACAGTCTAAAAATGTTACCTCCTCCAAGTCGTTCAAGCTGATAGAATCAAAAGAGTAAATATGAAAAGTGAGCTATTATATTTATCATGACGTCATAACTACCAACTGAAAGAACATAGTGAATGCGTATCATAATACAAGCTACTAAACGAAATTTAAAATAAGTCACAAAATAATCATTGTAAGATTCAAATTATTTTCTTAAAAAAATTGATTCGAAAATGTAAAAAGTCCGTCACGCAGGAGCTGCATAACTAAGCACTTTCCTCAGCATTGGGTAGTGTCGAGTGCATTCCTGAATAATTTGCTTAAAATAACCTATATAGATAAATAAAATAAAAACATAAATAACACCTGTTTCAATTCAATTCAAACATAGTACATATCTGAGACATCCATGACCCATGTGGTTGACATATGTCTAAAAACACAAATTTAAAAAAAAAAAAAAAAAAAAAAAAAAAACAAAAAAAAAAAAACATAGTAAAAAGTAAATCCCCCCCCCCCCTTCCGATAGACCGATTTAGTTCATTTTTACAGCACTCTTTCCTTATTAGATACCCAGGACGTATACCGCGTCTCGTTACAATAAAGCAGAAATTACGACCGGTATGAGAAAATTAGTAATTTGGGTCCGGAGTAACCCCCCCCCCCCATAATGAACCGATTTACTTTATTTTTACAACACATTTTTCTCTTTAGTTGACCAGAACGCATAAGTGAGTTTCGTTGAAATACAACACAAATTATGGCTGGTATTGGCAAATAAATACTTTGGCTCCGGAGTAAACCCCCCTCCGGATGGACCGATTTTGTTGGTTAACGAACTCGTTCAATCGTTTGATTGGGGAATACTACATACCAAGTTTCGTGTGGAAGAAACAAAAACTCTGGCCGGAATCGTGTTAACGGGCACATGTATAACTATATATATATATATATATATATATATATATATATATATATATATATATATATATATATATATATATATATATATATATATATCGTCGATACAAAAGCAAACTAAGGAATATGAAAATTACCACTTTTCAGAGTGGAAAAGTATTATTCATAACTTTTTTTTGGACAGTCAAATATTCGGCAGATTTGATCTTTTGATAGTGGAATACTTTCCCTTTAATAGAGTGAAGTCAGATTGAAGAATTTGCCGTAAATAAGTCCAGCAGAAATTATTAAAGATGGGCAATGAAAGATGCATTTTTTCATATTCGTTAGTTTGCTTCATTTTATATGCTGTTCTTTTGTTAATTTTTCTCCGTTTGTTGTATTTTGTATAGTTTTAATTTGTAAACTTTTAAATTTTAACTAAAACTAATAATATGTTTAAAAAAACAAAATATGTTAATATACAAATGCAAGTGGTATGCTGTTTATTGCATGAGACTTGCAGACAAAAATAAACTCCCTTTTTGCAGGGCTACTGTAAGGAGGAAACAAATATATATATATATATATATATATATATATATATATATATATATATATATATATAGAGATAGATAGATAGATAGATAGATAGATAGATAGATAGAAATTTTAACTGGGGTAATTTTCGGTGTCTATTAGGCAGGATCGATAAAGATTCGAAAACAATTTTCAAAAATTTCGTCATGAGTGCAACCTCAATAGCTACTTTCCTTCGGAGGAAAGTGCTAATAACCTTTTACAAACTGATATGCTTGAAAAGAAAATATATTACATCTATTCTGGCTAGGAGAGGATAGTAACCTGCAATAACCAATACAAAAAATAAATATAAAATAATAATGAAATTTGCTCTTTGTTTTATAAATAATTACGAACGTTTTTATCTAGCGTAAAAGTAAACAATTCAAAGTCCATCCTTCTTTTTCCATCAAGTGACTAGAGCTCTAGAAAGTCTTTTTAAAACATCCGACAAAGAAGAACTGCCTAATATTAGTGCGGTTCCGTTCATGTCCCTTGTGCCATTAGTAAACGAATAGAAACAGTTATTGATTGCGCGGTTCCTCCCTTCCTCCATAGGGAGGAAAGACACTTATGAGGTTGACCTCATGAAGCAAGCCGGAAGTGCCGAAGAAAATTTCTCGTTTTAGATCCCATAGATCAGGAAAATAGCGGTGGTCCAATTTTGTAAATGTATGTAAGTATATGTAGTAGAGAGGAGACCCGATGGCCGTGAGGGTTAAGGCGTGAGCACTTCGTTCGATTCCCACTAGGGGTGGTGGCTTTTCTTTCGAAAAAAAGAAAAGGCATCACCCCTATCCTGGCTAGAAAACGGTGGTAACCTATAGATAACCCGTCCTAAAATTCGTAGTTAATAATATATGGACGTTAAAATTTAAATAAAAATATACAGTAGAACCTCCATTATCTGGGGTATTGACGGGGAGGGTGGTCCTCGGATAATCGAAAACCCCGGATAATCGAAACACAATATTTTATTGACTAAATGTGCTGGATTATAAGGTTATAAAGAAAAACTGTGTACAATATGTCATGTAAACCTTCTTATTTGCATTGAGAAATGTGTATATAAACGTTTTATTAATTAATAATTTGTATAAGTGCAAAAATAAACTCAAGATCAAATTAAATTTTTTTGTCGTGAAAGTCAGTAATATTTCATCGTTTTTTGATACATAATTATTTTCTTATATCTGTTCTGATCGCCTGTAAGAAGATAATTCTGCTGAAATCGGGATTCGTATGTACTCGAGTGAAGAGTTAAAGCCCAACTGAGGAAGTATTTCCTTGGTAGGCTAACAGCCCAGTAGGGGATTCATAGAAAGAATTGAAAACGTTTTAGTTCCAAGAATATGAAATAAATTGAGATGCTTCCAGAAATATGGAATCATCACATTCTTCCGAAAACAGCCCTGTTTTTACATTCGTTAGTTTACAATGTATGTAATTAATTTAATTTCATATTTATGTACATAATCGTCATTACATACATACAAATATTTAATACATAATTATGAAATCAAATGCTTTAGTTGATAAAAATAATGCAATAAATATGTTCGTATGTACATAATATTTAAAGAAGGAATAAAAATAAAAATTCCCCCATCTAGACCCTGGTTAATTGGAATCCCGGATAATAGAGTCCCGGATAATGGAGGTCTTATTGTATATATATATATATATATATATATATATATATATATATATATATATATATATATATATATATATATATATATATTTCGATGGAATGGCTTCTTTCTCCAGCGGTGATACTCTCTTTCTAGTTCATATGTTTGAAGGTACTCGTTTTATAGGTTCCTTAGGGTACGAAAACGAATGAAACCATTTTTAAAGCTACATCTAGAACCGTTTTCGAGAAAAATTGATAAAATTAACTTTCTGTTTGGTTTTTCAGAAACGATTGTATCAGTTGACACTTGTTCCAGAATTTTGACATTTATCTAATGTAAGATATTTAAATTTTGGTTGGGTTTGGAGTTATCCCTTACGAGACGGCAACACGCACGACCTTAGGGTGCGTTTACATGGGGCACTTCTCGCACGAAATATATCTGAGGTGTCGAATAGATAATTATCATAATTATATTATTCGACACCTGAGATGTAAACGCACCATTATTGCTCCTGATAGAAATATATATCTCAGACATGAATTGTTTACAGTTTACATTAGTTACAATTTCTGTCCGACATAAATATCCTACAATAACTATCAGATGTATATGTACCCTTAGGGTGGGTTTACACTTGCTAGTTATTGCAGGAAATTTATATCAGAGAGAAATTGCGACTAGTGTAAACCATGAGCAATTTATGTCTGAGATATATATTTCTATCACGAACTATAAGTTTCGACAGTTCTATACCACCAGGTGTAAACACAGATTTTTACGAGAAGAATTTAATTTCAGAGATAAATATCTTGGCTACTAGCTGTATTGTCGACACTTCTATACCAACAGATGTAAACACTGATTATTTGTGCTTTTGGTGAATTTATCGCAAATTAGAACAAATCCAGAACTGTCCTATACATATCCATGACATAAATGTCTAGCTATTTCCGTCAGTATGTAAACATGCAAGAGAATATCTATCCGACACCTGACATATATTTCCTGCAAGAAGTGTCAGATGTAAACGCACCGTTAGATGCCCAAGGAGCTAAGCCCGTATCACTCTCTCGGTCCACAGGACGGCATTAAAATATCTGTCTCTTCTCATTTCTCCTACTAAGCTTTTGTTATTTCTTTCTTTATAAGGTATCCCATTGCATTTTCTCATTCTCGGCAAAGGACCAGACAACGGTTGGCTTAAATCTTTTTTTTTTTTTTTTTTTTTTTTTTTTTTTTTTTTTTTTTTTTTTTTTTTTTTTTAAATTCCTTCTCTTTGAGATTTTATTTTAAATTTTTCACGAAAGTTGAAAACCTTCCAATAACAGGTTAGGATCTATTGCTTTACTAATGGCACTTGGGATAAGAACGGAAACGCGCTAAGATGACGCAGTTCCTGCGAGGACATTTTTTTTTAGCATAAATATACTTTAGCGGTGACTAAACTGGGAAAAAACGTTACAAAAAAGTGTCCGCTGGCGTTATAGCATGCGCAGTGGCTATGACGAAAAATAAGACTGTATGTGTCACAAGAAAGTGTCCGCTTGCGTTCGCGCATGGACAGTAGCGTTCGCGCATGCGCAGTGGCCATGTACGAAAAAAATACTGTATGTTATAGAATACACTACATATTTTTGTCGGGGGGACCTAAAGCATATGTATGTTCCTGAATTTGTGCAGAAGGCTCTAAACGAAATTTCAGAGTGTGTTTTTTTTTTTTGTCTTTTTTTTACCGTTTTGTTATGCATTATTTATATTACCTGTCTTTAGTTATTTATTTTTTTAATTATTTTTATTTCTTGCTATTTTTTATTAATTCATTTCCTATTTTTATTTTATTTTCTATTATTATGAGACGCTTTGCAACGGCAAGCAAAAATAAATAATCTTAGTAACTGGTATCGTACAACGCAGCATAATTTTATTCTAAACATATCAAACGTTCTATGACTCAGCATTTTCGATGGGGCTAGCAAGACTGAGGACGTAGGAAACTGTGTTGGAAACACAAAAGGTTGGAGGAACAACAAGGCCTCTGTCTCGTCTGCGCCTATGCTGAGTTTATTTATGCGTCTCTTCATTGGAACCTGCGGGTTACAGATTATTCTCTGCGTATGCTTCGCGTCTGCCTAAACTGCGTCTCTGCTACGTCTGCCCTGGGCTCAATTTGCCCTCGGGTTCACTGAATCTCCTCTGCCTATGCTATGTCGGCCTAGGGTTCTCTTTGCGTCCGGCATTACAGAATCTTCTCTGCCTAAGCTGCGTCTCTGCTACGTCTGCCCTGGGCTCAATTTGCCCTCGGGTTCACTGAATCTTCTCTGCCTATGCTACGTCGGCCTTGGGTTCTCTTTGCGTCCGGCATTACAGAATCTTCTCTGCCTAAGCTGCGTTTCTGCTACGTCTGCCCTGGGCTCAATTTTATTTATTTAAATTTTAACGTCCATTATTATTAACTACGAATTTTGGGACAGGTTATCTATAGGTTACCACCCTTTTCTAGCCAGGATAGGGCTGATGCCTTTTCTTTTTTCTAAAGAAAAGCCATCACCCCATAGTGGGAATCAAACCCACGACCTTTGGCACAGAGGGTTAAGTGCTCACGCCTTAACAGTCACGGCCACGGACCTTGGGCTTAATTTGCGCCCACCTTTAGTTTTTTTTTTTGTTTTTTTCGGCGCATCAACATCTAGGCCATTAGCGCCGACATCCAGGGTGCAGCGAAGAATTTTCCCAACGAGCCGTGGGATGAGAAAATTCCTGCCGCCGGATGGGCATCGAACCCACCATCTCCCGCTTATGAGTCCAAGGCGCTAACCACTAGACCACGGGAGACTCCGCCCCCCCCTCCCTTAGTAACTCCTTTTTTACCCGTACTGTTTGTTCGATAAGTTTCATGTAATATAATGTTTTCTAGTTGCCTAGCAATCTACCGCCCATTAAGTTTGACTCATGCTTTTCGTGCATTCCATAAAAGGCTATGTTAGAATATTTATCTCGCCGTATGATGAGCAAACTAAACGTCGAACCTCTATGGATGTAGAGTAATGACGTCACTAACCAGCTGAAAGAGAGAGCCTCCCCACTCTTCGGCAGCCATGTCTGCTCCAGTCCGTGCTCGGCCTTCGCGAGTGTCGTGTGTGTCTAGTTCTCTGTGAACCTTGTCGTCTGCATGCACTTCAAACTGTCATCATAGAGTGAGTCTATTTTATAATATCTAATCAGCAAATGAACACCCAGAACTTTGCCAAATGTAGACACAGCAGTGTTGCATTGACATTGTAATTTCTTGTTGAGAATAAAGGATACAACATAAAGTAGGCTGTATAATGTTACAACTAGAGTGAAACAGAGTGAAGAATATGCAATATTCAATTTCGGCTGTAATAGAAACACAAAAGAATGTGGACTTATCAACGTCTAATCCGGAAATTAAAGTTGTACTACATATATAAACGTTTACATCCACATTTAAGCAATTATATTTGGATTTTCGCCCGTTATATAAATTATATATACTAGTTAAAGTTTTGTTTGTATTTAATTCACGTTTGAATGAATTGGGTCTTCGCAAAAAGACCCGAATGAATTTATAGAACGATTTACCCGTTTTTTAATTTCTTTATAACTAATTATGATTTTTTTTTTTATAAAAGTACATTTTTATTTGCATTTCAACTTCTGCGAAGGACATTAGTAAGACAACCTCTACAAGTGGAGTCACGCTTTAGCGCGTCCATCCCGCACAAGGACCGAAGTGAGGTCGCACGCTATGTAAAGCAGTCTCTTCTTCAAATCGTTTTCCCACCATGTAGCAGACGTGACAAAGTCAGTTCTGAGGACTTCCGCGAACCAGCAAAATTAATATTGGGTCGATTTAAGGGGATTTGGAAACATACTTTAGGAGAGAGAGTGCCGTTAGGGAAATAACTGTCTGACCGATATTGTTCTCATAAGATTGTCTCAACTCCCAAAAGTATTTGCCATCATGGGTGTATATAAGTGGGGGCTGAGGGGACCGCAGCCCCCCGAAATTTTGTTCGTATTTCATGTAAAAGAAGCCTATAAGAACGAAAAATGTCTCATAAATTTATCCTGGACTACTAGGTGTCCAGAGGACCTTAAAGCTCACCATTTCACACTCAAATATTTAAAATTTTCCCTACACCCCATATGCCTAGGTGCTTACAGCCCCCTCCCCCCCGAAATTATTTCCTATATATGCCCATGTTTGCCATGCGACTTCCATGGCAACCCATACCTTACGGTTGGGGTTTTGACTCGAGAGATAGTTCTGATGTAGAACCCTATCCAAGAAAGCTGTCGAATGCATAAAGCTGATCAGTAGTTAGGACTCTGCTAGTTATTTCCGTCGAAATGGAACTCTAGACTTACGCGCCAAAATAGTATTTTACTTCCGATACTTTACAAAACAAAGTTATCTCTCATTTTCTTGCCTTATCATATTAAAAACTTGTTTAAATCTTACACTAAACCTAAATATATCTAACAAAAGTGCTCAGTGCTAGAAACGACTCTTCAAAATTTGGCAAGCTTTTCTCGGATGTAAATTGTATAATCGAGTGGACGTTCCAATTGATCGCAATTTTTAAACCGCTTGGTCAAATTCCCTTTCAAATAGTCAATACAACCATCCAGTCTTAATATGATTGCATGTAGGCTTAAGACCCCCTTAAGCCATAAAGTGACTTAAGTATGTAAATATCATAGTCCCTTGTGGTACGTAAGCGCAGGTTAAGGTGTAGCTTTAAGTCCGTGGGATAAGGTGTAGCTTTACGCCCGTAGGATAAGTTGTAGCTTTAAGTCCGTAGAATAAGGTGTAGCTTTAAGTCTTTAGGATAAGGTGTAGCTTTAAGTCCGTGGGATAAGGTGTAGCTTTCAGTTCGTGGGATAAGGTATACATTTAAGTCCGTAGGATAAGGTGTGGCTTTAAGTTCATGAGATAAGGTGTACATTAAGTCCGTAGGATAAGGTATACCTTTAAGTCCGTAGGATAAGGTGTAGCCTTAAGTCCGTAGGATAAGGTGTACTTTTAATTCCGTAGGATAAGGTGTACCTTTAAATCCGTAGGATAAGGTGTAGCTGTAAGTCCGTAGGATCATGTGTAGCTTTAACTCCGTAGGATGAGGCGCAGCTTTACCTCCGTAGGATAGGATGCAGCTTTAAGCCCGTAGGATCAGGTATAGCTTTGAGTCCATAGGAGAAGGTGTAGCTTTAACTCCGCAGGATCAGGTTTAGCTTTAAGTCCATAGGATAAGGTGTAGCTTTAAGTCCGTAGGAGAAGGTGTAGCTTTAAGTCCGTAGGATGAGATGTAGCATTAAGCCCGTTGCATAAGGTGTAGCTTTAACTCCGTAGGATAAGGCGCAACTTTACCTCCGTAGGATAGGATGCAGCTGTAAGTCCGTAGGATAAGGTGGAGCTTTAAGCCCGTAAGATAAGTTCTTTTTTTTCGGCGCATTGACACCTAGGCAATTAGCGCCGACATCCAGGGTGCAGCGAGGAATTTTCCCAACGAGCCGTGAAATGAGAAAATTCCCACCCACCATCTCCCGCATATGAATCTAAGGCGACTAACTGTATAAATATTTACACTTTCAAACTAATGAATATGACGCATTCTACTAATTCTATAGTATTCGTGATATCTACAAATCAAAGTAACCAATATACCATTTTCGTTTGTTTGCCAAGTCAGTTTTTGGTTTCAAAAGTATGACGATTAGGAGCAAACTAGCGAAGGAACATATTCGATACATTGGCAAAATAATATATTTTGCCACAAGCCGTATTTAAGAGTTTTGCCGCAATGTAAGAGTAAAAAAGTCCGACGCAGGAGCTGCATAAGCACTTTCCTCAGAATTTTTGTTGTGTAGACGACATTACTGAATAATTTGCTGTAAATAACCTATATAAATAAAATAAAACGTGAATAGTTCTGCTCATTTACATTTCTTATGAGAATTGTTCAATTATTAATTTTGTAAATAATTTCCTTCCAGAGTTATGTTAATACATGATATTGTACTACTTAATAAATACACAAAACCTTCATTTTCCCTCTTTTGATCTGACGCAGGAACAGGATACAGTCCCTAGTGGGGATAGCCTAGTGGGGATAGCGTTCCTCGCAGCGGCTTTGGGAACCTACGTCTGGCTGGCTAATTGTAATGAAACAGTGTTTAAAGTAAACCCTCCTTTCCAATAGACCTATTTACTTCATTTTTACAACACTCCTTTCTCATGAGATACCCACGAAATATACCGCGTTTCGTTACAATACAGCAAAAATTACGACCGGTATGAGTATATTAGTACTTTAGGTCCGGAGTAAACCCCCCCTCCAAATAACCCGATTTAGTTTATTTTTACAACCCATTTTTCTGTGTTGATTACCACCACGAATACCAAGTTTCGTTGAAATGTAACAAAAATTACGACTGGCAGTGACAAATTTGTATTTTGGGTCCGGAGTAAACCCCCCCCCCCTTCTAATTAACAGATTTAGTTTATTTTTACAACGTATTTCTCTCTTTAGATCAAAATAACGAATACCGAGTTTGTTTGAAATATAACAAAAACTACGGCTGGTATGGTCAAATTAGTGTTTTGGGACCGGGGTAAACCCCCCCTCCCGGTGGACCGATTTTGGTGGTTAACGAACTCGTTCAATCGTTTGCTATTTGAACGCTATATACCACGTTTCGGGAAGAAAAAACAAAAACTCTGGCCGCTATCGTGTTAACAGACACGCATATATATATATATATATATATATATATATATATATATATGGATATATATATATATATATATCCATATATATTGTAATGATATTTTACATTACATATTTAAAAGTTTTAAATTCGAATAACCGTTAAAGGTAAGAAAGGCGGGTAAAGACGAATACAAGGTTTGCGGAAAGTAAAAAACAAATAAATTTTTCTTATATTAACTTTCATCAAAAATTAAAAGTTTTAAATTAAAAAAACTAACACAGAAAATTCTGAAAATCCAAAAAAGCTCATTGATATGTTGGATTCGTTGCTGGTATAAACAAATATTGTTGGTTGGATTTGTCTAGCAGTCGATACAGGTAGCATTGGGGAGACCGGTATGACGCTCCCGCCAAGAAACAATGCCATTCCGAATGCAGCTCTAGTTCAGTGTACAGCTAGTCTCATATGTCAGTCTATTGAAAGCAGTTCAGTCTGTTGAGTTAAAAGGAAGATACAGTTGTAACGAAGATCCTGTCCTATGCAGTTAATACCGAGCTGGCTTTATATCAGGTAATGCTTGTTTATCCTATTTCTGAATTTAACTTATCTATGAGTTTTTTCTTCTTTTGTTTTGGTTTTTTATTATTTAAAATTATCTTTGTTTTACTTTACTGGACTCGAACCCGACCCCTGAGATAAAGAGTTTTTAAATATAAATATTATACCTTTTGTCGACCCAACGTGGCGTAATTCTCGAATTCAAATATTTTAAATAATTAATTTTATTTTTTAATATTATAACAATATATATATATATATATATATATATATATATATATATATATATATATATATAGATATAAATTTTAACAGGTGTCTTTTTCGGTGTCTACTAGGTAGGATCGATAAAGATTCGAAGAAATTTTTCAAAAATTCCGTCATGAGTGCAACCTCAATAGCTACTTTCCTTCGGAGGAAAGTACTAAAACGAGATTTTCCATGTTCGATAGTTTGACATGCCGAAAAACTGCCTAAAAACCAAGATTTAGCCACAGAGTTGAAGGATCTTTTCATTTACTGCAGTTATCACCTCAGATTGATACGGAGTGTAACAGTCTCTGTCACCAAATATCTGAAATTGTAATATTTTTATCTTAGCAAGCAGTACTACTCGAGGCTCATAGAATTGTTAGAAAGATTCTAAATCTATATATATAAAAATCACGTGTCTGTCTGTTTGTTTGTTTGTTCCTTATACAAATCCACACCGTTTGACCGATTTTGACCAAACTTGGTCTTGATACGGGAAATCTCCTAGGCTGGGTCAAAAAAAATCTACCAGCTGTCTGTGTATGTTTGTCACTTATACAAATCCACCCCGTTCGTCCGATTTTGAATAAACTCGGTACCGTCTCCACACCCTTCGTCCGATTTTGACTAAACTCGGTATACAGGTACATCCTAAACGGGAGAGTGCCGTAAGCTAGCTCAAAAACCTCTACCAGCTTTCTGTCTGTATGTTTGTTCCCTATAAAAATCCACACCGTTTAACAGATTTTGGTCAAACTGGGCACACAGGTTGGCCTTGATCAGGGGATTGTCATAGGCCAGGTCAAAAACGTCTACCAGCTGCTGTCTGTATGTTTTGTTTTTTTTTTTAATAAAAATCCACACCGTTAGACTGATTTTTACCAAACCTGGCATACATGTATGTCTTGATACGGGGGGGGGGGTGTTATAGGTTAGGTCAAAGTCGTCTAGGACTCACAGTTGGGAGGTCACGGGTTCGAAACAGTTACAGATTCGTGTTATTAGATTTTAATAATACTTATTTGGTTTCTAATTTATTTAGGCTTTTCTATATGCAGAAAGTAGGTGTAGCATGGCACGCCGGGTAACAGCTAGTCTACTATACATTTGTCAAATACCACTCACTCACTGACCTATCATCGCCCAGCCCAAACCACTCGACAGAAAAATTTGAAATTTTGCATAGACACTCCCTATATAACGTAGGCACTCGCTAAGAAAGGATTTTTTGATATTCGAATTTTTAAGTATTTTTAGAAGGGTTTAAAGTTTGAGTTGGTTAGAGCAGGCAAGCCTAGGTAGAATGCGTTGCCAGGACGATAAAGAACAGCTGTTACCGTACATTATCTATTTCATATATTATTTCTAATTGAGGTTAATTTCAACTATAATAGCAGTCCTTGAATTACTGGGGTATGGAATACTATCAACTATGATGGCAGTCCTTGAATTACTGGGGTATGGAATACTATCAACTATAATAGCAGTCCTTGAATTACTGGGGTATGGAATACTATCAACTATAATAGCAGTCCTTGAATTACTGGGGTATGGAATACTATCAACTATAATAGCAGTCCTTGAATTACTGGGGTATGGAATACTATCAACTATAATAGCAGTCCTTGAATTACTGGGGTATGGAATACTATCAACTATAATAGCAGTCCTTGAATTACTGGGGTATGGAATACTATCAACTATAATAGCAGTCCTTGAATTACTGGGGTATGGAATACTATCAACTATGATGGCAGTCCTTGAATTACTGGGGTATGGAATACTATCAACTATAATAGCAGTCCTTGAATTACTGGGGTATGGAATACTATCAACTATAATAGCAGTCCTTGAATTACTGGGGTATGGAATACTATCAACTATAATAGCAGTCCTTGAATTACTGGGGTATGGAATACTATCAACTATAATAGCAGTCCTTGAATTACTGGGGTATGGAATACTATCAACTATAATAGCAGTCCTTGAATTACTGGGGTATGGAATACTATCAACTATAATAGCAGTCCTTGAATTACTGGGGTATGGAATACTATCAACTATAATAGCAGTCCTTGAATTACTGGGGTATGGAATACTATCAACTATAATAGCAGTCCTTGAATTACTGGGGTATGGAATACTATCAACTATAATAGCAGTCCTTGAATTACTGGGGTATGGAATACTATCAACTATAATAGCAGTCCTTGAATTACTGGGGTATGGAATACTATCAACTATAATAGCAGTCCTTGAATTACTGGGGTATGGAATACTATCAACTATAATGGCAGTCCTTGAATTACTGGGGTATGGAATACTATCAACTATAATGACAGTCCTTGAATTACTGGGGTATGGAATACTATCAACTATAATAGCAGTCCTTGAATTACTGGGGTATGGAATACTATCAACTATAATAGCAGTCCTTGAATTACTGGGGTATGGAATACTATCAACTATAATAGCAGTCCTTGAATTACTGGGGTATGGAATACTATCAACTATAATAGCAGTCCTTGAATTACTGGGGTATGGAATACTATCAACTATAATAGCAGTCCTTGAATTACTGGGGTATGGAATACTATCAACTATAATAGCAGTCCTTGAATTACTGGGGTATGGAATACTATCAACTATAATAGCAGTCCTTGAATTACTGGGGTATGGAATACTATCAACTATAATAGCAGTCCTTGAATTACTGGGGTATGGAATACTATCAACTATAATAGCAGTCCTTGAATTACTGGGGTATGGAATACTATCAACTATAATAGCAGTCCTTGAATTACTGGGGTATGGAATACTATCAACTATAATAGCAGTCCTTGAATTACTGGGGTATGGAATACTATCAACTATAATAGCAGTCCTTGAATTACTGGGGTATGGAATACTATCAACTATGATGGCAGTCCTTGAATTACTGGGGTATGGAATACTATCAACTATGATGGCAGTCCTTGAATTACTGGGGTATGGAATACTATCAACTATGATGGCAGTCCTTGAATTACTGGGGTATGGAATACTATCAACTATAATAGCAGTCCTTGAATTACTGGGGTATGGAATACTATCAACTATAATAGCAGTCCTTGAATTACTGGGGTATGGAATACTATCAACTATAATAGCAGTCCTTGAATTACTGGGGTATGGAATACTATCAACTATAATAGCAGTCCTTGAATTACTGGGGTATGGAATACTATCAACTATAATAGCAGTCCTTGAATTACTGGGGTATGGAATACTATCAACTATAATAGCAGTCCTTGAATTACTGGGGTATGGAATACTATCAACTATAATAGCAGTCCTTGAATTACTGGGGTATGGAATACTATCAACTATAATAGCAGTCGTTGAATTACTGGGGTATGGAATACTATCAACTATAATAGCAGTCCTTGAATTACTGGGGTATGGAATACTATCAACTATAATAGCAGTCCTTGAATTACTGGGGTATGGAATACTATCAACTATAATAGCAGTCCTTGAATTACTGGGGTATGGAATACTATCAACTATAATAGCAGTCCTTGAATTACTGGGGTATGGAATACTATCAACTATAATAGCAGTCCTTGAATTACTGGGGTATGGAATACTATCAACTATAATAGCAGTCCTTGAATTACTGGGGTATGGAATACTATCAACTATAATAGCAGTCCTTGAATTACTGGGGTATGGAATACTATCAACTATAATAGCAGTCCTTGAATTACTGGGGTATGGAATACTATCAACTATAATAGCAGTCCTTGAATTACTGGGGTATGGAATACTATCAACTATAATAGCAGTCCTCGAATTACTGGGGTATGGAATACTATCAACTATAATAGCAGTCCTCGAATTACTGGGGTATGGAATACTATCAACTTGGAATAGTTTTAGGAAAATAAAACGCTATTACAACTAAAATGAAATGATCTTTGGAATGAAAAAGGAATGGATCAAACCAATTGTGCTTATAAAAGAAATGATCTTATTTAATTTATTTTTAAGACACATTTTTACCATCAAATCAAAATTTCGGGGGGGGGGAGGCTGCAGATCCCTCAGTTCCCCTTAAATACGCCCACGATGGTAACCTATAGATAACGGGTTATCTCTAGGTTATCTGTTTTTTTTTATATTGGTGCGGAGCATCCCAATATCAAGAAACATTATACTTTGATTACTTATAAACTGATGACTAACTTATTGTATGACGGGAACCGTGCTATAATAAACTGCACAAAATTATGTAGTAGCTTTAATGAGGTATCATCCTGGTTCCGATGATGGAAACTCGTTATTAGCCTGGTTAAATCTTCATGAAAAAGTGTTTTCCCTTAGAAAATTCCAAAATTTACCACAGCTGAAAATTGGTTATGACTCAATTCTCTGCACTCCAAAAGACCAGAGTATAGGCTATCTCGGAGTACATCTAGACACAAGACTAACTTGGCGACATCACATTCACAAAAAACTACAAGAAGCTCACACACGACTTTTACAAATGTATCCATTAATAAATAGAAACACTCCCCTGAAATACACATGCACCATACTTCTATACAAATCTACAATACTACCCATACTAACTTACGCATGCCCTGTCTGGTTTGGTGCCAGTAACACACACTTAATTTTAATGAAACATTATTTAACGTAATAAAATAACTACTTATCTGCCGTGACGAAGCACGGGTATTTAGCTAGTGCCCGAATATAATAAATAAATATGTTTATATAACTAAAAATAATAATTTGTCTTGGTTGCAAATATCTCTTCCAGTGAGCTGAGACGCCCCATCTCGGGTTTGTTTTGAAGACCACAATCAGTTACTTTGAAGTATCTGTCGTGATTTTTTAGCGCGGTTCCTCCCTCCCCCATAGGGAGGAACCCCGCTTATAAGGTTGATACAATGAAACAATCCGGAAGTGCCGACAAGAAAATTTCGCGTTTCAGAACCCCTAGAGACCGAAAATAACGGTGGTTCAAATTTGTATATATATATATATATATATGTATATATATATATATATATATATATATATATATATATATATATATTTGTCTGTTCGCTCTCTAGGTCGAAGACGAATGGTCCGATTTTGATGAAATTTGGTACAAAAATCAGTCGTCCAATATGAAAGGTCAAGTTCGTTAACCAGCAAAATCCGCCCACTGGAAGATGGAGTTTGGGGCGAAATTCGCGCAGAAAAAATCGTAACGCTTACGTTTTTGAGTTCATAAGCTTGTAAGTACTCTTTTTATAGGCTTCTTGGGCTAGGAAAACGAATGAAACCATTTTCAAGGAGATAGCTTTAACCGTTTTCGAGAAACTTGTAAAAATAGTTTTTGAATACCGTTTTTGGTTTGGGTACTTAGAATCATGGGATTCAGTTGAAACATTTTCTGCATGTTCTACTTTCATTAAAACTAATATGTTGAAATTTTGGTTACGTTTGGAGTTAAGGAAGGGTTAGAATAAAATATGTTATTAACAGACATAAAAAGTTTTGGTAACTTTGTATATTTTTCTTAATATCTCGAAAAAGGTTAAGAATTTGGTAAACGAAAGAATACCATTACAAAGCTTACTAAATGCTCTACAAAAAAGGTTCTGATGAAAGTTTTGATTAGGCGATGTCAAACGGAGAAATAAGTGCTTAAAACATTAAAGTAATTGATTTTGCTTATTCGAACTGTTCTTTTTGTCTGTTTTTATTCCTTGTTATTTTTTAATTGCTTATAGTTGGATAATGTATTTTACAATAAAACAGATTAGGCAAAATAAGAAAAACAATTCATTGTTAGAAATATAGCTTGCCAAGAGAAAAAGATTCGTTGACGTCTTTTGAATATTTTCAATTGCCTTTATGCTGTTGGTTTTTTTATTTTATTTTTTAATTGATTTTTTCTGTAGAATTATTACTATAGTAAAAGAACACAGGAATGTGTGAAATTATTTGATATTTTCCAATTCATTGAAACGTATGAAATGAAGTATCGGTAGAAGAGGATTCTAGGGTCTTGTGGACCTGACCCCAGGTATAGCCATAAAACCCTTTGAACAAAGGCCGAGGAAAATATTATCTGTTTCTATTCTATGCTTTTCAAATGAGAATAGGGATATGAACAGGAACCGGGGTCTCCCGTGGTCTAATGGCTAGCGCCTTGGATTCATAAGCGGGAGATGGTGGGTTCGATTCCCAACCTCCGGCAGGAATATTATCATCCCACGGCTCGCTGGTGAAATTCCTCGCTACACCCTGGATGTCGGCGCTAATGACCTAGATGTAGATGTGCCGTAAAAAAAGAAAAAAAAAAAAAAAAAAAAAAAAAAAAAACTGGAACCGCGGTAAGATGACGCAGTTCCTGCGAGTCGGACTTTTAAATAGTGATTTTGGTACTTACTGATTAGCTTACAGGTTCTTTGCAGGTTATCTACTCCTTCTTTACAGGTTATCTAAAGTTAGAAACCATATTACATAAATATAGTAATCAAAAGTTAATTTAGTAATGAAAAGTATTTGAAATCACTGCAATTAGTACTAAAAGTAAATTTTTTGACTACTATATTTATACAAAATATGGTTTCTAACTAACCCTTAGATAACCTGTATTTGTAAGTAATACTTTTAGACTAGTAAAGCATAAATGAAAATAAGCAGAATATATGTCAGGATGCAAAATGTATTAAGAACAAGGTTAATATTTAAAAAATCATTGGTAATTGTGAAGTTTAGGGGCCTCCTCACCGATTTTGTACGGTGGTTCTATAACATATTTATATTTTATATTTATTTCGCATTATGGGTATGCGTTTCCGCTCGCTCAAGAAGGTATCAAAACTCTAGTCAATCCAATTCGCTAAAATTAATAGAATTCTATTACTTTTTGCGAGTTGGATTGAGTAGAGTGATAAAGGTTACTTTACTACCAGCAACAACCAGCCAAAAGAATTCTTATTGGTATAGAGGTGAGTAAATATGACCTTGTGTCAGTATAAGTGTTTTGTGTGCGGCCTACTGGATGGTCGTAAAGCCCCGCAAATATGACCTTGTGTCAGTATGAGTGTTTTGTGTGCGGCCTACTGGATGGTCGTAAAGCCCCGCAAATATGACCTTGTGTCAGAATAAGTGTTTTGTGTGCGGCCTACTGGATGGTCGTAAAGCCCCGCAAATATGACCTTGTGTCAGTATAAGTGTTTTGTGTGCGGCCTACTGGATGGTCGTAAAGCCCCGCAAATATGACCTTGTGTCAGTATAAGTGTTTTGTGTGCGGCCTACTGGATGGTCGTAAAGCCCCGCAAATGCGCACATCAGTCGATCCCTACCCTTTATTATTATTTGTATTACTATTTAGGTGGGGGGGGGGGGGTCTGTTTGCGAATACCACATCCAGTTACTTGTGAAGTATCTGTAGTGATTATAACAGTGATTCAGCGCATGCGCATAATCATTAGCTTTTCTATTGGCTATTCCTATGGGCCATTCTTTTGGTTGTTGCTAGTAGTAAAGTAACCTTTATCACTCTAGTCAATCCAACTCGCAAAAAGTAATAGAATTCTATTAATTTTAGCGAGTTGGATTGACTAGAGTTTTGATACCTTCTTGAGCGAGCGGAAACGCATACCCATAATGCGAAATAAATATGTTATAGAACCACCGTACAAAAAAATCGGTGAGGAGGCCCCTAAACTTCACAATTACCAATGATTTTTTAAATATTAACCTTGTTCTTAATACATTTTGCATCCTGACATATATTCTGCTTATTTTCATTTATGCTTTACTAGCCTAAAAGTATTACTTACAAATACAGTTAGATAACCTGTATTTGTAAGTAATACTTTTAATTATAACTGAATCACTGTTATAATCACTACAGATACTTCACAAGTAACTGGATGTGGTATCCGCAAACAGACCCCCCCCCCCACCTATATAGTAATACAAATAATAATAAAGAAACTTGTGCTAAAGGCCATTGTAGTCGACGCACAATAAATTTTATAAAAAAAAAAAAATAATAAAGAAAGGTAGGGATCGACTGATGTGCGCATTTGCGGGGCTTTACGACCATCCAGTAGGCCGCACACAAAACACTTATACTGAAACAAGGTCATATTTGCGGGGCTTTACGACCATCCAGTAGGCCGCACACAAAACACTTATACTGACAGAAGGTCATATTTGCGGGGCTTTACGACCATCCAGTAGGCCGCACACAAAACACTTATACTGACAGAAGGTCATATTTGCGGGGCTTTACGACCATCCAGTAGGCCGCACACAAAACACTTATACTGACACAAGGTCATATTCAATCACCTCTATACCTTATCACTGTTACAAGGTCATCTTCCATACACCCCCCCCCCCGGGCCACCTTCCCTGTGTGACACACCTGACAGTAGGTAGAAAATGCGGTACTCAGTCGATATAGTGAAACGAAAGCCCATTCTAGGCATGCACGAATCTGTATCTGAATTCTTGGCTCCGGCCACGCCCCTTCTGGTTCTTTTTTTTGCGGAGGCCGACTATAGTATCTTCTCTCCTATTTTTATTCACTAACTAGCTGTTCCCTGGAGGGCCATGCTACACCAGTGTGGATTTGTAAAGAAACAAACATACAGACAGACAGCTGATAGACAATTTTATCTTGGCCTATGACACTCCCCATATGAAGATCTACCTGTGTACCAAGTTACGTCAAAATCGGTCAAACGAAGTGAATTTGTGTAAGGAACAAACATACAAACAGACAGCTGGTAGACGTTTTGGCCTGGCCTATGACACTTCCCTTATCAAGACCTTTCTGTGTGCCCAGTTTAGTCAAAATAGGTCAAACGGCGTGGATTTGTAAAAGGAACAAACAGATAAACAGGCAGACTCGTGATTTTTACATACATACTAGCTGTTACCCGGCGTGCCATGCTACACCTACTTTCTGCATCTAGAAAAGCAAAAATAAATTGGGTGCTAAATAAGTAATATTAAAATCTAATAACGCAAATCTGTAACTATTTGGGTTCATAGTTTCGAACCCGTGACGTCCGAAAGATTTTGACTTAGCCTATAACACTCCCCGGATCAAGACCTACCTGTGTGCCATGTTTGATCAAAATCAGTCGAACTGTGTGGATTTGTATGCGGAACAAAAATACAAACACGCAGAGGGTAGACGTTTTTGACCTAGCCTATGGCATTCATTGTATACAGACCTACCTGTTTGCCAAGTTTGGCAAAATCGGTCGAACGGTCTGGATTTGTATCATCGGAACAATCATACAGTCACACAGCTATTACACGTTTTTGACTTAGCCTACGAGGAACAACTTGACTTTACAAGGAACAAACAGACCCGTGATTTATATATATATATATATATATATATATATATATATATATATTAGAAAAAAAAATCAGTCCCGTAACAGGCCACACGGGCCCTGAGGGGCAGATACTGTAGAGGTATCTGATTCTTGACCATACGGCACACTAGGGAGATAGTGTGGTCAACACTATGCTCCGGCCGCCGGATTTTCCCCATGTCTGCCTCGACTACTAGACTCATTAGCACCCAAGGTACTCATTATTAATTAAAGGCTGGGTGAGCCTAGGGACGATCTGGGACCCCAAATCCAACCCTCGAACGGCAGCACTAGAAGAAAAAATCTTTAGTGCGCGCTCGGGTTTTGATCCTGGTCCTCCAGTTCATTAGTCGAGTGCTCTACCACTGAGCTAACCTCGTCCCCATATATATATATATATATATATATATATATGAATTATCAGTTCAAGCTGATAAGCCTTATCGTCAATCGAATAGATTTATTCCAAATCTATGACTAATTCAATGATAGTGAATGCATGACATGACGTCACTGAGGTACTAGTCATGTAAACTACCTTCCACCTTGCTGCTCTACAAAAGGCTGCCCTAACAACCCGGAAGTCTGCTTCCTGTACCTGACCTCCTCCGGTCAACGCCGCCCGACCGTAACGCCCTCCCTCTCCCACCTCCTCCCTCCCCCCTCTCTCTTTGTCGGTTTCTCGGTGTGCCATAAAAATATAGAAATAAAAAATTTACCTTCCACTTACCCTGATTGCCCAACCGTTTTCGAAATATTTTAGAAAAGATAAGAAGATCTCTCATTTCCCCTTAACAGACATTTTGTGTCTGTTAAGGAGAAATGCTACCTTGTGCGTTTAGAATCAAAGTCATTTTCTTGACCAATCAGTCAATATTTTTCAATTCTTTATATCAAACGTGAGGGTCTTTTTGCGAAGACCACATCCAGTTACTTTTGAAGTAGCAGTAGTGATTGTATCAGTGATTCAGCGCATGCGCATAACTCCTTTGCCTTCCTATTGGAGGATTGGATGACCAATTGCATTCGTTCTTGCTGGGAGTAAAGTAACCTTCAACAGTGAATTAGCTTTTGTTTATGAAAAAGCTCTGCTTATGTTTGTGAGAAAAATGAGTCTTTTACAATTAGTTCGCGATGTTCCTGACAAAGTAAAAGGGATTGGTTTCTTACTGGGAAAAATTAATGGAATCCTATTAATTTTAGCGAGTTGGATAGACTAGAGTCGCTACAATTAATATAATTCTATTAATTGGGAGTTGGATTGACTAGGGTTTTGATATTTTCTTGAGCGAGCGGAGCGTAGCGTAGCGAGCGGAAACGCATAGCATGTAATGCCTAATAAATGTAAAATATCCAAAAAAGAGAGAGAGAAAAGGAATAAAATATGTTTGTTTACAAATAACGTTGTTTGTTATCCTTCATAACCTGCAAAACAGTCAACTTTAAAGCTTAATAACTTATTTCATAGTTGAGAGAATTGATTTTGATCACATTAACCTTTTTATTAATAAATATTGCTTGCCATTATCTAATATGAATTATAACCGTAGATAAGGAGTCAAGTAGTAGTAGATAACCAGCAAAGAATCTATAAGCTAATCAGTAAGCTTATCAGCGAGCACGAGTAACTGTTATAAATCACTACTGCTACTTCAAAAGTAACTGGATGTGGTCTTCGCAAAAAGACCCCAAACGTGATATATTGGATGTTAAAGTATCCTAAAAATACGTTTCAATTCTTCGAAAAATATAATGGCGGCGCTGTCCCTAAAAAACGGAAACCCCCTTTTTCACGGGCCATAGTCTGTAGACGTCAATTTTTAATCTAGAACGAAAAACTAAAATTATTTCGAAATAAGAAGGTTAAATCTAGTGAAGTAGGTACGTAGTATTTTTAAGAAATATTAATTTTATGAAAATGGTGAACAATTATTCATTTTCTGTTTAAAAAAACGGTCGTAAAATCGTTATAATTCAATCAATCAAAAACATCCTAAGTATTTTTCTAGCAAATATCACGAGGAAGTTGCAGTTAAAAATTGAAGTTGATCGGGCAAAAATTGAAGACGCCAGAGTATCGCCCGATTTGAAATACTTAGTTTTGAGAAAACGACTTCAAAGTTTAATGTTATGAAATGTTTATGTCTTTCCAATTTATTTTTTTTCATACCTTCTTGTAATAAAGATAAAAAAATGGGTTTTAATTTTTAAATGTATTAAAGGAGGACAACAACAAAAAAAATAAAAATTAAAAAGGGACCAATCGAAGCTCGCTCCAGGGCCGCCACATGGGGGGGGGGACAAACGGGTACAGTTGTCCCGGGCCCGGGCACCGTGAGGGCCCGCGCCGATGCTCGCTAAATCGGAAAAAAAGTACCGAAAGTGACCTTTGCAGCACCGATTGTCGGCTTTTATTCTCATTTTGCTCAAAACTCAAGATGAAAATGATTTTAAAATGCCCAAAGTCCTATAAAAAAAGTACTAGAATTTTCATTCTGTCTCTGAGAAGTGGGGGCCCGTGAGCTGGTCCCGGGCCCGGCTCTGAGATGTGGCGGCCCTGGCTCGCTCAATCCGTCAACTCCAGAACTTCAAAGAATCGTTTTACTGCAGGAAATGTAGCTAAAGAATATGAAAATAAAACGTGAACACGTCCCGGCGCATATAATACTCATTTTCCTTACGAACATGCGTAAACGCCGCCATGATTGAGTGAAAAGAAACGACTAACTAAAAAGTCCGTCACGCAGGAGCTGCATAACTAAGCACTTTCCTCAGAATTTGGGTAGTGTAGACTGCTTTCCAGAACCATTTGCTTAAAATATCCTACATAAACAAAATATAAACATGAATAGTTCTCTTTTAATTTTGTAACGAGTAATTGATTAATTATTAATTTGCTTCCAGAGTTATGTTTGCACATGGTACCTACTACACTACGTAATAAATACAAAAAACCTCATATTATCGTATTTTGATCTAACGCAGGAACAGGATACAGTCACTCTAGTGGTAGATAGCGCTCCTTGCGGCGGCTTTGTGAACCTACGTCTGACGGGCTTTTCTATTGAAATATATTACAAATTAAACCCCCGCTTTCCGATTGACCGATTCAGCTCATTTTTACAACACTTCTTTCTCATGAGTTACCCACGACGTATACCGCGTTTCGTTACAATACAGCAGAAATTACGACCGGTATGAGTATATTAGGAATTTGGGTCCGGAGTAAACCCCCCCTTCTAATGAACCGATTTAGTTTATTTTTACAACACATATTTACCTGTAGATTACTACTACGAATACCGAGTTTCGTCGAAATATACCAAAAATCACGGCTGGTAGTGGCGAATTGGTGTTGTGGGTCTGGAGTAAACCCCCCCCCCCTCCTAATGAACTGATTTAGTTTATTTTTACAACACATATTTACCTGTGGATTAGCACTACGAATACCGAGTTTCGTCGAAATATACCAAAAATCACGGCTGGTAGTGGCGAATTCGTATTGTGGGTCCGGAGTAAACCCCCCCTTCTAATGAACCGATTTAGTTCATTTTTATATCTCAATTTTCTCTCTATATTACCACTACGAATACCAAGTTTCGTTGAAATATAACAAATATTACGGCTGACATAGTCAAATTAGTGTTTTGGGTTCGGGGTAAACCCCCCCTTCTGCTGGACCGACTTTGGTGGTTAACGATCTCGTTCAATCGTTTGCTAATTGAATGCTATATACCAAGTTTCGTGACGAAAAAACAAAAACTCTGGCCGCTATCGTGTTAACAGACACACACATATATATATATATATATATATATATATATATATATATATAGATATATATAAATTTTAACGGGGGTCATTTTCGGTGTCTACTAGGTAGGATCGATAAAGATTTGAAGAAATTTTTCAAAAATTCCGTCATGAGTCCAACCTCAATAGCTACTTTCCTTCGGAGGAAAGTGCTAAAAGCTAGCATGAACCAGACCAGACTAGCTTTTTCCTTAGCAATTGCTAACCTTAGAACCTAGTCACAGCTCTTTATTCACACCTTCTACCTAGCTGCAGCTAGGAACCGTGATAAACTAAGCAAGTGCTAGGCCTAGCTGCAGCTAACATATTTGTTCACTCGGCCCTTAGCAATTGCTACCCTTAGAACATAGTCAGAGCTCTTTATTCACACCTTCTACGTAGGAACCGTGATAAACTAAGCAAATGCTAGGCATAGCTGCAGCTAACCTTTTTCCTTAGCAATTGCTAACCTTAGAACCTAGTCACAGCTCTTTATTCACACCTTCTACCTAGCTGCAGCTAGGAACCGTGATAAACTAAACAAGTTCTAGGCCTAGCTGCAGCTAACCTTTTTCCTTAGCAATTGCTAACCTTAGAACCTAGTCACAGCTCTTTATTCACACCTTCTACCTAGGAACCGTGATAAACTAAGCAAATGCTAGGCATAGCTGCAGCTAACCTTTTTCCTTAGCAATTGCTAACCTTAGAACCTAGTCAGAGCTCTTTATTCACACCTTCTACGTAGGAACCGTGATAAACTAAGCAAATGCTAGGCATAGCTGCAGCTAACCTTTTTCCTTAGCAATTGCTAACCTTAGAACCTAGTCACAGCTCTTTATTCACACCTTCTACCTAGGAACCGTGATAAACTAAGCAAATGCTAGGCATAGCTGCAGCTAACCTTTTTCCTTAGCAATTGCTAACCTTAGAACCTAGTCAGAGCTCTTTATTCACACCTTCTACGTAGGAACCGTGATAAACTAAGCAAATGCTAGGCATAGCTGCAGCTAACCTTTTTCCTTAGCAATTGCTAACCTTAGAACCTAGTCAGAGCTCTTTATTCACACCTTCTATGTAGGAACCGTGATAAACTAAACAAGTGCTAGCCCTAGCTGCAGCTAACCTTTTTCCTTAGCAATTGCTAACCTTAGAACCTAGTCACAGCTCTTTATTCACACCTTCTACCTAGGAACCGTGATAAACTAAGCAAATGCTAGGCATAGCTGCAGCTAACCTTTTTCCTTAGCAATTGCTAACCTTAGAACCTAGTCAGAGCTCTTTATTCACACCTTCTATGTAGGAACCGTGATAAACTAAGCAAATGCTAGGCATAGCTGCAGCTAACCTTTTTCCTTAGCAATTGCTAACCTTAGAACCTAGTCACAGCTCTTTATTCACACCTTCTACCTAGGAACCGTGATAAACTAAGCAAATGCTAGGCATAGCTGCAGCTAACCTTTTTCCTTAGCAATTGCTAACCTTAGAACCTAGTCAGAGCTCTTTATTCACACCTTCTACGTAGGAACCGTGATAAACTAAGCAAATGCTAGGCATAGCTGCAGCTAACCTTTTTCCTTAGCAATTGCTAACCTTAGAACCTAGTCACAGCTCTTTATTCACACCTTCTACCTAGGAACCGTGATAAACTAAGCAAATGCTAGGCATAGCTGCAGCTAACCTTTTTCCTTAGCAATTGCTAACCTTAGAACCTAGTCAGAGCTCTTTATTCACACCTTCTACGTAGGAACCGTGATAAACTAAGCAAATGCTAGGCATAGCTGCAGCTAACCTTTTTCCTTAGCAATTGCTAACCTTAGAACCTAGTCAGAGCTCTTTATTCACACCTTCTATGTAGGAACCGTGATAAACTAAACAAGTGCTAGCCCTAGCTGCAGCTAACCTTTTTCCTTAGCAATTGCTAACCTTAGAACCTAGTCACAGCTCTTTATTCACACCTTCTACCTAGGAACCGTGATAAACTAAGCAAATGCTAGGCATAGCTGCAGCTAACCTTTTTCCTTAGCAATTGCTAACCTTAGAACCTAGTCAGAGCTCTTTATTCACACCTTCTACGTAGGAACCGTGATAAACTAAGCAAATGCTAGGCATAGCTGCAGCTAACCTTTTTCCTTAGCAATTGCTAACCTTAGAACCTAGTCACAGCTCTTTATTCACACCTTCTACCTAGGAACCGTGATAAACTAAGCAAATGCTAGGCATAGCTGCAGCTAACCTTTTTATTCACTCGGCCCTTAGCAATTGCTTGGAAAATACTTAGTTCTAGCAATTGCTAGCTTTTATTCACTTCACTCATTATCTTCAAATCAGCACCGCGTTGACTCGGCATCGGGATTTCACTCGAAATATCGTATTTTTGCCCATTTAAAATTTTTTTCTTCACATAAACACTCTTGGATATCATTTTTGATTAATTAAGGAAGAATTTTAGCCCATGCAATACAATATAAAGAAAAAAAATCCTTAACTCCAAATGTGTAAGTTCAAATATTATTATTTTGCCTCTGTATTTGGTCTAAGTTCCGCTCGGCTTGGCTCGGCTACCCTCGGCCCCGTATCAGTAGTGAGCTTAACAGGACAATATGGCCAGGCCACATGTTTAAATTGCTCCTGCATTTATTACTCTTTTCGCCACATAAAAATTAAATTGGCGCATCTGAGAGCCTTCATAGTCATCACCAAGTCATCGTAACCCCGACACTAACTTTGAATGTAGTTCTCAGAGGACTTTCATAAATATTCAAGAGTGGTGAGTCTTCATTCATAGCTGCAATAACATTATATATGTCTATTATGGTTCTTGGATTTGAAAACATAACAATACCCCATTTGGGATAATTCAAATAAATCAAAGACGCCAAACATATGAGACATGGACAACTGACTCCGTGGAGTAGTTGCTATTGTTACAACGCATCAGACCACTAAAATGCCAGCGGATCGAATCCGGGCTAGGACAATTATTTTTTTTACTGTTTTATTTTTTTTTATGTAAATAATTTTTATTATTAGAAGTATATTATTCTCCTTTTTATATAATTAATTTTAAAATTAATTTAATAATTAACAATTATTCCAGACCATAATCTGCATCATTTAAATAATTAATAAATCTTTTAACTTAGAATTTCTTCTAAATGTTCAAGTCCTTTTATTTATATATGTTCAATTTAAATAAAAGATAAATTTCTTCTAAATGTTTAATTCTTTTCTTTATATATATTAAATTTAACCATAAGATATTTAACCATATTTAATTTAAGGGTAATATAAACTTGTTTAATTCCTTTTTTTTCTCAACATTAAATTTAAGGAATATTTATTATTTATGTTTATTTATATGTTGTATAAAGGGTTCAATATTTCATTTAGTTTATGTTGCTCAATAAATCATATACAAGTCATTGCTACCGGTGTTTTGAATTTTCTTTTAACCCCTGTTCTCTCGAACCATTTAGGGGATGGTAGTAGGGATAGGAACGGCTCACTTTGAACCCCTGTTCTCTCGAACCATTTAGGGGATGGTTAGGGATAGGAACGGCTCACTTTGAACCCCTGTTCTCTCGAACCATTTAGGGGATGGTAGTAGGGATAGGAACGGCTCACTTTGAACCCCTGTTCTCTCGAACCATTTAGGGGATGGTAGTAGGGATAGGAACGGCTCACTTTGAACCCCTGTTCTCTCGAACCATTTAGGGGATGGTAGTAGGGATAGGAACGGCTCACTTTGAACCACTACCCGCTACAACAACAACTGACATTTAAATATATGAGTTTAAAAGATTCTCCCTGTGGTCTAGTGGCTTGAGGTTCGAGACCCATCTGCGCGCAGGGATTTTTCTCATTGAAGCAACTGTACAGTGGATGACAGCGCTAAAGACCCAGTTGACGGGGCGCAGTAAATAAAAAAATCTAGGTTTCGATGATTATCACCCGCCAGGAACAAGTTTCAACTGAACTAATCGTTTCTAAATACCCAAACAAAGTTGAAAAACTAGTTTTCGGAAACGTAAACGCGCTAAAAACTTAAATGATTTAAAAATTCCAATTGGAAATCAAAATTTACGGTATGTTAATGTAAGAGTATGATAAAAAAATAAAATAAAATCATTTATTTCTATTGAAATAGAATTAGTGTCATTTCACGAACACTACTGGCAGTAAAAGTTCACCAAGAGAAAAGCCCAGTAAGGAGAGAGGGACACCCGGCCTGGTGAACGCCCTGATCGTCTGCACTGACACAAATAACACTGCCCCGACCATGAGTTCCCAGCCTTACTGGTGTATTAGCCGCTTTCACTGTCACCACTACCGTTCCGAGCTCTCACTTTCTAGTCACACGGTATGGTGGACGTAGGATGGCGATAAACATAATGTCATGGAAATATCTACCGCGTTACATCTAATCAATCCCCTGATGTCTCACTTTGTATCTTCTCCCTCAGTTCTATACCTTCCACACTGCCTTTTAATTCCAACAACCGGTCTTTTTGCGAAGACCACATCCAGTTACTTTTGAAGTAGCAGTAGTGATTTATAACAGTTACTCGAGCTCGCTGATAAGCTTACTGATTAGCTTATAGATTCTTTGCTGGTTATCTACTACTACTTGACTCCTTATCTACGGTTATAATTCATATTAGATAATGGCAAGCAATATTTATTATTTTATTTATTTATTTAGTTTAACGATGCACCACTTTGAGGTGAATTGCATCGAGTAACTTTGTAGCTATATGCTGTTCATAGATATGTTGTTATCCTACGCCAGTTAAGTATACTGTATTACTATTTACATATTATTTACATGTAATAAAAAAAAATATAATAAATAGAAAAAAAATAATAATTCAACAATTGAAATATGAGATAAATGATAAAATTATTAAATTTTTAAATAAAAGAATTATCGGATTTTTATATTTTGTCGTACAGGTTTACGTTTTTTAAATGTGTAAGTATGTCATCAATATGGTGGCTACTGTCAGTAAGTAGGTCAGTAATGTCCCGTGGTATGTCCAAGTTCGTTATAAGAAGGCAGTCGAGTAATATATGTTTAACTGTCAGTTCTGTATTGCAAATCCGACATTTTGGTATTTC
Organism: Gonocerus acuteangulatus; assembly: GCA_946811695.1. Lineage (NCBI taxonomy): Eukaryota > Metazoa > Arthropoda > Insecta > Hemiptera > Coreidae > Gonocerus > Gonocerus acuteangulatus. The sequence continues at coordinate 8,368,386 of OX328130.1, forward strand.
AGTATTAGTCATTAAGTATTCGTGAGTCATGCGTGTGTGGCCTATTCGCAGCGTTGCTAGAACTATTTCTTCCCTTCGGGAATTTCGGTAAGCGGATGGCCAGTCAGTAAGTATGTGTTTGATTTGTCTCAATTTGTTTTCAGTCATATTATTCCAATCATGTTGCCACTTCTGATGTATGGTATTTCGGTTAATTGTCGTTATGTCTTTGTAGTAAAGTTCATAAGGTGGGTATGTGTCTTCCTGGGTCGCAAGTTTGGCATGCCAGTCAGCAGTCGTACTCAGTCCAAGGTTTTCATGTCCTGGGAGCCACCATAAAGATATATGTTTTCCTAGTGAGTGTAAGTAATAAATGTGTTCTTTGATTTCTGTGCAAGTAGGGTGTAACGTGTACATGTTTTGTAGTGACTGGAGTGCACTCAGTGAGTCTGTGAAAAGGATTATGTGTGAATGTTGTGTTGATGGGATATTCTTTAGTGCAAGGAGTATGGCATGTAATTCCGCTTCATATATGCTGCAACTTGGAGGTAATTTTTCAGAAATAGAATTGCCATCTACAATCGCTGCAGCTCCTACACCATTATCTGTTTTCGATCCATCAGTGTAAATTTTGAGGTAGTGTTCGTGTTTTGTTAAAATTTCTTTGAAATATCGGTCATAAAAAAGAGTTGATGATGGTTCCGTCTTTTTGTGTGTTGTGAATGTCAAAGTTTGTTACTGTCCAAGGTGTTATCGATATGAGTCTGTGAGGTTTACTGTCCAAGTGTAAAAATCCGAATAGCTCTTTTATTTCTTTGAATCTCACAGAAAAAGGTCGGGCGTGATTTCTTCTTTGTTCATATAAATCTGCATTAGTTGCTTCTTTTGTATTTACAGAACATGATAGCGTTAGCATTTTATAAAAATAACTTGCTGACAATATAGCTCTCCTAATGGGCTTGGCAGACGAGTATGCTACACATCCATAGTCCAGTAGTGACCTGGTGAAACTCCGATAGACAGTTAGCATTACTTTCCTGCCAGCGCCCCATTTTGTATTACTTAGAATTCTTAAAAGATGCAATGATTTTTTACATCTCTTAACAAGTTCCTTAAGATGGGGCACCCATGAGAGTCGTCTGTCGAAGTGGAGTCCTAGGAATTTCATGATATTGGTTTGTGAAACTGGTGTTTTGTTAAGAAGTAGCTGGTAGTTTGTGTTTTGTCTTTTCTTAGTAAAAAGTATTGATTTAGTCTTTTGTGTGGAAAATTTCAGTCCGGTAATTTCTGTCCAACGTTCCAGTGAGTTTATTGTTTCCTGTATCTTGTTCTCTGCTTCTTTTATGCTCAGAGATGAATGGAATATTAATAAGTCGTCAACGTACAGACAGTAGTGAACATCCGGGGGAATAAAATCTCGTACAGTGTCCATTGCAATTAGAAACAGTGTTGTACTAAGTACGCCCCCTTGAGGGACTCCCATTTCTTGTTTAAAGACATCTGAGAAGCAATTACCATTCCTAACCCTGAATGTTCTGTTAGAGAGAAACCCTATTATAAAATTAATAGCTTTTTGTCCAACACCCCATTCAGTAAGCTTAGAAACAATCGTCCCCTGCCAGACCGTGTCAAATGCTTTATTTATGTCAAAAGATACAGCTAGTGTGGATTTTTTGACGAGGAACGCATCTATAATAGACGATTCAAACCTTACTAAGTGGTCTAAAGTTGAGTGTCTCTGCCTAAACCCACATTGAAATGGTGAAAGACGATTTTCATGCTCCATTAACCACAATAGCCTTTTATTTAGCATTTTCTCAGCTAATTTGCAGACACAGCTGGTGAGGGAGACTGGTCGATAACTTGCTACATCAGATTTATCTTTATTTGGTTTCAGTATAGGAATCACTATGCTATTATTCCAAGATTCAGGAAAGTTCCCGGTGTCATATACCGAGTTTATTATCCGTAGAAGTTGAGCAAGGCAGACGCTGGGGAGATGTTTGATCATGGAATATGTGATGCAATCAGGTCCAGGTGAGCTGTCTTTAGTAGATGAAAGTGCATAATGTAGTTCGTCCAGTGTAAATGGTTCGTTCAGCTTATTATGTCCTAGTGATATTGTCCGTAAAGGTAAATTGATGCTTGAGTATGTTAATGGGTTATTATTTTCAGTAGATTTCGACATGTCACTGTAGTGTTTGGCCAGTACATTTGCTACGTCCTTGTAGTCAGTCAGTACTGAGTCGAGTATTTTGAGTCCGCATACAGGTGTTCGATATTTTTTATGAAGAATTTTATTGAGGTTACTCCATATTACACTAGATTCTGTATGTCTGTTCATTGTAGTTAGGAAGTCAATCCAGCTTTGTCTTTTACTCTCATTAATAACATGCCTGCATACAGCTTTGGCTTTTTTAAACTTTACTAGAAACTCAGTAGATGGATATTTCCTGAACTTGTTAAGAGCATTACGCTTTTCTTTTACTGCCTGTTTGCACTTTTCGTTCCACCAAGGGACAGGAATGTGTTTCTGTACTGTATTTGTTTTGGGGATAGAAAATTCAGCAGCCTTGTGAACTAGTTCATTGAACTCCTGTATCGTCGTGATTCCTGATTTATTTAGTAAATCTTTTATATAGTCTTGATATTTCGTCCAATTCGCCTTTTTTGTGTTGTACCGCGCCGGAACTTCAAACGGTACAGGTCTGTCTTTTAAGTCTATTTCAATTGGAAAGTGGTCACTAGTAAAAAGGTCGTCATTCACCGTCCATGTTAATCTAGTAAATATATCTGGTGAGCAAGTTGTAACGTCAATATTTGAAAAAGTACCAGTGCGTGGGCATAAGTGCGTTCGTGAGTTGTCATTAAGAGGGATCAAGTCGTTCATTTCTAGAATGTTTTCAATGATTCGTCCTTTGGTGTTTGTGTAATCAGAATTCCAAAGAGTGCTTTGAGCGTTTAGGTCTCCAAGGAATATTAAAGGTCGGGGAAGTTGTGAAAGTAAGTCCTGTAAGTCTGTAGGGTCAACCCGCTCACTTGGTGGAAGATAGATATTGCAGATGGTTACCCTAAAGGGAATGTACACTGTACAAGCTACGGCTTGAAGTGTGGTCCTGATTCTAATTGCTTCGCTATAAACACTGTCTTTAACCAGCAAAGCGACACCGCCAGAAGCTCTTCCTCCCAGAGTATAGTCACGTCTATAAATGGAATATCCTACCAGTCCTACGTTTTTGTCGGGTGATGTATGAGTCTCTTGGAGTGCTAGGATTTTGTAGTGTTTCGATCTGACCAGGTGCTTCAGTTCATCTATATGCCTCTGCATTCCATTTAAATTCCACTGCAGTAACATAGAGCTAACGTGCGCCATAGTGAAATGTGGATGTGCTCCAAGGCAAAATATTCAAGAATAACTGACAAAGCAATAATAACTGATAAAGTAGATTCTCTTTCCAAGCCCTAGTATTCGACCGTTTAGGAAGTAGAGACCATATCAGCATTCTTTTGTTAATAATAATTATTTTACTTCCTAAATGTTTGCTATTGCCTTTCACAATACACGTTCGCAAGATACATAAAAATTTAATAAGATGTAGTTGGTAGTTTCGCAATCTAATGCAGGTTATATCAAATATAAATATCGATATCGAACCCGGACCTTTGTAATGCGTGATATTAGAGACAAAATAAAAGATCAAAATATACAAGAAGATTATAGGAGTAAAGAGCATAATAAAAATTATTATATATTTAGAAGCTAATAGAATAGAATATTTAAATAAAGAAATGAAAGTAAAGACAAAAAGAAAGGTTGGAATTCGTAATGAATGAGATAATATTGTTAAATTTCGATATAAGTAAAGCCCATATGTTAATAAGAAATTAAAAGACAAAGCCATTATTTCTTTGTGGCAACTAGTAGAATTGTTGCACAGATGTTTTATTTTATGAGGTTATATAAAATTACTTTAATTCATTAATTCTTTGTTAAAAGAAATAAAAAGTTGTTTCTGTGCTTATCAAATATTTGTGCATTTTTGAATGTATCAGGAAGCCTTTAAATTGGTGACCCCGACAAAGAAGAGCTCGCAAGAAAGGTGAGAAGATAAATTTACTCATTTTTGTGCCTCTTAAAGACAATATAATGGAAGGTGATTTGCTAGGCCTTCACTCAGCAGACGAAGACCAACTAACCCCGGCTTCGATGCCCCAGCAACTAGACATTTCCTCTGCTATGGCTATCAAGGCCCAGCTCCCCATCTTCCATAAACGTGAACCCGACGTATTTTTCTTACAATCTGAAACAATTTTTCTGCTGTATGGTGTTAAAAATAGTACGACAAAATTTCGTTATATCGTCTCCCAACTGGATGTAGATACCGCGAAGCAAGTAATGGACCTTATGCGTGATCCACCGGCCGACAATCCCTACCAAATATTAAAAGACAGAATAATGAATATATTTGGGAAAGGACATCAAGCTAACTTTAGAGAACTTCTTGATGAACAGCAACTCGGAGATCAACGCCCATCACAGTTCTTAATGCAACTAAAACGACTAAGCGGTACGTCAGTTTCCGACGATCTATTGAAATTTATATGGTTAAGAGGACTTCCTGATCAGATGCGAATAGCTTTAACAGTAACAGACCAAACCGATCTTGATAAATTAGCCAATCTAGCTGATCGTATCGCCGAGATTTACGAGCTAAAGAGTTGCGATTTAGTTTCAACAAGACCCTCCCGTGCGAATTGGGAGGATAAGCTCCTGAACTCGTTGGGTAAACTCTCCGAACGAGTAGAAAACCTAGAAAAATCTCTCGCTACTTCTAGATCGCCAAACCCGATCAAAAACACTAAAAGCAATAATGTTTCTTCTAGGCAACTATGTTTCTATCATGCAACATTTGGCGATAAGGCCACAAAATGTAGGCTTCCCTGTAGTTGGAAAAAATCAAATCCAACTCAGCATTCGGAAAACTAGGTGTCGCGATGGCAAAGGCGGAATCCATCGCGGATTGTCTTCACCGCCGTCTTTTTATGACTGATGGGCAATCCCGTCTAAGATATCTCATAGACACGGGCGCTGCCGTATCAGTATTTCCAGTGGGTAAGGAAAAACGGACCACACCTAATGAGTTCACTCTCTACGCAGCGAATGGGACTCCCATACCGACCTACGGCCGAAAACTGATCCAACTGGATTTCGGATTACGACGCTCCATGTCCTGGCGCTTCACTCTAGCGGCGGTTAAACAATCGATTATCGGAGCTGATTTCCTGTACCACTTCAACCTCATGGTAGATCTGGCCGGCTGCCAGTTAGTGGATAAAATATCAGGCCGCGCCACTAAAGGAAGGACTGCAGATGTACACGTCTCAGCTATTTCTCCTATCCCTGCGGGCCAGTGGTACACTGAACTATTAAAACGATTTCCTAACCTCACTCAGCCCAACGCCTTCGTAAAAAAGCCTTCCAGGTTTTTGAATAGCTATGTAACGAATTTTATTGGCGAGTTAGGTTATTAGTTTTAAATAGAAATCTAGAAAATATTTCTTGGTCGACATATATTATTTGTAGTTCATATAATCTTCTGCGATGGCTGAAGAACAAGAAGCAGTACCCGCAATAACTGTTAAAGAACCTTTAGATTTAATTCGCCTAAGCCTTGATGAAAGAATATATATTAAAATGAGGAATGAAAGAGCAGAATCTTTTGTCCAACTCCTCCGGGAGCAAATGGAACAACTACGCCCTGCGCCTCACCGAAGATCGACAACAAAAACTTTTGTCCATCAGGATCTACAGACTTGTACCCACGTATTTGTGCGGGATGACACAGTTCGAAGGCCACTAACGCCCCCCTACACTGGCCCCTACAAGGTTCTAAGTAGAGATAAAAAAACATTTAACCTACAATTAGGCACCAGACAAGTGAACGTCAGCATCGATCGACTGAAACCAGCCTTTCTTCTTCAAGATGAAGGTTCCACATCAAGTCCTCGGATGACAGCACCTGCATCGGACAACTCTTCTTCCAATGACTCCGCCGAGGATAACGCAACACCTCAGACAAGGACTCGGTCAGGAAGAACAATTAACCCCCCGCTTCGTTTCCTCGACGGACTCATTGGGGGGGAGGTGTGTGGCAACTAGTAGAATTGTTGCACAGATGTTTTATTTTATGAGGTTATATAAAATTACTTTAATTCATTAATTCTTTGTTAAAAGAAATAAAAAGTTGTTTCTGTGCTTATCAAATATTTGTGCATTTTTGAATGTATCAGGAAGCCTTTAAATCTTCTTTTTTGATTTGTTTAACTCTGACTTGGTTTTCTCATTCCTAGTATCATATTGCTTAAGTACATTACCCCCTGGCGTAGGACTTACATATCCATGAACAGCAGTCGCCGTTTCTTCAGGAGCAGCCTTCTGATTGACGGGGCTTCCAATCAAGGGAGAGTCATCTTTACGGGTCCTTGGAGTCTTGCTTGTGGTGGCTTTCTTCTTTTTATCTGGGCCACATTCTTCAATGTCAGACGTCGTCTTCACATGTTTGTTCTTGTCCGCTAATATTATTGCTGAAATAGCTGTTAGTTGCTCCTGAAGTAAGTTTAAATGGGTCTTAATATGCAGAAGCTCTTCATTTAAGGATATGTAAGCTGCTGAATTCTGTGCCTGTTCTTGTGGTCTGGCAGCTTTCGAAGCATAGGTGGTGGTTAAGTTACTGGTTAATCTTCTCCTTGCTTCTCCATAGGAAAGCTTTTCGAGTATCATTTTCTTCAAGACCATAGCTTCCTTTATGAACACTGGACACTGTTTGTCAAAAGCCGGATGATCTCCTTTGCAGTTCTTACATGAAACTTTACTGCAAGGACCTTCATGTAAAATTTCGGAGCATGTCCTACATATTTCTTCGTTGCCACAGCTCTTGCTTATATGGTTATAGCTCCAGCATTTAAAACACATTAATGGTCTGGGTATGTACGGTCGTAGGCCTATCACCAAATAACCTATTTGAATTTTTTGTGGGGCTATTTCTTCATTGAAGGTTACGACAAATAGCGTTCTTTGGGCGATTTTCGTTTTAAACCTTCGTAAATGAGTGACATTTTGCCTTCTCAGCTCTGCAAGTATTTCCTCGTCTTGTAAGTGTTGGATTTCGTCACATCTAAAGATGGCTTTCGAGAAATTTAGCGATTTGTGAGGTGCAGTTTTATTTCATTCCCGTAAAAGTCTTTTTCACTGCACAGTTTTACGGCTACTGCCTTGTCAGAACAGGTGAGTAATAAACAACCTGTCTTTCTTATTTTTTTAACAGCAATGTTCTTACCGAACTTTGTGAGCCATCGTTCCACTAAAAAGGGATTGACAGTGTTAAAAGTGTTGTCATTTGATGTCATTTTAACCACTAAATACTTAACATTTTCCAGATCGAGAATGTCAGGCATTTCAATATCACCGCTAGTAGTTCTGTTGAGTTCACTCTGAGTCCCCATAGTAATTTTCAGTAGTTTCCCTTGGTTCTAGGGCCTATATCCTAACTGAAATACAATTCTTTTAGAGATAAAATTTTTCCGTGGTTCTCAGAACAATTCAATCATATGCTCTCCAATATTTATTAATAAAAAGGTTAATGTGATCAAAATCAATTCTCTCAACTATGAAAAAAGTTATTAAGCATTAAAGTTGACTGTTTTGCAGGTTATGAAGGATAACAAACAATGATATTTGTAACCAAACATATTTTATTCCTTTTCTCTCTCTCTCTCTCTCTCTCTCTCTCTCTCTCTCTCTCTCTCTCTCTCTCTCTCTCTTTTTTTTTGGCTATTTTACATTTATTAAGCATTACGTGCTATGCGTTTACGCTCGCTCAAGAAGATATCAAAACTCTAGTCAATCCAACTCGCTAAAATTAATAGAATTGTATTAATTTTAGCGACTCTAGTCTATCCAACTCGCTAAAATTAATAGGATTCCATTAATTTTTCCGAGTAAGAAACCAATCCCTTTTTCTTTGTCAGAAACATCGCGAACTAATTGTAAAAGACTCATTTTTTCTCACTAACATAAGCAGGGCTTTTTCATAAACAAAAGCTAATTCACTGTTGAAGGTTACTTTACTCCCAACAAGAACCAATGCAATTGGTCATCGGAATCCTCCAATAGGAAGGCGAAGGAGTTATGCGCATGCGCTGAATCACTGATACAATCACTAGTGCTACTTCAAAAGTAACTGGATGTGGTCTTCGCAAAAAGACCCCCCAACAACTTCTACTTCTCCTATATAATCCCGGAAGATCTCCTAACCGCGGTCCCAACCTCCTAACCGTGGTCCCTCTTCGAAAACCAAAGAAGACAGGAGACAAGCCCGAGCACTACCGGCCGATAAGCCTGCTGAGTCACATGAGCAAGATCTTCGAAAAGTTGATCCTTGCTCATGTGCTGAAGCACTGCGCGGAAGCGGATGTAATCCCCCCGGAACAGACTGGCTTTCGGCCCGGGCTCTCCTGTGATCACCACGTCGCGAAGCTCCAGAACACCGTGGCCGCAGAGCTCAACAAGAACAGAGCAACGGCCTTCATCTCCTTGGATTGCACGCAGGCGTTCGACTGCGTATCCCACACGGATTCCCGGCACAGCTTGTCAAGATTCTTGAGAGCTACTTGTCGGGAAGAACGTTCTCCCTCAGGATTGGTGGTGATATATCCAGCAGTCGACCGTCTACGTGTGGAATCCCACAGGGATCGGTGTTGGGTCCAGTGCTGTTCACCATCTACACCGCCCACATCGTGAGGATGCAGTTCCCTCGAGTCGCCTTAGCTGCCTACGCTGACGACATTGGCGTCTACTCCTCCAGCTTCAACGCCGGAGTCGCTCTTAAGAGGGCCCAGTCCGCCTGCGAAAAAATCGTAGACGCACTTGGAGATCTAGGAATAGACGTCAACCCGTCGAAGACAGATGCCGTGGTATGTTCCTTCCAGGGAAATAAAGGAGGCCGACCCCGAGGAGACCTGCCCTCACACTTTGAGGTCAGGGGTCAGCGGATCAAGCTGTCCACTAAAATAAATTACCTGGGAGTGCACATACACCGGCACCTGTCCGTGACGCCGCATGTCAACAGCCGCCTGAAGGACGCCCGGCAGAAGACGTTCCGACTGAATCATCTTCTACGATCTGCCCAGCTGTCGCTTCGGCTAAAGCTGCAGATCTATAAGGCGATCATCAGGCCTACTCTGCTGCACGGGGCACCCGCCCTGAGGTACATGTACCCCAGTGTGCTGAGGCGGCTGCAGTGTTTCCAGAACGGGGTCCTGCTTCGGGCCGTGCAGCACACAAGCCTCCGGAGAACGAAGCCGGTCATCCTCCACGACGAACTGATGCTGCCCTCAGTACAAGAGTTTATACGGAGGCGTCATATTAAGTTCTATGACGGCCTCCAATACTGTGTCAACCCCCTTTTCAGGGACTTGACTCCACCACCTCTCCCCCAGAGGTGGCAGGGCAGCACCAGGAGAATCCTGGATCTTGGAGAGGAGGCTGGGTAAAAGCAGCCGTATATTGTAAATATTGTATATAAATGTAAATAAAATGTGTACTTATTAGATTAAGTTAGTGTTAAGTTAGCCTTAAGATACATCCTAGTCTAGCCCCTCCCTAGACGACCCTGACTCCCCCTAGTTTTAGTATCCTAGACTAAGTAGGCTTAAGTCCCCCGATTGTAAATACATCCCCCTTCTAGTACGTAAGCGTAGAATAAGGTGTAGATTTAAGTCCAGCTCCAGGTTCCAACCCGTTGGGCCTGGAGCTCTCTATGTACATATAATACATTTGGGAGGGTGGGAAAAAAGGGGAAAAAAAAACACTTCGCAAAAAGACCCCCCAACAACTTCTACTTCTCCTATATAACCCCGGAAGATCTCCTAACCGCGGTCCTTCAATCCCGAACCAATGACTACGGTCCAGACTCTGTTCCCGTTTAACTGATTAAGGCCTGCTTACCCGCAATCCTTCCTATCCTTCTTCACATATACAACTATTCCCTTCAAAACTCGACTTTTCCTTCTCAATGGAAAACAGCGTTGGTTCGTCCTCTTAACAAAATATCAAACCCCTGCTCTCCGAAGGATTTCCGTCCTCTCTCCCTTTTATCCAATCTTTCCAATCCTTTAGAGCGCCTGGTCCAATCTCAAGTATCCAACCACCTTGAACAAAATAATCTCCTTAATCCTCTCCAGTCTGGCTTCCGCCCGTCATACTCCACTCAATCAGCGCTCATAAAAATCATCCATGATGTTCGAACTGCCATAGATTACCAACAGCTCACTATCCTAGTTCTCCTAAATTTTTCAAAAGCATTTGATACCGTTGACCATCAAATCCTCCTCACCAAACTCCAATCTCTTCCCTTTTCCAACAGTGCCATTAGCTGGCATAGGCGTATATAGGAAATAATCTCGGAGGGGGCTGGGAAAATTTGGGGGGGGGCTGATACCATTTCCGGTGTATGGAATACTAGTCATTTAGATCTTGGAAGAGTTTTAGCCAACTAAAACGCTATTACACCCAAACTAGAATATTTTTTATGAACTAAATGATCTTATTTAATTTATTTTTAAGGGTTTTATAAAATTTGTATCGATCAAATCAAAATTTCGGCGGGGGGGCTGCAGCCCAATCAGCCCCCCCCCTTATATACGCCCATGTTACCTTGTTCCAATCCTTTCTGTCCAATCGATCCCAATTCGTGGTCATCCCCGACAGCAATCCCTCTAACCCTCTTCCTCTTTCCCGTGGTGTACCCCATGGCTCCTCGTTATTCCAACTCTATTTTATGTTTACATCAATCTTCCTCTTTCCATAGTTCATTCCAAGTTCCATCTTTACGCTGGCGATACCCAGATCTACCTATCCTTTAAGCCCTCTTTGCTACGAAATGCTGTAGGCAAGCTGCAAGTAGATCATAATAACATCAATGCTTGGGCCGCAGCTAATAAGCTTTCTCTGAATCCAGACAAATCCAAAGCCATTGTTATAGGCTCCCAATCCCTAATAAGTTCCACCTCCCCTTTTCCAGCCCTTTATCTCAACAGCATCCCCATAAAATATTGTAAATCAGTTAAAAATCTTGGAATCATATTTGCTCAAAACCTTTCCTGGAAAATCATATCTCCCGTCGATCCATATTTATCCTGAGACAGCTCAACCTGTACCGCCATCTCCTGCCAACAAAGACCCGTCAACTCCTCGTAACCTCCCTATTATTTCCCCAGTTTGACTATGGTTGTTTGGTGTACAGTGGACTTTCTGGCGATCTCGAGGCAAAACTCAAACGCCTCATGAACTGTTTCATTCGTTTTATCCTCGGGATCCGCAGATACCCCCACATATCACATTTCTACCAGGAGATAAATTGGCTATTCCCTCTTTATCGTCGACAGTACTTCCTCGGCTCAGTCATTTACTAAGTAATTCAATCCCGTAGACCTTCTTATATTTTTCAACTCCTTAAATTTGAATCCTCTGTTCACTCCCGTAACACCCGATCTCGTCCTTCCGATCTTTATATTCCTTCCAACCGAACAGCGATATTCTAAAAGTCATTCGTCACCCGTGCCACCTCACTATGGAATTCCTTACCTCTGTTTGCCCGCCATTCTACCAACCTAGAAACCTTTAAATCCCGACTCGTCCACCACTTTCTATCCCTGCAAGTTTTACCCAATCCCTAGATTATATAGAAGCTGAACATTATATACTGGTAGTATTTATAAGTTTATATATTAAATTCTTTATTATTTTGTAATTTCAAAATTATTCCTATAGGACTTGTGTCCCGGAATAAGAATAAAAATTTTCATTTCTACGACGAGGCAACTCGCAGGATCTTAAGTAGGGTTAAGGAGCATCCATCACGTCGCACGCATTTATGAGTCTGCTCTCAGAGAAAGCATTAACTAAGTAACTACACTGGAGAAGATGCTTGGTCTGGAAGTAGGCTCAGGGGTCTTGTTAGACTAGCAGGACAAGGCAGAGCAATCTGGCGGGGGCTGTTACAGGGGGCACAGTCTCCCAAAGTGGGTTATTGTCATGGTTATTCAAGTATTCAGTTTAATATATACTATTCAGTTGTTCACTATTCAGTTCTAAATTACATTAAGACTTTACAATATCATTTTCATTTCATTAAATAATCTCAAACACAAATAGAAAAGGATGATGTGTAATTTGTTTCCAGGGCTGGAGATGGCCGGTAGATTCCATAAGGCTGCTCAAGATGGTCTCTTGGATATCCTAAAGGAAGCCACCAAGAAAGATACCAACTCGAAGGATGAAGACGGAATGACACCAACACTCTGGGCAGCACACAGTGGTCATTTGGAAGCGCTTAGGCTCTTAGTCGGCAGGGGGTGAGTTAGAACATTTTTAGATTACATTTTATTGTAACAGGGTGTGCATCAAAACCATCAACGCCAGGCTATTCAAAGCTTTCCGCACTTGAAACATCTATGAATTATTTCAGCAGGCCTATCGCTAAAGAAAGCCAACCCACGCGAATCGGACCAAAGACAAAGAATAAAGGAGAGTCAGAGAGAGTGAAGGGGGAGGAAGAAAGAGAGAGAAAGAACTCTAATAGTCGTCAGTTTCTTGGTGACCTATCCAAATACAGAATTAGTCCCTGAAATCAGAGGTTGACTTGCCACTTCCAATAGTCTTCAGTTTTTTGGTGACCTATCCAAATACAGGACTAGTCCCTCAAGCTTCAGATTGGGTTGCCAGTTCCAATAGTCTTCAGTTTCTTGGTGACCTATACAAATACAGGACTAATCCCCGAAGACACAGATTGACTTGCCACCTCCAATAATCTTCAGTTTCTCGGTGCCCTGTCCAAATACAGTACTAGTCCCCGAAGTCACTGATTGACTTGCCACTTCCACCAATCATCAGGTTCTTGGTGCCCTGTCCAAATACTGTACTAGTCCCCGAAGTCACATATTGGGTTGCCACTTCCAATAGTCTTCAGTTTCTTGGTGTCATGTTCAAAGACAACACTGGACCCCGAATTCGCAGATTGGGTTGCCACTTCCAATAGTCTTCAGTTTCTTGGTGTCATGTTCAAAGACAACACTAGTCCCGGAAGTCACTGATTGACTTGCCACTTCCAATAATCTTCAGTTTCTTGGTGCCCTGTCCAAATACAATACTAGTCCCATAAATCACAGATTGGGTTGCCACTTCCAATAGTCTTCAGTTTCTTGTTGACCTGTTCAAAGACAGCACTAATCCCCGAATTCGCAGATTGGGTTGGCACTTTGTATTAAGCTAAAATTACTTTCGTTGTTTGCTTTGTTTAAGCTAAAGCTACTATTGTTGTTTGCTTTGATCTACGCTCAAGCAACAGTTTTTTTTTGCTTTGAATTAAGATGATGTCGTTGACGTTTAGCACAATAAATGTTTTTAATCAATTTCAGCTTAATACAATAGAACGCCGGTTATTTATTAAATAATAAAATAATTTAACAAAAAGTAGATCAAGGTAGAAATATAATTCAATAATATTGTAATGATAACGACAGAGATGAAATTATATCAATCAAGATATAATAAATAACTTTTTTTTCCAACGAGCCGTGGGATGAGAAAAGTCCTGCCGCCGGTGGGGATCGAACTCACCATCTCTCGCTTATGAATCTAAGGCGCTAGCCACTAGACCACGGGAGACCCCAATAAATATTTATTTTTGTGAAAAGTCACACGGATCCTCTTCAGCACTATTGGAACATGGATCTACCACGGAGGTTGTTGCAAGTACTAAATGAAACCTCCAGATCGTCTTGTACTTAAGTTATGTAGATTGAATATGCTGGAAATATGAATTGATGCCAGTAAAGCATTCTTTGCTACGTGAGAGGTCATATCCAGCGAAGTAGCACTTCCATCGGGCGTTCACCTTTATGTGCGTTCAAACTGAACGATGATATTTCCATGAGAACGTTATTCCAACCGCAAAGCAAGTTGTGCTCTCAATTCATGATCTCTGTTTCCGCTTTACGGTTACTATGAGATTCTTTCGACTTCTTAACGGAGCAGAATATAATCGGAAATAGGACCAACGCACCACTGAATATAATCAATATTTCCTATCAGGAGGCTCGATGGCCTTGAGGGTTAAGATGTGAGCACTTAACACTCCGAGCCAAGGGTCGTGGGTTCGATTCCCACTAGGGGTGCTGGCTTTTCTTTAGAACAAAGAAAAGGCATCAGTCCTATCCTGCCTACAAAAGGGTAGTAACCTATAGATAACCCGTCCCAAAATTCGTAGTTAATAATAATGGAAGTGAAAATTAAAACAAAATATCTTTTGGGTTGATACATAGTAGAGCTTGGAATAGTTTTAGCCAACTAAAACGCTCTTATACCAAGAATAAAATAATTTGTATGAACTAAGTGATCTTATTTAATTTATTTTTAAGGGGTTTATGGCACATTTTTACCGATCAAAGAAAAATTTCGGGGGGCCCCTTATATACGCCCATGATTAATGGCGTAAGTTGAAAGTGCTGATGGAATTAGAAGTTGAATCAGCTGATAGAATTAGAAGTTGAATCAGCTGATGGAACTAGAAGTTGAATCAGCTGATAGAATAGGAAGTTGAATCAGTTGATAGAATTAGAAGTTGAAACAGCTGATAGAATAGGAAGTTGAATCAGCTGATAGAATTTTAAGTTGAATCAGCTGATAAAATTAGAAGTTGAATCAGCTGATAGAACGAGGACCCTCCCACCCTTAAGAGTTGACCTCGCTAGTCCCGTTCTGGGAAAGTATTCCAACAGTCTTCTTCTCCTTTCCTGTAATTCCCCCTTCTCTTATTAATAAGGCTGTACATCTTCCTCTGCTTTCTAAAGCAGACGATTCTCTGAGGCTGGGTGTTCGCGGTGTTTGCCGACCACTCGTACAGTAATTAGCAAGTAGTTTTGATGATAATTGGGCAATTGTTACATTATTGCGCCCACCTCGACACAATCTACTGGTTCCCACACTTTTATAGTCGGGATCATGCTGAAGGTTTTTCTGTTTTCGAAAGCCAAGCCGCCATCTACGAGCGTGAAATGAACCCACAACCTTATGCACATGGTGCTCACGCCTAAATTGGAACCGAACCGATCCGATCCGATCCGATATCCACCTATTGTGTTTTTTTTTTTTTGTTTTTTTACGGCGCATCTACAACTTGTCCATTAGCGCCGGGCTATCTATAGGTTGCCACCCTTTTATAATGCCAACAGCAAGTGGTCGGTCACCCATTCAGGTACTGACCACGCCCGACGTTGCTTAACTTCGGTGATCTACGGGAACCGGTGTATTCAACGTGGCTGTGGCCGTTGGCTCCACCTATTGTTGGAAGGAAAACAAACACCTGCATACATTAGTTCTGAAGTGAAATGAACCCACGACCTTATGCACATGGTGCTCACGCCTAAATTGGAACCGAACCGATCCGATCCGATCCGATATCCACCTATTGTTGGAAGGAAAACAAACACGTGCATCTCAACGGACGTACATACATTAGTTCTGAAGTGAAATGAACCCACAACCTTATGCACATGGTGCTCACGCCTAAATTGGAACCGAACCGATCCGATCCGATCCGATATCCACCTATTGTTGGAAGGAATACATACACGTGCATCTCAACGGACGTACATACATTAGTTCTCAAGTGAAATGTTGCCACAGTTATGTACTATGTAGCAAAAATTACATATTCGGCCTCTTCGACTTCTGCACGGAAACATTTATTACAAACAACCCAAAATTCGTCGATGATAACCGACGTTACAGACACTTACTTAATGACCGACGATCAGACCTTACACTTGGTAACAAAACACTCATTTACATCAAAATACTCAGACCAATATGGACTTCCGGCATTGAACTCTGGGGATCCACAAAGCCTACCAACTCCTACAAAATTCAATCATTACAGGCTAAAATCCTCCGCAAAATAACGAACGTTTGCTTCTTTGTATCTAATTTGACATACCATCAAAAATGTCGATTCAAGAATCAGAATAAAATATGTAAATACAATAACATCCGTTCCCTACAGTCCAGGCAACGAATGCTTAAAAACAGCTATAGGTGGGAATTTTTGGAACACAATTTTGGGGTCTTTTTGCGAAGACCACATCCAGTTACTCTTGAAGTAGCAGCAGTGATTGTATCAGTGATTCAGCGCATGCGCATAACTCCTTTGCCTTCCTATTGGAGGATTCCGATGGCCAATTGTATTGGTTTTTGTTGGGAGTAAAGTAACCTTCAACAGTGAATTAGCTTTTGTTTATGAATAAGCTCTGCTTATGTTAGTGAGAAAAAATGAGTCTTTTATAATTAGTTCGCGATGTTCCTGACAAAGAAAAAGGGATTGGTTTCTTACTCAGAAAAATTAATGGAATCCTATTAATTTTAGCGAGTTGGATAGACAAGAGTCGCTACAATTAATATAATTCTATTAATTGCGAGTTGGATTGACTAGAGTTTTGATATCTTCTTGAGCGAGCAAAAACGCATAGCATGTAATGCTTAATAAATGTAAAATATCCAAAAACGAGAGAGAGAGAGAAAACAAAACACACAAATATCGTTTGTTATCCTTCATACCTGCAAAACAGTCAACTTTAATGCTTAATAACTTTTTTCATAGTTGAGAGGATTGATTTTGATCATATTAACCTTTTTATTAATAAATATTGCTCGCCATTCATTATCTAGTATGAATTATAACCGTAGATAACGAGTCAAGTAGTAGTAGATAACCAGCAAAGAACCTGTAAGCTAATCAGTAAGCTTATCAGCGAGTACGAGTTACTGTTATAAATCACTACTGCTACTTCAAAAGTAACTGGATGTGGTCTTCGCAAAAAGACCCTAATTTTGGACTTCGTAACTTTGTTTGGGCTGGATAGGAGGTGAACATATCAAAAGTCCTCGCCCGTAGCCTTTGTGCCGGGGGGGGGGGGGGGGGTAGAAGGTCCCATTTTTCGAGTTTTCACTTATATCTCGGAAACCCTGCGTCCTAGCGACATGACTATTCTATAACAAATGAAAGCTGATTAAATTTCCTACAAGTTCTATTCAATAAAGTTTTTCGAGATATCTTTAGTTTTCGAAATATCCGCTCTTGAAAGTCTGTCATTTTGGGGAAAAACACTTTTGCCGCATATTTTTTCCCCGTTTTGACGGAATAACTCTTCAACGATGAACCCAAAAAATAAATAACGGTTATAGGGTTGTAGAGTATTGCATTCCCTTCAATAATATATATTACTTTGCTATTTTATGTATTTTCCTTAAAACGTAAAAATAATTTCAGTGTTCATCGTGAAATCTGAAATTTAGCGACTAATAGTCCAGGCAACGAACAGTTATAGATGGAAATTTTTGGAACACAATTTTTGGCTTTATAACTTTGTTTCGGCTAGTTAGGAGGTCAACATATCAAACGTCCTTGCCCGTAGCCTTTGTGCCGGGGGGGGGACTGATTTTTGGCCCCCAGCCACTAAGGGCCCAGAGGGGCAGATACTGTAGAGGTATCTGATTCTTGACCATAGGGCACACTAGGGTGGTCAGTACTATGCTCCGGTGAAAATTAGTAATAGCCATTAATTTCAACACCTTGTCATTTTAACAATGCCACCCCCCCCCCCCCCCCCCCCCCATTTTTCGACGCTGAAGCCAAATTCGAAACTACTAGGCAAAACAAAATGCTTGTACATATTATTGTTTACGTTGTTTTTTTTTTCAGGGATAAGAATTCCCTATCATAATACCATTTGGCTTAACAATGGCGGAGAATGCAAACAGCTTATCTCATTCATAACGTTCATAAGCTTATTTCTATCCCTTCATTCAATCTTTGGGTCTTTTTGCGAAGACGAGATCCGGTTACTTGTAAAGTATCTTTAGTGATTATAACAGTGATTCAGCGCACGCGCATAACTCGTTAGCTTTTCTATTGGCTATTCATATGGGCAATTCTATTGGTTGTTGCTGGTAGTAAAGTAACCTTTAACACTCAACTCAATCCCACTCGCAAAAAATAATAGAATTCTATTAATTTTAGCGAGTCGGATTGACTAGAGTTTTGATATCTCTTGATAGCACGTTTGCCCATAATGCGAAATAAATATAAATATGTTATAGAACTACCGGACAAAAAAATCGGTGAGTAGGCCCCTAAATTTAACAATTACCATTGATATTTATAATATTAACCTTTTTATTAATAAATTTTCTTTGCTAAAATATATTCTGATTATTTTCTTTAATGTTTACAAGCCTAAAGGTATT
The DNA here is from genome assembly GCA_946811695.1 of Gonocerus acuteangulatus. Lineage (NCBI taxonomy): Eukaryota > Metazoa > Arthropoda > Insecta > Hemiptera > Coreidae > Gonocerus > Gonocerus acuteangulatus. The sequence goes on from OX328130.1 coordinate 8,386,726, forward strand.
ACTTACAAATTCAAGTTATTTAATGGTTAGTTAGAAACCATATTGTGTTAATATAGTAGTAAAACACAATTTCTTTTAGTAGTGATTACAGTGATTTTAAATAATTTTCATTACTTTATTAACTTTTGATTACTATATTAATATAATATGGTTTCTAACCTTAGATAACCTGTTAAGAACCTGTAAGCTAATCCGTAAGTACCAAATTCGCTGTTTAAAATCACGATAGATACTTCAAAGTAACTGGATGTTGTCTTCGCAAACAGACCTTCGCCCTGTATATATTTTTATAGCCCTGTCGCGAACAGAAGAACACGTTAGTGCGCACGCGCTGCATTCAGCCCACGTGTAGGAAGGCCTAGCTCCCCTCCGGCCACGCTCCACCTTGTCCTTCTGTTTACGGGCGGACTATAGAGTGTGATCGTTGGAATTTCGTACGAGAAACCAGTTGCGCGCGTGCATTGTGACGCGACAAAACGACGAGGAAGCGCCAGCGATCCTGAGGCTATTGTGAATGAAGGCATCGGCTTACACAGCTGAATATGGGAGCTATTACCTCCAGACGTCACGATAGAAAGCAGCTGACTGCCTTCCGGATTGGTCGAGGATCAGCCGGTGTCGGCCGTCAGGGAATCACAGAGAAAGTTATACAAATACCCAAGAGAGAGCGGACACAATCACTAAAACACCCAAATACAACCATACGACGATATATCTCTGTTTATGTATACACATATTTATGTATATATATATATACACACACACATATATATATATATATATATATATATATATATATATATATATATATATATATATATTAGAGCAGGCTGAGCCAAGAAGCCCGTCGGTTGAAATAGAGATGGGAAGGACATGTCGCTAGGATGAGTGATGAGAGATGGAGGAAGGCAGCAACGGAGTGGGCCCCTAGGTAGTATGTCAGAAGAGCAGGCAGACAAAAAACAAGATGGAGAGATGAAATGGTCAGTAAAGTTGGAAATAACTGGTGGAGACAGAGTGTAGTGGATAAAAGTCGTAAATATAATTGATTTTAAGAAGATTATTATCATTTATGCTAAAAATATTACTACTTATATTCAGCTGTTATCTATTTCCTCCGTAAAGGAGAGGCTTTTGTCAGAAATGATGCTAATAAAGCTATATATATATATATATATATATATATATATATATATATATGGTAAACCTGAAGGAGAGCGTCCTCAACACCGATTTTCTTCAAAGTTTGCACTATAACGTATTTTCATGCACTAAACACGAATCCGTTGAAAAAAAATTGTTGTTCTCAACCAGGAAAGAAGTTATTAAAAAAAAAAGTTCACTGTTATGAAGGTTAGGGAAGACTGCCTTGGACGACTTTTGGGCATAGAATTCTTTTTATTTCTGCGAGTTGGATTGACTAGGGGTTTTGATGTTTTCTTGAGCGAGCGGAGCGAGCGGAAACGCATAGCACGTATGCCCAAAAGCGACCGTTTACGACCAAGTCAGCTACCACAAGGTGAGTCTAAATTTCAATTACACTTCGTCATTAAGGACTATTGCGCAGGCGCGTGTTTACATATAAGCTGTTTACCCCGTCTTTTATAACCTGCATAACAGTGAACTTTAGTGCTTAATAACTTCTCTCCTAGTTGCGAGCAACTTTTTTTTTCAACGGATTCGTGTTTAGTGCATCAAAATACGTTATAGTGCAAATTTTGAAGAAAATCGGTGCTGAGGAGAGTGTCCTCAGCACCTTTGGTCGTTTGTAACCCGCTAACAGTGAACTTTTTTTTTAAATAACTTCTTTCCTGGTTGAGAACAACAATTTTTTTCAACGGATTCATGTTTAGTGCATGAAAACACATTATAGTGCAAACTTTGAAGAAAATCGGTGTTGAGGACGCTCTCCTTCAGGTTTACCATATATATATATATACATATATACATAAATATCTGACTCCAAAACTCCAGTACATGTGCTTGAAAAGTGCCCAAATAATATGCTCCTGGCCACACGGAGACATCACAATTTAAAGCAACAACTCTCCAAGAAAAATACTGTCTATACCTTGAAGAGGACGTTGATGATGACGGATGTCATAGATATACCTTGAAGAGGACGTTGGTGATGACGGATGTCATAGATATACCTTGAAGAGGACGTTGGTGATGACGGATGTCATAGATATACCTTGAAGAGGACGTTGGTGATGACGGATGTCATAGATATACCTTGAAGAGGACGTTGGTGATGACGGATGTCATAGATATACCTTGAAGAGGACGTTGGTGATGACGGATGTCATAGATATACCTTGAAGAGGACGTTGGTGATGACGGATGTCATAGATATACCTTGAAGAGGACGTTCGTGATGACGGATGTCATAGATATACCTTGAAGAGGACGTTGATGATGACGGATGTCATAGATATACCTTGAAGAGGACGTTGGTGATGACGGATGTCATAGATATACCTTGAAGAGGACGTTGGTGATGTCGGATGTCATAGATATACCTTGAAGAGGACGTTGGTGATGACGGATGTCATAGATATACCTTGAAGAGGACGTTGGTGATGACGGATGTCATAGATATACCGACATAATTTTACCTTTAAGGAGAAATCGAAAGAAGCTAACATTATCGGTCCTACAGCGAGGTTCGAGACAGCACTGCAAGCGGAAGGAATCAAAGTAGAAAAAGAAAGGAATTGTACCAAAACCATAGAATTTTATGAAGAAAAGGTCCTAGAGACCTTGCGGCGAAGACAATATTTAGTTCAAGGCCTTCGGTTTGGAATAAGAGGGGCGATTCACATAATTTCGGGGGGCTGGGAAAATTTGGGGGGGGGGCTGGCACCACTTCCGGGGTATGGAATACTAACAATTTAGAACTTGGAATAGTTTTAGGCAACTAAAAAGCTATTAGACCTAAATTAAAATACTTTTTATGACCTAAGTGATCATATTAAATTCATTTTTTAGGGTTTTATGACAAATTTGTATGTATATCAAACCAAAATTTCGGGCGAGGGGCTGCAGCCCCCTCAGCCCTCCCTTATATACGCCCATGGTGATCCCAAAAAAGATGCAAGACTTCCTACAAGATCTAGGCGTGGACCGCAAGAAGCTAATTATGCTCGACGAATCAATTTTAATAGATTTCCTGGGGATACTCCACAATCATATCTTCCCTACCTTGTCAAACTATCGATATGAAAAATCTCGTATTTCAGATTTGATACTTTGCTCTTGGATTGAGGACGATACGGCTTTTATGCAACTCAAACCCCTTTAGAATGCCTTTAATGCCTTTTGGAATAAGACCATATTTCAATATATTACTTCGTCAATGGATAGAATATGTTGCTCTCTACTTTGCTCCGATTTGCATATTCGATATATTCACATGGTAGGGACGATATATACGGGAGATAATTAGCTCCTTATCAATCTTTCGAAAATCATTTCACCTAACTTGTCATCATAATTCTTTGCATTTAAAATATTATCAAAATTTCATTCTGTGAAATTATGTCCGTCTGTGATAGCGAGTTTAGATATTGCGGTTTTAGCGCGGTTCCTCCCTCCCCCAATCTCAAAATCCTTCGTCCAATTTGAAAGGTCAAGTTCGTTAACCAGCAAAATCCGCCTACTGGAAGATGGCGTTTGGGGCGAAATTCGCGCAAAAAAATCGTAACGCTTACGTTTTTGAGTTCATAAGCTTGTAAGTACTCGTTTTATATGATTCCTGGGCTAGGAAAACGAATGAAACCATTTTGAAGGCGATCGCTTTAACCGTTTTCGAGAAAATTGGAAAAATAGTTTTTGAATACCGTTTTTGGTTTGGGTACTTAGAATTACGGGATTCAGTTGAAACTTTATCTGCATGTTCTACTTTTACTAAAACTAATATGTTGAAAGTTTTGTTACGTTTGGAAGGGTTATAATAAAATATTTTATGAACAGACATGAAAAGTTTTGGGAAGTTCGTATACTTTCATTAATATCTCGAACACGGTTGGGAAATCGTGGTAAGTGGATAGAAACTATTTGAAAGCTTACTAAATTCTCTACAAAAAAGATTCTAAAACTATTTTTGATTAGGTTATGTCAATCGGAGAAATAAGTGCTTAAAACTTCAAATACGTCTGTTTTGTTCTTATGAACGGGTTTTAGCGCGGTTCCTCCCTCCCCCATAGGGAGGAACCCCGCTTATAAGTATGATACAATGAAACAATCCGGAAGTGCCGACAAGAAAATTTCGCGTTTCAGAACCCCTAGAGACCGAAAATAACGGTGGTTCAAATTTGTATATATATATATATATATATGTATATATTTATATATATATTTGTCTGTTCGCTCATTTCTGGCTTCCCTGATGGTCCGATTTTGATGAAATTTGGTACAAAAATCTGTCGTCCAATTTGAAAGGTCAAGTTCGTTAACCAGCAAAATCCGCCCACTGGAAGATGGCGTTTGGGGCGAAATTCGCGCAATAAAAATCGTAACGCTTACGTTTTTAGCGCGGTTCCTCCCTCCCCCATAGGGAGGAACCCCGCTTATAAGGTTGATACAATGAAACAATCCGGAAGTGCCGACAAGAAAATTTCGCGTTTCAGAACCCCTAGAGACCGAAAATAACGGTGGTTCAAATTTGTATATATATATATATTTGTCTGTTCGCTCATTTCTGGCTTCCCTGATGGTCCGATTTTGATGAAATTTGGTACAAAAATCTGTCGTCCAATTTGAAAGGTCAAGTTCGTTAACCAGCAAAATCCGCCCACTGGAAGATGGCGTTTGGGGCGAAATTCGCGCAATAAAAATCGTAACGCTTACGTTTTTGAGTTCATAAGCTTGTAAGTACTCTTTTTATAGGCTTCTTGGGCTAGGAAAACGAATGGAACCATTTTCAAGGCGATAGCTTTAACCGTTTTCGAGAAAACTGAAAAAATAATTTTTGAATGCCGTTTTTGGTTTGGGTACTTAGAATCATGGGATTCAGTTGAAACATTTACTCCATTTTCTACTTTCATTAAAACTAATATGTTGAAATTTTGGTTGCGTTTGGAGTTAAGGAAGGGTTAGAATAAAATATTTTATTAACAGACATAAAAAAGTTTTGGTAACTTTGTATACTTTCCTTAATATCTCGAAAAAGCCTGAGAATTTGGGAAACGGAAGAATACCATTAGAAAGCTTACTAAATGCTCTACAAAAAAGGTTCTAATGAAAGTTTTGATTAGGCGATGTCAATCGGAGAAATAAGTGCTTAAAACTTTAAAGTAATTGATTTCACTTATTCGAACTGTTCTTTTTGTCTTTGATTTTGATACTTAAAATTATGGGATTCAGTTGAAACATTTCCTGCATGTTTGAATTCCATCAACACTAATATGTTAAAATTTTGGTTACGTTTGGAGCTAAGGAAGGATTAGAATAAAATATTTTATTAACAGACATGAAATGTTTTGGGAACTTCGTATACATTCCCTAATATCTCGAAGACGGTTAGGAATATTGGTAAACGGAGGGTTACCATGCGAAAGCTTACTAAATGTTCTACAAAAAAGATTCTGAAACAATTTTTGATTAGGCTATGTCAATCGGAGAAATAAGTGCTTCAACTTTGAAGTAATTGATTTCGTTCATTCGAACGGTTCATTTTGTTTGCTTTTATTCCTTGTTATTTTTTAATTGCTTAAAGTTGGATAATGTATTTGACAATAAAACAGATTAATTAAAATAAGAAAAACAATTCATTGTTAAAAATATATCAGGCTGTACCGTATGAAATGTCAGTTTTGGATTTGTCGATTTCCTTCAAATGTCTTGAAACTGTCGAGGCTCCTACTCCGAGTTCTTTGCCATATTCCCTAGTGTTTTTAATTGCTTATAGTAGTCAAATGTATTTCTCAATAAAACAGGATACGTATAATTAGAATCAATATTTTGTTTGTTAGAATTCGAAGATGCCGTATGAATATCTAGATTACAGTACTGGTGTTAATTTCGTTCTTTAGAATTATACTTGGTATTCCCTATTTTCATCTGTTACCCATAGTTTTTTATTGTTAGTAGGTTTTTCTTATTGATTATAGAATATAAATCTATTTGGCTATAAAACAGGATACGTAAAATTAGTGACAATATTTCGGAGATTTCTGAGCGAAATACTTTTAAGATTTTCTACCACCACGAACGGCTTTTTTCCTCTATTTTTATCCACTAGATAGGCTTTATTTTGCATATTATTCTATATAAGTTTTATTCAGCAGGGGATTCTGATGAAATGTCGTGTTTTTGCTGTGGATTTTAAATACGATGTATCTAAGATTGGATAACATTAGCGAGTCTACATAGTTAAGAACCGACGACGGAGGATTACTTCTTGCTATGATTTAGTCTACATATGTTTATTAAGTCCTAAATCCAAAAAATAAACTTCACAACGGTTAGATACTATGAGCGAATATGTCGGTTCAATGCCCGTAGGAACAAGGGGCCGCAGGAAATTTACCTGCTAAGAGTTAATCCTCAAGAGCTGTAAATATACCCCAGGTATCTGCCGACACAAATACAAAGCCTAGGCGGAGAGCACCCCAAAAACACAGATCCAAACATAGGTTATATACTAAATATTCATAAAGATTACTTAGTTGTAAACCAATTCATCAATTAGCAATCAATAGTTTTCAACAAAGGTTATATACTAAATATTGATAAAAAGTATTTAATTAGAAAAAAAACAATATTCCACAAGACTTGTTTTTGGTCCATTTGTGTCTACTCCATAGACTTAATTAGGTATATTATTCTATTGTAGTTGGGCAACTAAACTTTGTTTTATTTTGTTAAATAAAGGTTTTTTTCTTGACTTGTTATTCGTCAAGACTTTTATTTGTCCTTGTGTGTTTACTAGATAGGTTTTATTCGGCATATTATTCTATATAGGCTATATTAGGCAGGGCATTCTTCTCAATCTTGTGTACTTCTTCTTGATCCTTCTGTACATGGGCGTATATAAAAACAATTTCGGGGGGGGCTGAGACCATTTCCAGGGTATGGAATACAAAATATTTAGAGCTTGGAATAGTTTTAGGCAACTAAAACGCTATTACACGTAACATAAAATATGTTTTATGAACTAAGTGATCTTATTTAATTTATTTTTAAGGGTTTTACGAGAAGTTTTTATCATCAATTCAAAATTTCGGGAGAGGCTGCAGCCCCCTCAGCTCCCCCTCATATACGCCCATGCTTCTGTATCCTCTAGAAAGGCTTTATTAGGCATATTTTGTATTGATTTATAGAGCTTTGCTTTAGAATGAGAGCTAGATTCTGTAATTTCCGCTTCTGTGTAAAAGTTAGCTACTGTCGGTGTCCCTGACGCCTTAATATCACTTTTATTCGAGATGTTCGAGAGGATTTTGACAATTTTCACGAGATATATAAAAAAAAAAAAATAAGTTTATTTCTTTTCTAAGCTTATCAAATGGCACTAGGGACATGAACGGAACCGCGCTAAGATGCTGCAGTTCCTGCGAGTCGGACTTTTTTGTCGTTCTTGTTGTAATTTTTGTCTCTTTCCCTTCGTTTTTTATTGCTTTTTATTTTTGTAATTTCTTATGTTGCGAAAATGTTGTGTGTAAAACAGGATATGAAAAATGAGGCCAATTTTCTGTTGCTAGAAATAATATAAATTTTGGGCACTTTCATTAATATCTCGAAAACTGTTGAGAATTTTGGTAAACGGAAGAATACCATTAGAAAGCTTATTAAATGCTCTACATAAAAGGTTTTAATGAAAGTTTTGATTAGGCGATGTCAATCGGAGAAATAAGAGCTTAAAGCTTTAAAGTAATTGATTTCGCTTATTCGAAGTGTTCTTTCTGTCTGTATTTTATTCCTTGTTATTTTTTAATTGCTTATAGTTGGATAATGTATTCGAAAATAAAACAGGTTAAGTAAAATAACAAAAACAATTTATTGTTAGAAATATAGAGTTCCAAGATTCCAAGACCTAGTAACTAGCGGGACGGTTTCTAGTGTTGCCGACCCTTCCAGGTAAGATTGTAAATCCTACCTTTCAAGACTGGTGGAACCAAAATATAACTGTCAGGGTTCGGTCACTGCTACTTAATAAAACTACATTTTATCGTAAAAATGGTTTTATTGTGCCGACGTTTCGGCTTGAACTTCAAGCCTTCATCAGGGCTGTAAATACAAGAAGGACTTATTTAACACTAATATATGCACATATCTATGTAAATATACCTAACATATATATATATATATATATATATATATATATATATATATACATATATAATATATATATATTTATATATATGCATATACACATACACATATACACGCACACATATGTACATATATATGCCCACATACATACACATATGGGGTATGTATTATTAAGTAGCAGTGACCTAACCCGGACAATCCCTACCTTGCATTATCAACAGTCAACGATCTCCTCTCAACAAAATAATAACTGCTTCTATTTTAATCTTTCGAAATTAGACTAGGGATAAGAACGGAACCGCGCTAAGATGAGGCAGTTCCTGCGAGTCGGACTTTTTATGTTCGTGTCCTTCACGTTGTATTTGCTTGTATTGGGTCTGTTTTTATGTGACTCTTGGTCTGTAAAATGTAGGTGCTGTTGCAGATAGTTGTGGTGCAAGGAATCTGATAAACGACATAGGACCTATTTTTTTGTGGTATCGGATCTTTTAGGGCGGTGTATAAGTTTTTCAGTTTGTTTTTAGTGGAACGTCATAGGTTCAGATTGGTGAATGTTTTTATTAGGGATTTTTGTATTTTTTTTAGAAAGATTTGGGATTTATGGAATTCCAATATCTTGAGAAGTGGGGTGTTTGGGATTTGGGATGTATGGAATTCCAATATCTTGAGAAGTGGGGGGTTTGGGATTTGGGATGTATGGAATTCCAATATCTTGAGAGGTGGGGGTTTGGGATTTGGGATGTATGGAGTTCCAATATCTTGAGAAGGGGGGGGGGGTTTGGGATTTTCAAACGAATTTATGAGGAAGGTGATGGTTTTTGAAAGGTGAGCTAGTTTTAATTTTAATAATTCTAATTCAATTTTGCCCAGAAAGGGACAACAACCAAGCAGTACTTCCTCAGGGTCCAGGACAGAATAGACAAAGAGTGTTTAAACATCCACTACTGGTCTTGTCAATTTCTGACTGGCCATGGAGACTTTGCGGCCTATTTACACAAGTTTAAAAAGAGAAGTAGCCCAATTTGTAAGTGTGGCGCAGATGAAGATACCGTCGAGCATGTTGTCTTACGGTGTGAGATATACGCTGCCAGCAGACTGAAATTAATGAGGAAAATATGCAATTATCATCCGTGATTAGCAGATCTTGTGGCATCAGAAGAAAATTTTCAAGCTTTCAGGAATTTTATTGACGATGAAGGAAGTAAAAAGCCAAAGACACCTAAAATAAAATGGGAATAAAATGACCTGCCTACCCCTAGTTCCTTTTCCTTTGCTCGCCATATAAATGGCAATGATGCATCTAGCATCAGGAACCATAAAAAAAAAAAGTTTCAATTTAATAATACTTTTTATTAGCTTTAAAGGAAAAACTTATCAACACAAGCGGCCATTTTTAACAGAAAAAGACTAAACTTTGTTAGATTTCACAATGTTTACGCATGAAGTTGCTGCCATCTATTCGGATATATTTAAAACTAATTTTATGCGTCTTTATAATTTAACAATAGTGTGTGTGTTGGGAACCCATTGGCCTTGAGTATTTCAAGTAGTCGGGATTTTTTCTTAATGTAAAATTTAGTATCCAAGGAGACAGATCAAATGGAGATTCCAAGGGTGTCGTTGACTGGCATCGGACTTTTCTTTTTAAGGTTCCACTATAATGGTGACCAATTTCTATTTTCCGTTTATTTGTTCTTATTTGGATAATGCTTCTTCTGATAACTTACGATTCCCGTTAGGAAAACTTATTTCAATTCTCGTGAGAAAAATAAATTAATTGTTTATCGTTCCTTTTAATTTGCACTTACATAAGTTTATATGGTACTTACGTAATAGCTACAACACAGGTTAGAGAACTGGGTTTCGGTCAGCCCAGACGAAGAAGTCAATTGAACTTATGCCAATATGGCCACGGAAAGAACATTTATGCATGTTATCAACGAGTTCGGTTAACTAGAGTTACGATATAACCTTGGGCGAGCGGAAACGCGTAGCACTTATGTTAATGGCATAATCGCTCTTTGGTTATATCGAAACTCTAGTCAATCCAACTCGTTGATAATATAGATCACTAGTTTTTTGGTGGAAAATGGGCCAATATACAATTTGACATGTCTTGAAAACAGTCTCTTTTTTCCTTGCTATTATATTGTCGCCTTCTGAACTCAAATAAAGATGCTTGTCTAGCCTCTTTTTCAGTTTTATGCAAATCCCAAAGATGCATTTTCGTAGAAGAAACAAGAATAGCACAAACACTAAGAACACAAACTACAAACAAGTGATAGAAATCGTGACAAAAACACAAATGCACAAATAGTTAAAAACAGAAAGTAAACAAGACGGTTACTACAAACATAACGGCCAATAGAATTGCCCAAAATTATTCGCCTGCGGTGATGATTCAGATCTCTGAACGAGACCCAGACTTCTAACCTGTGGTGTAGCTAATACTTCAGTAAAGTTTATATTAAGGCAAATGTTTGCTATATAACTTAATTCTGAGGAATACTTACAATATATGTAATGGTAATACCATGTTTTCTTTTTTCCCTGTAGGGGCGACATCGAGAAGGCAAACTACCACTTCGGGCAGACAGCTCTTCACCTGGCAGCCGCTAGAGGGCATCTTAACTGTGTTTCCTTCCTCGTTGGTTTCGAAGCGAACCTCTTTGCTTTGGACCACGATCTTCATACGCCTCTCCAGATTGCAACGAATCCTGACGTCATAGATTTCCTCGATAAGGCAGCAACCAGTCAAATACTAGCAAACAAGTTAATATTTTCATAATAATTTAAACATAGAATTAACAAAATTGTCTAGCTATGGTCGTTCCCTACTCCAAAATCTGGCATGCAATTCCCTTATAAATTGTCAAATGTGGCGCCTAGCAGAGGGGTATAAGTATGAAAAAAGAAAAGTTTTTAGATATTGATCTCAAAGCGCATATAAGGCGGGCTGAGGGGCTGCAGCCCCCCCCCCCCCGAAATTTTAATTTGATGGTAAATGGTTTTATTTGCCTAAAACTATTCCAAGCTCCAAATTTTTAGTATTCCATACCGTGGAAGTGGTCAGCCAAAAAAAGTTTGCCCCCGGAAAAGTTTGCCTTTGTTCATGTTGGCTATATTAATAATATAGTGAAGTTTTTGTCCCTTAAAGGCATCTAGAAAGGACATGTAGAGCTTATTTTATTAAAAATTTGATATAATAAATATAATTATTATATGGACGGTATTGCCTCAAAGCTTATACATAATTAGAAAAGTTCGGTCCCAATAAGATATTGATCTGGAGAATTTAGTATTCTGGTCTTGATATTGGCCTGTCACACCTCCTCAGCCCCTAAATTTTAAGGCTTCTGTTTTATTGATTAAAAGATGAACGATCTTCTATGGCTGCTTATCCACACAACGTCTCCTTCTAATACAACATCATATTTAATTCTGAAACGTTTGCAAAACTTGCAGTCAAAAGCCGTTGCCGACAGCTAGACAGATGATAACTACAAATTAACCATTCCAGAATGAGTAAGCAGTTTAATGTTGATTTATGAAAGAAAGTACAAACAAGAATAGGAGTCACATCAAGAGGAAGGAAAAAAAATAGGACTTTCCAAGCGGTACTCATATTTGAGATATTGAACCTCAAAGATCCACTTTTTAACAAGGGAGACAGAGGCAGGGCGTATCAATGTTTACTTGATAAAAAAGCGAGTTTGGTTACCAATTTTCTGGAACACTGGTACATGACACAAAATAGCAAACCTAAACTTGCTGACATAAGTTTTATTAGGGCAAGAGGTACTTGTTTTCTGGATATAAACACTCAAAAGTTTAAATTCTGTGTTATTGGTATATCTCATTCAGCACAGTTTACTCTTAGAAATTTATGCCCTGGATACAGCCAAACATGATAAAGATGAGGGATCTATACAGCACCAAAAGGAACTCATGCAAACCATAGTATTACAGTAGAACCTCTCATATCCGACCTTCCGATAACCGACTCCTCCCGATATCCGACCTAGTGTCCGACCGTCTGTGATTCACAGGCGCCTCGTTGGCGAGCCTGTTCAGACTTGAAAGAGTGAGTCATCTACACTATGCTTTGTTCTGCCCTGATTGTTGATGTGGAATGTTCTGTAATCTTGTACTGTTCTATATTTATTAACGAAGAGTGACTTGTTGAAGCTGATGTTTCAGAAGTTACTAATGAATATCTTAACAATGACCAAATCATAGCTGTTATGCAGAACAAAACCGCACACGATGAAATCGACTCTGACAAATACGAAACCACCAGTGACGACGTAGTGAGTCATTCTGCTGCTAAGGACGCCTTCGACGTAGCGCTGAAATAAATCGAGCAACATCCAAATGCAACCGCAATGGATGTACTGTGGGCTAAAAAGTGGAGGATACTTCCGCAAAGTCAAGATTAACAAAATTAAAACAATCCATATATCTGAATTCTACAAATAAAGCTTAAATTTTGTTCGTCTTTTCAAAAGAGTAAATGTTTTAAATATATATATAGCAACAGTTTTACAATTACAATAAAGTTGTATTACAGTTTGTGCTGTACAATATAGCTGTTTTTATAACTTTGAAAGGCGTTGTTTTTTTTCCTCCCGATATCCGACCTATTGGCCGTTCCGACCATGGCTCGCTCGGTCCCGTCATGGTCGGATATGAGAGGTTCTACTGTAGTAGTACTCTGTTAAGATATTATTTGGAAGAAAACTATCTTACTCCTATCAATGCACAAAAAAAAGCATCCCAAAAACAGGACAAAAATATGTCACAATGTATGACAAATGTGAAATATACCAGTGCTATATACAGCTATACTAATAACACAGAATTTAAACTTTGAGTGTTTATATCCCAAAAACATGTACCGCTTGCCCAATTAAAACTTCTCTCAGCAAGATTAGGTGTGTTATTATGTATTATATACTATTTTTCAAGAAAAATGGTAAGGAAACTCAGCTTTTTATTTAGTAAACATGGATATGCCCAGCCTCTGTCTTCCCCCCCCCCCCCCACTGTTCCCAAAAAGTGGAACTTTGAGGCTCAAAATCTGAAAAACGAGTACCGCTTGGAGGGTCCTATCTCTTTACAATGCATAAAGGACACTTTAATCAACACATAGGTAAATTTATACACAAGTAGTTCGAAAATTGAAGCTTAATTAATTTATTTTAAGTCATTTATTTAATTTACATTGCTCAAATAAAATAGGGGGAGATTTTTTAAGGATTTTATTTTGGTATTTTATGTATTGCATCAGTTCAAGAATTTCCTTCAAATGCCTTATGTCGATTTTTGTGTAAAAACTAAAAGATTGTATGCATTAAGACATATTAATTACAAAAATATAAGGAAAAACGAGATTTTTTTAGAAAAGTAATATATTTAAAGGGGTGTAACTTCGCTCCAAATGGACCAATCGAGTTTGTTGAGGTCTCAAAAATTTAATATTTTTAACACGTTAACTGCGGTGCATGCCCCAGAGGCATGCACGGCATACAGCGAATGTATGGCCAAAGAGCAGCCGCACTTAACATGTTAAGCACTAAAAGGCAATACCCAGGAAGTAGTCATTTATTTTGGATAAAGACTTGAGGTTGGCTGTGTGAAGGTGGTAGCTGTGTTATTATCACAATAGTGGTTTAAAAATATTAAAATAAGTGAACTCGATATAAACCATTCATAATAACTATTTTTGTAAAATGTTTTTATTGTCATTTACACTTTTGAAAACATAACGTTGATATTCATTTTAGAAAGGAAGTGAAAGCAAAAAAGGAGAAGGCATTAAAGGACGCAGAAAGAAGAAGAAAAAAGTATGAAGAAAGAATGAAGAAAGAAAGAGAAAAAGAAGAAAAAAGAATGAAAAAAGTTGAAAAAGAAATCGGAACCAAAATTGAAATTGATGTACCAATCCCAACTTTACCGTAAGCGATCAGCCCTTCAAATATATGTGTGTTTGTGTATTAGACTATCCAAAGAAATTTGTGTCTGAAACTGATATATTCTTTAATCTATTTCAGAACAATGAAGAAAACTGTAGTCGAAGTAAAGGGACCAAGTTTTACTGAAATTGTCGGAGGAACGATATCAAAGAAGCCAGTTTCTGGTGTGAAGAAAATCTTAGAGAAGAAAACAAGGCAGTCAGATGATAAGGTAATCTTTTATTTCAACAAAATCTTATCAATTAAATGGAATCTTAGTCTACAAATAAAAAATTATCAAAACTGCTGAGTTGTGGGAAGCAAATAACAAGTTTAAGTAAAACAAAACTGTGTAAGCACCATAAAGTATGACTGTAACCAGGGCCACCACATGGGGGGGACAGCCGGGTACAGTTGTCCCGGGCCCGGCTAATTGAAAAAAATGTATAGGTTATGAGCTTGTAAAAAGAATGGGGTTTAGAAATATACACAGGGGTAGCCTATATTTATTGGATTGGGATCTATATATTTTTTTTTAAGGAAATAAATGACAAGACAAGTGCAGTCCCAGAATATTATATTTCATTAGGAGTCGTAATAAAACAACAAGGACCGAAAGTGACCTTTGCTGCACCGATTTTTATTCTTATTATACTCAAAATTCCACATGAAAATAATTTTAAAATGTCAAAAGTCCTATAGCAAAGTACTAGAATGTTCAGGCTGGCTCTGAGAAGTGGGGGCCCGTGATCTGGTCCCGGGCTCAGTACATCTACATGCCGATCACCATTCTAACAATCAATTTAGTTGCAATTAACAATTAATTGGTTAGTTGCAATTAAATTAATTGTGATTAATTCAATTGTCAATGAAGATGTTTTATCACAATTAAATTAATTGTAAACAGCAATTAACAGAGTTTATTGCATTTAAATTGAATTGGGTCTCGCAATTAAAAAGTTAATTGTTTTCTCCGGATGATTGAAAAATGATTTGATTGATTTCCAACTCTGGTTAATATGCTATAATCAATTTATTTCAATTCACATTAAATTTCAAAATGCGAGTGTGCTAGCAGAAAAGGAAAATCTTTGGTAAAATGAAAGATGTCAAATTCCTTCACAACAAATTTTATATTTCACGCTAAGCGCATTCAGCGGCTCCTTCTACCATCTTCAGAGCTTATAATGAATTCAGCTGCAGCTGTTCTTAAGCAGTGAAGCTGGACTCGTTATAAGCTCTGAAGATGGTAGCAAGAGCTGAGAAAGCACTTTTTTTTTTATACCGCGCTTCAACATCCAGGCCGCGCCTACATCCAGGGTGCAGAGAGGAATTTTCCCTACGAGCAGTGGGATGAGAAAATTCCTGCTGCCGGTGGGGATCGAACCCACAATCTCCCGCTTAAGAATCTAAGGCGCTAGCCACTACATCCCGGGAGACCCCAACTGCTGAAAGCACTTAGCGCAAAAAGTTACATTTATTGTGAAGGAATTTGATGTTTCTCATTAAATTGGTAGTTTTAAAACTTGTTGCTACAAATTTCCTCAAGTTTGGTATTAAATATGTTGTTAGGATGAAGCTAACAATGTATGTGATTCAAATACAGCCTCCTCTTAATACGTAATTACAATAATAAAAATAAATCGTTCAATGATGTAAATCTGTTCACAATTCAGAAATGAGTAAGCAGATTTTCTACTGAAATTACAGTAAATATAGTAGTTATAATTGAAATTTTATGACTATAAAATATTTATAATTTTATTCATTACAGTGTGAATATAATATGAAATCATCATTAGGCGCAGGACAAAGAAAGGATGCACAGATTATTTATGTTAGCAGCTTTGAAACTCCAAATAACGGTATCAAGTATTTGTTTTGTCTCCTATATGTATAACAAAATATTACTGTAAACATCCACTTCCTAGCAACCTTTTTTTTTTTAGTGATTAACCCTTTTTTTCATGTTTTTTTTTTTTTTTTTTTTTTTTTTTTTTTTACAGCGCATTGACTTCTGGGCCATTAGCGCCGTTTACAGATTAACTATTAGTTATTTTATTTTATAACATCCCTGGAGATTTCAAGAGAAAAGATTTAAATTTCCATACTAATACACTTCTATGAATTCATCAATTTCAGTTCATGATGATGACGATATAATAATATTAATTAGTTATTACATTAAAATTTATCTACTATGTATGACAAAAAATATTTGCTTAAAATATCTAGTTTTGGCATTGAAAAATTATTATCTTACTAGCTGTTACCTGTTGTGCCATGCTACACCTACTTTCTGTATCTTGAAAAGCCCAAATAAATTAGAAACCAAATAAGTAATATAAAAATCTAATAACACAAATCTGTAACTGTTGGAGTTCACAGTTTCGAACCCGTGACCTCGGAACTGTTAGTCCTAGACAATTTTAACCTAGCCTACGACTCTCCCCGTATCAACACATATCTCTGTGCCAAGATTGATCAAAATTGGTCAAACAATGAGGATTTGTATAATGAACAAACATACAGACAGACAGGTGGTAGACGTTTTTGACTTACCCTACGACACTCCCCGGGTCAAGACCTACCTATGTGCCAAGTTTGGTCAAATTGGTCGAATGGTGTAGATTTGTATAAGGAACAAACAGACAAACAGACAGTCACGTGATTTTTATATGTATAGATTTACCAGAGGTCTGGTGGCCGTGAGTGTTAAGGCGTGAGCACTTAATACTCTGTGCCAAGGGTCGCGGGTTCGATTCCCACTAGGGGTGGTGGACCAAAGGAAAAAAGGGTAACCTATAGATAAACCGTCCCAAAATTCTCAGTTAATTATAACAGAGGTTAAAATTTAAATAAAATTAATTTACTTAAGAATATGAATTTTTAACCTTGGTTTCATTTAGTTCTATTTACTTAGTTTTTTTTCTCCAGGGAAAAGAGGAAAGATCTCAGACGTTTTCAATAATCAAAATCAAATCCAGTCTAGTATTTTCGATCGCCCTGGCTTTGGAAGTGTAGCATTCAGGCAAAGGTAAGATTCTTAGATGATTCTCATGCTATTTCAAATATTTAATTTATATTTTCTATACACACATTAGATTAACTATACTTAAATATATAATATAGCTATTGCCTCTTGATATATCAGGACCTTGGAAGAGAAAGGACTTTTTTTTTATTTTATTACAATATTTATTTTGTAACACGACACTTCACCTTGTTTCTCTGGTTTGCCTTTAGTTCTCTTACAGTTTCAAGTTAAAGCGAATAGCACCATCATCTCGAAGTCAAGGGATGGTTGGGATTCGGCTCGGAGAAAAAAACATCAGATCTTCAGGGCAGAAATCTATATTGGACGTTTCGGCTGCACTTTGGCAGCCTTCTTCAGCACTAAAAAATGCCTAGGGGGAGGGAGGAAGACCAAGAAGACAGTTAGGTGACCACGGAGAAGTGTCACCATGGTGGTTAAATGTCACCATTTCAACATTTAACCATGGTCACCTAACTGCCTTCTTGGTCTTCCTCCCTCCCCCCTAGGCATTTTTTAGTGCTGAAGAAGGTTGCCAAAGTACAGCCGAAACGCCCAATATAGATTTCTGCCCTGAAGATCTGATGTTTTTTTTTTTCTCCTAGCCGAATCCCAACCATCCCTTGATTTTGTATCACCTCAATGGCTAGATAGATAGATAGATATACTCAGGGCCCCTATCTTATTTTTGAGGGGAAAGCAACTCGACCTAAAAGATCTATTGTGCCCCTGACACTCTGCTGGGTCACTTATTGCAGCCCTGCGTCCCTGACAAACCCTCTGATCTTCTGAGGTGTGAGCTCAGAGTCTCTTCCTGGGTCAGTTATTCTAACAGATCCTAGGTACATAAAGCGCCTGCGTGAGAGTACCGTGCAATCACATATTATGTGTGCGGGTGTTTCCTCCTCTATCCCACATAACCTACATAGAGAGGTTGTAGCCAGGCCCATATTGTATAGATGTTTATTCATCTTAACATGACCTGTGTAAAGAGCCACAGTCTCCTTCATAGCTTTCCTATGTAGGGACAGAAGCATCTTTGTTCGTTTCCTGTCAATTTGGTTTAGGAAACGCTTTGACTGTCTTTGCGTTTGGACTCTTTGCCAAACGCCTAGATGTTGTAGCCTCAGTCAACAATTATACCTTTTGCTAGGGTTAGCGATATGCCACAAGCTGGTTCTGGCCCACAAAAGGACTCCTTGGCCCCCTGTCTTGCCAGCTTATCAGCTTCCTCATTCCCGAGTATATCTGAGTGTCCTGGCACCCAGTGCAATTTGACTCGGTTACTGACAGCTAAACGATCTAACATCTTCCTGCATTCATCCACAATCTTGGATTTAATGCAGGTGCTCTCAATGGCTGATATTGCTGCCTGGCTGTCAGAGTGTATATTGACCCTTGCACGAGAAATTCCGCTTCTCAGCAGCATCTCCGTGCAGGTCCTTATGCGAGGTCTGCCTGGATGTAGGATGTTTCCCCAACGGGATTGATATCCTCAATTCTTTTCTGCTTGCCACCCATATTCCAGCTCCGACTCCTTCCGGGGTCTTGGAGCCGTCGGTGAAGCAGTGAATTTCCCCAACCGGGAGATTAGACTGCCAGGTTCGGGCAGTATTTCTGTCTGCTTTGATTACCTCGAACCTCTTGTCCAGTCTAAAGACGGGTAACATGTAGTCCGAAGGCATTTGTAGCATACACAGTCCATCATTTCCTGCGAGGATTTACTTAAAACTTCCACAGGGTATCATGCTTGAAAGATTCTGCGCTTGAAGCTTATATGCAGAAATTCTGGCCAACCTCTCCACTTCTAAGTGCAGAGGCCGCAGATCTAGTAATACCTCCATCGCCCTGGTGGGTGTGGTTTTCATGGCTCCAGTGACTAGAAAGCAACCTAGTCTCTGTATTTTATCCAATTCTTTTTTGTGAAGTTCCACTTTACACCTATGCCACCATACCAGCGCCGCATAGGTGATTGTGGGTCTTACCACCATGGTGTATATCCAGTGCACCACCGATGGCCTGATCCCCCAGGACCTCCCAACCACGCCCCGACAGGACCAGAGCACCCGTTTGGCCTTTTCACAGACATACATTATGTGTTCATTCCACTTGAGTTTTGAGTCTAATATCACTCCCAAGTGTTTGACTTTCTTGACAAAAGGTATCCTTGACCCAGAAATGACTGGTTCTAGGAGACCGTCAAGTTTCCTCTTGTTCGTGAAGGGGACTATCGCCATTTTGGACGGATTAATTTTAAGTCCCCTTATATCACACCACTGCGTGGAGTGATGGCTTATGTCATCAGCATAAGCCTGCGCATAAAAACCATGGCCCTTTAGATCGGCAAGTAATGAGTCTATCACTAGACTCCACAATAGGGGCAAAAGTACACCCCCCTGCGGACATCCAGCAACAGGTCTCACTCATACCGAGGATCCCCCTAGGGATGATTCCAGGACTCTAGAGTCCAGGAATGTTTCCATCCAGGCCTCGAGAGCCCTGTGTAACCCAAGCCCCTGTATCGATTCCACGATGGCCTGAGTTGAGGTCCTGTCAAAGGCGCCTTCAATGTCAATGAAGGCGCCAAGAGTGACCTCCCGCTGTTCGAGCGCTTTCTCTATCTTATTAGTGAGATGGTGTAACGCCAGTTCGCATGATCTCCCCTCTCTATATGCGAACTGGAGATTGTTAAGTGGGTTTGCCTTTAAGGCATTCCCGTGGATGTACTTAGCCACCAGTTTCTCCAGTGTCTTCAATAAAAAGGATGAGAGACAAATGGCTCTGAAGGCTTTAGGGTCATTATGGGTATTCCTCCCTGGCTTTGGGATAAAGCAGACTCTTGCTTCTCTCCACCTGCCAGGGAGATAGCCCATTGCAAGGCTGCTCCTGAGTAGTATGAGCAGGTACGGCAACAGTATATCCTGTCCCTTTTGTAAAAGGACAGGGAAAATGCCGTCAGGTCCCGGAGTCTTGTATGGCCCAAAAGAGTTTTGGGGCCCATCTAAGACCTTCAGGCCTAACAATACCCTTTGCGAGGTCCCAGCCCTGCTTGCTCCCCCTTGAGGTTGGCAGGAGCAGCCTTCGCTTCGGGTCTATTTTCTCACAACCTGGAAAATGGGTTTCTATAAGCATGTTGAGGGTATCCTCGCAAGGAGCGAGGTTCCCGCCCATGCCCAGTGCCCCCAAGATGTCCAGGGTTTTTTTTATATGATTCGGTGCAAGCGTGCACTGGAAGATGTATTCTCAAGGTCAGCACAAAATGCTTTCCACGAGTTTCTTTTGGCTCTCCGTATGGTTAGGTTATATTCCGTCAGTCGTCTACTATACTGATCCCAGTTATTTGATGCCCGGGACCTGTTGAATAGTCGCCTGACATCTTTTCTCATTCTTTCTAGTTGTTTGTTCCACCAGGGTGGGTTGTTAGACCTTCCCTTCCAAACGGGTTTGCAATTATTCTGAAAGGATTGAATAATTGAGTCGGTAATAGAATCGTTCATGACCTCAAGTTGACAGGTGTTCCTGGCACGATTAGGACACGAACGTAGACGATCTGATAGGTCACGCCCATAGCCTGCCCAATCAGTTGACCTCGGGTTTCTAAAAATTTTACCCTCCCGTTTATCAAAGACTATGTCGAACCTAATATATCTATGGTCCGACCCAGATATTTCTTTTGATACATGCCAGCCCCTGATCAAGCCAGCAATACCAACAGATGCTATAGTAACGTCAATGACCTCCCTTCTTCTTACATTGACAAAGGTAGGTTCATTTCCACGATTTATAACCTCTAGATCATTAGCAATAATATATTCTAGAAGGGACTCACCTCTTATGTTGGTGTGCTCCCCCATATAGTGTTATGGGCATTGGCATCACACCCCGCGATCATCTGCACCTTCCTACCCTTGGAGTACTCCACCGCTCTCCTTATGTCCTCCGTGGGGGGGGGGCAGGTTGTTCGAAGGGTAGGTAGGCGGAGATTAAGATAATCTCACGTCCACCATCCCCTCGGGCTGAAAGCCCGGCTGCTAACAGATCCCTGGAACATAAAAGCCACAAAGGGATTAGTGGGATACTGGTCTTATGGAGGATGCAGACCCTGGGACTGCACTGGGGAGGAACTATAAGTCTGTATCCCCTACAGCCCAGAGACCGCACCCTACCATTTAAAACATATGGCTCTTGTATAAGAACAATGTCAATATTCTTACCTCTCAAAAACCGCTGTAACAGCCCAGAAGCCGCAACACAGTGGTGGAGGTTTATCTGCAGCAGCCGGAGCATACTACTTGGGATTGGTGTTCCCAGAGGAGCCGCCCGACGAGGAAGAATCTCCGCCGTCTGCCACTGCAGCTCCTCCAGTTTCCGGTCCCCTTGCAGGTGTCGTCTCCTCCTTTGCCTCAGGAACCACAGGTGCGGGGGTTTGGGAAGAGGTTGTGTGGATGGGGGTGGATTTGGGTTTTATTGTGAGTTTAATGGGTAGTTTTGGTTGGGATTTGGTTACTATTTTTGGTTTCGGCTTGGAGTGGGTAGGGAGGGGGGTAGGGGCAAGGGAGGAGGATGTGGAAGGTTGAGACACAGATGCAGTGGTGCTCACCGATGTCTCCATCGCTATGGGTCCCCCAGCTGCCAATGAGGTCTCTCTTGGAGGTCTTGGAGGTCTGCGAGGTGCACTTGCTCGTGTCTCTGTCTTCCTCTTCCTTCTGTTCGTAAGAACTATTAGCTGCACCATGATCATAGCATAGTGCAGCCGAAGGTTCTTAGACTGGAGCTTCTAAAGATGACTCTCCGGGGCTTTGAAGGCAGCAAAGAAACCACCCCCGGACTTTTCCTTACAGCCCACGACGGTCCAATGCCAAATCTGCGCACGCAGCTCCGGATTTTGCACCGCCAGTCTATGAAGGAGTTGTTGATTACTAGGAACAAGTCCAGGGAAGTGTCCCCCCAGCCTTGTTATCCTGACTAATTCTTTAGGCTCGGCGATCCTGAGTGAGGCATCGCCCAGTTTTAATTGGTCAACAACGCTGGTTAGCCAATTCTTGGTTGCAATGTCCCGACACGTCAGGAGTATTCCACCCGTTTGGAGTGTAAAACCCTGAAAGCTCGGGCCAAAGTTCCCTTCAAGACTAAAACCGTCAACCAAACTCGGCAATATGGCCGGCGTTGAGTGTTGTGCTTGGATAGTTCACCGGGACCACTGCGATCCTGTGTTCTGCCAAGGTTTGAGCGAGGCTAGGTCGGGCAGAATCGATTTTCCGCCTTTTCCTAGCCTCGGGAGAGGGTGTTTCGGGATCCGCATCCCCGCTGGGCCCAGTACCAATTTCCCCACGAACAGCTTCGCCAGGACCCTCATGGATACCTGGTTTCTGCTGCTCGGGAGGATTTGAGCCTGATACCCCGGCGGGAGCTTCCCCCTTAGCCCTTTGCCTGGCGCGCTTCCTCTTTTGCGCACCAGATAATCTTTTGTAGCCTGACTGAGCCGGTTCCTTTACAGTACCCCGCTCAGATAATTCTGGTTCCGAGACCGTACCCAGAATTGTTATCGCTGGTTCCGTTTCCGTACCCGGCTCAACAGGCGCAGGTTCCGAAGACGTACCCTGCGCCCCCTGAGCCGGTTCCGCGATCGTACCCAGCGTTTCTTACCACGGTTTGTTCAGTGAACAAACCATGAAATTCCTCAAGCAGATCGGACTCGATATCCCTTTCGGGTTCGAGGTAAACTGAGTCATCCTCAGGATTAAAGAATTTTTTAGAACTAATTTTGTTCCCACGATAAGCTAGGGAAATAACAGTCATCCGTGATAGAGCCCCGCATGCCACGGAAAGGCTAAATACAATGGGGTGTCGCCCGGTGCCCCAAGTGGGTCGTTCGATGCACATATATTTAACCACCCTGTACCATTCAGTCCTCGGCACGAGCTCCCTCAACCTTGACTTGGGTGTATGTCATCCTACGGGAGGTGACCCTAGGGTGTGTACTGTAAGTGACCTCTGTCTGTAAGTGTGGGGGTGCATGTAGTGTGCTGTATATGTGTACTGTGTGGGTGTCATTATTTTTGTTCCTCCAACCAGGAGGATGGATGGCTATTGCGGTCCAAGACCGGGCGATGGGCACGACAAGATCCCTACGCCAATGTTGCAGAACTTAGCATTTCATCCATTATTGGAATTGGATGAAGCAGCAAGTCTTGCATTTAATGTTGCACGTACATAATATGGGAGAGCCATGTGGAAGGCTGATCCCGACATAAACATATGTAGTACCTACCTCAATGGCTAACTATCTCCATCTCCTCTCCAAGCATTTTGTTACCCATAAATCACTCGTAAAAAATATATTTAAAACATTGAGTTTCAGTTGCATACTTTTTCAATCAGTTTTATGAATCAGCATTCTATAGAGTAAACATTCACCTTTGCTATCCTAAAACACTTTCAGAACTTGGACTTCGATTTCCCAACATCTGGAATGTGTTATTTGCCCTTTCCCTTCCAAATGTTAGGCCTGACTACTATAATGTATAAAACCATTCATCACTTATTTATTTTCAAAATGGACGAAGGTCAAATATATAATGAAAATCACTACTTAATGAGCAGACAGGGAATATTTGGGATTCGGCTTGGAAAACATCAATACAATTTTTGTAAATATCTGTATTAAGGACGTTTCAGCGACTCTTTTGTAGCCATCGGCAGCAATGAGCACCGGAGAGGCCAAAGTTTCTCTATCACCAAAAAGGCAATTAAACTTTAATTAACTCTTATCTTTTTAATAAATTTTACTCACAATCAATTCCTTTAAGTGAATGTTATTTAATTTTCAATTTCCTTGAGATTTAAATAATTGCACCAAAGAGGCTGAAAAAGTAGATGCCGAAAAGAAAAATATATATATGAAATGCACGGCTACTACGAAGTGAGGTTCCAGGACGAATTTGGGAAGAGGGAATATGTTGTGAAAGGACTGTGGCTCAGATCATGAAGGACCATTCCTAAATGCAAAGCCATCTTCCTTGAAGGTCTGGGACTAACCACTGATCACCTTGCAGCATTAGCCGAGTCCATATTAGTGGACACATTGGGAATAATTGGCAATCATATCTATAGTCACTGAGTGCTTATCATCCATTCACACTGTTTCCTTGTATACTTTAGACTTTATTTTCAATTCTATCTATTCCTTCTCATCCATCACTATAGCCTTCTTTCGTTTTCATCTTCTTTATTCTCTATTCCTTGTTTCAAACTCCTAAATTAACTCTATTTCCAAAGGGATGATAAGCATGCTATGTATCTAACCAAACATAATTGGGCATCCCATTTTATTTATATTTTTAAATAAAGTTTTCTCTCTTCTCAAAAACAGACCAAGTATAAACAAGTGTTTGCATCTCTAATTAAAATTCTTAAACCTGGCAAAGGAAATTTTTGAGCGAACTGGGGAAGGATATTTCATGATTTGAAACAATATGTGTTCGTCTTTTGCAGGACAAACCTGGCTGGAACACTATCAGGTGTGCCTGATTCTATCATGGAGAAAGAAGGAGATGAAGAGGCGAGAAGTGAGACTAGCATCGGTAGTGCTGGAAGCCTTGCTACTAGGAGTCGTCAGCAACCTCCGTGGCAAGATGACATCACCACCAGTGACGGTATCAATCATCTCACCATCGATAATTATATATTAATTATTCACTCAATTTTCAATTTATTTATTCCTATTATTTGATTAATATTAGGCATGGCTTATCAACCTTACCTAGGCAGTCTTAAGACCTTACCTTCATATTTAAATTAATCTTTTAAGAGGAGGGCAGATATTTTACATGAGAAATGTTGGGATAGGTATGGGCGATTCTCGAATATGACACAAACTTTTGAATCGATTTAGGCTCAGAAGATTGATCTAGGATATGGATCGATTTCATGATTACATACAATTACTTATGAAATGCGTATTTCATTTCAAATCTCATTTGAGAATCGCCTGTCACTACTAGGAATAGACCTAAATAAGTCTATTTGAACACTTGATAACATGATAATTATATCTGTAATCTACAAGTGGAAAAATTACTATTTTTCATCAAAAATAATATATAATGAGTGGGAGGCCCGATGGACGAAAGTGTTAAGGCATGATTAATAGAGATTGGATTACTATTTGAAATAAAAAATAATTTCCACAGAGATTCATTTACTAGGATGAATGTCTCATTAAGTCACAATTTAGAAAAATTAAATAAAAATAATTTCGTTTAGAGCCTTCTGCTCAAATTCACGAACATAAATATTCTTTAGGTCCACTCGACAAACCTATGTAATGTACTGTATAACATACAGTCTTCTTTTTCGTACATGGCCATCGCGCATGGTAACTTTTTTTTTTCAGTTTAGTTATCGGTAAAGCATATTTAAGCTAAAAAAAACATTCGATTTTACTCTACTCTGGATAGATCGAGTCTGTAAAAAGATCGGCCCTTAAAGATCGATTCATTAAAAGATCGGCCCTTGGAGATCGATTTAAAAAAAAAATCTATATATAGTGTTAAAAAAATCAATTCAGATCGCCCATCTCTAGGTTGGGATTTTCATTAGCAACTTAAGAGCCTGTTTTCTTGCCTTATCATGCTAAGTCCGTGTGAATTTACACTGCTCTTCAATGAAAACTCCCGCTTTTATGGTATTCAAACCATTACTGTGGTAGTCATGAAAGTAAGGTTGTTTTTTTGGGTGTGTCGACTGCTTAGGTCATTGGCACCGTTGGGAAATTCTCATTTTTAACTTATGACGAAGCAATTCAATTCAAAATTCCTCTGCTTCTGACTATTTTCAGTTTTAGTGATTTATTACTTATAGCACTATTATTTAACCTAATTTTAAACTCTAAAGCTAAAGATTATGAAAGTAAGTAAACGTCCTTTTAAACCAACATTTGATTTTATTGGCTTTGAGATTATTTGATGTAGATCTCAATGTGAGATGCAGCTTTTTAGCATGCTTTCTCTCTCCCAATGGGGGGGGGATATCTGCTTATGTTGTTGATTTACAATGCATTCCAGAGGAGTTCTTCGGCTAAGGCTTACATAAATCAGGATATGCTGCAAAGAGTAGGAATTTGCTCTCTTTGGTCTGAAATTGCATTTTCCCTATGTTTGACTACTAGATCAAGCCAGGAGCTCGGCAAAGTGGGGCTGAAGGGTTTAAAAAGGTTCGTTTTACCTGTAAAGTAGACTTTTCTAACCAGAAGAACTTTTTTCTTTTTCAGAAGAAAATATTGTGTCTAATGGTCAGTGGAGCCCACTAGAGAGGTTCCTCGTTTCTGCAGGAGTCGAAGAATACACACCGAGACTTTTGGCTCAAAAAATAGACCTTGAAGCCGTTCTCATGCTCACAGACCTTGACCTCATGGAGCTTGGTAAGGAAATTTGTGAATTTACAACAGTTTTTTTATACATAATACGTTTTAAAAGTTACTCCTAATCTATCTTTGATTTTGTTAAAATATCAATCAACAAAAATTCGGAGAATGACGGAAAACGGGGAAAAACCATATAAATCACCAAAATATTTTTAATGGAGCTTAGAAATTATTATCG
Organism: Gonocerus acuteangulatus; assembly: GCA_946811695.1. NCBI lineage: Eukaryota > Metazoa > Arthropoda > Insecta > Hemiptera > Coreidae > Gonocerus > Gonocerus acuteangulatus. The sequence goes on from OX328130.1 coordinate 8,413,590, forward strand.
ACACACTTTCGCCCAAAAACACTTACATTGTAAGTACTCTAATGACCAATGTATTTGCACTGTAATCAATACAGCTACAAACTAGTCTGTAGTAAAAAAGGCAGTGAGCTTCTGCTGTCTCAGTTTAGTGTATTGCCTATGAGCAGCGCGATCTCACATCCGCTTTAACATTAGAATTTCATTTGGCAATATTTCGGCTGGACTCTCTAAATACACCATCAATTCCTAAATATTTGCTACTACTTCTGCATGGGCCATAACCACCATAAACTGTCCCTAGAAATCATCTTGAAACAAAATCCTTCAATGTGTTTTCTGTTCTTTCTCCAAACAGGTACTGTCGATGTACCTACTCCAAACTCAGCAGCAATGTTCTTTAACGATTCTCCTTTATAAATTCTTGTCAATACTTCCATCCTTTTTTCCATAGTCACAACAATGTTTTTACGTGTCATCTAAATCGCGGCCAACGAGCAAACAAAACAGCAAAACGATACTGTACCTCGACTGTGACGTGAAGCTAGGAAAACTCGCGTAATTTAACTACTGATAATAGCAATTTATCGTCTGTAAAACACGTCTTCAGTTACTAGGCTGAACAACATAATTTTGTTTCCAAAACTGGTCTGGGTTATACGGACATCCGGGTTAATGAGGTTTTACTGTATGTGGCATGACGAATTTGATGCTACAAAAAAATGATTTCTATAAATACACCTAATTATTTTTCTAGGAGTTCCAATGGGGCCAAGAAGAAAACTTCTTCATGCCGTTGAACAAAGGAAAAAAGCGCTCCAGAATCCAGGATTACTTGAAGACACAAAGCTATGAGCTTCTTGCTTCTTCTATTCCTTGTATAGATCTCTCTCTCTTAATCAACGTCTTTTCTCCTTAGTTCAATAAGGAGTTACGTAGATAGTTTTGACTGTATGTTTCATTTTTCACAGTTGTAGATTTTTAAATGTTGTTTGTTTTTTTAACACAAGGATAATAGCATTAGCATTTTGTTTTAGAACCAAAGATTATTAATTATAAAGTCATGAAAGGTTATTGACTCTGGAGCACATGGTCAGTGCTCATCCAGATGATCTTTGAAACAAAATACAAAAATTATTTTAATGTCAATGTATTGATCAAAATTGTAAAATATTCTCAGGGCTGTATTGGGATCATAATCACCCGGATGATCCCGATCTGAGAATACTTTAAATTTTTGATGTTATATAACTTTGTATCCAACCCTCAAAACCCTATCCTCTGCCATCAAACCCCTGTCCTCCACAAACAAAGCCCAGTCCACTGCCATGATAAGCCTATCCTCCGCCATTAAAACCTTGCTGTCCGCCAACAAAGAACTGTCCTCTGCCATGAAAATCCTGTCCTCTGTCATTAATGCCTTGCCCTCGACCAACAAAGCCCTATCTTCTGCCAACAAAGCCTTACCCTCCGCCAACAAAACTCAGCCAGGAAAACCCAGTCCACTGCCATGATAGCCCTGACCTCTGCCATCAAAGCCTAGCCCTCCGCCAACAAAGAACTGTCCTCTGTCATGATAGCACCATCCTCTGCCATTAATGCCTTTCCCTCGACCAACAAAGCCCTATCCTCTACCAACAAAGTCTTACACTCCGCCTACGAAGCCTGTCCACTGCCATGATAGCCATGTCCTCTTCCCTCAAAGCTTTGCCCTCCGCCAACAAAACCCCACCCACTGCCATGAAAACCCAGTCCTCTGCCAACAAAGCCAGTCCTCTCTGTGATGGTGTCGAAATCACAATAATAGAGAGGCCAGCCATAAGTGAGAACAGGAGGTGTCGTACGATTGGCTATCTATAAGTGAGAACAGGTTGTGTCATATGATTGGCCAGCCATAAGTGAGCAAAGGTGGTGTCGTACGATTGGCTATCTATAAGTGAGAACAGGTGGTGTCATATGATTGGCCAGCCATAAGTGAGCAAAGGTGGTGTCGTACGATTGGCCAGCCATAAGTGAGAACAGGTGGTGTCGTATGATTTGCCAGCCATAAGTGAGAACAGGTAGTGTCGTACGATTGGCCAGCCATAAGTGGGAGCAGATTCTACCATTGACCACACACTAGTAGTAATTGATTGTGTTGACCAATTGGCCTTCCATAAGTGGGAATGAATGGTGTTGTTCCATTGACTGCACATTAGTGAAAACGGTTATTTATTGCTACATAATAGATTACTAAAAACACGGCCATTGAAGACTGACTGTATTGCTCATAAAGAACTAACAATCTGTGAGCCAAAGAATGTTATGCTAAATGAAACACCAAAAATATTAGTATTATTATTTTAAATTCTTAAACAAATTTGTTGGTTCTTTCTCGTATAATAAGTTTTAAAAATAGTACATTTTTTTTTTAATTTATTGAACTAAAGTTAGCAAATAAAATGTCAATTACCTAATTCACCTTGCTTCTACAATTAAAAAGTCGGAGAGCTGGTAACACATGTTTCGTGAAGTGTTTTATGCACCTTGAAGTTTTGCTGTAGTGCATCTCTTGGTTTGATAAGAAGACAATATGTGTTGGCTAGAGTTACCGTAAAACACCAGGTACAGGGGAAAGGTGCAAAAAAGTATTGCCCAAAAATAGTGTTTTATTCAAAAGCAAAAAATCACAATCACATCATCTTTAATGTAAAATTAAGGCAATTTTACAATGAATAATAAATAAGGCAGGCAATTTTAAGGGTTTTTTTAAACATTAAATGAAGTGCTTTATTCACGCTGCGATTTAAACAGTGTCTTCAAAAAACATAATTGAAAATACTTACAGAAGGGCAGACACTTTTTGTGTGGATTAATTATCAGGAAACATGAAAATAAATGTTGCCTATGATAGACTGCAATACACTGCGAGTAACAGTGTGGTTGTTCTCTGTGCTCTCATTGGCTCTTGCTTAAATGATCGTGTACAGCAGGCTTTTGGTTTGAATCCCATCGTGAATAAAACACTTCATTTAATATTAAAAAAACAAAACATAGGTGTTTTTTTATGTTATCCCCCTTAAAGTGTCTGCCTTATTTATTATTCGTTGTAAAATTGCCTTAATTTTACATTAAAGATAGTTGGCGTTTGAATAAAACTCTATTTCTGGGCAATATTTTTTTGGACCATTCCCCTATGCGCAGTACCTGGTGTTCCACGGTAAGTCTAGCCAACACATATTTACCTTCTTATCTACCCAAGAGATACACTATAGCAAAATTTCAAGGTGCATAAAACACTTCATGAAACATGCGTTACCAGCTATTGGACTAAAAAGATCTGAATTATGTAAATTTTTATACTATTTTATATTTATCAAATGTGATTTCTTCCTTGTAAAGTTCTGGATTTCATCATGAATAATTAATCTTATCTCTTACTCATTGTTGGGCTAACAATTAAATTTTGAATATATAAGTTACTAACAATTATGTATTTGTTAAATAAATTGTCTACTCAGGGTAAGAATGTTGTAAAAAGATATGAAATTATCATCATATATTATACCTCTTTGTAATTAATATCTTATTATAATAATATTAATCAGAACTGGCATTATCATAAGAATAAAAATGAGTTACAAATAACTCATTATTATCATTTTTTGTGATTCCGTGTACATTCCTGCAAGAAGGCATAGTCAGTTTACTGCATATATTTTATTAATTGTAAAATCGCTTGTACTATAAAATAATTCAATGATCAAATTAAATTTGTACATTTATAATAAATCATTGTAAAGTGTACTCTGTACAAAACGTCTTCATTTTGATTACATCTCCCTTAGAATATAGTTTGACATATTTTTACCGTTTATCCAATGTGCCATACTCCTGCCGTCAGAATCTAAATGGTTCAGTGTAGCCAATTTTTCTTGAACAAAACTTTTGACCTTTTGACCAAATTTTGAAATTTGACTATTTTGACCTAGCCTAGGAGATTTCCCGTATACAGACCTACCTGTGTGCCAAGTTTGGTCAAACTGTGTAGATTTGTATAAGGAACAAACCGGCATAGGGAAAAACAGACAGACACGTGATTTTATGTATGTAGATAAAGCAAACATCACTGAAAGGCCAATTTATAAAGTCCTTCAGCAGTGAAGCTCTGGGACTACAGTTCTTATACTCCTAGTCTTCCTCGATGCTGAACTCCAAAATAAGCCCTCCCAGATAATCCTAGTCTTTGTGGGGAAAAACACTTACATAGGCCCATCCTAGATACTCCTACTCTTAGTAGGGTTGTTTCCTAAATAGGACCCTAATAAAGCCTTATCACTGACAGCCTTCTCCTGCAATCAATCAACAGACAGAGATACGTATACCGAGATGCTGATAAAGCCTTATCACTGGCAATCTTCTCTTGCAATCAATCAGCAGCCAGAGATATACCGTGATACTTATAAAGCCTTATCACTGGCATCCTTCTCCTGCAATCAATCAGCAGGAAGAGATATACAGTGATACTTATAAAGCCTTATCACTGGCAGCCTTCTCTTGTAATCAATCAGCAGGCAGAGTATACCGTGATACTAATAAAGCTTTATCACTGGCAGCCTTCTCCTGCAATCAATCAGCAGGAAGAGATATACCGTGATACTGAAAAAGCCTTATCACTGGCCGCCTTCTCCTGTAAATAATCAGGGGACAGAGATATACCGTGATACTGATAAAGCCTTATCAATGGCAGCCTTCTCCTGTAATCAATCAGGGGACAGAGATATACCGTGATGCAGATAAAGCCTTATCACTGGCAGCCTTCTCCTGCAATCAATCAGCTGACAGAGATATACCGTGATGCTGATAAAATCTTATCACTGGCAGCCTTCTCCTGCAATCAATCAGCAGGAAGAGATATACTGTGATACTTACAAAGCCTTATCACTGGCAGCCTTCTCTTGTAATCAATCAGCTGGCAGAGCATACAGTGATACTGATAAAGCCTTATCACTGGCAGCCTTCTCCTGCAATCAATCAGCAGGAAGAGATATACCGTGATACTGAAAAAGCCTTATCACTGGTAGCCTTCTCCTGTAATCAATCAGGGGACAGAGATATACCGTGATGCTGATAAAGCCTTATCACTGGCAGCCTTCTCCTGCAATCAATCAGCAGACAGAGATATACCATGATGCTGATAAAATCTTATCACTAGCAACCTTCTCCTGCAATCAATCAGCAGGAAGAGATATACTGTAATAATTACAAAGCCATATCACTGGCAGCTTTCTCTTGTAATCAATCAGCAGGCAGAGTATACCGTTATACTGATAAAGCCTTATCACTGGCAGCCTTCTCCTGCAATCAATCAGCAGGAAGAGATATACCGTGATACTGAAAAAGCCTTATCACTGGCAGCCTTCTCCTGTAATCAATCAGGGGACAGAGATATACCGTGATACTGATAAAGCCTTATCACTGGCAGCCTTCTCCTGTAATCAATCAGGGGACAGAGATATACCTTGATGCTGATAAAGCCTTATCACTGGCAACCTTCTCCTGCAATCAATCAGCAGGAAGAGATATACCGTGATACTGAAAAAGCCTTATCAGTGGCAGCCGTCTCCTGCAATCAATCAGCAGACAGAGATATACCGTGATGCTGATAAAATCTTATCACTAGCAACCTTCTCCTGCAATCAATCAGCAGGAAGAGATATACTGTAATACTTACAAAGCCTTATCACTGGCAGCTTTCTCTTGTAATCAATCAGCAGGCAGAGTATACCGTTATACTGATAAAGCCTTATCACTGGCAGCCTTCTCCTGCAATCAATCAGCAGGAAGAGATATACCGTGATACTGAAAAAGCCTTATCACTGGCAGCCTTCTCCTGTAATCAATCAGGGGACCGAGATATACCGTGATACTGATAAAATCTTATCACTGGCAACCTTCTCCTGCCGTCAGAATCTAAATGGTTCTGTGTAGCCAATTTTTCTTGAACAAAACTTTTGACCAAATTTTGAAATTTGACTATTTTTACCTAGCCTAGGAGATTTCACGTATACAGACCTACCTGTGTGCCAAGTTTGGTCAAACGGTGTAGATTTGTATAAGGAACAAACCGGCATAGGGAAAAACAGACAGACACGTGATTTTTATGTATGTAGATAAAGCAAACATCACTGAAAGGCCAATTTATAAAGTCCTTCAGCAGTGAAGCTCTGGGACTACAGTTCTTATACTCCTAGTCTTCCTCGATGCTGAACTCCAAAATAAGCCCTCCCAGATAATCCTAGTCTTTGTGGGGAAAAACACTTACATAGGCCCATCCTAGATACTCCTTCTCTTAGTAGGGTTGTTTCCTAAATAGGATAAAGCCTTATCACTGACAGCCTTCTCCTGCAATCAATCAACAGACAGAGATACGTATACCGAGATGCTGATAAAGCCTTATCACTGGCAATCTTCTCTTGCAATCAATCAGCAGCCAGAGATATACCGTGATACTTATAAAGCCTTATCACTGGCAGCCTTCTCCTGCAATCAATCAGCAGGAAGAGATATACAGTGATACTTATAAAGCCTTATCACTGGCAATCTTCTCTTGCAATCAATCAGCAGCCAGAGATATACCGTGATACTTATAAAGCCTTATAACTGGCAGCCTTCTCCTGCAATCAATCAGCAGGAAGAGATATACCGTGATACTTATAAAGCCTTATCACTGGCAGCCTTCTCTTGTAATCAATCAGCAGGCAGAGTATACCGTGATACTAATAAAGCCTTATCACTGGCAGCCTTCTCCTGCAATCAATCAACAGACAGAGATACTTATACCGTGATGCTGATAAAGCCTTATCTATCACTGGCAATCTTCTCTTGCAATCAATCAGCAGCCAGAGATATACCGTGATACTTACAAAGCCTTATCACTGGCAGCCTTCTCTTGTAATCAATCAGCTGGCAGAGTATACAGTGATACTGATAAAGCCTTATCACTGGCAGCCTTCTCCTGTAAATAATCAGGGGACAGAGATATACCGTGATACTGATAAAGCCTTATCAATGGCAGCCTTCTCCTGTAATCAATCAGGGGACAGAGATATACCGTGATGCAGATAAAGCCTTATCACTGGCAGCCTTCTCCTGCAATCAATCAGCTGACAGAGATATACCGTGATGCTGATAAAATCTTATCACTAGCAACCTTCTCCTGCAATCAATCAGCAGGAAGAGGTATACTGTAATACTTACAAAGCCTTATCACTGGCAGCTTTCTCTTGTAATCAATCAGCAGGCAGAGTATACCGTTATACTGATAAAGCCTTATCACTGGCAGCCTTCTCTTGTAATCAATCAGCTGGCAGAGTATACCTTGAAAAAAAATCTGCTGATAAAATCTTATCACTAGCAACCTTCTCCTGCAATCAATCAGCAGGAAGAGATATACTGTGATACTTACAAAGCCTTATCACTGGCAGCCTTCTCTTGTAATCAATCAGCTGGCAGAGTATACAGTGATACTGATAAAGCCTTATCACTGGCAGCCTTCTCCTGCAATCAATCAGCAGGAAGAGATATACCGTGATACTGAGAAAGCCTTATCACTAGCAACCTTCTCCTGCAATCAATCAGCAGGAAGAGATATACTGTAATACTTACAAAGCCTTATAACTGGCAGCTTTCTCTTGTAATCAATCAGCAGGCAGAGTATACCGTTATACTGATAAAGCCTTATCACTGGCAGCCTTCTCCTGCAATCAATCAGCAGGAAGAGATATACTGTAATACTTACAAAGCCTCATCACTGGCAGCCTTCTCTTGTAATCAATCAGCAGGCAGAGTATACCGTGATACTGATAAAGCCTTATCACTGGCAGGCTTCTCCTGCAATCAATCAGCAGACAGAGATATACCGTGATGCTGATAAAATCTTATCACTTATATTTCATATTTCCCTATGGATAAGAAATTTGTATTATCTACTATAAAATGAATCGATGCATTAATATTTGGTCTATGCCTTAAATTAAATCTGTGGTAAAGAAGGTACCTTTAGAAATATAATGGAATTTTGTATTTTTTTTTTTTTTAACAAATCTTTTTTTCTTGTATTTAACTGAGTAATTATGAACTATTCGATAGAAACTTTTGTTTCGTAAGCAAGAGTTTGTAGGAATTATGTAATAATTGCCTACCAACATTGAAGTGGCGATTCCTGAAAATCCACCCGAACCCGATGGTTTTGTTTTAAATCATAGAGTAGGCGTGTAAACTTTCTGACAACTAGGAGAAAAACAGAGAATTATTAGAAAACACGAATCTACTCTTGTTTTTTATTTACGTTCGAGTCGATGAGAGTTGATTTTTTTTTTCAGTTTTTGGTTTTACTAGGTTGATGCCGAGCTTTTGGTATGTTGGTGTGTTTATATAAAACAGAGATTTATATATCTTGTGATAATTTCAATGTAAAACATATTAATACTTTTCGTTGAAAACATGCTTAGTTAGCCCGGTTACAGATGTTTACATTCTGTACGCATAACATTTACAGATTGTTGCAAATGTGGTGCACGATGATAACTATTTCAGTATACAGTGTTTAGCAAGTTGATGACAATAAGCCAAGGAGTGAAATCAGACAAAAAATTTAATTCAACATCACCAACCACACATTTCTATCTCACTCCATTCCAGACATATGCCGTTCTAAATGTTCTTTAGAAAAAAAAAAGTCCGACTCGCAGGAACTGCATCATCTTAGCGCGATTCCGTTCTTATCTCTAGACTCATTTAAAATGTTTAAAATAGAAGATGTTATTATTTTGGGTCCACATTCTAGAAAGCATGAAGATTAGATAGTCAGCCGTCGAGGTGATAAGTAAAGATGGAATGGTTGGGATTCGGCTAAAGAAACCTCAATACGATTTTTGTTAAAAAATCTATTATTAGGACGTTTTGGCTACCCATTGGTAGCCTTAGTCAGCAATGAAAGTGCCGGGAGGCAGAGGAGGACCAAAGTTGACAGTTCCATCTTTACTTTCAAGAAATGTCTTATTTACGATCTTACCTGGATGGGTCCCCGCCCTAGGAAGGACCCCGCTAGGCATTTAAAAAGCTATATCTTGGAAATCCATCTCTCTAAGATTAAATTGTTTTTCTTATTTATCTTAACCTGATTTATTATCAAATCCATTATCCAACTATAAGCAGTTAAAAAATAACAAGGAATAAAAACAGACAAAAAGAACAGTTCGAATAAGCGAAATCAATTACTTTAAAGTTTTAAGCACTTATTTCTCCGATTGACATCGTCTAATCAAAACTTTCATTAGAACCTTTTTTGTAGAGCATTTAGTAAGCTTTCTAATGGTATCCTTCCGTTTCCCAAGATTCTCAACCTTTTTCGAGATATTAAGGAAAGTATACAAAGTTACCAAAACTTTTTATGTCTGTTAATAAAATATTTTATTCTAACCCTTCCTTAACTCCAAACGTAACTCCAAATTTCAACATATTAGTTTTAATGAAAGTAGAACATGCAGAAAACGTTTCAACTGAATCCCGTGATTCTAAGTACCCAAACCAAAAACGGTATTCAAAAACTATTTTTCCAATTTTCTCGAAAACGGTTAAAGCTATCGCCTTGAAAATGGTTTCATTCGTTTTCCTAGCCCTAGAAGCCTATAAAACGAATGCTTACAAGCTTATGAACTCAAAAACGTAAGCGTTACGATTTTTTTGCGCAAATTTCGCCCCAAACGCCATCTTCCAGTGGACGGATTTTGCTGGTTAACGAACTTGACCTTTCAAATTGGACGACGGATTTTTGTACCAAACTTCATCAAAATCGGACCTTTCGTCTTCTACCTAGAGAGCGAACAGACAAATATATATATATATATATATATATATATATATATATATATACAAATTTGAACCACCATCATTTTCGGTCTCTAGGGGTTCTGAAACGCAAAATTTTCTAGTCGGCACTTCCGGATTGTTTCATTGTATCAACCTTAGCGGGGTTCCTCCCTATGGGGGAGGGAGGAACCGCGCTAAAACGTATTTTTTGTAGTACAACTCCAATTTTCTTTGCTTGTACACATCTATATATATAAAAATCACGTGTCTGTCTGTTTTTCTGTTTGTTTGTTCCTTATACAAATCTACATCGTTTGACCGATTTTGACCAAACTTGGAATAATGGTAGGTCTTGGTACGAGAAATCTCCTAGGCTAGGTCAAAAAAATCTACCAGCTGCCTGTCTGTATGTTTGTCCTTTATACAAATCCACACCGTTCGTCCGATTTGACTAAACTCGGTACACAGGTAGATCTTAATCTGAGGAGTGCCGTAGGCTAGGTCAAAAAAATCTACCAGCTGTCTGTCTGTAAGTTTGTCCCTTATACAAATCCACACCGTTAGACCAGTTTTTACGAAACTTGGTATACATGTATGTCTTGATACGGGGGGTGTTATAGGTTAGGTCAAAGTCGTCTAGGACTCACAGTTGGGAGGCTACGGGTTCATAACAGTTACAGATTCGTGTTATTAGATTTTAATAATACTTATTTGGTGTCTAATTTATTTAGGCTTTTCTATACGCAGAAAGTTGGCGTAGCATGCCACGCCGGGTAACGGCTAGTTTGTTATAAATGTTTCATTACATTTCTTAAATCAGCATTAAATTTTCTTTAAGGCGAATGCAATTTAATGTTTAAAAGTATCTCATTAAAACCGCAATATCCATTTAAAAAGTAGAAATGAATGAAAGCTTCAGGTTTTCGGCAACTTTTCGAATATACTACTCTTCCAAAAACAAATCCTGTGAGCTGCCAAATATCACAAATTTTGTAATATTTAATCAGTTTCGCAACGGTATACTCGGCACTGAGATTATCTCTCAATTTCATAATGTAATTGGAATTCTAGAGCGAAAAGCATCATCTAAATAAAAGTAATATTATGTTTATTTTCGTGAAATTATATGAAATAAATGAAAATTATTTTTGATGAAGTTGATATTTAATGATTATAGTAGTTTTACATTTTTAATAAAAAAAAATGCATCTAAAATTATAAACGTTCTTACAACTACCCTCCTTGCGGAACACACAGACGACACCTGGTCACACCGCTAATGTAGTCCTTGCAATCTCATCATGGTTAGCTCAATTAGAATTTTTTTCGGTGTGCGAGCCTTCGGATAAAAGTCCGGAGCCGGCGGGCTAGCCCCGGAATGCCCCCAATAATTTTTATTAGTCGGCACCCTTCAAATTTTAAAAAATGGGGAGAAAATAAAATACCTTGATTTGGAGGTAAACAGAAAATGTATGTATGTGTGAGTTTGAGTCCGTCTTGTGTAAATTTTAATTAAAATGTAATTCAAATGATATTTGAATTATGAATAACATTTTTTAATTGTAATTTAAAAGTCTGGAAATATCAATTACAGTAATTGAAAAAATAATTCAATTTAATTAACTGTATTTCAATTAAATAGAACTCAAGTATTTTAATTACGTAGGTATTTATTTGAAATAAGTGTTGAGTAAATTTTAATTACAATGTAATTCAAATGGTATTTCAATTATAAATTACATTTTTTTATTTTAATTGAAAAGGTTGAAAATATCAATTAAAGGTGCACTCCTAACAGTCGAAGCACTCAAAAAAAAAAAAAAAAAAAAAAATCAATATCAATTACAGTAATCGAAAAAACTCAAGTATTTGAATTGTAACTGAATTACAATTCTTGATAAAATTGATATTTGACTTACTGGCTATTATAATTGGTGATAAGTAGACTTATAATTGAATTAAAATTGTAATTCGATTACAATTCTTGATAAAATTGATATTTGAATTACTGGCTATTATAATTGGTGATAAGTAGACTTATAATTGAATTAAAATTGTAATTTGATTACAATTCTTGATAAAATTGATATTTGACTTACTGGCTATTATAATTGGTGATATGTAGACTTATAATTGAATTAAAATTGTAATTCGATTACAATTCTTGATAAAATTGATATTTGAATTACTGGCTATTATAATTGGTGATAAGTAGACTTATAATTGAATTAAAATTGTAATTTGATTACAATTCTTGATAAAATTGATATTTGACTTACTGGCTATTATAATTGGTGATATGTAGACTTATAATTGAATTAAAATTGTAATTCGATTACAATTCTTGATAAAATTGATATTTGACTTACTGGCTATTATAATTGGTGATAAGTAGACTTATAATTGAATTAAAATTGTAATTCGATTACAATTCTTGATAAAATTGATATTTGACTTACTGGCTATTATAATTGGTGATAAGTAGACTTATAATTGAATTAAAATTGTAATTCGATTACAATTCTTGATAAAATTGATATTTGAATTACTGGCTATTATAATTGGTGATAAGTAGACTTATAATTGAATTAAAATTGTAATTCGATTACAATTCTTGATAATTGATATTTGAATTATATAATTAGTGCTTCACTTACATTACAGGATTACAATGTCATTATAATTCACGTTTTAATTGAATTATTACTCTTGATGTAATCCTAATTCATGAACTACATTTGTATTTGTATACAATGTAATTTTAATTCGTAATTCATAATTCAATTACAATATGCCCTACACTGGTTTGAGTGTACACCTATGTATTCCTGTAAATAAAGATTCATATATTATTGTACGTATGTTTATATGTTTATATATATATATATATATATATATATATTATATATATATTATATATATATATATTATATATATATATTAATTTATGTATTAGGAGGAAAATTACAATCTGTATCTGATAGTAGATACAGTAATTTTTGTCTCTTTCCCTTGGTTTTTTATTGGTTTTTATTTTTGTAATTTCTTATGTTGTATTTGTAAGGAAAATGTATGTGTGTGTAAAACAGGATAGGTAAAATGAGACCAATTTTCTGTTGTCAGAAATAATAAAAAGTTTTGGGAACTTCGTATAATTTCTTAATATCTCGAAAAATGGTTGAATATCTTGGGAAGCGAAAGGTTACCATTCGAAAGCTTACTAAATGGTCTACAAGAAAGGTTCTAAAGAAAGTTTTGAATAAGCGATGTCAATCGGAGAAATAAGTGCTTAAAACTTTTAAGTAATTGATTTCGCTTATTCGAACTGTTCTTTTTGTCTTTGATTTTGGTACTTAGAATAACGGGATTCAGTTGAAACATTATCTGCATGTTCTACTTTCATTAAAACTAATATGTTGAAAGTTATGTTACGTTTGGAGTTAAGGAAGGGTTAGAATAAAATATTTTATGAACAGACATGAAAAGTTTTGGAAACTTCGTATACTTTCATTAATATCTCGAACACGGTTGGGAAATCGTGGTAAGTGGATTGAAACTATTTGAAAGCTTACTAAATTCTCTACAAAAATGATTCTAAAACTATTTTTGATTAGGTTATGTCAATCGGAGAAATAAGTGCTTAAAACTTCAAATACGTCTGTTTTGTTCTTATGAACGGGTTTTTGTCGTTCTTTTTGTAATTTTTGTCTCTTTCCCTTGGTTTTTTATTGCTTTTTATTTTTATAATTTCTTATGTTGTATTTGTAAGGAAAATGTATGTGTGTGTAAAACAGGATAGGTAAAATGAGACCAATTTTCTGTTGTCAGAAATAATAAAAAGTTTTGGGAACTTCGTATAATTTCTTAATATCTCGAAAACGGTTGAAAATCTTGGGAAGCGAAAGGTTACCATTCGAATTATGGGATTCAGTTGAAACATTTTCTGCATGTTCTAATTTCATCAAAACTTGTATGCTGAAAATTTACTTACGTTTGGAGTTAAGGAAGGGTTAAATTAAAATAATTTATTAATAGAGATGAAAAGCTTTGGAAACTTCGTATACTTTCCTTAATATCTCGAAAACGGTTGAGAATCTTGGTAAACGGATGGTTACCATTCGAAAGCTTACTAAATGCTCTAGAAAACAGGTTCTGAAGAAAGTTTTGATTAGGCGATGTCAAACGGAGAAATAAGTACATATAACTTAGAAGTTTGATAAACGATAATTGATTTCGTTTATTTATACGGTTCTTTTTGTCTGTTTTTATTTCTTGTTATTTTGTTATTGCTTCTAGGAGGAGGATGTATTTCTCAATAAAACAGGGGAATAAATACAAATTCTTTGAACCTGTAACAGAACTGAAAACGTAAATATTCTCCGTGTAGTGTCAGTCCGGGTCGAGGTAGTAGGCCGGTTCAGGTAGGCTTTTATTGCACTTCATAAATCAAGATTCATTGTTCTCATCAAGCATTCTAGGACAGCTGACAGTTACCTTTACCTGTAGGAAGTCATGCAGCCAAATGCTATACTAGAAATATAATTATATTTTGTGGTTGAATGTGGCCGTAGTTCAATAAAAAATAACACTACTTTCTCATTTTCATGTACAATTTTATTTTGTTTAATTGCATTTAAAAGTAAAATGGATATGTTAGCACTGCAAGTTAAGTAAATTAGAAATATATTCGTAGAAGAGTCTTCGTAGACCGAAACTTGGGACGGCAGAAAGAGTAATTTCTGCTTAGGATAGTTTCATCCCTAGCCGAAAATCTTGTTTTTTTTTTTCATATTTGTTTACATTAGGAATGATCCAAACAAAGTAATAACTGTTTCTATTCTAAGTCTACAAAATAACACTAGGGATATGAATGGAACCGCGCTAAGATGACGCAGTTCCTGCGAGTCGGACTTTTATTGTTGGCACGCCCTACAGGTTTCGTGGCCTTTATGCCACCTCCTCAGGGGCCATTAAATCCTAAACATTTTAAACAAATTTTTAATAAAACATTTTTCATTTTAGTAAATCCAATAATTTGTGAAAAATGTGTAATAATAACTAAAATGAAAAATGTTTTATTAAAAATGTCTTTAAAATGTTTAGGATTTTATTTATAAAAAATAAATAAATATTCGTAAATAAAGGTAGAAATACGTGGAATTGAATATATATATATATATATATATATATATATATGTATATGTTTATGGGACACATATTTCCCGCACCGTTCAGCAGTTGGAATCCCTACGAGGCACATGTGTCCCGTACAGTCCCTACGACTAACCACTGAAATTTCGTGCCAAGCCAACGTGTTAAGGTCTTCTGGACGCCTAGTAGACCAGAATAAACGTAGAAGACATTTTTCGTTGTTACAGACTCTTTTTACATGAAATGTTCTCACCAAAACAAAATTTCGTAGGGGGGGGGGGCTGCAGCCTCCCTCAACCCATCCTTATATACACCCATGTGTCCAACCATATTGTACTTAGCCCTGATATCAGCTGTCTATAATAAATTGGCTAATGTTTACAGGTCTAATGTATTAAACCATGTATAATAACTGAAGGCGAAATGGATACAGAAAAGGTTACAAATACAAAAGCCACAACTCATGACTTCTTTATCGACAAGAAATGGCAGTACCTGATCATGGGATTCGCCCAGTCGAAGAACATGGTGTATTTCTTCTACAAAGGCCTGGTGATCCTGTTCATAGCCAGTCTCACCATGATGGCGATATACGGAGCTGTTCTTATTCCTAGTAAGAGGGTGAGAGTGGATACACTCCACTACTGTCTCCTGGCTTGGCATGCTTTGTGGGGTCATGTCACCAGGATACTCACTCACAGGTAACCATATAATAGGCATTGTATTTATTGGTACTTACGTACTAGTTGCACCGATCTCGAGGAGTGGGTCTCGTTCAGGGATCCGAATCATGAAATGAGAACTCAAATGAAGCGTTTCTATTGGTTCATTCCTATGGGCAATTTCATTGGCTGTTCTTTCTTCCGTTCCAGTGATCCTTTTGTGTTCACTTACTGTTAGGTTTGTGTTTTTACAAGTTATATTTATTGTTCTTGATTCACTTCTTAGTGTTGTAGTGTTCTTTGTGTCCTTTGTGCTGTTCTTTCGGCTAGGGAAATGAGTATTTGGGATTTACCAATGACTGAAAAAGTACTTTTTTCAAGCAATGTTAAATTGCATATCGACCCATTTTCCACCGAAAACCCTTTGATCTATAATACCAACGAGTTGGATTAACTAGAGTTTCGTTATATAGATAGAGATTCGCATGGCATAATTGCTATGCGTTTCCGCTCGCGACGCTCGCTCAAGGTTATATCGAAACTCTAGTCCGTCCAACTCGTTGATAATATTAATGGTCTTGGTGCCATAAATTGTCGCCATATTGCCAGATCCCGATCACTGACTGGGAGCCTTAACGGAACCTCTTCTCGAGATCGGTGCAAGTAGTACGTAAGTGCCTATTTATTTTACAAGGGATATGAAATTAACGAGAATGGATGTTTTCATTAAACAGGCACACAAAATAAAAAAGTGGTATTTTCCAAAGACACCATAAATATATTCTTATGTATTTCGAGAAGCTGAATCCGAATCTGGAGTCCGTTTCACCCCATCTCGTAAGGTCGTTTAAGAAGGAATAACTAGAGCTTCCATGGTTTTGAGGGTCTCTGAATTTGAATCCGAGGTCTGTTTAAGTCCAGTGGCGCAAAATCAAAGTCTTTTCAAGGACAAATGTGTTTATTTTGGGAAAAGTTAGTCTGCAGTCAAAAATTCATTTTTGCAAAGTAGACATATTTGTCCTTGAAATTACATTAATTTTGCGCCCGATGAGGTGAAACATACCTCGGATTCGAATTCAGCGACCCTCAAAACCATGGAAGCTCTAGTTATTTCTTCTTTAACGACTTCATAAGAAATTTGAACTTAAAATGCTCTTAAACCTGACGTGATGGAGTGAAACGGACTCCGGATTCGGATTCAGCTTGTCGGAATACATAAGAATATATGTATGGTGTCTTTGGAAATTAATACTTTTTTATTTTGTCTGCCTGTGTTATTAGAAGCACTTTTTTTTCTTGGAATCAATTTTAAATAAAATAGTCCGTCACGCAGGAGCTGCATAACTAAGCACTTTCCTCAGAATTTTTGTAGTGTAGACAACAATACTGAATAATCTTCCGTAAATAGCTCATTTACATTTCTTATGAGAACTGTTCAATTATTAATTTTGTAAATAATTTGCTTCCAGCGTTATTTTAATAAATGATATTTTACTGCTTAATAAACACACAAGAACTTCATTTTCCGCCTTTTGATCTGACGCAGGAAAAGGATACAATCCCCTAGTGGGAGATAGCGCTCCTCGCGGCGGCTTTGGGAACCTACGTCTGGCGGTTCACATTTCTAATGAAACAGAGTTTAAAGTAAACCCACCTTTCCAATTGACCGATTTACTTCATTTTTACAACACTTCTTTCTCATGAGATACCCATGACGTATACCGCGTTTCGTTACAATACAGCAGAAATTACGACTGGTACGAGTATATTAGTATTTTAGGTCCGGAGTAAACCCCCCCCCCCCCCTCCAAATAACCCGATTTAGAATATTTTTATAACCCATTTTTCTCTGTTGATTCCCACCAGGTATACCGAGTTTCGTTGAAATGTAACAAATATTACGGCTGGTAGTGGCAAATTAGTAATGTGGGTCCTGAGTAAACCCCCCATCCTAATGAACCGACTTAGTTTATTTTTACAACGTATTTCTCTCTTTAGATCAACATAACGAATACCGAGTTTCGTTGAAATATAACAAAAACTACGGCTGGCATGGTCAAATTAATGTTTTGGGTCCGGGGTAAACCCCCCCTTCGGATGGACCGATTTTGGTGGCTAACGAACTCGTTCAATCGTTTGCTAATTGAACGCTATATACCAAATTTCATGAAGAAAAAACAAAAACTCTGGCCGCTATCGTGTTAACAGACATATATATATGAGGAGCTTGGTATCAAAGTTGGACTACTCCATTTTTTTCGGTTTTGAGATTTTGGTCGATTCTTAAGGAGCTTTTTATGCTGCATTCGATTTGTTTTGCCGTAAAAACAAACAGAAAATAGTTAAAATAGCGTTTATTTCAACCGTTCAGAATCAAAATATGGACAATTCCAACACAGTTTGGTTTCAAAAAAAGACAACTCCTTCAGTAGCCAATGAGATGCTTGCATTTCTGCAATCTGCTCCCAACATGCACTGCAAATCCATCATGGCTGAATGTTTGTAGTTACTTGTAATGAGTGCATTTAGCGATAATTCTTATTAATAACTAGCTGTTATCCGGCACACTGTGGTGCCGAATGCCGGATTTTGGGACATGACCACTAGGTACTTGAATCTTTCTAATTTAGGAATCATTTTTTAAGTATTTCATCCGTACCGAGTAGAATGAGACCACTTCCAATTCTTCAGAATAATTATTTTAATTATTAACGGGTTTTATATAAAAAAAAAAAAAAAAAAAAAAAAAAAAAAAAAAAAAAAAAAAAAAAAAAAAAAAAAAAACGTGAAAAACAGCAACTATTCAATTTAAAAAAATCATTTTTACTCAATTGGTAGATCTATGAATCCTTCCAAATGTATTTTCAAGACCTCAGGTGATTAAATTAACAACTAATGTAATACTGGTAACTGTTCTCGACATATTCCTCTTTATTCAAATTTTCGCGTACATCAAATATATATTGACAGTTTCACACTAGATATTAGATAGATCTCATCGTTAATATTCAGTTATTTGCTATCGCAAGCTTTTCAACAACTATCTCCAGAAAATAATAATGGTTAACTCGTTTTTCATGAAATAATCGCATCACTAATTGATAAATTAATTTTAATAAGCTCTGCACAGGTATATTTGAGTACGGCGATGAAAATTATAGGTCAACAACTTCAATACATGTACTTTTAGGTAAAACTGTGCGAAGAGGATAGCTAAGTACCACATTTTTTCTAAGCCAAATAAACTAAGAATAATTTAGTTTCATTAGAGATATCTTTACAATCTATCTGCACAATCAATGCGGTGTTTGCCATACTACACCATAATTGACGTGGAAGAATATCATGAAGTCTTTGCGAAACATGGAGGAGTGAAAATTGTGACAAGAGATTGGTTAGCTCAGGACTGGAGACAAGAAGCTAAGGTGGTGGTAAAGCCAACCCAAAGCCTACACTTTCCGCTTTCCAGATGTAAGGGCTTCCTATTTAAAAGATCCAAGATCCACAAGAATATACTAGTATCTGATGAGGTGCCATACAACACAAATATCGGTATATTTATGTCCATAACAAAGAAGGCCAAGTCACTTCTAGAACTTAATCCTGCACCAATTCCCGTCGCCTGTAGCATCAACCCCTAGAAACTTGGAGATGTTAAGAATCTCTTGTCCAAGTACTTCGGAGATAATTGGGAAGAAAGATACCGTTTGCAGTGGTACCGCAACCTCACAGTGCAGAGTGAAACTGCTAATGTTATCAACAGTGGACACTGTGAGTGTGTTGATTGCAGATTTTGATCAACTAGTTCTTTCTAAGGTGTGAGAATAATTCAAAGACTTCAATTTTGTCAAACTGCATTTAAATAATTTTTTTTCAAGTAATTTTTAACGATACGATTTTTTTTTTACTCCATTAGACATAATTATATTATATTAAAACACTCTCGTGCATATCGAATTCATATTTTTTTTTTGGTTTCAAAAGAGGATAGATTCAATTTTAAAATGGCTCCCTTTGGTTTCAAAAACGGACAACTCCATGACTTGGTTTCAAACATGGACAACTCCACTATTTAAAGTGTGATTACGGCCTAAATACTCATATAATTTTGAAATGCCTTTGAAAACATGTTTTTTGGACCTAGGAGAATAACATATAAAAAATTCACCATGATACTGACAACCATATAGTAGATATGGTTTTTGACCTTTCCTGTAAAAAAATCAAAAGTGGAGTTGTCCAACTTTGATACTAAGCTCCTCATATATATACATCTAATATATAAAATTCTCGTGTCACAGTTTTCGTTGCCATACTCCTCCGAAACGGCTTGACCGATTTTGATGAAATTTTTTGTGCTTATCCGGTATCTATGAGAATCGGCCAACATCTATTTTTCATCCCCCTAAATGTTAGGGGTAGTCCACCCCTAAATTTTTTTTTTTTATTTTTTAGACAAAATTTTTAATTTCTATTTTTTTATGATACAACATACAAAAATACATACGATCCTCAATTTTCACCCTTCTACGATCAACCCTTATTTTTTAATAGCCATTTTAGTAATTTAATCATTTTTCCTCTCCGGTCGAAAACTGATCAATCGTCATTTAATTAGTTATCCCCGCCAGATGTCTACAGGTGTCACTTCTGACCCAGTAATTAACAAATATACACACAACATTTCATAAAAATTGGTCAAGCCGTTTCGGAGGAGTTTGGCCACAAACACTTGATACAAGAATTTTATATATTAGAAATCAAAGTCCAAGTTTATCACAAAGTGGGATCATTGCTGCCAATACCAAAGGAACCATATCAATTTTTACAAAATTACTTTATGGGAGATGAGGACTCCGTAAGCGCACTCGCCAATCGCGTGTATGCACTTTGGGTCTGCATTAACCTCATTTCCCAGTTTCCTAGGCGCGTCGTCATTGAGCTGGACGATCTAATGAATGGGCAGAATGAATTGTTGAAATTATTTAAATTACACATGCACAAATTACAAAGTGACAATCACGCGCTATTGTAACTGATAAAGAACCATCTGAGGAGGACATTCAATGCACCTGCTGTGTGTATCGTGGTTGGCGACCGTACAGCTTTGCAAGAAATTGTGTTTCGAAGAAAAAATAATAATCTTGAAACCACTGCTGATACATACCATTCATACGACACTAACCAATATCTGCTAATATTCGGAAGGGACAAAACGGATATTGCATAAATATTAAACAACGAGATCCCGTAACAGGTACAGGATTATTATTTTACTACCAAAATATTCACTACAAATTATGTATATGGCAAAACAACGTTTGCCGGCTCAGCTAGTATATATATATATATATATATATATATATATATATATATATATATATATAAATTTTGACGGGGGTCATTTCTGGTGTCTACTAGGTAGGATCGATAAAGATTTGAAGACATTTTTGAAAAATGCCGTCATGAGTGCAACCTCAATAGCTACTTTCCTTCGGAGGAAAGTGCTAAAACACTGCGTAATCGATCAGCAGACTTATATTCTCTATATTGTATTCATTCCTTCTTGACGTGGCCTTATTGCTGGAGGTAAACCTCTTTTTTTCATAAATTATATTCCGCTAAAGCTGTAAGTAATTACAAAGTTTATTTGAACTTTAGGGTTTACCTACATTGGATCCGTTTTTCTATGGATACGGTCCGGTCCGACCATTATATATTATAGTTAACAATCAATACCTAATAAGAAATAAGTAAGCTCGTATATTATTAATATGAAGAAAATCATTATCTAAATGAAAGATAATTACTCGAAATGAAAAAACAATGTTGCATAAGAGATTAGTAGCAATCAATTATTATAAAACAGTTTAGGTGTTTAAATAATGAGAATTCTACGAGAAATAAAGGTTTATCACATAAAAGTAATACATAAATAAAGAACAATTTTAAGAATAAAGAGAGAAGCCAAGGGCCATGCGGAATATATTTACTCACAATAGCATGGCGCTAATGGCCAAGTGTAGATGCGCCGTAAAAAAAAAAAAAAAAAAAAAAAAAAAAAAAAAAAAAAAAAAAAAAAAAAAAAAAAAAAAAAAAAAGCATGGAGCTGCACCCTCCTCCCCCCCGAAATCGGTAAATATGTGTCATAAAAACCTTAAGAATAAATTAAATAAGATTACTTAGCTACGAAAAAATAATCCTTTTGGGTGTGCGTTTTAATTGGCCTAAATAGTTGGCCAATTAAAACGATCTATATTGTTAGAATTCTATACCCCCCAAATGCTCTCAGCCCCCCCCCCGAAATTATTTTCTATATACGCCCCTGCACAATAGGTTAAGCGTTGGCCATTCGAGATAATATCAGGACCAGGAGAGAAAAGGCGAATTTTAAAAATCTACTTTTTTTTTTTTTTTTTTTCTGAATCAGTAAGATGTAGGTTTGCCTTTAGTTCTCTCATAATTTTAAGTTAAAGTTTATCCGATTTCAAGGCCGAATCCCGGGTCTAAAACTCCCCTCCTATCATTTTGTTACACATAAATTACCGGTTTAAATTAAAACTAAAACATTGAATTTCAGTCCTACTTTTTCAATCAGGTTTATGAATCAGCATTCAATATAGTATACATTCGCCTTTGCTATCCTCGAGCACTTTCAGAATTTTGATTTGGCTTTCTTAACATTCGGATTTCGGGATTCGCCTTTTCTCTTCCAAATGATCATGTTATGTTAATGTGATTGGTTTGTTATTAATCTCCCGAACGGCTGTATTGTTCTTGTTTTAGATCGCTGAACAGAACGAAGAAAATTG
The DNA here is from genome assembly GCA_946811695.1 of Gonocerus acuteangulatus. NCBI lineage: Eukaryota > Metazoa > Arthropoda > Insecta > Hemiptera > Coreidae > Gonocerus > Gonocerus acuteangulatus. Next base: position 8,436,043 of record OX328130.1, read on the forward strand.
TACAATATGGCATATATCACTACGAGGACGAAGAATTAGACGAAGAAGAACAGTCGATGAAAGAACAGATTCCGGGAGAGGTGAAAAGCAAGTTCAATTTCTACTTGTACATGTGCCTTTGTGGCTTGGTATCCAACCAGATATTCTTCCCTCTCTCTCAGCTGAATGCAATCACTGAAGATGATTTCATTATCACCGACAGCTGGATGAATCCGTACCTTCCACACATTCTCTACATGCCGTTCAACACAAGATCGGTACTCGGATATTCGATAGCCCATCTTTTGGACTCTCTGTTCTACAGTTCCTTATACTTTACAACTCTCAGTATGTGTCTGATATTCATAAGTATGGAAGTACAGCTCAAGATTCATCTGCAAGTTCTTAGTCATTCGATAAGGAACATTCAAAAAAGAGCAATCTATCGATACAAGAAGATAATGCAAGTCTGCCCTGACCAAATCATTCAGGAACACTTGTTCGAGAACGGTGTTTTCCGTGCTTGCTTGGCTTCTTGCTTGAAAGCCAATATCAAACATCACCAGGCTTTATTAGGGTGAGCTGACTTATTTTAGTAACTTTTATTATAAATGAATGATTATGTACATTTATTGCTTTTAAGTAAAAAAAAAGAAAAAAAAACTTTCAGTAAGGATTTGGCGCTCAAAATTAAATTAAATTTTCCATTATAAAACAACAAATAACATATGAGGATCCCAGAGGTCAAGGGGTCTAAGTAAAAAAATCAAAATAATTCATAAAAAATGTATTTTATTGTTTTTTTTTAATAGCACAATAAAATATTAATATATATCTTTACAAAAATATTGAATCTAAGGCCCGGTGCACACTGAAGAAACTGGCTTCGTGAAACTAAAGATTCATGAAACCGGTAGATAGAAAACCATAGGTTGGTGCACAGAGAGTTTCATGAAACTTTAGTTTTATGAAACCGATTTCATGAAATTCGATAAATCGGTTTCCTTTTGCTTCAGTTTCACATTTCATCAGTGGATCTACTAGCTCTAATAAGCGATCAAAAACTGGCTTTGACATCCTAAAAAAATCCTTAACAAATTTATCAGGATCTCTGTTTTAGTTGGCGAGCTACGTCCAAGGCCGCCACATTTCAGAGCCGGGCCCAGGACCAGATCACGGGCCCCCATTTCTCAAAGCCGGGCCCAGGACCAGATCACGGGCCCCCACTTCTCAGGTCCGGGCCCAGGACCAGATCACGGGCCCCCACTTCTCTGAGCCAGACTGAAAATTTTAGTACTTTGCTATAGGACTTTGGACATTTTAAAATTATTTTCATCTTGAGTTTTGAGCGAAATGAGAATAAAAGCCGACAATCGGTGCAGCAAAGGTCACTTTCGGTACTTGTAGTTTTATTACGACTCCTAATGAAATATACTATTCTGGGACTGTACTTGTTTTGTCGTTTATGTACATTAAACAAAGATAGATCCCATTCCAATAAATATAGCCTTCGCCAGTCTATATTTCTAAACCCCATTCTTTTTAAAAGCTCATAACCTATTCATTTTTTTCCAATTAGCGAGGCCCAGCCCGGGCCCGGGACAACAGCACCCGGCAGTCCCCCCCCCCCCCATGTGGCGGCCCACATTCGGGTGAACCTAGTACTTGCGTTTTTTATTTTTATTTTTTAGCCACCGCCACAACTCAAGTGCATCGTCGAACTGATGGAATCAAACACGAAACTGATGGAAAACAGTTTATTCTGTGTTTACGCTTCAATGAAATAGGTTTCATGAAACCAGTTTCTTCAAGGTCTAAGGCATCTAATATGCTAGCCATTCATGATAATATCAATGTATCTTATTAATGATTTAGATTACTGAAGGAGTCAAAACCGTTCCTGAGTTCGTCAATGTTTGTGTTTTTCGCTTTGGATGCTACAATTCGTGCAACAGTCCTCTACTCCATACTCTTGGTAAGCAATCGAAATCATTAGTTTAGTAAAACACAAATTATTTTGGAATGCATTAATATTTCTATATAGATGCACTATCTGCTTTGTAAGGTTTACGTTTATGTTAGGGTACGTTTACATCTGACACTTCTCGCAGGAAATATATGTCAGGTGTCGGATAGATATTCTCTTGCATTTTTACATACTGACAGAAATAGCTAGACATTTATTTCATGGTTGTGTATACGACAGTTCTGGATTTAGTATAATTTGCGATAAATGTACGCCCCGTTTACACACGTACATTTGTGCCCTGTACTAGGAAATAATCAGTGTTTACATCTGGCGGTATAGAAGTGTCAGTAGCCAAGATATTTATCTCTGACATTAAATTCTTCTCTTTATAATCAGCGTTTACGTCTGTCGGTATAGAAGTGTCAGTAGCCCAGATATTTATCTCTGACATTAAATTCTTCTCTTTATAATCAGTGTTTACATCTGGCGGTATAGAAGTGTCAGTAGCCAAGATATTTATCTCTGACATTAAATTCTTCTCTTTATAATCAGTGTTTACACCTGATGGTATAGAAGTGTCAGTAGCCAAGATATTTATCTCTGACATTAAATTCTTTTCTTTATAATCAGTGTTTACACCTGTCGGTATAGAAGTGTCAGTAGCCAAGATATTTATCTCTGACATTAAATTCTTCTCTTTATAATCAGTGTTTACACCTGATGGTATAGAAGTGTCAGTAGCCAAGATATTTATCTCTGACATTAAATTCTTCTCTTTATAATCAGTGTTTACACCTGATGGTATAGAAGTGTCGAATTATAGCTCCTGATAGAAATATATATCTCAGCATTTGCAGTTTACATTAGTTACAATTTCTGTCCGACATAAATATCCTACAATAACTATCAGATGTAAACGCACCCGTAGGCCATAAGGTGGACATGACACAGGTGCACATAAAACAGTTTGTAATTTACGCTCACACGTCAATTATTTTTTCGAAAGGAAATACATCACTCCTAGAGGCAATCAAACCGACGAACTTAGACACGGAATACACGGCCACCGGGTCTACTTATAAATTTATAAGATGCTAAAAGATATATATATATATATATATATATATATATATATATATATATATATACATACATACATACATACATACATACATACATACATACATACATACATACATACATACATACATACATACATACATACATACATACATACATACATACATACATACATACATACATACATACATACATACATACATACATACATACATGCATACATACATACATACATATATATATATATATATATATATATATATATATATATATAAGCACCAACCAAGGTACCCATTATTAAATTAATTAAAGGCTGGGTTGGCCTAGGGACGGTCAGGGAGGCCGAATTCGACCGGTGAACAAAGACACTAGAAGAAAAAATCTTTAGTCCTTGCTCGGGATTTGAACTCAGGCCTCCAGCTTATTAGTCCAGTGCTCTACCATTGAGCTAACCTCGCCCTCTATATTTGGCTGGAACGGCATTTTTCTCCTGCAGTGGTACTGGTGGAGAAAAATGCCGTTCCAGCCAAAAATATCACCCCAGCGGCGAAAAATAACATATTAACGGGGGTCATTTTCGGTGTCCACTTGAAATTGTTGGAAAATTCCGTCATGAGTGAAACCTTTCCTTCGGAGGAAAGTGCTAAAAGGAGAGAGATTGATAAGCCAATGCACATAGACACCTGTCGAATAGCTGATAGCACTTTGGGCTGTAGAAATTGGGTTATTATTTAATTTTATTTTAAAATTATACAAGAATGTTCATTACAAAAAAAAATAATATATTTTTCAGCAACCAAGATTCAACTTGAGTCTTAACTATTTCCTAACCTTTATTGCTGAATCAGCTTATTCATATCAAGTATGCACACTTGGACAAGAACTCATTGAAGAGGTATGTATTTCAGTTTGATAACTGTGTTTGTTATTAACTTGCACGTTTTGTGTATGAGTGTGTATCTCTAACGTATATATATATATATATATATATATATATATATATATATATATATATATATATATATAATAATCACGTGTCTGTCTGTTTTTCTGTTTGTTTGTTCCTTATACAAATCCACACCGTTTGACCGATTTTGACCAAACTTGGAATAATGGGTGGTCTTGATACGAGAAATCTCCTAGGCTAGGTCAAAAAAATCTACCAGCTGTCTGTCTGTATGTTTGTCCCTTATACAAATCCATACCGTTCATCCGATTTTGACTAAACTCGGTAGACATGTAGATCTTAATCTGGGGAGAGTCGTAGGCTAAGTCAAAAACGTCTACCAGCTGTCTGTCTGTATGTTTGTCCCTTATACAAATCCACACCGTTCTTCCGATTTTGACTAAACTCGGTACACATGTAGATCTTAATCTGGGGAGAGTCGTAGGCTAAGTCAAAAACGTCTTATAGCTGTCTGTTTGTATGTTTGTCCCTTATACAAATCCACACCGTTCGTCCGATTTTGACTAAACTCGGTACACATGTAGATCTTAATCTGGGGAGTGTCGTAGGTTAAGTCAAAAACGTCTACCAGATGTCTGTCTGTATGTTTGTTCTTTATACATACTCACACCGTTTGACAGATTTTGATCAAACTGGGCACACAGGTTGGTCTTGATCAGGGGATTGTCATAGACCAGGTCAAAAACGTCTACCAGCTGCTGTCTGTATGTTGTTGTTTCTTTTTATAAAAATCCACACCGTTAGACCGATTTTTACCAAACTTCGCATACATGTTTATCTTGATACGGGGAGTGTTATAGGTTATGTCAAAGTCGTCTAGGACTCAGAGTTGGGAGGTCACAGGTTCGAAACAGTTATAGATTCGTGTTATTAGATTTTAATAAAACTTATTTGGTTTCTAATTTATTTAGGCTTTTCTATATGTAGAAAGTAGGTGTAGCATGGCACGCCGGGTAACAGCTAGTAGAAAATAATTTTCGGGGGGGGGAGCCCCTAGGCATTTGGGATGTTGGGAAAGTTTTAAATATTTTAGTGTAAAATGGTGAGTTTTAAGATCCTCTAGAGACCTAATAGACCAGGGTAAATGTAGAAGGCATTTTTCGTTGTTATAGGCTTTTTTTACATGAAATGTTCTCACCAAAACAAAATTGGGGAGAGGGGGTTGCATCCCCCTCAGGCCCTCCTCATATACGCCCTTGGTGCATTAAATAACACAAATAATTGACTGACCCCTCTACAGTTTGAAAACTGTCCATTTTACAAAAGTATTATATGGAAGAATATACGCAAACGACTAGAAATACAAGAAGCACACAGCTCAAAGGCAGAAAGAAAATTGAAAATGAAAACACACTAAAAGGTAAAAATCTGGAAAAGGGTGAAAGGTTCCATGTACTTCTCCTGATATCCTGATAAGGCATATATATAAGCCGAACAGGCCATTGTTCTCAAATGGAAACAACATTGTTTCACGACTATTTAGGAAATTAACGTATTACAAAAACTAGAACATTATATTGTTAAATTTATATTTCTAATAGTATACAGGGTGATTCAGGTCTAAGAAGACAAACTCTAGGAGCCGCTTCTAGACATCATTTCCAACAAAAAATTTCATTTGTTTGTTTGTGGCGTTTTTGGGCGAAAGAACCCCATGGTCGTCATCGCCCTACCGTGCAAAACCGCAAATATACACGAATCATTCACCGCATGCTCCTGAGTATCTTTTCCTCTTTTTTTTTTCTAAATATATAACCGGTACTCTTTTATTTTGATTTATTTATTTTTAAATTCCATTTTTATGTTCCTTTATATATATATATATATATATATATATATATATATATATATATATATATATATATATATACTTTTTTCTTTATACCGATACTTTTCATTTTATATATATATATTGGCACTTTCAATCTCCCTACTAAGAACTTAACAGAATATAACTGAATCTAATATTAAAAGCATACACTAGAAAAGCTAAAAACAGGTGTAACAGCTAAAAGGTTAACTAGGAAAATATGGTACAGTGAAACCTCTCTATAGCGGACACCTCTGGGAGAACCAAAGTTGTCCACTATAGAGAGGTGTCCGCTATACAGAGGGGTTGGTCGAGATGGATACGTACCGAATTTCTATATTTAATTCATGTTTTAATTAACCATTTAATAATTACCCATCATAAGTTTTTTTAAGTATATAGAAAGAAGTTCAATAAGTATAAGCTGAAAAAAAAAAATTAAAAATATTTCCAGGCGTATATCCAAAGAGTAATGATGGAAGCTTGGATTTTCACTTATTCCCCGCATTCACCGATGCCGATTCTCCACAAATGGCTCTAAATGAAATTTTGTGCCTGCCACGAAATTTTTCCAGTCACCCATTGGAAGCTTTAAATTCAGAATAGCCCAACTGTCCAGCTATCTCTACTGCTTTTGCCTGGATCATAGGACCTGATATGGGAATGTTTTAAACACGCACTCTTTTAAACCATTCCATTGTTGCGAGATCGATTGTAAATCCGTGTCCTGTTCTTAGTTCTTGGACAACATGTTTGTCACTATTTTCCGTCCATTTCTGCAAAATTTCATCTTTCTTTTTCAATATTTCTGCTGCTTGTGTTCCCTATCTTAAAAAACTCGGCAACTTTACGCACACCACATTTTTCGCGATTAGAAAATGTTATCACGTCAATTTGTTCTTTAAGTGTCAGAGATTTCCGATTAGACATATTGAAGAGAAAGCACGATATTTACTCAACAAGAGCTAAAAACCAACTGAAAATGGAAGAGAGGGAATGTGAACGGAATGAGAGTTTCGGAATATTCCCGGAACCGTGATACCTCGTAGGCAAAACAATAATAATCTGTCAGCGGGAAAATCATATGCTTCTGCTGAAAAGGAAGAGGTTCCTGTTTTGAAATTCCTAGGAAGATATTACTAGTCACTATTCTGTATATATCTTATTCTTACAAAGAGTTTGTTATTAGCACTTTCCTCCGAAGGAAAGTATTAGCACTTTCCTCCGAAGGAAAGTAGCTATTGAGGTTGGACTCATGACGGAATTTTTGAAAAATTTCTTCAAATCTTGATCGATCCTACCTAGTAGACACCGAAAATGACCCCCGTTAAAATTTATATATATCTATATATATATATATATATATATATATATATATATATATATATATATATATATATATATATATATATATGTTGGCCGAACAAGCACTGTTAAGCCGATCTCTGGAGATTCGTGGAATCTCTACAAGGACTGGTGATACTCCTGAGGGGACGGTCATTAACATCGGTGCCCAACTGGGAGTGAAACTATGCCCGGAAGATCTGGACCTGATTACAATAAGAACTCCCCGGGAGGGCGAAACCGGAAGACCTTCTATCTTAGCCCAATTTGTTCGCCAATCAGTCCGAGATGAACTCATCCGACTTCGAAGAGTGAAAAGGGACTTCTCTACTCGTCACCTTGGATGGCAGACAGACGAACCAATATACCTTAGCGAACACATGACCCCCGATAATCGGCATCTTTATTGGCGCGCGAGGCAGTTGAAGAAAGCTGGGAAGATAAAATATGTTTGGTTCGCTGGTGGGAAAGTCAGATGCCGCCGTGACGATGGACAGCCTGGACTCATTATCGCCAAAGCTGAAGACCTGGACGTGTTTGGATGACATCATGGACTCTGTAACCCTACATCTCTCTCGCTTCAATCTGGATTCTCTCATCTGGCTGTATTACCTGGATCTCATTGGAACGTCTTGTCAACATTTATTAGTATTTTAATTCATAATTTAATTTTAATTTCCTCCCACTCTTACTCTTACTTTTCTATTTTTTCCTATATTTCGACGTGGATTATGTCCGCCACAGCTTTATATTACTTTTTTCTTACACTCCCCTTTCAGCCTGGTTGTATCCTGGTGTGTCTTGTCCCCTCAATTCACTGTAAAGCGTCTTCTTACTATTTTTTCTCTTCCTGTACCAATTTTACTGTCTTTTTCTTCTTCGTCTCTTATGACTAATATTCTTACAGCTTGTCATGTTAACGCCCAGTCCCTTTTCGCCCACTTTACAGAGTTCTCCATCCACTTCCATGACACATCCTATCACCTTATTGCTATTTCCGAATCCTGGCTCAAACCCTATATCCCGTCCTCTGCTGTCTCTCTTCCTAACCACGCCCTCCTCCGTCACGATAGAGAAGACCGTGTTGGTGGCGGGGTCGCTCTATACGTGCACGGTAGTCTCCGCTCCCGTATCCTTCACATTTCACCCTCTCTGGGCCATCCTCGCATCGAGTATCTTTTTGCAGAAGTATCCTCTTCATCCTCTCGTATCCTTGTGGTAGTAGTTTACCGTCCTCCCAACACGCCTTTCGAGCACGATTTCGAAGATCTTCTTCTAAAACTTATCCCTTCCTATGATCACACCATCCTAGCCGGGGACCTAAATATCAACTTCCTGTCTAATTCCCCTGATAAGCGTTTCCTTGAATCCCTCACCTCCTCCCTAGGGCTATACGTAGTCCCATTCTCACCTACTCACCACACCTCTACTTCTAATACCCTTCTCGACTACTTCCTTGTTGACTCTCCGAGTCACCTTCTATCCTTCTACCAGTATCCGGTTCCATTCCTTTCAGCACATGATCTTATTTCCATATCCTATAACATCCAAATGCCCTCTTTTACCCCTAAAACCATCTCCTATCGAAACCTCAACTCTCTTACCTTTGAATCCCTTGAGCCTGACTTATCTGGAGTAGATTGGTCACTCATTCATTCCTATCCCTCCATTGATGCCAAAGTCGATTTTCTAACCTCGAACCTCCTTGCCATCCTTGATAAACATGCTCCTGTAAAGACAATCCTCGCTCGCCGTCCCCCTGCTCCGTGGCTCACTCCCGAAATTAAAGAAATGATGAGAAGACGTAATGCTGCAAGACGACGATCAATCCGTACTGGACACCCAGAGGACCTGAAGACCTTCAAATCACTCCGTAACCTCACTCAATCCACCCTTCGCCGCGCTCGTTCCCAGTATTACCAGACCTCCCTCTCCTCAGCTTCCGACTCCCGCTCCCTCTGGAACACCCTTCGTAGCCTTTCCCTCGCAAAGACTAAACCCACTCCCACCATCCATGTTACACCCGACGAGCTGAATAACCATTTCAGTGCCGTCTCCTCCTCAACTACTCCTTCCACGCCCTTTGTTCCTTCTAATACCTTTAACTCTGATAATTTTTATTTCTTAGATATATCTCCTTCAGAACTCCTCAAAGCTGTCATGAAATCACATTCTAAGTCCAAAGGTTCGGACAATATACCCGTGGAGCTTATTAAACTTTCCCTTCCTGTTATCCTACCCCACCTACTCCACATATACAATTATTCTTTGCAAAACTCCGTCTTTCCCACATCATGGAAGAAAGCAATTGTTCATCCCTTAAACAAAATTTCCAATCCAATTGTTCCCACCGACTTCCGTCCTATTTCTATCCTTTCCAATCTTTCTAAACCACTTGAACGCCTCGTACAATCCCAAATATCCGTCTTTCTACAACCCCGCTTAAACTCCCACCAATCTGGCTTTCGTCCAGGTTACTCCACCCAATCCGCACTTCTAAAAATTACGCACGACCTCCAATCCGCTATTGATCTCAAAAGAATTTCCATCCTTATACTCCTAGATTTCAGTAAAGCGTTCGATACCATTGACCATGACATACTCCTTTCAAAACTCCAATCTTTTTCTTTCTCTAACAGTGCTCTGACCTGGTTTCAATCCTTCATTTCTAACCGCTCCCAATCAGTAGCCATTCCAAACAAACCCCAATCCTCCTCCCTTACACTAGACCGAGGTGTCGCACAGGGATCCTCTCTATCCCCAACACTGTTTGCAGCCTACATAAATGATCTCCCATCCTCTATCCTATTTTGCAACTTCCACATGTATGCCGATGATTCCCAAATCTACCTTTCCTTCCCCCCCTCTGAGCTATTAGAAGCAGCAGGAAAAATTCAGGAAGACTTGGACAGGATCACAGCTTGGGCCAAGACCAACAAATTATTGATGAATGCTGAAAAGTCCAAAGCGATAGTGATAGGCTCAGCTCCCCTCTTGAAATCTCTCCCCCCTATCCTCCCTTCCTTCACCATTGACTCCAGTCCTATTCAATATGTTTCCACTGCCAAGAACCTGGGCCTTGTTTTCGATCAAAACCTATCCTGGAAAAATCACTTATCCCTAATCACTCGTCGCTCCATAGCCACCCTTAAACTATTTAACCGTTCCCGTCACCTCCTCCCTACTCCTACACGTCAGCTTCTTGTATCTTCTCTAGTGTTCCCCCACTTCGACTATGGTTGCCTGGTTTATGGAGGGCTCACTGGGGAGCTTGAGGTTCGTCTTAAGCGATTAATGAACAGTTTTCTCAGATTTATCCTCGATACCCCCAGGGATGCCCATATTTCACACCGGTATTCCGAGTTGAAGTGGCTATTTCCATCAATTCGACGACAATATTTTCTAGGTTCCTTCCTTTACCAAACCATTTCTTCCAAATCTCCTTCCTATATTTACAACCTCCTGCAGTTTAAATCGGCTGTCCATTCCCGTGGTACCCGCTCCCGTCCCTCCGATCTCTATCCTCCCACTCATAAAACAGCCTTCTTCGACCGTTCCTTCATCTCCCGAGCCTCCTCCTTCTGGAACTCTATCCCTCTTTCCATTCGACACTCTCCTTCCTTACCTGTCTTTAAATCCCGCCTCTTTGCTTTTCTCCTATCCTCCCAGGAAGACGCTTCTTAAAATTTCACCACCAGGAAGACCTGATTACCTTTGTAAATTATATTGCTGTTTTTTTCTCGTGTTTATGCATTTTCCTAGTTTATATCTTTTTATAGCCCCCATTCCTTTAATATTTATTCAACTTTTTAATATTTATTTGTTTATTTAAACTCTTTAATTTTATTCCCATCCCCCTCTGATCATTGTATTATCATTGCCCCATTCCAATGAATGTACATATTTACTTATATTTCATTTTATTATTTAAGGCTTCACATATAATATTTGTATTAGTTGCTTTTTTTGTTTTGTTCTTTTATACTTTTGTTTTTCTTTATTCATATTTATATTTTTAGGTTAAATTTGTTTATTGTTTATTTTGTACTTATTTTTATTCTTATGGGACGAAGTCCCAGAATAAAGTTTTTTTTTCATTCATTCATTATATATATATATATATGTCTGTTAACACGATAGCGGCCAGAGTTTTTGTTTTTTCGTCATGAAACTTGGTATATAGCATTCAATTAGCAAACGATTGAACGAGTTCGTTGACCACCAAAGTCGGTCCACCGGAAGGGGGGGTTTACCCCGAACCCAAAACACTAATTTGACTATGACAGCCGTAATATTGGTTATATTTCAACGAAACTTGGTATTCGTAGTGGTAATATAGAGAGAAAAGTGAGGTATAAAAATAAACTAAATCGGTTAATTAGAAGGGGGGGTTTACTCCGGACCCACAATACCAATTCGCCACTACCAGCCGTGATTTTTGGTATATTTCAACGGAACTCGGTATTCGTAGTGGTAATCCACAGGTAAATAACTGTTGCAAAAAATAAACTAAATCGGTTCATTAGGAGGGGGGGTTTACTCCGGACCCACAATACCAATTCGCCACTACCAGCCGTGATTTTTGGTATATTTAGACGAAACTCGGCATTCGTAGTGGTAATCTAGGTAAATATGTGTTGTAAAAATAAACTAAATCGGTTCATTAGGAGGAGGGGTTTACTCCGGACCCACAATACCAATTCGCCACTACCAGCCGTGATGTTTGTTATATTTCGACGAAACTCGGTATTCGTAGTGGTAATCTACAGGTAAATATGTGTTGTAAAAATAAATTAAATCGGTTCATTAGAAGGGGGGGGTTTACTCCTGAACCAAATTCTTAATATACTCATACCGGTCGTAATTTCTGCTGTATTGTAACGAAACGCGGTATACGTCGTGGGTAACTAATGAGAAAGAAGTGTTGTAGAAATGAGCTGAATCGGTCAATCGGAAAGCGGGGGTTTAATTTGTAATATATTTCAATAGAAAAGCCCGTCAGACGTAGGTTCACAAAGCCGCCGCAAGGAGCGCTTTCTACCACTAGAGTGACTGTATCCTGTTCCTGCGTTAGATCAAAATACGATAATATGAGGTTTTTTGTATTTATTACGAAGTGTAATAGGTACCATGTGTAAACATAACTCTGGAAGCAAATTATTAATTGATCAGTTACTCATTACAAATTTAAAAGAGAACTATTCATGTTTTTATTTTATTTATGTAGGATATTTTAAGCAAATTGTTCTGGAAAGCAATCTACACTACCCAAATTCTGAGGAAAGTGCTTAGTTATGCCGCTCCTGCGTGACGGACTTTTGTTAACGCATTTTACTGGAAACCTACGCCGATGGGAACGATTCTATGACTAACATTAGCTGTAATTGTCCGTAGTAAGGAGGTAAAAAATCAGGTTTCTCTGTCCGTGTCCGTTGTACAGGGGTGTCCGCAATATAGATTTATTTTACCTATAGAAAAATTCGGGACTGTGAGAAAATGTCCGTTAATAGAGTTGTACGCTGTAGGGAGGTGTCCGTTAATAGAATTGTACGCTGTAGGGAGGTGTCCGTTTCACTGTAACGAAAAATATCACAGCAATGAGCTAAACAGGCAAAGAAAACTAAACAAGAGGTAACAAAATTATCGCAAGGAAAAAACAATTGGTCCTCCGAAAAATTTCATTTTAAATACGGTCCGATTCCAAACGGAAAAGGATTTTTTTCAATTTTTCTGTTTTTTTTTTTTTTTTTTTTTTTTTTTTTTAAGGTAGACGTAATTTAATTCGCTAACCCCAATGATAAGAGAAACTTTCTGGACGTCTAATAACGCACTTCTGTTTTTCACGATAAATCAGAGGTTTCTCGTGAATTTTTACCTCAGCTCCCTTATGGAGTATAGATTCACTACTTACAAAAAAAACTTTTGCATTTAGTAAGCATTGAATCTATGCTAATGAAGTGGAAGTTTGTTCCAAAAAAAATGTGGTGTGTCTAAAAAGTTCGGTGAATGGTCTCATAAGTGGGTATTCAAAGTTTGATAGCACGGGTGACCAGAGTAGTACGCATCATGGACCAACAACACAACACTAAGTTTTGCTTCAAATTGTGTAAAACGGTGACAGAATCCCTGTGAGATGTTGGTGCTAGTGCGCGGGCAGGATGCTCTGAGTAGGAAATGTGTTTATGATTGGTTTGTAAGCTTTGGCGCTGGCAAGGAATCTGTGGAGGACGAACCAAGTTCAGGCCGGTCATCCAAAAGCAGGACGCCAGAAAACACTGAACGTGTTCGAGTGATGCTAACGAAAGATCGGCGATTAATAGCAGAAGAATTGGGCATTAGCAAAGACACAGTAGGGACCATCATCCATGAAGAATTGGGCAAACGCAAGCAAGATTTGTTCACGATTTGAGCCACAAATCAAAACAGTTTAACAAAAAGCAAGACGTTTGGAGACCTCTGGTGATTTCATCGATATGAGGAATCCAACCTTTCTGGGTTCCATTGTTACAGGAGACGAGTCTTACCAGTACGACCCCGAAACTAAAAGATAATCAATGGAATGGCGGTCACCTTCTCCTCCGCGACAAACAAAAAGCCGTGCAGTAAAATCCAAAGTGAACACCATATTGATCACATTTTTCACGTCTTAAGCAGGCTTTAAAGGGATCACGGTTTGTGGGCGTCGAGTAGGTTCTCAAACGTTTGTTACTGCGCATCCGGCGCGTTAGACCAAAGATGTTCCATACTGGAATTGCATGTTCACGACAATGAACCATCGCAAACCAGCATCATGGTACAACAATTTTTGACTCAGCTTGGCGCGAAAGTTTTGCAACATGACCGTACTCTCCAGATCTGGCGCCTGCTGACTTTTTTGTTCTCACGTCTTAAGCTCGGTTTGCGGACGTCGAGGAGGTTCTGAACCACGTGAAGGCTATTCTGATATCGATTTCACATCAACAATTCACCAACCGTTTTCAAGCGTTGTCAGAAGTGTGTTGTGGCTGGCGGAGAGTAATTTTGAGGCCAATGAAGCTATTTACAATTAACCTTCTGTTTTTATCATACCATTCACCGACATTTTTAGACACATCACCGTAGGTATTTAAAAATACAGCAATTTCATAAATTTAGACAGTCAATTCAGATTGCATTTCCAATGAACAACAAATATTTTTGGTCTAGTAAAATGGAAAGGTGACAAAAATATTTTGGAATTGATGTTCCCAAATAAAAACAGGGGGCAGTAAATGGTTAACAAATGCTTGTCACCACTGACACTGAAACGTGTTTGAGACAGTAGGAAATGATTCCAGACTCAATCTTCGCATACACAGACACACATTGTATAATCACCTCTTAAATGAAAATAAAAACTAATTTGACTCTCAACTGATTACAGAGCAACCACCTATATGAGTCTCTCTACAGCATCTCTTGGTTCGAATACGGCAAGTCATTCAACAAGACAATGCAAATCATGATGTGCAACATAAAAAAACCTATCCAAATCAAAGCCATGTTCCTCGGAATACCAGCATCATTGGATACTTACGCTACGGTAAGATACCTTCTTCATTTTTCTACATCATCAAACAATTTATCCTAAAATTTTTTTTTTAGATGAATTTATAAGAAGCGAATGTTAAATTATTATAAAATACAATGGGCAATGTGTACTTCCTCAATTAAAACAAAAATCTTAAGACACTCCCAATATGCCTTTTCCTTAGGTTTACATATTTATTTGAAACCCTTCGCCTTAATGAAAATGAGGGCCATTTCCTTAATGAGATTGAGGGGTAGACTTCACTGGTGTAGTGATGGAGTAAATGAGAGGTACAGAGACTTGCGTAGTGATGGTGAAGTTAAGAGGTAGACGTCACTGGTGTAGTGATGGTAAAGTTCAGGAGTACACGTCACTGGTGTAGTGACAGAGAGAATGAGAGGTACAGAGGATGGTGAAGTTAAGGGTTAAACATCACTGGAGAAGTGATGGAGAGAATGAGAGCTATAGAGGCTGGTGTAGTGTGATGGGGAGGTACAGAGGCTGGTGAAGTTTAGGGGTAGACGTCACTAGAGTAGTGCTGGAGAGAATGAGAGGTATAGAGGCTGGTGAAGTTGAGGAGCAGACGTCACTGGTGTAGTGATGGTGAAGTTTAGGGGTAGACGTCACTAGAGTAGTGCTGGAGAGAATGAGAGGTATAGAGGCTGGTGTAGTGTGATGGGGAGGTACAGAGGCTGGTGAAGTGATGGTGAAGTTTAGGGGTAGACGTCACTAGAGTAGTGCTGGAGAGAATGAGAGGTATAGAGGCTGGTGTAGTGTGATGGAGAGGTACAGAGGACTTGTGTC
This sequence comes from Gonocerus acuteangulatus, assembly GCA_946811695.1. Classification (NCBI taxonomy): domain Eukaryota; kingdom Metazoa; phylum Arthropoda; class Insecta; order Hemiptera; family Coreidae; genus Gonocerus; species Gonocerus acuteangulatus. Next base: position 8,451,545 of record OX328130.1, read on the forward strand.
GTGATGGTGAAGTTTAGGTGTAGACGTCACTGGTGTAGTGATGGAGAGAAAGAGAAGTACAGAGGATTTGTGTAGTGATTGTGAAGTTGAGGGGGTTGATGTCACTGGTGTAGTGACAGAGAGAATGAGAGGTATAGAGGCTGGTGTAGTGATGGTGAAGTAGAGGGGTAGATGTCACTGGTGTAGTGATGGAGAGAATGAGAGGTATGCAGGGTGGTGTAGTAATGGTCGGGTTGGGGGTGTTTGATGTTTCCTCACTTTTGATTTATCAATTAAATAATAAACATTTCATTTTTGAAAATTGTTGATTTTACAATTTGTATCTTCTTCTGATTTTAGCTATTCTCTGGAATGTACAAAATTACTAATCTTGTGAGACAGTCAGACTCATCAATAAAAAAAATAGAATGATCGGGCCTTCGCCTGCCTTTTTTAAAGGCTAAAAAGGTTTGTATTAACAATATTATCTTTAGGTGTGTTTTGATATAATTTATATTATGAAACATTAGTTGGTTCAATTTACAAACAAAACAATACTTTTTACATTGTTACAGGAGTTGATACTAACTCATTGAGAATAGTTTGGAGAACTGATCCACTAGTACAACACTAGCAGAGACAAATCATCTTATGTAATACCTCGAGTGATTTTCTATCTGAATATATCAGTTGCAGTGTTCTAATACTTGTAATTATAATGAATAAGTTATTAAAGTCGTCAGTCCTTAAAATGTCTTTAAATATAATAATTAAATCTGTCAGCCAAAAAACCAAAAGATAAAAGTTTAGCGGTTCCTCCCTCTCGCCAAAGGGAGGAAACCAGCATATGAGGTAGAACTCATAACACAATATGGAAGTGTCGACTAGAAACTTTCTTATTTCAGAACCCATATCTCACGAAAATAACAGTGGTTCGAATTTGTATATGTATATATATATATATATATATATATATATATATATATATATATATATATACTTGTTGGTTTGCTCTCTCACTGGCTCAAAAAATTTTAATGAAATTTGGTACAAATATCTTTTGTCTAATTTCAAAGGTCGAGTTCATTGACCAGCAGAATCCGTCCCCCGAAACATGGTCTGTGGAGCGAAATTCGCATGAAAAAAAAACTGTAACGCTTACGTCTTTGAGTTTATGTGCATGTAGGTAAGCAATTTATAGATTCCCGAACGTGGAAAACGAGTGAAACAATTTTTTAATATATATATATATATATATATATATATATATATATATATATATATATATATACATATATATATATACATATATACGTTATTTTTGTGATCTATGAGTTCTGAAACATGAAATTTCCTTGGACACTTCTCTCTTCCTTTCACTCTCTCTTTCTCTCCCTCCCTCTCCTGGTAAGCAGAGAAATTGAGGATTGAAATGACTAAGTGGTGCTGATGATCTCAACAATTGATGCACCTTAGAAATTTACTTAAATTTTAACGTCCATTATTATTAACTAAGAATTTTAGGACGGGTTATATATAGGTTACCACCCTTTTCTAGCCAGGATTGGGCTGATGCCTTTTCTTTTTTCTTAAGAAAAGCCACCACCCACCCTACAGTGGGAATTGAACCCACAACCTTTGGCACGGAGTGTTAAATGCTCACGCCTTAACACTCACAGCCAACGGGCCTCCATTAATTAGATAATTAAGCCTTCACACCTTAGAAAATTAATAATTTAAATGATTAAAGAAGGAAATAAGGAAAAAGTTTGAGAATTCACAAGGAAGGATCTGGAGGAATTTACAAATCTCTCGTATCATCAAATAAAATATCCTAATGAGACTGGTGCATTCAGAATGCTTATTGCAGCTTTATTTTAATAGAAATTACAGGCATCAATAATGAATTTTTTCTTCTTTTTTTTTTTTATTTTTAGCTTTAAATCTATTTATACAATAAAAACAAACATGATTTAATAATTCATGTTATGAAATGATAAAATAATAATAAATTTTACATTATTAATTTCATTGAAAACTTGAATTCGTTTATTTTTGAATTGTCTACAGATACACAAATTCACAATAAATAGTTCTAATAAAATACTTCATTCACTAAGGAAATAAGAGTTTCCTTAAAAAGTAAAGGAGTCAAGAGATAAATTGCTGAAGAATTGCGGATAAATCGTGTGAATGGGATGATGTAGTGCGTCGAATTGCGATCCTCAGCTTCCGGAATAAAGATATACTAACTCTCGACTCTATTTACACAACCACGGCTTAACAATAAAGCCAAAGAGAAAAATAAAATATTCACACCTACAAAGAATTATTAGCACATCCATTCAAATATATTTGAGATAAAATTAATTTTATTTACAATGAACGAATAATGAATTTGTTAAGGACTATGTTGTTTCGTCCTTCTCCATTTTTGGGAGCGGGGGAGGACTTTTCTCTACTTTCGGAATCACTTCTTCCTCGGCAGGGCTCTCTTCATCGAGGTCATTCTCTTTGTCGGAGACACCGTTTAGTTCCTGCTTTATCACAATCGGAGGATCATCATCGATCCGTGAGTCTCTCCCTCCTTGTCTATGTTCATGCTCCCTCAGTTCTCCTTCTTCTTCCTCATCATCTTCCATATCTTCATCCCTTTGGTCTTCGTCATCAGCGTTTGTGTCTTCTTTAGCTTCTTTCTTGATGGCGTGTTCAGCAATCGCCTTCTCGACTTCAGCTCTCTTCTCTTCTATCATCCCTGAAAGAATTAACCAGTGAAAATCTCAATAAAAGTGTATTTATAACTATAGGCTGTTCAGGTAGACGGAAAAGTTGCATTCCACGTGCAAAACATTTTGAGGGAAATATTCCCAACGGGTCTACCATTTGCCAACTCCCATTTCAAGGAACAACACGATACGTGAAACATTATAAAAGCTGATTATGTCTCTTTTAGGACTAGGGAAGGCTTTGAGAGATCTGGCAAATAATGTTTGAATAAGGAAATGGTTTGATATTTATCAATACTTAACCAAAGCTAAGACTAAAAACCTTTTAAACCTTCTAGTGATAAGGGTATAACAGATAGAATTTTTACCTCCAATTTCTTGCACGGAGAATACAGGCCAAGCCCTTTTCCCTCCAACTAAACCATCTATTTGTACAGGCTATAGCTTAAATTGTTTTTAACCTTAGCTTTTGTTAAGTATTGATAAATATAAAACGCTATCTCCCTTGCCTGACCTCTCAAAGCCTAAATGAGACACAATCAGTTTTTATTGAGTTTAAAGTAGCGTGTTATTTATTGTAATGGAAATGCAAATGGCAGAACCGTCGGGAATGTTTCCCTCAGAATTTCACACATGCTATGTGCTATTCCATCTACCTGAATGGGCTATAGCAGAAAAACGAAGAGAGGTACTGTGTTATGTATGCTGTCAGTTGGCACATTCACTTTCTGATAACAGACACAAATTAAGTTAATAAATTAAAAATAAAACCAAAAAGTAATATTAAAATCTAATAAAGCAAATGAAATTAAAGAATAAAAAAAAAAAAAATCTTCCTACAGGAACCTTGCAGTTATCGGCAATCAGACATGAGAAATCAGTCGTCGAGGGGATAGCATATTTAGCTTTGGACTTCACTCGTCAAACAACTGATAACAGATGATAGATTGATGTTCCGTAACGGTTCGTCTTGGCGAATATCTCATTTTTCAAAAGTGTCGATTTCTGACAATTCACACTTCTGTAACTGTTCATGTTCACAATTTCGAACCTGTGGCCTCCGAACTGTGAGTCCTAAACGATTTTCAACAAGCCTATGACACTCCTCAGATCAAGACCTACCTGTGTGCCAAGTCAGATAATGCTGGGAATTTAACCCAACCCCTCTAGTTAAGAGCCTTAAAAATATGGCAAAGACCATGTTTTTAAAAATCTTCACGCAACCCTCCCAGCCACTAAGATGTTGCATTACAGAGACCAAAATAATCCAATTAAGATGGTGAGTGAAAGAGAAGAAGAATTGGAAAAAATATATACATACAATGCAAGCAATTTTCCCCTTTTTTATGTTCCCGTCTTAAAAATAAAATAAAAAAATGAAATTTTGAATTTCTCTGACTTTTTTTCATAATTAAATTCCCTGACCTTTCCTTGTCGGTGGGAACCCTGGAATTAATACTGAACAAAAACTAATTTTAGTACTAAAAACCATATAAAAGGAAGAAATAAAACCCACATAAATATATTAAAGCCCCATAAGACATATCCATGACAAAATATTCACAGGTGAATTCCCTCAATTGGAATAAAATACAATAAATAAGTTTCTGAGTTATAAAAATAAAATATTTAGATAAATGTATGGATATAGTAAGGAAAATTACATACTTTGAAGATTCCTCCTACTTCCTTCAAGAAGATCTGCCGTTTTCTCGTTGTGATTCTTAGGAAGGTAGAAGATTTTGGGTGAAGATTTAGTTTGGATAAAATTTAACAAATGTTTTTTTGTTGATTCCCATTCAGTTAACTGAAAAAATAAAAACCAATTAATATTAATATTAAGAATCTTAATATTAAAGAATATTTATTAAGATTAATCTAAAACATAAACCTCTTCATATGCAGTGGAGTCTCACTTATACGAATGTGAGGGGGAATGGAAAATGTTTCGTATAAGTGTATATTTCGTATAACTGAATAGTGCTATGTTTTGAGGCTATTTTAAAATAAAATAAATTCTTCAGTCACAATTTTGTTTGTACATTTTTGTTGTTAGATAACGTTGTACATTATTATATTTTCAAGTTTCATGTCACAAAATTCTCCTTGATTCCTTTCCTCTTACCGATAATAGTCACAAGAGTTGACAAAGGTAATTTCAACCGGTTAGCTATGTCTATTTTTGCTTCGTTGGGGTTGTCATCAACGTGTTTTAGGATTTTTATTTTTTCTTCAAGCGAAAGTTTTGTTCTTGTTTTTTTACTCATTTTAAAAAAAAAGGAAGGACCATAGAAAATGGCTACTAAAATGACTACTGTATAGAGAACTTAAAAACGAGTGAGTGGAGGGGGGGGGGTGAATCACTGGCAGTGCCGTATTATTAGTGTGGAAACGAAGGAAATCACACAAGGGAGCGTGGATAGAACACAGTTGGACTAATAGAATCACAAGGAAGAACTGAGAGAGACTAAGTCACAGGTAAGTGTGTAAACATTTTGTGGAAAAGCTGTTGCCTCTTCCTATATATATTCAGTTATATAACTGAATAGTATTTAAAACAGGGGAATAAAGTAGCTTTCGCATAAGTGAATAATTCATTACACAGGATTAAATGAAGTTTTGCCGGGGAACAAAAAATTCTTCGTATAACTGAATGTTTTGTATAAGTGAGACTCCATTGTAATCCAGAGGTTTAATGATCATGTCCCTTTAACTTCCTACTCAGCAGAATTATCTGAATATGTAAGTTGAAGATGAGGAGGGGGGGAGTGGAAGAATGAATGAATTCTTGAAATAACTAGCCGTAGTTGCTCCCCAAAATTGTGTAAGGACCATATTTACTTGTCGCAACAATATTTCTAAAACCCTTTCAGAAGATTCCTACCTGGATTTAACGTTTACTCTCAAAATTCAATATTTATAGACCTTAACCTTTAGGCTGTGCAATACTCGTAACGCTAGATGATGCAGTGGGATAGCCTAGCGTCTGGAGTGCCCCGTGTGCTGAATACTTTCATCACACGTTTTGTCGGAAGATAATTCTCTTGTATTTTGCATTCTACTTGTTCCAGGTGTTTCTCCAATAGAAACATTTTGGGTACATTATCAGAACCCTCATCGTCATCCAAAGAAAACTCTGCTTCACTTTCGCCCACACCCGTCAAAAGCTCTAACAATTTTTGTTCAGAATAATTTTTTTTAGAAATATTTACACACACACACAATTGCTCACTTGAAAACCACAAAATATACTGGATAAATATGCAGAGTAAATTCCAGGTAAAGAGAAACAACTGTTTTCGGCAGTGAAAAAAAGGGAGGGAGCAGGTATATGTACAGGTAGGCTGAGTAGTTGGAAACTAAAGTGACAATAGTGAAGTCCTATGCCCTATATAGGCTTTGAAGGACACTTCAGCTTCTATAAACTGCCTACAGATAGTGATAGTAGAAGGACTGATATAATAGCTCGTAGCAGCAAAGCGCATAACAAGCCAAACTGATATATCAGTGTGTAGCATTCGGGGCACTGCTCCCTCCAGACTGATATATCAGCTCGTAGCACTCCCAACACTGCAATCACCAGACTGATATATCAGTCTGTAGCAGCATTTTTATATAAATTATAAAAAGTATAGTAGTTAAGGTACCTAATATATTATATTAATATATACCTTATATATTGTATTTGTATTGGTATTAGTGACATATGAGAAGTATTCTCCTTATTCTTGGTTTTTATTATACATTGTAGATGACTGATGATGAACCTAAACTGGTTCAAAACTTCGCAAATATAAGATAATTTTTTTTTTTGTTTTTTTAATTCTGGGGAGTTACTTCAATTATCTGTATAATTAAAGAAGGCGGCGCTAATGGCCCAGATTTGTCAAAGCACGGTAAAAAAATAATAAAAAAAATTAAAGAAAATATTAAAGATTTTTCTTTTTGAAATTCGGCCAATAGTTAATAAAATCTGAATATATAAAAAAAAAAAAAAGCATAAATATAGAACTAAAAACTCCCTACCTGTTTAAGCCTAAGGAGCTTGAACTCTAGCTGTCGAATTTCTACCTGCTGCTGTCTACGGCTTGTAAACAGTTCTTGCCGTTTTTTCTTTAATTCTTCTTTCTCTCGGAGAGCAGCTTCTTCAAGTTTCTTCTCTACTTGCGCACGTTTTTCTTCCTATTTCAAACAGGAAAAATAGAATTCATCAAAAATGAAAATAAAATGGATAGAATTGTTAAACATATGTTCCAATCAGAGTCAGTCTAATCCTAAAGGCTCGGACACACGGACGTGATCTGTATCGCGGGGCAGCGACCGAGGGTGGGGGCGATCTACACAGTATAGAATCGGGCCCGTCAAACAAAGAACGCTCTGTCAAGGTGAGCTAGTCTTTAACGTGCGATCAGTTTAGTGAAGAAACTGAATTATTCGTTGAAAATCATATGTTTTGAGGTTATGTTGTTTTAATACAAAAAATACATGAATTCTATCTTGCTAGTTGAATGTAATGCTTTATTTAAATTACCAAAACTTGTATCAAATTTCATCAAAATCGGACCATTTTTGAGCCAGCTAGAGAGTGAACAGACAAATATATATATATATATATATATATATATATATATATATATATATATATATAAAAATTTGAACCACCATAACATTACTGATATATGGGATCTGAAACATGACATTTTCGCGTCTGCACTTCTGGATTGTATCATGAGGTCAACCTCATAAGCGGGTTTCCTCCCTATAGAGGGAGGGAGGAACCGCACTAAAAGGCCGATCAGGTCCCTCAGGTTAAAAAATTTATATTTTATTGATTGAAAACAATATATCAGCTTAATGTGATCCATCATCAGGAAATTTTCTTAATATCACAGCCTAAAAATCACCACATTTTAAATGATTCATCTAATTTTTCGGCTAGTAATTCCATATTATAAAAACATATTTGAAAACAGGTAAATATGACAAAGTCATAATAGTCCCCATACAGTAACACATTTGATAACATTGCCATATTTACCTGTTTTCAAATATGTTTTTATAAAATGGAATGATGAAAAGAAAAATTAGATGAATCATTTAAAATTTGATAATTTTTAGACTGTGATATTAAGAACAGGGTTCCCACTGAGTTTTGGAAATGGAATTCCCTGACCGCCCAGATAGTGATAATTGATAGTAATTGAGGAATTCGGTGTTAAGGTTTACATTGTAAAAGAAATTTGTTTAATTAGATGAGTTAACGTTATCAGCGACATGCATAACATAAAGAAGTTGAGGCAGACCTTGAGAGAAAACTCTTTCAATGAATGGGCTAACTCGAAGTGGCAGGGCATTGGAGTCCGACACTTCAAAGACTGTCCAAAAGCAAATAAGTTCATTTACAACAGAGAAGTTTTATCGGGCTCCGAATGGATAAATGCATTAAAAATTAATATTAATTATGCACCTCTTCGAGCTGTTCCTGGCATTAGCAGTGAACCAAGGGATGTTGGACTCCTTTGTCGCAGATGTGGCAAAGAGAAAGAAACACCAGCACATGTGCTGGGAAGTTGCGACCACAACATGCTTCTGGTTACACGTCGCCATAACAACGTGAAGCACACTCTCATGGCAAGACAATGGTCGCGACTGCTTCGAGGAAGTTTACAGCATTGACGATGAAGGCTCCTCAAGATATGCCGACATCATTGCCTTCAAACGGAAAACCAAAACGGCTCTTATCATAGACCCAACGATTCGTTATGAAGGCAATGATAACAATCAAAGCCAAAACATAAATAAAGAGAAGCAAGCTATATACGAGAAGTGCATCTCTTACTATAAGGAAAAGTTCCGGGAGAGCTATGGATCAAGATAATTCTCTGTGGTGAAGGGACTATGGTTCGGTGGCTCCCGAGGCACCATTCCCAAGGAAACAGCTGCATTCTTCCAGGAAATAGGAATCAGCGAGGACATTCTAGCAAGAATAGCAGAATCAATTCTTATTGACTCACTCGCCATTATTCAGAACCACATATATGGCTGACCGCATATTTTCTCCTACCATTTTATTTACTATTTAACTCTTTTGTATATTTATTATTAATATTTGATTGCCCCCCCCCCCATTTTTATCACTAATTTCATCATTTTATATCATTTATATAATTTTTGTTGTTGTTTTACTTATTCGATCTTATACTTTTTTTTGTTTTTCATTGGAATACCCAAATTTGAAGGGTTGATTACTATGTTGTGAGTGGAGCAATCCAATTTAGTTGGGCAACCAAACTTTTCTGAAATAAAGTTTTTCTCTCTCTCATGTCCTAACTTAATACAGTAGCTTATGGGACTTGAACAAAAAAAAAATATGCTCAATAAAAAGACCAAATTGAGTGTGCTAAATAAACTAGAGATTCATAATGACACGTTATGAAGTGATTATTTTCAAATCTAATAGATATGCAAATATTATTATAATAATCAGAATAATACAAACATTAACTAAGGAGAGTTTTTATTTATTTATTGACTACAGATAACGTGGGTAAATAGAAAATAATTTGGGGGGGGCTGGGTACATTTGGAGGGTAGAACTTGGAATAGTTAGCCAACTAAAACACTATTACAATAAAAACAAATTATTTTTTCTAAACTAAGTGATATTTAATTTATTTTTAAGGTTTTATGACACATTTTTACCGATAAAATCAAAATTTTTGGGGAGGGGGGTAAAATACAGGTACATCAGATAATGCTGGGGATATAAGGCAATAGATCTCTAGTTAAGAGCCTTAAAAATACAGCAAAGACTCTTTTTTTAAGAGTCTTCATGCAACCCTTCCAGCCTCGCAGATGTTGCGTTACATAGACCAAAATATTCCAAATAAGACAGTGATAGAAAGAGAAGAATTGGAAAAAATATATACTTACAACGCAAGCAATTTCCCCCTTTTAGCACTTTCCTCCGAAGGAAAGTAGCTATTGAGGTTGGACTCATGACACAATTTTTGAAAAATTTCTTCAAATCTTTATCGATCCTACCTAGTAGACACCGAAAATGACCCCCGTTAAAATTTATATTGTAATGATATTTTACATTACATATTTAAAAGTTTTAAATTCGAATAACCGTTAAAGGTAAAAAAGGCGGGAAAAGACGAATACAAGGTTTGCGGAAAATAAAAAAAACAAATAAATTTTTTCTTATATTTAACTTTCATCAAAAATTAAAAGTTCTAAATTAAAAACTAACACAGAAAATTCGGAAAATCCAATAAAGCTCATTGATATGTTAAGTTCATTGTGATAAACAATTATTATTTGTTATATTGGTCTAGCAGTGGATACAGGTAGCAGTGGATACCGGTATGACGCTCCCGCCATGAAAGTTGAGTCTGTTCAGTTAAATGGAAGAGCTAGGCTCATACATGAAGTCAGTCTGTTACAAGCAGTCTGTGAAAAGGTGGCTCCAGGTTCACATGTCAGTCTGTTACAAGTGAGTCTGTGAAAAGGTAGCTCCAGGTTCACATGAGAGTCAGTTACAAGCAGTCACTTATAGTGCATTTTTAAAGAAACATTCCATGCCGGATGCAGCTCCAGTTTGGTGTACAGTGGTATCATAGTCAGTCTTTTTGAAAGCAGTGCAGTCTGTTGAGTTAAAAGGGAGCTGCATTTGTAACGAGGATCCTGTTCTCTGAGGTTGGTTCCAGATTTGGATTTATATCAGGTAATGCTTGTTTGTCTAATTCGGAATTTAACTTATCTATGAGTTTTTTCTTATGTAAAATGGTTTTTGTGTTACTTTACTGAAATTCGAACCCTAACCCTGAGATAAAGAGTTTCTAACATCAATTATTATAAATTTTTATTATATTGGTTCCCAACGTAGAGGTATACGTAGAATAAAACATTATTAAAAAAACAATAATTTCTTTATTTTTTAATATTATAACATTTTGGCGACCCAACGCGGCGCAATTATCTAATTCAAATAGTTTAAATATAAATAATTTATTTTTATTTTTTAATATTATAACAATATATATATATATATATATATATATATATATATATATATATATATATATATATATATGTCTGTTAACACGATAGCGGCCAGAGTTTTTGTTTTTTCGTCACGAAACTTGGTATATAGCATTCAATTAGCAAACGATTGAACGAGTTCGTTAACCACCAAAGTCGGCCCACCGGAAGGGGGGGGTTTACCCCGAACCCAAAACACTAATTTGACTATGTCAGCCGTAATATTTGTTATATTTCAACGAAACTTGGTATTCGTAGTGGTAATATAGAGAGAAAAGTGAGATATAAAAATGAACTAAATCGGTTCATTAGAAGGGGGGGTTTACTCCGGACCCACAATACCAATTCACCACTACCAGCCGTGATTTTTGGTATATTTCAACGGAACTCGGTATTCGTAGTGGTAATCCACAGGTAAATAACTGTTGTAAAAATAAACTAAATCGGTTCATTAGGAGGGGGGGGTTTACTCCGGACCCACAATACCAATTCGCCACTACCAGCAGTGATTTTTGGTATATTTCGACGAAACTCGGCATTCGTAGTGGTAATCTACAGGTAAATATGTGTTGTAAAAATAAACTAAATCGGTTCATTAGAAGGGGGGGTTTACTCCTGACCCAAATTCTTAATATACTCATACCGGTCGTAATTTCTGCTGTATTGTAACGAAACGCGGTATACGTCGTGGGTAACTCTTGAGAAAGAAGTGTTGTAGAAATGAGCTGAATCGGTCAATCGGAAAGCAGGGGTTTAATTTGTAATATATTTCAATAGAAAAGCCCGTCAGACGTAGGTTCACAAAGCCGCCGCAAGGAGCGCTTTCTACCACTAGAGTGACTGTATCCTGTTCCTGCGTTAGATCAAAATACGATAATATGAGGTTTTTTGTATTTATTACGAAGTGTAATAGGTACCATGTGTAAACATAACTCTGGAAGCAAATTATTAATTGATCAGTTACTCATTACAAATTTAAAAGAGAACTATTCACGTTTTTATTTTATTTATGTAGGATATTTTAAGCAAATTGTTCTGGAAAGCAATCTACACTACCCAAATTCTGAGGAAAGTGCTTAGTTATGCAGCTCCTGCGTGACAGACTTTTTTTTTATGTTTCTGCCTTAAAAATAAATAAATAAAAAGTTAAATTTTTAATTTCCCTGACTTGTTTTCATAATTAAATTCCCTGACATTTGCCTGTCGGTGGGAACCCCCCCAGCCCCCCCAGAAAGATTTCCTGATGATGGCATTAAGCTGAAATATTGTTTTCAATTAATAAAATATAAATTTTTGAAATTGGGAGACCTGATGGGCCTTTTTTAATTTTTATGAAACCTAGATAAAAAATGTTTATTAAGATACGAGGACTGAACCCTGACTAAATCTACCTTTCCAATCCAGTCAGTCAACGCTCTCACCTCAATAGATTGGCTTCTGAAGCGGCATACTACGACCAATAGAAACTAGAATATTGTTACGTTCTGGAACTAGATTTAAGTCAACACAATGTATTTTGCATGAACTTTTATTGTAACGTCTCACTTACCATTCTATGAAAAGTAATAAATACTTAACAGAAAGAAATAATGTCTCCTACTAAAATACTGTTCTAATAAATACCTTTTCTTTTAATTGGTTTTCTTCTTGTCGAAACTTCTGCAAAGTTCCAAGAAGTGCACCAAACATTCGCCGATTCCTGAAAAAAGAACACATCACAGTTGTTATATTGAATTGCTGTAAAAGTATGCCACGAACAAGGAAACTGGGCCTTCCCATGGTCTAGTGGCTAACGCCTTAGATTCTCATGTGGGAGATGGGGGGAGGTCGCATCAACCACATGCGTCATGGTCACCGTTAAACGAAAAAAACAAACCTTAATGGTTGGATTCTATTTGAATTGTTCTAATTGAATTTATTGAACTATGCATTTATTATGGAATGGATTAAGAGAATTTGGAAGAAATAATAATTAGTATTTTATATTGACTAAGATTACCACTCTCAGTTGAGGCGAGGCAGCTTCACAAGGCTACTCGTATACTTTGTGGCAATTATATATTTTGTGGACAGGACCGGAGAGGATCTATATCCTCCTAAATTAATGCATGATGTTAGTTATATTTCATTAAATAAACAAATACACTATAATTATTAAAATTGATTAAACTGTTTACTGCTGTTTTGGTATCACCCAACATCTTGAGTTTGCTTTAAATGTTTCTACATAAATGGATCAGTTTTATATCTAATAGGAAAATGCTTAAATCTAATTTAAAAGTCCAGTGATTCATAGCTATTTATCACTATTTATTTATTAAATTTTAACGTCCTTTTATTATTAACTACGAATCATATATTTATTTATTTATCACTAGTATTATTGCACATGTTAATACTAGGAATCTGCAATTAGATTTCTCAAAGATAATGACTTATTAGTCAAGGAAAGACTTCATTTCTCATAATATTTCCCTTATCTTGTATATTCAAATCAGAAAGCTGGGTTAGGGGGAGGGGACTATCATTTGAAACTTTCACTTTACAGACTAACTAAAGTTTAAATCCTTTAAAAGATAATCTCTCACCTGGCTTTGCTCTGATTGTCACCATTTTGTGCAGCAAGTACATCTTTTCTGCTAGGGGCATCTTGCACAATGACTTGTGATGTAATCTGAAATAAAATTTTCTTCAGTTTTTTATCAACAATTTTTCTAAATGTACGTAATGCTTAGAAAAAATAGCTATAAACTTATTAATAACAAGTAACAAAACAGAATGAAAATCTGAAATTGCAAAGTCAATAATTCTTGCATCATAAAAAGGCTTAGGTCAAAAAAAAAGTATGCAGATCTTGAGGCAATCCTCTTCTTTGTCTTGCTTCTTCTTCTTTTTTTTTTTTTTTTCTTTTTTTTTTTTTTTTATAAGTGCATTAACTGCTTGGGTCATTAGTGCTAAAATATAATATTGTCTTTTGCTTTGTGACTGAAAAGTCCAGAATTTCACTCATCAGTGTATGAACAAAGTGGTTTCTTTTCGAGCCCATAGAGTACTCCTACAAATAATAGTTACAAGCACATAATGTTTTGTAGAATGAAAGCTAATTACAGATATGTCTGTCCTCCTTACTTTTGTTAATAAAACAATTAATATTTGTACATTTTTTTTATACATATCTATATATATATATATATATATATATATATATATATATTCGATGGAACGGCTTCTGTATCCAACTACAATTCTCCTCTGCTACTTCTTACTGCTATATTTCGCTGGAATCCTCTCCACCTACGTCAGGCAGGCCATTGTTTCTTCCTTGGTGGTAGGCAGGGGGAATAACTTTTTTCTTGATCTGGGCTGCTTATATGCTGCTAGCCTCAGATTCAACGAGCCAATGATGCTAAAGATCCCTGGTGCAGTTGAGTCAGTGTTCGTTAAAAGCGCTGGTGGCCTCGTGTCTCATTCCTCGCCTTAAGGAAAATTACCACTGTAGAAAGAAGCCGTACCATCTAAAATATGATTCCCAGTGATGAAAATAACACCATAATACACACACATATATATTTGTGTGTGTGTCTGTTAACACGACACACGACAGAGTTTTTGTTTTGTCGCTTTGCTCTGTCTTTTCGAGTTTCTAGCCATTCTAAAAGCACTGAATATCTTAATTCCAAACACTACAAAATTTTATGTTAATTTTGATTGATTTTTCTTCATATATATATATTTTTTTTAATATAACATAAAGTAAGTGTAGTATGGCACACCGGGTAACAGGTAGAATAGGATATAAAAGGACTACAAATTTTCTCAAAAGGAATCCAAAGCTATTTTAAAAAGACAAATTAGGTATAGACATTAGTTTTTATGTGAATTATAAAGCAAACATTTTTTTTATCGTTCCTACAATGTCATAAACATCAAAAAGGATGATTAAAAAAAATAATCAGTCAGATGGGAAGTAAATTAAAATCAATCACAGTGTTAGCTTAAAGTGAGCCAAGATGGCATCAGCATTGAACATGTTAAGAATAGAATTATTAGGAATAATCTTATTGGAAATTACCTTAACACAAGATTCTTTTTCTTCAAACTCGTCATCTTTTGGAGGTCCAGAGAGCCTGGAAAGACAAAATAATTATCAAATAAAATTTATCCAATCTGAATATTAACTAGTACTGAATATCTTACAAATGTTGTGAATAAAATCTGGAATCGTTACCTGCTGAACACAGTGACGGCCGGCTGCTCTCCTAGCCTTTTCTTTGCTGAGATTCTCTCATCGGGCTTCTCAATTTTTCTCAACCTGCTAAAAAAACAAACAAAATACTCAAATTGATAGTTGAATGTTGGCTGTATAGATAGCGCACAAGTTGATATGCCTTAAAATAATCTTTATGGGCTATGGGAACTTCCCATATTGCACTAGTATTTCGAAAGTGACACAACTCAAAATAAAACTCAACTGAAAATGTGTCACTCTTGCCTATGTAGGGGGTAAACATTAAAACAGGAAGAGTGACGCAAGTGCCCTCTGTTGTACAAGCAGTCATGCAATTGTATTACCTGGCCACCTAAAGCAGACTAAAAACAGCCACTTGCACAACCAGATGACGCAAGAACCGTCCGCTACTTCTTAAACATCCAACAAAGGTATGTACATGTACGTAAATAATTATTTATATCAGTTGGATACAAACCCCCCAAAATAACTTAAATCATTTTCGAGATATTTTAGAAAATATACCAAGGCCCGAAAACTTTTCCTTCCTATTAATCAATTTTTTTACCCGAATACTTCCTTAACTCCAAATGCAACCAACATTTCAATATCTTAGACTAGATGAATGTAAAACGACTGAAACAATTCAACTGAATCTATTGTTTCTGAATTCCCAAACTGAAAATTAGTTTGGAAAACTATTTGTATCACTTTTTCTTGTAAACGGTAACAGATATCACTTTAAAAATGGTTTCATTCGTTTTCTTACAATAAGGAACCTATAAAACGAATACCTGCAAGCATACGATTTTTTCACATGTATATTGCTCCAAAAACCATGTTCCTGTGGACGGAGCTGGTTAACAAACATGACTTCTGAAAGTAGATGAAAGAGTTTTGTACGAAATTTCTGAGAGAGCGAACAGACATATATATATATATATATATATATATATATATATATATACACACAAAATTGAACTGCCATTACGTTTGTGATCTATGGGATCTGAAATGTGAAATTTTCTGGTCGGCACTTCGGGATCCTTTTTTTGCATTCGTACATGTTCTTGGATCCTTGTCGATATCAATCTTCCCGTTAATCCAATGTATTCCTTTCACCTCCTACCGAACTACAGGATTAACTGGGTTTGAGAACACCGGGTATATACAGCACACCATGTACGATCGGGAAGGAATGCATAGGACTTGGGAAGATCTACCAAAAGAATTTTATTGATCTGCTGCATCAGAAATATGTTCTAATAACCTGTATTTCTGTGACTAATAAAACAGGAACATTTAGATCATAAGTGGTTCATCAGAGGAAAGAAAATGTTATTGCTACATTGGGAACGATAATATAAATCATATTTTAATCAATTAAATATTAAGATGTTTTATTTAAAATAATAATGAATGAATAGAAGACTCTTACCTGGGAGGCTCATTGTTCGATACTCGTCTGTTGATTTTCCCCCTGAAATCGTGTTCTCGTTCATTATTTCGGACAAATTCTCCAAGTCTACTCTTAATTCCCTCATTTTGAAATCTCTGACGGAGAGGAGTTTCAGTGAGACCTTCTAACTGGCGTGCATTCCTTTTGAATCCAGGTCTAAATAAAAAAAATAATAAGCACTGACAATTTTAATTTGCAATAAGAACAGGAATTTTGGGGGTCTCCAATGGTCTAGTGGCTAGCACCTTAGATTCATAAGTGGGAGATGGTGGGTTCGATCCCCACTGGCGGCAGGAATTTTCTTATCCCATGGCTCGTTGGGAAAATTCCTCGCTGCACCCTGGATGTTGGCGCTAATGGCCCAGATTTGTCAAAGCGCCGTTAAAAAAAAAAAGAAAAAAAAAGGATTTTGTTTTAAATATATTTCAATTATTACAACATTTGTGGATGTCCAGTAACTTAAGACTATCTATATTTTGCCATCCCTTCCAAACTTATATGATGATGGAGGAAGCTCCATCATGTGAAGTTATCACCTAAATAAGTTAAATTCAAACCAGCATTTCTAAGCGTCAGAGTCTAACATGCTAAACACTCAGCCACCATGAGACCCTATACATTTTATTCCTGTACTTTAACAAGTCCAACTGAGAGGAACTGTGTCATCTTAGCACGGTTCTGTTCATATTCCTAGTGCCACTAGTAAACGAATAGAAGCAGTTAATGCTTAAGACAGATAAGGGGTATGATATTTGGGTAAAAAAAAAAAATCTCAGCAACAAGGAAGTTTAAGGCATCACAATAAGAAACAGACCTCAACGTTTGCTCTAGGAAAACACTATTACTAATAAGTTCACCAATTTTTTTTGTCTTATTTTACTAAAATACTAATTTTACTGATAAATGCAACTTAAAACAAAAAAACAATCAATTAAAAAGTGAGCTAAACAACTACGAAAACCCGTTCAAAAGAACAAAACGAACACATTTGAAGTTTTAAGCACTTATTTCTTCAATTGACATCACCTAATCAAAATTTCCCTCAGAACATTTTTTTGTAGAGAATTTAGTAATCTTTTGAATGGTAACCTTCCCCTTACCATGATTTCCTAGCCGTTTTTGAGATATTTACGAAAATATACAAAGATCCCAAAACTTTTCATGTCTATTAATAAATTTATTTTTTTCGAATACTTCCTTAAATGTAGCCAATTTTTTTTTTTTTTTTTTTTTTTTTTTTTTTTTATATAGTATCGATGATTTTCAAACATGTAGAAAACATTTTAATTGAATCCCACTATTTTAAGTACGCAAATCGAAAATGAGTTTCAAAAACATCTGAATCAATCGTTTCTTAATACCCAAACTAAAAATTAGTTTGGAAAAGTAGTTCAAATTTTTACTCATTAGGTTACAGATATCGCATTAAAAATGGTTCTCCTACATTAAGGAACCTACAAAATGAGTACCTGCAGCATATGAACTCAAAAACAAAAGCGTTCAAGGTTACAGTACTCCAAGCTATATTACAGCAACAGCCTTTATTTCACCCTTTATTTGGTGAACGTACAGCTAATAATGTCATACGTCTGACAAGGAAGAAAAAGGTAACTCAAATTCTATTGTTTATCCCGAAAGGTATTTTCCCTTGTTTAGAAAAGTGCAAGAAAGTGATTATTAAATTCAATCAATTTTATTAGTGGTAAAAGCACTAATTCTTAATGTGATTACACACACTCACAATACTAACTCGTAGTATTACAGTTACGTTTATTATAGAAAGGAAAAACAAATATTAATGTTATATAACATTAATATTTGTTTTTCCTTTCTACACACAACAAACTTTTGCAAGAAAATGAATCATGTCAGAAATTTTTGTAATTTACTTTTACTATATAGTAAAAGTAAATTAAAAGTTTGTTGTGTGTTTTAATAAATTTACTCAATACAAATATGGGCTTCACTTAAATAGTTGAAGAAATTTTAAAATAATTTAATTTCTAATAATCATTATACCCCTATCCATTTGTAGAATGAAAAGCACAGAGAATGCTTAGAAACAAAGCATTTTCAAACATATTAACACATATCTCTTCTTCATTTAAGTGAATTCAATAGTTGAACTAATTTGGTCTCACCTACAAAGAAGATGAATGTTTTTTGAACAAATGCTAATTAAAACTGATAAATGTAAGGAAAAATAATTGTCTGAAGTCATGTCCTAATAAAATACATCCAAATTTAATGAATTTATCTTCATCTGATCTTTAACAGTCCCCAATTTAGCCTAATATTTTTCTCGGTTCCGGCAAATTAGGGTCATTAAAAGCTCCCTAATGTTTGAATACATTTCAGCATTGAATGTCAAAGTCATATTACTATCTTGGGTTAATAATGACACTTAGCCCCATTTTAAGGATAAAATGGATAACATTTGGTATATTGATTTTTGTATTTCAACTCCGACAGGTAATGAAAAATATAAGGGAATTGTTAATATTAATATTTCCCCTATGTTAGGATTAACATCATTTTGTTGATAAAATGCCAATTAAAACTTATAAATGTAAGGAAAAATAATTGTCTAAAGTTATATACTCATAAAATATAGAAGATGAGATCAAAGATAATAAAATATCTTTCCTTAAGAAGTATAATTGGTGAACACATAAAGGCCTAGAGGGAAAACTCCATTATAATAAATAAAAATATCCAAATTTAATGAATTTATCTTTATCTTATCTTTAATAGTCCCCAATTTTGCCTAATATTTTTCTCGGTTCAAGAAAATTAGGGTCATTAGAAGCTATCTAATGTTTCAATAAATTTCAGCATTGAATGTTAAAATCCTAAACATATTACTATCCTGGGTTAAGTAGTTTAAAGTTAAAAAGACTAATAAAAGTTGTCTATTATAAAGAAAGAAAGAACTTAAATGATAAAAATGTCTAAGGCAGAATAATTTTGGATACTCTTGTGGGGGTAATATAATCAAAATATTAGTTTCATTCGCGCTAAGCTAGACTAAAGTTCAATTAAAACGTAAAATGAAGATTAAATTACCTTACCTTAATAGAGGTGGACCACTATTTATATCTCTACCAATACTTTTCTTAATATTTTCTTCAACGCCCTTTAACCTCTCTCTGGCCCTTTCCAGTTCATTTTGAATCGTCAATATAGATGTTTGCATTTTAAAACCTCATGCGATTTATCATTTACACATTAGTAAATAGTTTTAAATGTATAAGAAGTCACGTATCTATACACTATCGTTTATAACTATTATTGAGTTAAAAACAGCATTCAAAACAAACAGAACGCACTCACGACACATAGCTATCTTACAACTGAGTATGAATTAATACAATGGAGCATCAATCACAATTATTACAAATGAAATATTTAAAATCACTACAACGGCCTAGTAATATTTTATTTTTACTACTCTTTCTTGAGAAACTTAAAATGATCTCAAAGACGATATACCTATGTTTTTGCAATAGCAGTTCGATAAAAGACCCCCCCCCCCGTCAAAATGCTTTACTCAGATTTTTTAATAGTAAGTTATTATAAGTCAAATATTAGAGTATTTAAAAAACAAAAGTATTCAAATGATCAAAGCTCTGTAAAGAAAAATTAATACTTACTTATATCATATTAGTCCAAATTCTGATTAGATAAACATAGATCATTTTTATGATATACATACTTATACGATATTAGTCCAAATTCTGGTTAGAGCATAGTGTTGCCTTTTTCAACAGATATTGAGAAAATTGATCTTATAAGATATGATATGATCTTATATATTTGTCCAAACTCTGAGAATATAAGGCTATCATTAAGATAAACTAAAAAGTTTTGCTCGCAAAAGAAAAACTTTTCGCGCCAATGACCCTAGTGGTTGAAGTACCTTATAAAAAAAAAAAAATCTTTTACAGTTCAGAAAATGGCGATTTCTGACAATTGACAACAATTTTGACCTAGGCTACGAGACTTCCCGGATCAAGAAGTACCTGTGTGCCAAGTTTGGCCAAAATCGGTCAAACGGTGTGGATTTGTAAAAGGAACAAACAGACAGACAGGTTTTTTTTTATATATATAGATATATTAGCTGTTACCCGGCGTGCCATGCTACACCTACTTTCTGCGTCTATAAAAGCAAAAATAAATTAGAAACCAAATAATTAATTATAAAATCTAATAACGCCAATCTGTAACTATTTGGGTTCATTGTTTCGAACTCGTGATCTCCGTACTGATGCAGTAGAAAATACTAGATTATAAGGTTTTATAATAGTTTTAATTCAGTCAAAAAAGTGTTTCAATCAGTTCAATTTTCAATGTTTTTAAGAATTTATTTTTATACCTCAACAAAATTATTATTATGTTATTGTCTAATTAATAAACATGTGTTAAAACCATATATATTTGTTTCATTACCCAACACACTTTTCAAACAGCGAGGTATTCAAATTTTGTAAGCAAAAGTTATCGTTGCAACGGTTTTGTGAGTCACTGGATATATTATTATTTAATTTTATATTTTATTTAATTTTTTTTTTTTTTTTTTTTTTTTTTTTTTTTTTTTTTTTTTTTTTTTTTTTTTTTTTTTTTTTTTTTTACTGCCTCTAGCCGTGTGAGTCATTGGCAGTCATGTGGTGTTATATTTCTTTGTAGAGGCCTACATCCTTGATATATGTCAACAATATATATATATGTCTGTTCGCGCTCCTACCGGCTCAAAAATGGTCCGATTTTTATTGAACCCTGCTATAATAAACTGCATAAAATTAAATAGTAGCGTTAATTTTGATGAAACATTATTTAACGCAATAAAATAACTAGGTACTTATCTGCCGCGACGAAGCACGCGGGTATTCGGCTACTTTTATATACGCCTGGGTTTTAATGTTTACTAGTAGACCATTTTTGTACAGTTGCTTTTTTACGATACTAATAAAAACTTTGACAGATCAATAAATATACAATAAATGCAAGTTAGGTGGGAACTAGATCAGACCAGATTTGAAAAGTATAGGAAGTTCGCAGAAAGTCTTACCCCTGGTGAAGCTAATCTGTGGAAAGAAACCAAAAGACTGACAGGAAGGGGACAGCTAACAGAGGGACACTACAAACGATTTAGAATACATTGGGACCATTAAAAAACACGCACCCCTAAAACTGAAAAAGTTGCGATTTTGAAAATTCAAAAAGCGGCTTTAACTTTTTTTCTAGGCAACTACAGACGAAAATTCTTTCACTACAAATAACTACAAACGATTTGCAATTTTTTGAGTCTATTGTCATATTTTTTTCAAAAGTGGGGTGCCAAGTTCACAGAGGTGGCCGGAGCATAGTACTCAACCCACTATGTATCTCCCTAGTGTGCCGTAAGGTCATGAATCAGATACCTCTAGAGTATTTATGAATTATATGAAATTTACGTAATGCGAATGTTTTGGCTCAGTTCCGCATTGCGTGACTATAAGCTGGGTTCCCTCTGTATGGAGGGGGGAGAGCTTTAGGAAAGGGGAAACCCGATAAAAATTAAGATGATAAGATAAGAATTTGGGTGTTTTATTGCTCTTCCTCTTCCATGTCCATTTATTTGATATATTTTGGTTATTTGCCTAATTTACACTATTAAGGATTATATAGCATAATATTCCCTGCAGTTAAACTTATAAATGTCGGAAATAGGCTAATAAATGTAAAAAAACAAACAGAGTTATCGATGTCAAAAGTAATTGGGCGATTATCCTCTGATGTCACACGCAAGAGCAGATAGCAGTCTTCGTTCAGTAATGGCTCGTTCACTAGAGTTCGTATTCAGCAGAATCTACTGGCTGTCCAAAGCATACGGTGTCTGTCCTTTGCGGACGGAATACCGAAATGGTTATAAGATATACAGTTTTTCCTGGTCGGTGTATTTGTACTCGGTCGTTTTAGCATTGATGTCATCCGGAGAAGGGGCTTACTATCTAACGATACTCATACCTAGGGCTAAAGTTTCAATAACTATGATATTGGATTCGCTTTGTTGTATTTTTGGGATCTTGAATTGGGCGGTGATGCTCGTACAGACTTATGTTTACAGACAAGAATTGGGCGATTTGGTTAACAATCTTATGGAAACAGGAAGACGCATGGATTATAATAATTACAGCAGTTTGTATCTACATAGCGCTTTCGTTGTGTCCATAATAACCATCCTAGAAAACGTTGCAATTCTCTACGTGGAAAAGGGGAATTACAATTGGTACGAATGTTTTACATACGTTCTGATGATTTGGTTCAACAACGCACCGCTAATGTGCGCACACCAATATGCTGTATTGATGCAGTTCGTCACGGAACAGTGCGAACACATAACCGAACAACTCTCAACTAAAACACATACCAAAGATGCCCAAAATCTCATAGACTTGCACGAAACTCTTTGCGATCTTGAACAAAGAATCAACAATGCCTTCAATCCGTTCCTCTTAGCATCGCTAACTCTCCCGTTCATCATTATCATACTTAAAGTTTATACAGCAATCGTGTGCATATCGAAACCAGATAGGTTCAACGACAGCACCATGTTAATAGCTTCCGTATATGACGCATTCGTCTGCGCATCAATCATAATTATAGTCATCAGTGCAGCGTCTAATGCAATATTAAAGGTTGGTTGTGAAATGTTTGTATTAATTGTACACTTCATCTTCTTGAAATGTTTTTCTTATTAATACTTTTGATGGAATTGGTCATTGTTCCTCTACTTAAATGCAAACAATTGTTGTTTTTTTATTATAAGTTTCAATGTTATGCATTATAATTTTACTTATTTTAAAAGAGTTTCCCAATTGTTGGCAACTTACTCTACAGTTACGAATCATACAGTAATAATTTGGGGGAGGGGGCTGGGAGAATTTCGGGGAGGGGGGCTGGGAGAATTTCGGGGAGGGGGGCTGAGAGAATTTAGGGGGTATGAAATACTAACATTCTAGAACTTAGAATTGTTAGCCAATTTAAACTCTATTACTCCCCAAAAAAAATATTTTTTCTTAACCAATTGATCTTATTTAATTTATTTTAAAGGTTTTAATGACACATTTTTACTGATTTCGGGGGGGGGGGGTGCAGCCCCCTCCCTATATATGCCCATGATGACAGAATTTTACATAGGTGGATGGTAGAGTTTTATATAAGATGGAATTAAACAGAAGGATAAGGAATACGAGTAAGATATTTATAATAAACAAATTATATCATTTTTGTACTAATAAATAAATGTTAGATTATTAAAGAGAGTATTGTGGTTAACATATTTTATTGTTGCATACTTACAAAATAATATATACCTTAAAGATTGATCAATATGACCTTTAGTGGCAAAAAAGTATTTACTGGACAGTAAATATGATATATGAGCCTTCAATAAATATTGAAAGATAATATCTCGTACCTAAACAAAGCCCACATGCGATGACTTCAGTCTCCGTCTGGTGGCCTTCTGTGTCAGTTTCATCTAAAACTTATTGATTCTTTGATTGTAGTTTGTGATGATAGTGAAGTAGAAAAATGTTCAAAAGTATTGAAAGTATACTATCTGCAATAGTTATATTGTCAAAAATAAGCGGGGTATTTCCTATGAATTGTGTAACATTAGGAAAACGGAAGGTCTACAAATTTTCTTGGTCACTTTTCGTTTATTCGGTCTTACTGGCTGTTTTTTCTTCGACAGAAGGTATTTTCTATTTTTACAACAGTTTCAAACAGATGAGCATGTCGCTTACGTTGGCTTTGGATGCCCTGTGCTACACTACTGGTATTATCACGTGGGTTGTCATGCTAAGTCAGAGCTATATCTTCAGAGAAGACATCAGCAATACTTTGGCGAAGCTAGTAGATACCGGCGAACGCATGAAACCTACTCAATACGGCAGGATGTATTTGTGGTGCGCACTGGTTCTAATGACGTTCAACGTTTTCCACAAAATCGTCCTGATGTTTGTAGGGTATTACGCGGTGACAGGAATGTACAAGACGTTTTTGTACTTTTTGTTCAACAATGCGCCAATATTGGTAGCCTTTCAGTACAGCGTTCTCATGGAGATTGTCGGCGATCAACTGGAATGCCTGACAAGACGGCTTCCATACGCAATCCTCAGCATATACGCAGGACAGCTTGTAGAACTACACGAAGAGTTGTGCGCACAAAGTGAAAGGATTAACGACATTTTTAATCTGTTTCTTCTGACATCTTTGTCTCTACCGTGCTTGATTTCTGTCCTGAAAGTCTATTCGGCTATTGCTTACATCGTGAAACCAGAAGATTACAACGACGATTACAATTTCATCAATTCGGTATATGATGTAATCTCAAGTGTTTCAATTATGTATTCTCTGGTTGCTGCAACACATCATGCAACACAGAAGGTATTCTAGATACGTACGCATTCTTGTAAACATTTTTTTTATATGTGTGATTAGTTTTATATATATATATATATATATATATATATATATATATATATATATATATATACATTGTCTCCCAAAAGTAATCAGTAAAACGACATGAGATACCCACGAGGTATACCGCGTTTCGTTACAATACAGCGGTACGACCGGTATGAGTATATTAGTACTTTAGGTCCGAAGTAACCCCCCCCCCCTCCAAATAACCCGATTTAGTTTATTTTTACAACCCATTTTTCTCTGTTGATTACCACCACGAATACCGAGTTTCGTTGAAATGTAACAAAAATTACGGCTGGTAGTGGCAAATTGGTAATGTGGGTCCGGAGTAAACCCCCTCTCCTAATGAACCGATATAGTTTATTTTTCCAACGTGTTTCTTTCGTTAGATCAACATAACAAATACCGAGTTTCGTTGAAATATAACAAAAACTACGGCTGCCATGGTCAAATTATTGTTTTGGGTCCGGGGTAACCCCCCCCCCCCCCCCCGGTTGACCGATTTTGGTGGTTAACGAACTCGTTCAATCGTTTGCTAATTGAACGCTATATACCATGTTTCGTGAAGAAAAAACAAAAACTCTGGCCGCTATCGTGTTAACACACACACATATATATATATATATATATATATATATATATATATATATATATATGCACATATCTATATATATATATACATATATATATATATATATATATATGCATATATATATTTATATATATATATATATATATATATATATATATATATATATATATATATATATATACATTTGAACGGGGGTCACTTTCGGTGTCTCCTAGGTAGGATCGATAAAGATTTGAAGAAATTTTTCAAAAATTCCGTCATGAGTGCAACCTCAATAGCTATTTTCCTTCGGAGGAAAGTGCTAAAAAAAAATAGGGTTTAAAAAGTGTCTTCTATTAATGACCATAAAAGATGAAGTTAGAGAGTAAAATAAATGAAACCGGCTTTAATATTTAGTACCTACTAACCTTCCATTTTCGTGTTCAGTCTTATTCCTTCAGGGTTTTTTTTCCACAAAAGGACTTTTTGATTTATAAACTGAGTAACACAAACCATGGACGTATACAGGAAATAATTTCGGGGGGGGGGGGGGCTGAGAACATTTCTGGGGTATGGAATACTAAGAATTTTTTTTTTTTTTTTTTTTAAGGTGCTTCTACTACTTGGGCCATTATCACCAGTAGGCTTATTATATTTATTTTTAAAGGTTTAATGACATTTTTACCAATCAAATCAAAATGTATTTAAACCCATGACACAAACGGTAGCTACCTTTTAATACAACGGTTATCACAGATAAATAAAAGTCCGACTCGCAGGAACTGCGTCATCGTAGCGCGGTTCCAGTTCTTTTTTTTCTTTTTTTTTTCTTTTTTACGGCTCATCTACATCTAGGTCATTAGCGCCGACATCTAGGGTTTAGCGAGGAATTTTACCAGCGAGCCGTGGGATGATAAAATTCCTGCCGGAGGTTGGGAATCGAACCCACCATCTCCCGCTTATGAATCCAAGGCGCTAGCCATTAGACCACGGGAGACCCCGGTTCTTGTTCATATACCTATTCTCATTTGAAAAGCATAGAATAGAAACAGATAATATTTTCCTCGGCCTTTGTTCAAAGGGTTTTATAGGCTATACCTGGGGTCGGGTCCGCAAGACCCTAGAAACCTCTTCTAGCGATACTTCATTTCATACGTTTCAATGAATTGGAAAATATCAAAAATTTTCACATATTCCTGTGTTCTTTTACTATAGTAATAATTCTACAGATAAAATCAATTAAAAAATAAAATAAAAAAACCAACAGCATAAAGGCAATTGAAAATATTCAAAAGACGTCATCGAATCTTTTTCTCTTGGCAAGCTATGTTTCTAACAATGAATTGTTTTTCTTATTTTGCCTAATCTGTTTTATTGTAAAATACATTATCCAAATATAAGCAATTAAAAAATAACAAGGAATAAAAACAAACAAAAAGAACAGTTCGAATAAGCAAAATCCATTACTTTAATGTTTTAAGCACTTATTTCTCCGATTGACATCGCCTAATCAAAACTTTCTTTAGAACATTTTTTGTAGAGCATTTAGTAAGCTTTCTAATGGTATTGTTTTGTTTCCCAAGATTCTCAACCTTTTTCGAGATATTAAGGAAAATATACAGAGTTACCAAAACTTTTTATGTCTGTTAATAAAATATTTTATTCTAACCCTTCCTTAACTCCAAACGTAACCAAAATTTCAACATATTAGTTTGAATGATAGTAAAACATGGAGAAAATGTTTCAACTGAATCCCATGATTCTAAGTACCCAAACCAAAAACGATATTCAAAAAGTATTTTTTCAGTTTTCTCGAAAACGGTTAAAGCTATCGCCTTGAAATTGGTTTCATTCGTTTTACTAGCCAAAGAAGCCTATAAAACGAGTACTTACAAGCTTATGAACTCAAAAACGTAAACGTTACGATTTTTTTTGCGCGAAT
The DNA here is from genome assembly GCA_946811695.1 of Gonocerus acuteangulatus. Lineage (NCBI taxonomy): Eukaryota > Metazoa > Arthropoda > Insecta > Hemiptera > Coreidae > Gonocerus > Gonocerus acuteangulatus. Next base: position 8,478,971 of record OX328130.1, read on the forward strand.
TTCGCCCCAAACGCCATCTTCCAGTGGGCGGATTTTGCTGGTTAACGAACTTGACCTTTCAAATTGGACGACAGATTTTTGTACCAAATTTCATCAAAATCGGACCATCAGGGAAGCCAGAAATCCGCGAACAGACAAATATATATATATATATATATATATATATATATATATATATATATATATATATATATAAATAAATATATACATATATATATATATATATACAAATTTTAACCACCGTTATTTTCGGTCTCTAGGGGTTCTGAAACGCGAAATTTTCTAGTCGGCACTTCCGGATTGTTTCATTGTATCAACCTTATAAGCGGGGTTCCTCCCTATGGGGGAGGGAGGAACCGCGCTAAAATGGGGTTTGAGCAACATTACATTACTTTTGCGATTTCCTATTATGTCCGGTCAAGACACATTACCCTTTGATTACTTATCATTTGATGAATAACTTATAGTATGACGGAAACCGTTGAAATAAACTGCACAAAGTTATTTAGGAGCCTTAATTTTTATGATAAATTGTTGAACGCAATAAAGTAACTACTTATCTGTCCTTACGAAGCACATGAGCGTATATAAGGGGGGCCTCCCCCCCCCCCGAAATTTTGAGTTGATCGGTAAAAATTTCATAAAATCCTTAAAAATAAATTAAATTAGATCATTTAGTTCATAAAAATATTCCATTTTGGATATTTATTTAAATTTTAACGTCCATTTATTATTAACTACGAATTTTAGGACGGGTTATCTATAGGCTACCACCCTTTTCTAGCCAGGATAGGGGGATGCCTTTTCTTTTTTTCGAAAGAAAAGCCACCATCCCTAGTAGGAATCGAACCCACGACCTTTGGCACGGAGTGTTAAGTGCTCACGGCTTAACTCTCACGGGCATCGGGTCTCCTCCATTTTGGATATAATAGTGTTTTAGTTGGCTAAAACTCTTCCAAGATCTAAATTGTTCGTATTCCATGCACCGGAAAAGGTCTCAGCCCCCCCCCCCCGAAATTTTCCCAGACCCCTCGGAGTTATTTTCTATATACGCCCAAGACGAAGTAGTAAGCTAGTATATTATAAATGTAATAATACTCTTACATATTAATATGATGCAACAATAGTAGTTTCATTGGTAAAACTGAAGTAGAGCGCCCTCAGCACCAATTTTTGTTCAAATTTTGCACTATAACGTATTTTCATGCACTAAACACGAATCCGGAAAAAAAAAAGTTGCTCTAAACTACGAAATAAGTTATTAAGCACTAAAGTTCACTGTTATTGAGGTTAAAGTTGGCGTAAACAGACTATTTGCAAACATGCGCATGCTCAGACATTCTTCGTACTATGCATGTTTATTAATACGCATTTTACGCCAACTTCTATAACCTCTATAACAGTGAGCTTTAGTGCTTAATAACTTCTTTCCTAGTTAAGAGCGACTTTCTTTTTTTTTTACGAATTCGTGTTTAGTGCATCATAATACGTTCTAGTGCAAAATTTGAAAAAACTCGATGCTGAGGACGCTCTCCTTCAGTTTTACTGTTTCATTATATATTATTTTTGATAAACATTTCTTAAGTTTTTCTTCTTCAAGGTTATAAATATATTTTTCATATTATGAAGTATTCAAATCGAATAGTTTAGATCGATTCGTCGTAAGTATTACTTCGTTATCGATATTCTGAGCCTAGAGGATTTATCTTTAGCAGGGCCGCCACATCTCAGAGCCGGGCCCGGGACCAGATCATGGGCCCCCTCTCAAAGCCAGACGGAAAATTCTAGTACTTTGGTATAGTGCTTTGGCCATTTTAAAATTGTTTTCATCTTGAGTTTTGGGCGAAATGAGAATAAAAGCCGACAATCGGTGCAGTAAAGTTCACTTTCGGTACTTGTAGTTTTATTACGACTCCTAATGAAATATACTATTCTGGGACTGCACTTGTTTTGTCGTTTATGCACATTAAAAAAATATAGATCCAATTCAAATAAATATAGGCTACGCCCGTCTATATTTCTAAACCACATTCTTTTTACAAGCTCATAACCTATACATTTTTCCCACTTAGTGAGGCCCACAACTGTACCCGGTTGTCCCCCCCCCCCCCCATGTGGCGACCCTGATCTTAAAATTCGATCTAAGCTCCCCGGTCCTTTTCGTGAATCGATCTTTTAATTTCGATTCGATGCAAAAGATCGATTCATCTTCCAGAATGGCCCTTGTGTAGTGTTGACCAATGAACAGTCGTTCGCCATCTGGAACGTTTTGTTCATCTGATCGAGCGCGCTGGAATTAAAGAAACCCACCACACGTCTTTCTTGAAAATTCTATAAGTTAAATATCCTGCCCCCGGAATATCTTCCTGTACTACTATAAATATTTCGGTACTTACGTATTAGCGTCAATGCAATTTAAATAGGTGGGTCTCAGAGAACTGGATCATCACCGGGTCAGAGAGCTGGATCAAGGAGTCAAATCACTTTTTGCCAATATGGAGACAGGATTATCAACGATTTGGGTTGACTTGAGTTTTGATATAACCTTTAGCGAGCGAAAATACGTGGCACATATATTAATAGCATAATTGCTATGCATTTCCGCTCGCTACGCCCGCTCAAGGTTATATCGAAACACTAGTCAATCCAACTCGTTGATAATATAGAACAAGGCTGGGTTTTCCCGAAAGATTATCAAGGATGGGTCTTCGAAACAGTCTCTTTCATCCTTGCTATTATGTTGTCGCCATATGAACTCCGCTAGATATGAACACATCAAAAAACAAAAACTGAAATCGTGTAACAAAAAAAAAAAAAAAACAACAATTGCGTGGATTACCAACACACAAATGAATTGCATTATAAAGACAAAGGGAACAAGATGGGGTAAAAGTGAAGTTTCACGTCCTCAAAACCGATTTCTTTCAAATTTTGATGCACTAAACAGGAATACGTTACAAAAAAACCTTCGCATATAACTAGGAAAGAAGTTATTAATCACTAATGTTCACTATTATGTGGGTTATGAAGAAGAAGAAGAAAGCTAATAGGGATGTCTAGGAGGATTAGAAGAATGTCTAGGACGACTTTAAGGCATACATGATATGCGTTTCCGCATGCTACCCTCGCTCAAGAAGATAACAAAACCCCAGTCAATCCAACTCGCTAAAATTAATAGAATTCTATTAATTTTAGCGAGTTGGATTGACTGGGGTTTTGTTATCTTCTTGAGCGAGGGTAGCATGTGGAAACGCATAGCACGTATGCCCTTAGGCGACAGGTGACGACGGGTGAGGATGCCCTTAAAATTAACAATATTTTTGAATAAATGGTTTCTGAACATTTCAAATGAGAGTTCTCTGTTTCCCAATGTTACCTATCTGCGCATGCGCGTGTTTACAAATACGCTGTTGACGCCTAGTTTTATAACCTTCCTAACAGTGAACTTTAGTGCTTAATAACTTCTTTCCTAGTTATCCATGATCCAGATCTCTGAACGAGACCCACCTCTTTAACCTGCTTTGACGCTAGTACGTAAGAACCAATATTTCTTAGGCTTCATTTCAAGTGGTTTTGTGATTTTTTTCAGGCGAAGAACTTCAATGAGCAGCTGTTCAGTACACTACTCACCAGCAAGACATTGATCAAAGATGTAAATAGAATTATATTTTATATAATACAGATATAGATATATTTTTGGAACACATGTTATGTGATTTAAAAACAATAACGCTAACCACGAGTGCAAATGAGAAATTTCCACGTCTCATGTCTGAAATATGATGGAAAAACCTTTCTTAAAAAATAATATGCATATGGGTTTGTTTGTTATATATATATTTAGAGACCGAATCACCGAATCATAGATAAAGTGCACCAAATATCATCAGAACAGTGTTTAGTTGAAATTTATCAAGTCAGTGCTAGATGTAATGCTTACGTTTCTGGAACATGGCAACATTTAATGACTAAACTAAATGAAGGAAAACATACAAAAATGTAAATAAATATAATTCCAAGTCTCTTGAAGTCTATTAAACGTTATCAAAAAGAATCGCCGATTAAGCTCTCTTCTATTTGTGAATCGGTGCGCATGCTCTCGCACCGCTTCTAAAGCACCGTTGCATAAACCGTACACGGAAACTATATCAGCAACAAGAGATTGAATTTTAGTAATAGGTTCTTGAAAAAATTCGCAATGACAATTTGTTTCCATTGAATATTTAAAATAAGTAAGCACAAAAACGAAAACTTGTCTCGTTTCTTGTTTTGCGATTTTCTCCTAAACAAAGCAAAAACGAGCAAATCTCTAAAGGATTATTTGTCTTAGTTTTTTGGTCCTCTACCTTGGTGGCTTGAGATCGGTAAAGAAGTAAGTTTTGTTTTCTACAACTTTATTTCTTTTTAAGCCATGTTCCTTGTCTGCTTTCTTATTGCCTACTGGATGCCCCGGTACCCAGTAATATATATATATAAATATATATATATATATACACACATATGGTAGTTACGTATTAGCGTCAATGCAGGTTAAAGAGGCGGGTCTCAGAGAACTAAATCAACACTGGGTCAGAGAGCTGGATCAAGGAGTCAAATCAGTTTTTGCCAATATAGCGACGGGATTATCAATGATTTGGGTTGACTAGAGTTTTGATATAAACTTTAGCGAGCGAAAACGCGTAGCAGTTATATTAATAGCATAATTGCTAAGCGTTTCCGCTCACTCAAGGTTATATCGAAACTCTAGTCGATCCAACTCGTTGATTATATAGACCAAGGATGGTCTTTCGCTGGATAGTGGACTGATATACAATTTAACAGTCTCTTTCATCCTTGCTATTGTCTTGTCGCCATATGAACACCGTTAGGCATGAAGAAGCGCAAAAAGTCGAAGAAAACGTGAATACGTAGTAAGGTCCATATATCCGGCCTGGGATAGAAGGAAATTTGAAAGAAGAAAACTAGTTTTACTGTTTTTCAATATATTCTCCTCTAAGTTCAACACACTTAATACATCGCTTTGGCAACATTTCTACGTAGTAAGATCCATAAGTTTCCGGCCTGGGATAGAAGGAAAGGTGAAAGAAAAAAACTGGTTTTAATGTTTTTCAATATATTCTCCTCTAAGTTCAACACACTTAATACAACGCTTTGGCAACATTTCTATACCATGAAAAAAATAATTTTCTTCTTTGTTATAAAAATGTTCTTCCACTGCTGCTTGGAGCTCTTCGTCAGTGTTAAATCGCCTTCCACGAAGGTCAGATTTTAACTTTGAGAAAAGGTAGAAATCGCTAGGGGCCAAGTCTGGGCTGTAGGGTGGATGAGAGATTTCTTGGAATCCACAGTCCTTCACAGCGGCCTTTGAAATCAATGCTGTGTGGACAGAGGCATTGTCGTGAAGGAGGCGGACACCTCTGCTTAACTTCCCTCGCCTCTTCTCTTTAATGGCGTCTCATAACTGGTGAAGTAGGGCTGCATAATACTCACCATTCATTGTGGTATTCCTTTCTTTAAAATCTATCAGTAGTATTCCTTTACAGTCCCAAAAAATTGTGGTCATTACCTTTTTTGTTGACTGCGTGACTTTTGCCTTTAAAGGAGGCGCTTCTCCTGGTCTTCTCCATTCCATGGACTCTCTTTTGCTGAGTGGGTCATAATATAGAACCATTGTCTCATCCCCAGTTACAATTGAGTCCAAAAAAATTCCTTGGGTCGGCATTATACTCGCGTAAAAATTCATTGCAGCAGTGAACTCGTTCCTGTTTTTGAGCAGCTGAAAGAATTTTTGGAACCCATCTTACACTAACCTTGTTCATATGCAAATGTTCTTTGATGATCCTCAAAACACTTGTTTTTGAAAGCCCTAACCTCGCTGCTATTTCCTTAGTTTTTAGTCGCCGGCCAGACAGCAATTCAGATTCCACAAGTTGGATTGTTTCAGAAGTGACAGCTTCCAATGGCCGACCGAGACGTGGGTCATCTTCTAGACTTTCTCTCCCTAACTTAAATAATTGTTCCCATTCTTTCACTGTGGAATACGAGGGGGAGGACTGCCCGTATACACAATCCAAGCGCTCTTTAATTTGCGCAGGAGTAAGACCGTCTTTACAAAAGAATTTAATTACCGCACGGTACTCGAGTTTGAACATTGTAAAAATGGGGAGTTTCCTTCAAGGCTGGACACTGACTCTCAAGACTGAGGAAGTGCGGGCGATGGGTATGGAGTGAGCAGGCATGGACCTGCATAGGAGTGCAGGTCCCGGCACGTTTAAAGGAGGAGAAGCAGGACAGGCCGGAAACTTATGGACCTTCCCTCGTATAACTCAAACACGCACCACAAACTCGCGTAGAAAAACAAAAACAATTACATGGGTTACCAATGCATAAATGAATTGACTTATAAAGACAAAGGCAACAAGATGGTTACTATAAACACAATCGCCAATGGAATTCCTGATAGGAATAGACCAATAGAAATGCGTTATCCATGATCAAGATCTCTGAAAGAGACCCACCTCTTTAACCTGCATTGACGCTAATACGTGTATATATATATATATATATATGTGTGTGTGTGTGTGTGTGTGTGTGTGTGTGTGTGTGTGTGTGTGTGTGTGTGTGTGTGTGTGTGTGTGTGTGTATATATATATATATATATATATATATATATATATATATATATATACAGGGTGATTCAAGTCTAAGTAGCCAAACTCTAGGAGGTGATTGTAGACATCATTTCCAACACAAAAGTTCATTTGAAGTATGGTCCGATTCCGAAAGGTAAAGGAGATATGCCCAATTTTCTGTTTTTTTAACGTAGTCATGATTTTTAATGAACTATTTAAAATAATTAAATTTTAATTACGCTATCATAAAATAGACACAATTTCCTTTAAAAAGACAGTAGTTTAATTCACTAAAATCATTATTAAAAGATACTTTCTGGACACACGAATAACGCACTTCTGTTTTTATCAATGAAACAGAGTTTCTTCGCGATTTTTTTTCTCAGCCCCCTAACGGACTACAGATTTAATACTTACACGAAAACTTCTACATTTAGTAAGCATTAAATCTATGAAAATGAAGAGGAGGTTTATTAGGGAATAAATTGAACGATTGGCTCCCTTTGGTCAAAAAAATGTGGAATGTAGTTTTGTTACTTTCAAATACCTTGTGTGAAGAAATTAAAAATTATTAATTTTTTAATGGCCAAACTGTGGGTATCCATTGTCAATTCCGGAAGCAATAAATATAACTGAATGAAACAATTTAATTATTTAATTATCTTGAACAGTTTTTGAGAAATACTTTCTTATTCATTAAAAAACATGATTACGTTAAAAAAACAGAAAATTGGACATAGCTCCTTTTCCTTTCGGAATTGGACCATACTTGAAATGAACTTTTTGGTTGGAAATTATGTCTACAATCACCTCCTAGAGTTTGGCTACTTAGACCTGAATCACCCTGTATATATATATATATATATATATATATATATATATATATATATATATATATATATATATATATATATATATATATAACAAACACACTCATATACATATTTTAGCACTTTCCTCCGAAGGAAAGTAGCTATTGAGGTTGGACTCATGACGGAATTTTTGAAAAATTTCTTCAAATCTTTATCGATCCTACCTAGTAGTCACCGAAAATGACACCCGTTAAAATTTATATATATCTATATATATATATATATATATATATATATATGCATATATATATATATATATATATATATATATATATATATATATATATATATATATATATATATATATATGTCTGTTAACACGATAGCGGCCAGAGTTTTTGTTTTTTCGTCACGAAACTTGGTATATAGCATTCAATTAGCAAACGATTGAACGAGTTCGTTAACCACCAAAATCGGTCCACCGGAAGGGGGGGTTTACCCCGGACCCAAAACACTAATTTGACTATGTCAGCCGTAATATTTGTTATATTTCAACGAAACTTGGTATTCGTAGTGGTAATATAGAGAGAAAAGTGAGATATAAAAATGAACTAAATCGGTTCATTAGAAGGGGGGGTTTACTCCGGACCCACAATACCAATTCGCCACTACCAGCCGTGATTTTTGGTATATTTCGACGAAACTCGGTATTCGTAGTGCTAATCCACAGGTAAATATGTGTTGTAAAAATAAACTAAATCGGTTAATTAGGAGGGGGGGGGGGGGTTTACTCTGGACCCACAATACCAATTCGCCACTACCAGCCGTGATTTTTGGTATATTTTGACGAAACTCGGTATCCATAGTGGTAATCTACAGGTAAATATGTGTTGTAAAAATAAACTAAATCGGTTCATTAGAAGGGGGGGGGTTTACTCCGGACCCAAATTCCTAATATACTCATACCGGTCGTAATTTCTGCTGTATTGTAACGAAACGCGGTATACGTCGTGGGTAACACATGAGAAAGATGTGTTGTAAAAATGAGCTGAATCGGTCAATCGGAAAGCGGGGGTTTAATTTGTAATATATTTCAATAGGAAAGCCCGCCAGACATAGGTTCACAAAGCCGCCGCAAGGAGCGCTTTCTACCACTAGAGGGACTGTATCCTGTTCCTGCGTTAGATCAAATACGATAATACGAGGTTTTTGGTATTTATTACGTAGTGTAGTAGGTACCATGTGTAAACATAACTCTGGAAGCAAATTCATAATTGATCAGTTACTCATTACAAATTTAAAAGAGAACTATTCACATTTTTATTTTTTTTATGTAGGATATTTTAAGCAAATTGTTCTGGAAAGCAGTCTACACTACCCAAATTCTGAGGAAAGTGCTTAGTTATGCAGCTCATGCGTGACGGACTTTTTTATTTAACGAAAGGTTTTTCCATCTACTTTCGGATATGAGACGTGTAAATTTCTCATAATTTCTCATAGATATATAAACGAGAAGTGAATGAAAATAAGAAAAACAAAAATTACATCAGAACCTTTTTCGCAGAGAATTTAGTAACCTTTCGATTGGTCACCTTCCACTTACCTTGCCGTTTTCGAGATGTTTTAGAAAATATATGAAAATCCCAAAACTTTTCATGCCTGTTAATGAAATATTTTATTTCTAGTACTTCCTTAACTCCAAATCGAAGCAAAATTTACCCAAACTGAAAATTAGTGTGGAAAAGTAAGTGTTTCAATTTTTCTTGAAAACAATTACAGCACCGCTGTGAAAATGTTAATATGTATGTTAGGAAACCTACCAAACTAGATCCTGCAAGTATATGAACTCAAAAACGTAACAGTTACGATTTTTTTCGCGCGAATGTCACTCCAAAAAGCACCTTCCAGTGGATGGATTCTGCTCGTTAACGGAACTTTCAAATTAGATGAAAGATTTTTGTAGCAAATTTCATCAAAATCGGTCCGTTTTGAGCCACCTAGTGAGCGAACAGACAATATATATATATATATATATATATATATATATATATATATATATATATATATATATGCAAATTTGAACCACCGTTGTATTATTGATCTATGGGATCTGAAACATGAAATATTCGTGTCGGCACTTCCGGATTGCTTTATGAGGTCAACCTCTTAAGCGGGTTTCCTCCCCATAGAGGGAGGGAGGAACCGCGCTAAAAAATGAAATCTTTATTATTTAAATTTTAACGTCTATTTATTATTAACTATGAATTTTAGGACGGGTTATCTATAGGTTACCACCCTTTTCTAGCCAGAATAGGGGTGATGCCTTTTCTTTTTTCGAAAGAAAAATCACCGACCCTAGTGGGAATCGAACCCACGACCTTTGGCACGGAGTGTTAAGTGCTTACGCCTTAACCCTCAAGGCCACCGGGTCTCCGAAAAAAAAATGAAATAGATATAGGCAATGTAGGTTAGTTATAAGAGCCACAGCTTGGATACTTGTATTACTTGATTGTTAGATTTGTTTATATTTTTGGACAATAAAATTCTTTTAACTTCACTGTTATACAGATTATAGATTAATAATATATTATTGTTAATAAAATTGTTACATTTCAGAATTCACTGAGGACATACTTGTCTATGAAGTACAGAATAAGGCCGACGGCTTGTGACTTCTTTTCGCTGAGTTTTCCATTGCTAACATCGGTAAAGTATTTCTTCAAATGGATTATTCATACATTATACTGCTGGTAATTTCTAGTTTACAATGTTTTATTTTCCAGATGATGGCAGCATCAGTTACCTATGTCATACTACTTGTGCAGTTTACTCTTCTGAAGTAGGCAGCATTTTGAGGAGTCATCAAGGAAGAATAGACGTAAAATATACATTTACGTAGACGTAAATGTATATTCATTTGTAAATACAACATCTTAAGAACTTTTTTGTACTTTTTTTTAAACATTAAAAATAAACAGATACCTATGTGACCAGTTTTAAAGAACATTCATTTTTAGCGCAGCTCCTCTCTCCCTCCATAGGCAGGAAACCCGCTTATGAGGTTGACCTCTTGAAGCAATCCGGGATTTCTGACTAGACCATTTCACGTTTCCGAGCCCATTGATCTTGAAAATAACGCTGGTTAAAATTTTTATGTGTGTGTCCAGAACACCGTGTCCGCCGAGCGGTGTTGGGTCCAGTGCTGTTCACCATCTACACCGCCCACATCGTGAGGATGCAGTTCCCTCATGTCGCCTTAGCTGCCTACGCTGACAACATTGGCGTACACTCCTCCAGCTTCAATGCTTGAGTAGTCCTTAAGAGGGCCTAGTCTGCTTGTGAAACCATCGTAGACGCGCTTGGAGAAGCAGGAATAGACGTCAACACGTCCAAGATGGATGCCGTGGTGTGCTCCTTCCAGGCGATCAAGGGAAGCAAACCCCGAGGGGCCCTGCACTCGCATTTCGAAGTCAGGGGCCAGCGGAACAAGCTGTCCACCAAGATCAACGACTACGGAGTGCACGTACACCGGCATCTGTCAGTGACGGCCCATGTCTACAGCCGCCTGAAGGAAGCCCGCCAGAAGACGTTCCGCCTGAATCATCTCTTGCCATCGGCCCAGCTGTCGCTTCGGCTAAAGCTGCAGATCTACAAGGCGATCATCAGGCCGATTCTTCTGCACCAAGCCCCACCCTGAGGTACATGTACCCTCACATGCTCAGGCGGCTGCACTTTTTCCAGTACGGGGTCCTGCTTCGAGCCGTGCAGCATACTACCCTCCGAAGGAAGAAGCTATGTCTCCTCCATGACGAGCTGATGCTGCCCTCGGTTCAAGATTTCATTCGGAGGCGTCATGTTAAGTTCTATGACGACCTCCGTTACTGTGTGTACCTCCTCTTCAGGGACTTGACAACACCTCCTCTTCCTCAGAGGTGGCAGGACAGCACCAGACTTGGATCCTGGATCTAAGTGAAGACACTGCTTAGAAGCAGCTGTATGTAAATAGCGTATATATTAATTTTAAGTTTATTTGTTAGTTTTAAGTTACAGCCTTGTGTAGCCTTCCTACACACCCTTGGGACCCCTTCCAACACAACAGTTCTGAGTCTCAAATTGAATCGTTGTCTTCTCATTACTCAATACTTTTGTGGCATAAGTTTATGTTTTACGTTTGTTAATACTCTTTTAGCTTCAAAGAAGCTTATGTTTTGAAACAAATTTTTTAATCTCATATTCTTCCGCATATTTAGAAAATAACTTAGCAGTAGTGCGATGTTCTCTTCCACAAATGCATTTGATTCTTGTGCAGGAATCTTCATGCACAAGAATCACAGGCATATGGTGGCACAGACAGCCGCACAAATCACATATAAGCGGTGGTGGAATATAAATTCGGACGGAGCCAGAAAGGTAATCAACATAAATTCTTTCTGGAAAGTGTGGAGTGACAAATGTGATTACAAACAATGAACTTTTTGCCGGATCACCAATTCGTCAAATATGAGTTACTTTTTGTTCAAATAATTCATTTAGAATTTTAAATTCGTTCATATTTCATTTCTGAACAATAGAAGAGACTTTTAAATTATTTAGCATACCGTAGAGTTATATATATATATATATATATATATATATATATATATATATTTTTTTTATTTGTTTATCTTTTTAACGTTATTTCTAAAAGCGTTGTTATGCGGAGGACCAATGAGCTTGGTGAATGGTATCGTCAGCCTCATATAGTCTATCTCTCTCTGTTTTCCTTTAAAATAACAGTAGATTTGTATTAATGCTTGATGCTAATCAATATGGCATACGTTTGTTTTAATTCTCCTGTCTATATAAACTTCGTCATACTGCTCATGAATTGAAGTTTTCATGATTTATTATTTTGTAGCAAAGATTTAACCCACGAGAGAATGGAATTTTATTCGCCCTTGAGTATTTAAAGCGTTTCCTCTTTCTCTCCAGGGAGAAATCCCACTTATGGAGTTGACTTGGCTTTCTAGAGTCAGAGAGGTGGTTTAGATCTTAAATTCTGATGACAATAAATAATATGCAATATGAAGTTCTTAATTTCCCTCTCTGTCATATGTATACACTGGTTTTATATCATTTTGAAAATAGATATAGAATTATTGTGGATTATCGATAGCAATATTTCCTTTTAGTGATTTACCTTCCTTTCATAATGAGAGGAAAATGCATCTCTGACATAAAATTTATGACTTATTCCAGAAGTACCGACCAGAAATGTTGATTTTTCACAAAAGGGCTAGAGAACAATCATTCAAGTTCATTTTCATACAAATATATATATATATATATATATATATATATATATATATATATATATGAAATGTGACATGTTCCACTCCTTTTTAGAGGCTACTCCCTCTTTCCAGGGAGGAATCTTTCTTATGGCATTTATATACATATATATATATATATATATATATATATATATATATATGTTTATATATATGTATATATATATACATATACACACCCCTACGCAAGCGCAGGCATGCGCACGCACGCACACACACACAATTTAACTTACGTGCCATAATGTAGGAATAACATCTTCGGATATGTAGTTTCAACTCCTTGAACAATGCAAAGCTCATCTGGCAGAGATGGCAAGTACATAACTGACCATCTGCTACTAGAATTACATCATATCAAGGAATTAGAATATTTCAAAAACCATGTATTTCAAAGATATATCAAATTTGTTTTTAAAAAGTCTAACTCACAGAACTTCACGATTAAAATATATCAGCTTGAAACTAAATGCCAATAAACAGTGACCTGGATACCTATAAATCGTATACCTGGTTACCTACATACAGTGTACCAGGTTACCTATAAACACCTAACCTAACCTAAGAAAAAACTGAATGTCCTGTCCCTTCTTTGCTCTTTTAGTGCATCCACAGCACGATTTAACCTTAGTTAACAATTAAAATAATGTTGAATACAAAATCTAGAAGGAACAACATAAACTTTTAAAAGATTAGTCTATGTTCTGCCCTACAACAAAATGGCCGCCAGAATTATAAGGGTTTTTCGTCTGAAGTTCAAGAGTTAGGCATCTATCCTTTCTATATCTATGTAGAATAATAAACGAAGAGAATTATAAAAGAAAGGTTATCGAATGAATTTATTTATTTGCCCGGCAATATGTTGTCTAATAAGTCTAATTTTCTTTCCTCCTGGTTCAATATAATACAAAAGAAAATGTCAATTTCAGGGAATCCTGAAGGTATCTCACTTCTATTTTTCGAACAAAACTACTATTTGATTTAATTGGGATTGGCTCATTTAAGAAAACTTGTATCCTTGGATTTTCTGTTTGGGTCTTCTTGGGTCATTATTCTTAGTCTTATTGGGTTGTATATATATATATATATAAACTATTGTATTAAAAGCATTAAATATATCATCATTATCACTTTTCACTCAGGGATAGGAGAGAGGATTGTTGACATCAAGAAAGAGCCAGAGGATTATATCCCATCCGAAATTGGAGTGTTTGAAGGTAAAATTCAAGTCTGTTGTTTCTTTGTTTATATCCATATACTACTATATGTACTATAGTGTACTTTTCTGACATCAACTTCATGACTTATACCAAAAGTACCAATGAGAATTGTTGTTGGTCATTCAAGTTTTACATACATATATAAAAGTATGTATGTGTGTGTGTATATATATATATATATATATATATATCCTCACTTCTTCCTGGAATCCTCTCCAGCTTTTTCAGCAAGGTCATTGTTGTGTCTTCCTCGGTGGTTGCCGAGGGAATGATCCCAGCGACGAAAAATTAACATGAACCACACACACACACACATATGTATATGTGGGGGCGAGGTTAGCTCCCCCCACATATACATAGTGTCCAGTGTTATGGTAGAACACTGGACTCATATGCCGGAGGACCTGAGTTCAAATCCCGAGCAAGCACTTAAGATTTTTTCTTCTAGTGTCTTCGTTCATGGGTTGAATTCGGCCTCCCTGGCCATCCCTAGGCCAACCCAGCCTTTAATTAACTTATTAATGCGTATCTTGGGGCTAATGACTCCAGGGACATTTCAAGCCAAATCATCCAGCCAAAATGCATTTTGACACCCAAGGTTGGCAGATTTTAATGAAACTAGGTGAGTATATTTTATGTTGTTATGATCATTAGTTTCTGAAATGCAGCACTTTAAAAATTCTTCAAAATGTTATTATTATTATTATTTATTTATTGCTTGATCATAACGGAGACGATTAGCAAATTATTGTAAATATCAAAATGTACAAAATATCGTTGATCATACATCTGGCAACAATCTATACTTTTACAACTTTTGCTCTAAAACTGTTAATTTTAATGATAGGGAGTTAATTTTTTTTTAATTTGTTCGGCATTAAATTGTGAATGGAAATATATTGCTAGATATAAGATTTAGAGCCATTGAAATATTTTAAAAAATTCTTAAATAGCAAAATTGAGATTGATCCGAACATTGATATGCATCCATAAATTGCTTAATAACATGAGTCTACCTCCAAGAACACCTAAACCCATTATATCACCAAAAACTAGATTAAAAATGCGAAAAATTGGTGTAATAAAATTAGTGGGCTTTTGAGTTTTTAATAAGTTAAGAGTTGATCAAAGTTATACTATGAAAAAGTACATTTATCCGCTATTAGACTGCCTCTATTAACTCTAAAAATACCCCACTAATACATAGAAAAGTACCATTATAATTTTGCTGGCTATTTGTATGATATTACTAACTAAAGTAAAACAAAAATATTCGTCTTGTTAATGTAGGGCCTAAATTAGGGTTTTATAATAATAATAAAAAAAATACGAGATTGAAATTAAAATCACTTTATGTTAGAAATAATGTCTGCACCAGGATTAATTAAGAAAAGTCAGATTTGGATAGTGATATTTATTTAACAGAGAGGACATATTCACTTCACCGGGTGGGGGGGGGGACATAGTAGACAGAGGCCGCCAAGTATTTTTCCACACATAATACTGGCTGTTCATTACAGCCTCTGTAATTTTTAGTAGAACCTCTAATTTCTATTTTATATCTCACCACCTAAGTCATGACGTTACATTTGTATATTGCGGTCAGCAAAAGACAATGGATTTTACTAAAACCCAATTTCCACATATAAACAGAGTAGAGTTTTTTACAGGGGGATGTAGTGCCCAATACAAACATTTTAAGAGCATTATGAATTTGTGTCATCACAAAACAGACTTCCAGATGGATGCTTGTTGGTCTTGCCATACTACAAGTCATGGAAAAACAGTTTGTGATGGAATTGGATTTTTAGTAGAACCTCTAATTGACTCAAAGAGACTCATTGCTAATTTCAATCAGTCATAAAATATGTTCAGAAGGAACAGGACAATCATCTTGTTGTTTAGGCCAGTAAAATGTTTTAGAAGGCCCATGTGGATGCATAAAAACAATTTTGTAGTCACCTTCTTCTTCGTTCAGTTGACTGACCAGTCCAATCCACCAGTTGTCTTCATGAACACGGATAGTATAATTATGAAGACACGGTTTTAAGCGCTGAAAAATTGTTTAACTTTCTATGCCTTTAATATAATTCCATCGAATACGTATGTCAGGATCCAGTCTCGTGCGTTTTGCTTTTATTTCATCAGTTGATTGTGGACTGAAAAAATGGAAAAGGCCCTTTAATGGTTTTGAAGATCTTTCTTCAACTTTAATTCTAATGTTTTGAATTTCTACTTCACTTAACCCTCCGTTGACCAGGTGGGGTCTAGTTGCACTCCACGCACACTATTTCCCCCTCCCTAATAGCCACCGTATCTCTACCTTCCTGCTCTTTGTGTAGCTTCCTAATCAGTAGTGCTCCGGAGATCGGCAATGTCAAATTTTTCATACATGATAGTCCACGCTTCAAATTGATTATGTTTTGTTGAAAAACGGCTTTGAGGTCTGAGTGGACCTCACGTGGGCTTCCGTGATAAGTTTTTTTTTTAATATATTTTTACATGTATTTTATTTTCCTATTTAATTAGTTTGCATCATGGTAGTATCTAGTATCAAGATAAAACTTAATTCGTCAAAGCACATTACGACTATAAATGTAAGTGGGGTCCTGGTGGACCCCACGTGGGCAACAGTATAACTCTCTCCCACGTGGTCGACGGAGGGTTAAAAAAAAGAAGGATATCTTAGAAAGGAGACTACTAAAATACAAATACATTTGGTAGCATTTGTGACTGTAACTGTTAGTAACTGTTTTTTTTTTACAGTTCCACCAATTCCATCACAAACTGTTTTTCCATGACTTGTAGTATGGCCTCTGTCTTGTAGTATGTTGCCCCCCCCCCACCCGGTTAAGTGAATATGTCCTCTCTGTTAAATAAATATCACTATCCAAATCTGATTTCTTAATTAATCCTGGTGCAGACATTATTTCTAACATAAAGTGATTTTAATTTCAAACTCGTATTTTTTTTTTATTATTATAAAACCCTAATTTAGGCCCTACATTAACAAGACGAATATTTTTGTTTTACTTTAGTTCGTAATATCATACAAATAGCCAGCAAAATTATAATGGTACTTTTCTATGTATTAGTGCGTATATAAGGGGGGGCTGCAGCCCCCCCCCCCCGAAATTTTGATTTGATGGTAAAAACTTTTATAAATAAATATTTTATTTTACGTGTAATAGCGTTTTAGTTGCCTAAAACTATTGCAAGCTCTAAATTTTTAGTATTACATACCCCAGAAAGGGTCTCATTACAAAGTTGTATTAATTTTACATTAAAGATAGATGACTTTTGAATAAACACTATTTTTGGGAAATATTTTTTTGCACCTTTCCCCTATGCCAACTCATATATAACTTCTTATACACCCAAGAGGTAGTTTATAGCGAAATTTCAAGGTGCATAAAACACTTCATGAAACGTGCGGTTACCAGCTCTTGGACTATATATTCACAGACATACAAGCTCACACACACATATATGTGTGATAAGTAGAGCCCGGAAGTTAGGCATTTATTTTTTGTTAAAATAGGCAGGCAAAAAGGCACTTGAAATACTGGAAATAGGCAGTACTGTAATTAAAATAGGCATTTATTAGGATTGAAGGCAAAGAGGAATCTCACTCATTGTTACTGAAAATACGCATTTTAAATAGTCATTCATTTCTTTATGATCAATTTACGACATAATTAGACAACTTACTCTTACTTTCCTCGTTTACTAGTACAACAAGGTGCTTTTTTAAAGTATCAAGTATCAAAGGCAGACGCTTGTTAGAGAGAATGTTTTTCATCATGGAAAAGGAACGTTCTACTTCCACTGAAGTGATTGGCGACAATTTGAAAAAAATGCTATTTCGAAAGAACACTGCCTGATAAAACAGACACATCAGAAAATTCCAAATGTTCTTCATTTTTTCAAAGTCCAGATTTGGACTGAGAACCATAGGCGGCTCTTGACAAACATTTATGGGAGGGCTTATTTAGTATGGGCTTACCGCCGTGCCTGGGGGGGGCTTATTTAGTATGGGCTTGTTGCCGTGCCTGGGGGGGAGGGCTTATTTAGTATGGGCTTACCGCCGTGCCTGGGGGGGGGAGGCTTATTTAGTATGGGCTTGCCGTCGTGCCTGGGGGGGGAGGCTTATTTAGTATGGGCTTACCGCCGTGCCTGGGGGGGGAGGCTTATTTAGTATGGGCTTGCCGCCGTGCCTGGGGGGAGGCTTATTTAGTATGGGCTTGCCGCCGAGCCTGGGGGGGGAGGCTTATTTAGTATGGGCTTACCGCCGTGCCTGGGGGGGGGAGGTTTATTTAGTATGGGCTTACCGCCGTGCCTGGGGGGGAGTGCTTATTTAGTATGGGCTTGCCGTCGTGCCTGGGGGTGTAGAATCAAATTTGTATAACCAGGCACCAAGAAAACATTAAGGAAGTATTTGATAGTCTAAGAACATACAATAATTAGCACTTATTGCTATTAATTTGCCTAAACAATTTATTGTACTAACTTAATCGAAAAATATTGTGACTTTTCATTCTAGAGGGGCTAAGCCCCCAAGCCCACCCCTTTAGCCGCCGCTCCTTTTTCTCCTGGTGCTTATAGGTGATACTAGCGAGTCATCTCTTTTCTCTAACTTGAACATTGCTTCCGGTATCGCACTATAATGTGCTGTTAGCCATCATTGCTTAGCCAGATCATTGCTTCCGGTATCACACTATAATGTGCTGTTAGCCATCATTGCTTAGCCAGATCATTGCTTCCGGTATCACACTATAATGTGCTGTTAGCCATCATTGCTTAGCCAGATCATTGCTTCCGGTATCGCACTATAATGTGCTCTTAGCCATCATTGCTTAGCCAGATCATTGCTTAGCCAGATCATTGCTTCCGGTATCGCACTATAATGTGCTGTTAGCCATCATTGCTTAGCCAGATCATTGCTTCCGGTATCACACTATAATGTGCTGTTAGCCATCATTGCTTAGCCAGATCATTGCTTCCGGTATCACACTATAATGTGCTGTTAGCCATCATTGCTTAGCCAGATCATTGCTTCCGGTATCGCACTATAATGTGCTCTTAGCCATCATTGCTTAGCCAGATCATTGCTTAGCCAGATCATTGCTTCCGGTATCGCACTATAATGTGCTGTTAGCCATCATTGCTTAGCCAGATCATTGCTTCCGGTATCACACTATAATGTGCTGTTAGCCATCATTGCTTAGCCAGATCATTGCTTCCGGTATCACACTATAATGTGCTGTTAGCCATCATTGCTTAGCCAGATCATTGCTTCCGGTATCACACTATAATGTGCTCTTAGCCATCATTGCTTAGCCAGATCATTGCTTAGCCAGATCATTGCTTAGCCATCATTGCTTAGCCAGATCATTGCTTAGCTCTTCATGCCTCAACAACTTTTTTACCTCGCGAAATGAACCAAATTGTCTACTGTTATGGTAAAGTACCTCATGTATTGGCCAAATTGTTGCTGTAATTAATGTATCACTGCTGAGATCCAGGTTCCCCATCCGGTGACAACTGGCTGTGGAGGTAAAGGAAAATTTTCTTGGTATTCATAACTAACTTATCCACAAGAGGATACAAACTTTTTATATCTTTGTCAATTCTGTGCAGTCAATGGGCTAGACATGTGAGGTAGAGCATTTTAGGAAAGAGAACTCTCAAGACTTTAGCTGCTTTTTCCGTGCAAGGTGCCACATCTGTGACAAAAATGAGGTTCATCATCATCCCATATTCCATCCGGCCATTAATGAATTTTTGAACAACTGTGCCAATGCGAAACCATTTCAAGCAAATAAACGATTTCCAGGGAACAAGACTCTAGATAGATATTTGTGCAAACTTTTTTGTCTTCGATCTAAGGAAATTCATTATGTGCTTCTTAAATTGCGTAAATCGCAGAAATAAAATGCATAAAGATCAAAATAGGCAAAAAAAAGGCAACGAAAGCCAAAAAAGGCAACAAAAAATTGTCACTATACTCCCTAAATGCACGAAAATATATTTATCTCTATCTGATTCGTCAATATATCCAGTCAGATAAAAAAAGGCATTTTGCCTAACTTCCGGGCCCTAGTGATAAGTATCAATTTTAAATAGACTAATCTCCAGATTATAATAATCCCTCTGTTTAATTAAATAGGTCATGGATTCAAAGAAGATCTAAATGGAACTCCGTTCAAACAGGAGGCGGATTTGCATGAAGACTGTCTACTTGAACCTATAAAACAGGAGAAAGATTGGACAGAAGAGAGTCTTCCTTCAACTTCAGGTTAGCTCTTTTTCCGCGATTAACCCTCAACTTACAGCGGATAGAGCGGACTGGCCAACCCCATAGTACGGCGATCTATCTACCTGGCCGGGCCTGTGTTATGAAGCTATTCTTCCCCTCCTCTCTGTGTGTGAAAACCTTCATATAATTACCTTCCTTAAAATTTCTAATTGAAAGGAAATCATTATTTCAATAATTATTTACATTCTCTTTTTAGCTCTAAATATTTAGGTTTAATTATATAATTAGATGCTCCAATAATGGTTTTGTATAGATGCAATAATGGTCTTTTTAGTGCAAAAAAATAAATTTTTTAATGATATAAGTACTAATCAATGAAGCTAAATAAATAATTAGCCTCTTTTTTATTAAAACTACACGATAATGGTGATGTCCCATCCTTCCCACACTATTGTCAGGCCGATGAGTCGTGACACACGGGTGGTGGTGGAACCACGTCATCCAGGCCTCCCCCACCCTGCCTCCCTGACGGAGCGGAAGTGTTCCCTCTCTCTTTTTATACACTCTTCACTGTCTTATATTTGTTTAATATTTATTCCATTTACTTCTCTATTTATTGAATAAATATTTAGGTAAAAAATGTATTAGTCGCAAAAACAAACATTTAATAAAACAATCAAAATGAAATGAAACTTTTTTTTTATGATTATTTCTTTTGTATGATATTTTTCATTAGTCAATTTAATGTATTAAAAAATTATGTTTATAAATAATCAAAGTATAAAATAACTCCTTACTGAAATTCCCACAGAGCCTAAAAAAATATCTTAAATTTGTATTTCTTCTTAGATGCCCATATTTCCTTTGAGAGAAGGACTATCCATAAAGAAGAGCTCACGAACCTTAAAATTTGAAAGGCAAGCTTTAATAGAAAGGAAAAAGTCAATAACAAAATGTGAAAGTTTATTTGGAACAAATTGTTTTGAAAACTTTCCTTTTGGCACAAATAACAAATTTTCTGCATCACTTACGTTTTTATTCATAGAGAACAACCTCAGATACTGATTACATGAACAGTTATACACAGAGTCGCCACATGGGGGGGGGGCTACCAGGTACTGTTGTCCCGGGCCCTGGCGCCATGGAGGCCCGACCGGGCCTTGCTGATTGGAAAAAAGTGTATAGGTTATGGGCTTGTAAAAATAATGGGGTTTAGAAATATAGACGGGCGTAGCCTATATTTATTTGAATTGGATCTATATTTTTTTTAATGTACATAAACGACAAAACAAGTGCAGTCCCAGAATAGTATATTTCATTAGGAGACGTAATAAAACTACAAATACTGAAAATGACCTTTGCTGCACTGATTGTCGGCTTTTATTCTCATTTCGCTCAAAACTCAAGATGAAAATAATTTTAAAATGTATAAATTCCTATAGCAAAGTACTAGAATTTTCAGTCTGGCTCTGAGAAGTGAGGATCCTCCCGTGATCTGGTCCTGGATCTGAGATGAATCTAATCTTCATGTAGAATAATTATATAGTTATATAAATATTCTACATAGAGATTATATATTGTTAGCCGTCGAGGTGATAAGCAATTAGGAAATAGTTGGGATTCGGCTTATCCCAACTATTCCCTGATTGCTTATAATTATTCTAATAATATTTTTATAATAATGCAAAGGTCTGCCCTGTTTGGGAGAAAATCCGTCAAATTAAAGTATTAGGGCTGACAGACATATTGTCATTTACTTGCGATACTCGCTATGTACTGGACTAGTAAACAATAAAGAAATACTGAATGAATGGAAAGAAAAAGGACAATTATAACCTTGTATTCTCTTTACCTCTTTCCTCAGGAAGGTTATCGAATGAAGAGATATATTATTTATTTGCTCCTGAACATTTCTACTCTTAAATCTATTTTTCTTTTCTCCTAGATTAATATAATCAAAAGAAAATGTCAGTTCCAGAGAATTCTGAAGGTATCAAACTTCTATATTTCTAAGGAAACTACTAATTGGTTAATTGCAATGTACTCATTTAAATAACAGTTTTATACTTGGATTTTCTGTTTTGATTGGCTTTCATTCTTGTGAACCAATTGTTTTTGTCTTTAACTATATTTGCAATTATTATTAGTGTGTTTGGGTCATTATTCAGACAGCATGTTTGTTTTATTGACACTGTACAATGTTGATAAACCAAAATTAGTAGCATTTATTAAGTTGAAATTGAAATTAATTTACGTCGAGTGTAGTCTCTGATGAGTTCTTTCCCAATGTCTTCATTTACTTTTTAAGAATATAATTTTGTTTACTTATAAGCTTAGTTGTTCCCTGCATTTGACTAAATACTTTGAGTGCATTATTTGTCTATTTACGGTATCAAAACATCATCATTCATTTTCATTTAGTTTATTGTCTATTCACTCAGGAATAGGAGAGAGGATCGTCGACATCAAGAAAGAGTCAGAGGATTATGTCCCATCCGAAATTAGAGTGTTTGAAGGTAAAATATAAGTTGTTTTTTCTTTGTTTATTGTTACACAATGGTTTTATATAATTTTGAAAATAGATATAGAATTATTCTGAATTATTGATGGCATTATTCCCTTTTTGGTGCAAATCCTCTGTCCCAACAGCAGTCCGCGTTTCTGACATCAACTTCATTACTTATTCCAGATGTAAAAAAACTCCTCTGAAAAAGCTTTTTTTTTTTTTGGTATATTCTCTAGGTCTGAGAATAGAACGTAAAATATTCTTCATACCCCAAAGTGATAAGGGAATTCCACCCCAAAAATTTATTTTTTGGGCACATGTTTTTATGATTTCACGTAGAAAATACATACAACCCTAAATTTTCACCCTTCTACCACCAATCTCCAACTTTCAATAGCATTATTAGTTTGATAACTTATTATTAGAGCCCGGAAGTTAGGCATTTATTTTTGGTTAAAATAGGCTGTCAAAAAGGCGCTTGAAATACTGAAAAAAGGCAGTATTTTAACTAAAATAGGCATTTATTAGGAGTGAAAGCAAAGAGGAATCTTACTCATTATTAATGAAAATATGTATTTTAAATACTCATTCATTTCTTTATTATCAATTTATCACAGAATTAGTGTACTTACTCTTACTTTCCTTTGTTACAAGCAACAACAAGATGCTTTTTCAAAGTATCAAATGTCATAGACCTTCTCAGAAAAAAATGTTTTTCATCATGGGAAACTTCCTCTTCATTATCTTATCATTTCGAAATCCGGAATACCAGGTAATTACACCATTGTCACAGCAAAAGGGGTGTGAGGAAGGAGACGTACCTCTCTCATCCTCTCTCTTTCCTGCTATTCATTATGCTTGTGCATTCCTTCTACTAAGGAAGGTTCTGTTATTTTTAACCCTTAAATTCCATCCATGGGTTGGGAAAATAAGCTTTCGAATAGATATTTGTGACGGCAATATGAAATTTAATTTGTGCAAACTTTTTTGTCTTCGAACAGTGCTTTTTAAAATGTTTAAATCGCAGAAAAAATTGTACAAC
This sequence comes from Gonocerus acuteangulatus, assembly GCA_946811695.1. Classification (NCBI taxonomy): domain Eukaryota; kingdom Metazoa; phylum Arthropoda; class Insecta; order Hemiptera; family Coreidae; genus Gonocerus; species Gonocerus acuteangulatus. Next base: position 8,502,769 of record OX328130.1, read on the forward strand.
GACCAAAAAAGGCAAAAAAAAGGCAATGGAAGCCAAAAAAGGCAAAATAAAATTGTCTCTACACTTCCTAAATGCACGAAAACATATTTATTTATATCTGATTCTTCTATATATCCATTCAGATAAAAAAGGCATTTTGCCTAACTTCCGGGCTCTACTTATTATCCATACTGTAGTAATGTCAGCGATAGTTACTCGCAATATCCCCCTACTGATTAAGGTACAATGAATCATTTAAAACCGCATTATGCTCGCATTAATTAAAATAAAGAACTACTATATAAGTAGGTGAAAATTACTAATATTATTTATTTTTATTTATTTTTCTACTCTTGAAATAATTTATTTATTTGTTCTTTATTTTGCACAAAACATCCCTTTGTTCCTTATTTATCGGGTTGATAATATATAAAAATCTAGTGTCAACTAAAAATGTACATGTGTCATGAGCAGGTCCAATATGTATCAATGCTCTCTTAATCACTGGAGTTCATGATTAACAACACAAAATATTAAATAATCACTCAATTCAATACTTTTTAATGATTTCAATAACAAACACACGGAGGAAATCAACATTCAACAACTTGACTTTAGTTTCTGCGCATATGGTGTAACTCCCAACTACACCAGTTGTGCTGTTAGCTGACAGAAGTCGCTACTGACTGCACAAGCAAGTCCAGCATTTGTGTGGTTGTTAAGAGTACTAACACTTATACGATTTGTGCATTAAACAAAACAATTTTTTCTCTACACTGTATCACCAAAAACCAATAAAAACAAAAAAGTGGAGTTACACAACTTGTGCTTTTACGTGCTCATATATATACAAACACACACACATATATATTTCTTAAATAGATCTTTTGTTTCCCCAGGAACTACAAAATGTGACATAAGCTATCCAAATATCAAGAATGAAGCTGAACTGGACATTCCACCTTTCTTGGAAGGTACTGTATATTAAAGATAAGTTGTTTTGAAACCTATATATAAAAAAAAAAGAAAGAGAGACTATTAAAATTTGGGGTCTCCGCCAATTAGTGGTCTAGTGGCTAGCGCCTGAGATTCATAAGCGGCAGAAATTCCTCCTCCGGCGGCAGAACTTCCCCCACCGGCGGCAGAAATTTTCTCATCCTACAGCTCGAAAATTCCTCGCTGCGCCCTGGATGTCAGCGCTAATGGACTACTTTTTGAAGCGCCGTAAAAAAGAAAACAAAACAAAAAAAACTTAAAATTTGCGTAGACATATCAAATAAAATTATATTAATTTTGCTTCATGTTTGATTATTATAATTAATTTATCTATACATATAATAAAATTCTGACGGATCACCATCTGTACATGGAAGATATATGGGAAAAAATACTATGGGGGCCTTTATCAACACAATGGCATCCAGAACAATGATTTTTTACAATTTTTGTATGTGCAAGCTAATTTCAGAAACATTATCTGATTCAGTTGTGGTTTTCACTAATATATTGTGGTAAGCTTCCCTTAATATTTAGTGTTTCTTTCATTTAAATCGGTTCATAAATAAAAAAGTTATGCCAATGTAAAGAATCACGTTGAACATTTCATGAACTACCCTTAACACGGTTCATGCCAAAGTTTTTTTGTTTTTTTCCATTACAAAACTTGGTATATAATAGTCCCGTAGCAAATGATTGAACGAGATCGTTAACCAGCAAAATTGGTTCATTTGGAGAGGGGGGTTTACTCTGGACCCAAAGAAGTTACTCGCCCATACCGGCCCCAATTATTGTTGTATTGCAACGAAGCTTGGTATTCGTTGTGGACGTATTAATAGAAAAATAAGTTGTAAAAATAAACCAAATCGGACCCAAATTACCAACTTGCCACTACCAGCCCTAATCTATGTGTACATAAAACAAAATTCTAAAGGATCGCTGTCTGTACATGGAAGATAAATGGGAAAAAATACTGTTGGGGGTTTTTATCAACTCAATAGTACGCAAAACAATGATTTTTGGAATTTTTGCCTGTATGTCTGCTGTCTGTCAGACACTCTATACAGGGTTTAACAATCCCTAAGGGGTCAGTGGCTCTACCACGTTTAACAATCCTAGCAGTCTATATGCTTGATCACCATAAGCCTAATATCGTGTTTAGAGAAGCATTACTGTAAAGTAGATTTTTTTAAAAACCCATAAGACGATGTTTATAATCCAAAATAAACCAAAAGATATATCTAAAAATGCTGCCCTAAGTCACTATACATGCGGACGAAGTCGCAGGCACAGCTAGTTTCTACTTTAATTTTTTTTTTTAAAGTTGACGTTGCCATAGAGGTTTGCTAATCTCCATGTTTGCGGTCAAGCAATGAAAATAATATGATAATATATGTAGATGATCTTCTAGTGTCTTCGTTCATGGGTTGAATTCGGCCCTCCTGACCGTCCCTAGGCCAACCCAGCCTTTAATTAATTTAATAATGTGTACCTTGGGTGCTAATGACTCTAGCAGTCGAAGCAGCCAAGGGGAAAATCAGGCGGCCGGAGCATAGTAGTGACCACACTATCTCCCTAGTGTGCCATATGGTCATATATCAGATACCTCTCTGCCCCTCAGGGCCCTAAGATGGCCTGTTACGGTACTGATTTTTTTTTTTTTTTTTTTATGTAGATGAACAGGTACACTGTTTGTAGTTAACCTATGTGTACTGTTACAGGTATCCAGGAGGTACCCTGGCATAGGTATCCATGTACACTGTTTATAGGTATCCAGGTACACTATTGTAGTTAACCAGGTGTACACTTTTTATAGGTATCCAGGTGACTGATTATAGGTAGCCAGTTCACTGTTTATATGCATTTTGACACGAGGATTCAAATAAAATTAGTTTCAAGCTGATATATGTTGCAGTACTGTGAGTAATACGTGTTTTTTTAAAATATTTCACTGAAATGCTCTAATTGTTTCATTTGATGTATTTCCAGAAGCAGAAGCTCAGTTGTATACTTGCCACCACTGCCAGATGAGCTTTGGATTGTTCAAGGAGTTGAAACTACATATCCGAAGATGTTATTCCTACATTAGGGCACGTAAGTTAATCTTTGATGACTCAAAATATTTCTTAATAGCTCTTAGTTTTTTGGAGGCTTAGGGTAGGTAAAGTATTAATAGTTTGTATTACACCCCTTCCTTACTATTCATGACCTATCTATCTTCTTCTACTAATAGAAGAAAAAAATGTAATAATGGACATGAAAAGTTTTCGGATCTTGGTGTTTATTTTCTAAAATCTCTCGAAAATGGTTGGGAAATTGGTTGTGGTATATATATATATATATATATATATATATATATATATATATATATATATATATATATATACATACACACACACGCATACATTGAAGTTTGGACAACCATTGTTTTCAAGATCTATAGGTGCTGAAATGTAAAATTGTCTAGTTGGCATTTCTGTATTGTGTCATGAGGTCAACCTCATAAGCGGGGTTCCTCCCTATTGAGGGAGAGAGAAACCATGCTAAACTTTAAATGGAACACTAGAAAATATGGTTATTTCTTGTTCTGTGCCAGGGAAGGCTTTGGGAGGGAAGGGGGATTAAAAAAGTTAAGCTGATTATTCCGATTCTATGGAAACAATTTTCAAATTAAAATATTATGCAGTTTAGTTTGAGTTATTTGTATCAATTTTTAAAAATGATGGGTTGGGTATGAGCACTTAACACTCTGTGCCAAGGGTCGGTTCGATTCCCTCTATGGGGTGGTGGCTTTTCTTTAGAAAAAAGAAAAGGCATCAGCCCTATCCTGGCTAGAAAAGGGTAGTAACCTATAGATAACCCATCCTAAAATTCTTATTTAATAATAATGGATGTTAAAATTTAAATGAATAAATGAAAAATATGTGAAAAAATGATTAATAGAGCGGGCAGTTATCTTCAATAGAAATGCAAAGTATCGAATGTGAAAATCTCCACTTTCCCGAGTGAAAAAACTTGTATTCATTACTTTGCTTTTGGACAGTCAAATAATCGGCAGATTCAACCTTTTGACAGTGGTTACTCTTCCCTGTCACTGAGTGAACTTAGATTCACATCAGTCCAACAGAAATCAGTAAAGATTGAAAATGAAAAATGCGTTTTTTCACATTCGATACTTTTCATTTGTATCGACGATATAGTCTCTCTAAGAGTTACTTTTATTAGGGAAATAATTTATTTTCAATTAAAAGAAGGCCTATTGTTTAATTATAATTGTTTATGTGTATATGTAAAAGGGGAAATAGCTAAAACATGTTCAAATTCTAATTTAATTGAAGGAAAAGCACTAGTTTATTTTATTTTTACGGCGCTTCTGCACCAAGGCCATTAGTGCTGGGCTATCTCTAGGTTGCCACCCTTACTTACCATTTGTGGTGCAGCTGGGAATTTTTACATCGGGCCTGAAATGAATGAAGTCATCCTGCTGCAGGTGGGAGTCGAAATTGCATCTTCCAAAAAATCTAAGTTGAAAATCTAAGTTGTTAGCCTTTAAGGATCATGGCTTGCGGACATCAAATAGGTTCAAAACCATGAGACAGCAATTCTGAGAACGATTCCACATCAAAAATTTTCCAGCGATATACGAGTAATGTCAGAAGTGTGTTGTGGCTGGTGGAAAGTATTTTGAAGAAATAAAAGTTCCTTTAAGAAGAACAATGCTCCTGAATTATCCATTCAAGCACTGTTGAATGGTTACAAGAAATATTTGAAGTATATACCACACATAGGGGTGAGTTCGGACACATTTTAGTGATAAACAAAAATTGAAAATTTTTGAAATTTTCACAAAACAAAATACACTATTCGATAGACGAATGTTGAGGATTCATACATTAATTTTTCCAGATTTTTACAAAAATTCTGTCTTTTGTAATTATGAGAAAACCTTTAAAATGTGTCCGAACTCACCCCAAATAACGGTAGATAGATATTAATGGACTTCGATATTTTAATTGTTTAAGAACAGGAAGGGCTGCAGTAAGTTCTTCTAATTAAGCTTATTTCGGAATCATAAAGCTTAACTTATATTTATGTCTTGCATTTCAGGAAGGATGCTGATAGGGAATGGTTATACTTCTCAAGATTCAGAATCTATTCACAAATCCCAAGATATAAGCCAAAGTCTACAGGGTGCCATGTTATTCAGTACTGCTAGCTCACAACCTGTGAAAATTTTGGATTTAGAAAATTTAGAATATAAAAAGCAATTGTATCATTTGAATTCTAATTTCAACAAATACGAGGGAATACATAATAGAAGGCGGAGTGATGGGTTGAATGAACATAAGAGAAGTCACAGGGGAGCAAAGCTATATACATGTGAGGATTGTGGGAAAATATTTGCTCAGGTTTATGACTTAACTAGACACAAGCGAATTCACAGTGGAGAAAAGCCTTATTCTTGTGAGGATTGTGGTAAAGGATTTGCTCAGATTTCTCACTTGACTAGTCACAAAAAAATTCACAGTGGAGAAAAGCCTTATTCATGTGAAGAATGTGGGAAAGCCTTTACTTACATTTGGAGCATGAAAGCACACAAGAAAATTCACAGTGGTTTAAAGCCATATTTGTGTGAACTATGTGGAAAAGTATTTACTAGGAATTCCAACTTGAATATACACAAGCGAATTCACAGTGGACATAAGCCTTATACCTGTGAAGAATGTGGGAAAGCATTTATGTACATTTATAACTTTAATTTACACAAGCTAATTCACAGTGGAGAAAAGCCATATATGTGTATAGAGTGTGGGAAAGAATTTAACCGGAGAGATCGCTTAAATGAACATAAGAAAACTCACAGTGAACAAAAGTCATATAGATGTGACGATTGTGGAAAATTATTTGCCCACATTAGGAGCTTGAATGTACATTTAAGGATTCACAGTGGAGAAAAGCCATACTCATGTAAGGATTGTGGGAAAGCATTTTCCCAAATTGGAAGCTTAAATGTACACTCACGAATTCACAGTGGAGAAATGCCATACACATGTGACCACTGTGGAAAATCATTTGCCTACATTTGGAGCTTGAAAGTACACTTGCGAAGTCACAGTGGAGAAAAGCCATATTCATGTGAGGTTTGTGGGAAAGCATTTGCCCAAATTGGGAGCTTGAATGTACATTTGCGAATTCACAGTGGAGAAAAGCCATACTCATGTAAGGATTGTGGAAAATTATTTGCCTATATTACTAGCTTAAAGGTACATAAGCGTAGTCATACTAGAGTAAAATGATATGAACATTTTGTTCTTGCATATATTTGTTTATGCTTATTTTATTTACTTAAATTTTCTGTTTGGCTTACTCCTTGTCAAGTAAGTATTAGAATTGATAAAATAAAATTTACATTTTTTTGTAATCAGCTTGATAAAGAATTTTTGTAATTAAACTCCTTATATAATTATTCAAACTCACTGGACTTATTCCCATTTCTTATCTGTGGACCTTTGAGCCTAAACAGTATACTGCCATGTCGGCTGGCTATCATTAGCACTGAAGAGCTCTAATCTTTCTGTATTTTCGCTCTTCCCATTTTGTCTCACTAAATTTGGAAACGGGTAAAAAACAGTTTTAAATGTATTTCTTTAATGATCCACAATTTTTCTTATTTTTTATCAAAAGCCCCCACCAGATGGTCTAGCTCTATCATGAAAATATAGCAATCCCATAATAAATAAATATTGGAGATGGAGAAATATGCTGGGTAAATTCCAGATAAGTAGAAATAACGGTTTTCGGCAGTAAAAAAAAGAGATGGAGCAAGTATACTTACAAGTAGGCTGAGTAGTTTGGAAGCTAAAATATCAAAAGTGAAGTACTATGCACCCTATCAGCCTTGAAGGACACTGTAGCTTCAAGGAAACAGTCTACAGTTGGCGAAAGTGGATATTATAATACCTTGTAGCAGCTAAGTGCAAGAAAGCCAAACTGATTGTGATATTAGGTTAAAGGGATTAATTTATAAAAGCAGTTGTTTTGATTTTCAATTGTGTATGGTTGGTTATGTTCAGTTGAACCTTGAATTAGTGAATAAAATAACTGTGTTTAAATACTATATTGGCCGAGAAAACAATCTGTCCCACTGAGGGTGGAAGAAGAAGGTAGGGAGGAGTTTAGTTTGGCACGGGGGATTGCTGCCTTCAGTTTCCAGGCTTTCAATAATTCCGTAAGTTGGAATTGTTAAGTAAATCATTTTGAACGTATTTGCAGACTCAAAAGTTTTGGATCACCAGATCAGATTGAAATAAGAAAAGAGCTTCTACTTGCGTATGTAGGGACTACTTGTTTAGCTGCGATTAAGAACTATTTTTTTCCTAAAAGCTTGGACTAGTGTAGCTATTCAGAAGTAGTGAATGGATTTACAGCAATATATATGCCTTCAACTACGATTTTTACTAGCCGTATAAACTTTGAGCAAGCAAATAGGTCTGTTGGAGAGTCTTTTTGTTGGGACGAAAGACTCCGAGACCGTTTTGTGGCTGGTGTTGACCACCTTAAATTTGAAACCGAGGTGAGACAAAGGTCGCCGGATGGGGCCGACGCTGGCAACAAGCCCATATCCTTTCAGCAGATCTTACAGTTAGGATTAGTCTTAGAGAAGTCAGAGAGGGAAACCGAGAAAGAGAAGGGAACTTTCTCTATTGAGAAGGTTGGTTCATTTTCCAAATCCCCGCCATGCCAGGTCTGCGGGTTTGAAAAGCACAGAGTTGGGAGCTGTCCAGCCGAGAAGTTTGTGTGTAGGCGCTGTTCTAGACGAGGTCATTATGCTCGATGTTGCAAATGTTCGACCAAAGGAGTGAGAGCTGAGACGACTGGAAGTAGGAGTAGTGGAAGCGAAGATGAGGTGGAGCCCACAGTCATTAGGGCAATGGAGACAAAAGCACCAAGGGCCACAATCGATGTTAAGCTTGATGGACAGTGGTGCAGAATGGGATTCAGGGGAACGTGTTTCGACAATCAACAGATGTTGGTGGGAGAAATTAGGGCGCCCAAAATTATCCAAGTACAGAGGCTCGCTAACAGGGTATGGAAAAAATATTTTAAAATCATTAGGCACGACGAACCTGAAGGTTGAGCAGGATCAGCGGACGTTAAGTCTTCCTGTAGTAGTAATGGAGGAGAATGATGGGCCTCTATTTGGATTACCATGGTCTCTGGCATTCGAACTTAGATTACCAAAGCATGTGACAGTCAGAATTAGTGTTGTAAAAGAGCGCGCCTTTAAGACTAGAAGGCGCGGCTCCTAAAAGCTCGAGCCCTCAGAGCTTGGCCAGGGTTCGATAGAAGGCGCGAGCCTTGAAGGCTCGCCTCGGGAGAAGGCGCATGCTTTGAAGCCTTTTACTTTTCATTTCCAAAATGGCGGATGGCGAGCAAACAGCTGTTTCATGAAATATAATTTAATAGGTTCGTCCTTAATTCTTTCCGCCACATTTAAATTATTCGCTGGCAATTAAATTTACCATTTCATTGATAAACTAATTATATGGATCACTAATTGGGTAAAACGGCACACAAATGGACGGTGATGGCAACACTGTCGTACTTGTTCACAATTGCCATTCTCAACTTTCAAAATATTACCGTTTGAGCGTAGCGTGAAAAAAAAATAGTATTACATTAAAATAAAAGTCATCATAATACATACATAAATTGTCTCTGAAAAATCCAACAAAATTAAAACCAAAATGTGTAATATCTCCTCTAAATAATACAAGTCCATCCAATTTTTCATGAAGATTTGAATCCATAAGAATATAGAATTTAAAAAATGAACTGAATGAGTCACTTTATTTAGCTTAACCGTTAATTTAATAAACTGAACTTTGTCGAATTTTAATAAACTACAACTGAAGCAAAATAAGAATTATCAGAGATAACAGCTAAATTACCTCCCTTTGTAAATAAAGATGCCGCTAAAATGTATGTTTATTATTGTGAAATAAATGGTGAGAAATGTCACAAAAAAATCTAAATGAATAAAATGTAATGATTATAGAGTAAGTAATTATTGTATATAGATAATCTAGATAAGCACTAGAAAAGGTTTGACTATAACCGTGCTTGCCGAAGCTCTACCTTCCCAGGGCTTCAAGGCTCCAGGGAGAACCATAGATTTAGAAAGGAGTAGATGATTTCTTAATCTATGGGGAGAACCTTGCCGAACCTTCAGGGCTTGATAAGGTTAGGATGGAGCCTCACTCCCGAGCCTTCATCGAACCCTCAGAGCTCGGGCTGTAGAGGTTAGATTCAAGGTTCAGGCCTGAAGCCTCTAGGCAGGGCTCGCTTTTAACAACACTAGTCAGAATAGTAGGTTCAACTAATTTCAGCTCTCCAAACAATAGACCTCAGAAAGAGAGACCTTTAGGGAAAAATATTAGTAATCTTTTGAACGAATTTCAAGATATTTTTAGACCTGAGTTGGGCAAGGTTCGTGGAGTGAAAGTGCAACTGCATCTTCACGAGTCGGCTGTCCCGAAAGCTTTTAAAGCTAGACGCGTCCCTTTTTCTCTGAGAAAGCCGGTGGAGCAGGAGCTACGTTGACTCGAGTCCCAGGGGATTATTGAAAAGGTGGATCCAGCGATGACTCCGATAGAATGGGCGACTCCAACGGTAAATATAGATAAGGGAAATGGTGCAGTGAGAATCTGCGGTGACTTTCGAGTGACCTTGAACCCTGTGTTAGCTGAAGAGTTTTATATGATGCCGACTTTTGACGACCTAGTATCAAAACTGGTGGGGTAAACTGTTTTCACAGATTTAAGGGATGCGTACCTACAGCTGGAGGTGGCAGACGAATCACGGAAACTGCTAACCATTGCGACCCACGTAGGATATTATAGATTTCAAAGATTTATGGATGATTTGCTGGCGGGAGTGTCCAAAGTGGCTGTCTTGACGATTTAGTGGTGGGGGGAGAAAATATGACAGAACATCTGCGTCTTCTTAAGGAGGTTTTTGCACGAATAAGAGCAGCGGGACTACGCTTAAAGCTGGAAAAATGCCAGTTTGTACAAGATTCGGTGCAATATCTAGGCCATCAGCTGGACAGAGAGGGCATTCACCCAGCACCAAGCAAAGTTCAAGCAATTAAGGACACCCCCTCTCCGAAAACGGTCAAGGAGCTTCGGGCTTTCCTTGGTTTGGTAAACTTTTAAGAAAAATTTATCCCCCACCTCCATGCAATTTGCGCGGATCTCCATAAGTTGACCAGCAATAAAATGCGATGGAGATGGACTGAAAAGGAGGAAGGTGTCTTCCAGCGAATAAAGGATACGCTCGCAACCAATGACAATATTGTTCCTTATGACATAAATAAACAGCTGATTTTGCGTTTCGGCATTTCTATTGGTATGTAGTATCTTATTTCTTTGTAAAATTAATTAATGTTACTATTAGCTACTATATTTGTCATTGGTATGTAGTTTCTTATTTCTTTGTAAAATCAATTAACGTTACTAATTACTATTAAAATCAATTATTGTACCTATTTACTTTTTCATTCTAAGAATTTAAGACGATATGTTCTTTTATAAGTTAATTGTATCTATAGCTCTGTTACCTATCACAATCATAATTTTTTTTGTTGTTTGTGTATTAATTTCTTTTTTTTTTTGTCATTTTAGCTGACGAAGGCTACCAATGAGTAGCCGAAACGTCCGAAATATAGATTTTTTTAAAACAAAATCATATTGAGGTTTATTTAGCCGAATCCCAACCATTCCATCTTTACTTAGAAATAAACTGTGATTTTGTCCCTCGTAGTGTTCACAGAATGCCTGGTGATGGTCCGTCCGAGGTAATATCCCGAACCACCACGGACAATCCGTTTATAATGTAAACACTCGCTAAGAATTTTTTTTTTATATATTCAAATATTTATGTACTTTTAGGGGGGGGGGGTTGAATTATTAAAAAGTTCCTCATCGGCTCAAGAATGGTCCGATTTTGATGACATGTGGTATAAAAATGTTTCTTCTCATTTGAAAGGTCAAGTTCATTAACCAGTTAAATCAGTTTACAGGAACGTGGATTTTAGAGCATTGGCGTATATAGAATATAATTTCGGAGGGGGCTGGGAAAATTTCGGGGGGGGGGGCTGAGACCAATTCCGGTGTATGGAATACAAACAATTTAGATCTTGGAAGAGTTTTAGCCAACTTAAACGCTATTACACCCAAAATAGAATATGTTTTATGATCTAAATGATCTTATTTAATTTATTTTAAAAGTTTTAGCGATCAAATCAAAATTTTTGGGGGGGGGTCTGCAGCCCCCCTTATATACGCCCATGTTAGAGCAAAATTTGCGCGAAAAAATCGGAACGCTTACATATTCGAGTCCATTTGCTTGCAGTTGCTCGTTATATATGTTCCTTAACGTAGGAAAACGAATGAAACCTTTTTAAAACGATTTCTGTAACCGTTTACGAGAAAAATTGATAGAAATACTTTTCCAAATTAATTTTCTGTTCGGGTATTCAGAAATGATCATTGGTTCACTTGAAACCAGGTATTTGATACCATTCATCTAATCTAAGATATTTGAACTTTGGTGCCGTTTGGAGTTAAGAAGTATATGGGAAAAAATGTATTAATGCTGATACAAAGTTTTCGGATCTCAGTGTATTCTCTAAAATATCTTGAAAACGGTTGGGAACTCGTAGTAAGTGGAAGGCTGCTATTCGAAAGGTTACTAAATTCTCTACAAAAAAGATTCTCCTGTCAATCGAAGAGATAAGCGCTTAGAACTTCAAAGTTGTTAGTTTTATTCTTTTCAACGCGTATTTGTCTCTGTTTACCTAACTTTTTAAGTGGTTGTTGTTTTTTTGTTTTGTTTTTTACTCCCCAACAGAAACAAGCACGGTTACCTCCACATGGTGTTTCCAGTGTAACTTTAAAGTCCGAGCAATAATAAGCTGTACAGAATTATGTAGTAGCGTTAATTGAGAAGATATGGTCGACCGTTCAGAAGTAGGAAGCGTTGATCGTCGGGGTTTCGGTCAATGTTCTTATTTAATAAAACCACATTTTATTGTTAATATTGTCGGCGGTAATAAAAATACATTTTAACTAGGCGGCAATAAAAATGCATTTTAACAAGGCGGTAATAAAAATACATTTTAACAAGGCGGTAATAAAAATACATTTTAACGGGCGGTAATAAGAATACATTTTAACGGGCGGTAATAGAAATACATTTTAACAAGGCGGTAATAGAAATACATTTTAACAAGGCGGTAATCAAAATACATTTTAACGGGCGGTAATAGAAATACATTTTAACAATAATATGTGGTTTTATTAAATAAGAACATTGACCGAAACCCCGACGATCAACGCTTCGGTGTAGCGTTAATTTTGATCATACATCATTTAACGCAATATAAAAACTACTTATCGGCCATGGTGAAGCACGGGCAGTCAGCTAGTTCAATACATAAACACAAATCGTCGTCGAGTTCGTTAACCAGCAGAATCCGTCCACCTGAACATGGTTTTAGGAGCAAAATTCCTGCGAAAATAATCAGAACGCTTACGTATTCGAGTTCATATGCTTGAGTCTCTAAGCATTTGCAGCCTCGTACATCGCATCTCTCAAAAATACTTATCTTTTTAAGTAAAGATGGAATGGTTGGGATTCGGCTAAATAAACCTCAATATGATTTTTGTTAAAAAAAAATCTATATTTTAGACGTTTCGGCTACTCATTGGTAGCCTTCGTCAGCTAAAATGACAAGAAAAACAGAAATTAATACAAAAAAAGTTTATAATTGAGATAAGTAACAGAACTATAAATACATTTAACTTATTATAAAAGAACAATTTGGTCTAAAATTCATAGAATGAGTAGAATGAAAATCAAAAGAAACATAACAAAACAAGAAGAAAAAAGGCTATAATATTGAAGTTTATATAAGTATATAGGTATATAGGTGCTGCTAATAGTAACATAAATTAATTATAACAAACAAATAAGATACTACATACCTATGGAAATGCCTGGAGGCAGAGGAAGAAGCCTTATCTTTTTATTTTTTTTGTGGCACATCTGCATCTAGTTATCCATTAGTGCCGGCAAAATACTTAATTATCACAGTATTATCAAATTCGAAAAGGCCGAAAAAATGTTATGTTTCTTAACATATAATAAAATCTTGTTTGGTGGTTTTGTTAGGGTACTTCATACTGCAGTGCCCCCCTTCACAGACGTTAATCCTGATTCGCCTGTACTGACTAAGTAACAATATCTCAATACAAATAATAAGATAATTAGATCTCGATTATTCTTACTGTATTCTGTAAATTCAGTGTAAATTAAAGTTTTTTCCCCCTTAAAATGCCTTGTAGCCCACTTCGTTCCACGTGAGAAATAGTATGTTAAATATTGTTGTTATGATTCATGAGGAAACGTATATTTTAAATTAACGTTTTAGTCTATTAAAGAAAAAATTATGAAAGTTTTATAATCATTCAGATTATGTTTTAGAGAAATTTTGTCCTTTTAGTGATAATAGGCTGATTGGCGGGCACTGGCTAACCTGTCCGTGTCAGTTTCAAAATGAATGACCGTTAATTTCTATCGTGTATTGTGTTTGACGTTTAAATAATTACTGTGAACAAATAGTTTTTAATGTTTTTACCAACTGTATTATAGTAATTTTGTTGTTATTGTGGGATCATGGCCTCCCAGAAATCGACGTAAGTTAGCAATAGTTAAAAATCATAACATTTTTGTTCATTTTAACGTGGAGATTTCGTGTCATAAACGTGTAATAACCGAACGTTTATTGTTCGTTATTTATATTTAACTTAGTTCTATTAAAAGCATAATTATTCATCTGGCTTTATTTAATTTAGAAATAAAATTATTGTGCAAATTATGTTTGTGTACTTTTTGTTTGTTTCATGCATGTTAATATATTGTTATTACTGATTGTTTGCTCGCTACAAGAAACTTTCTTTACGGGAAAATGACTTACATGTTCAGAAGCACTTACCTTCATCTCTAGTAGAGATGAATAAATTGTCTTTTCCATTGCAACTATTTATTTCAATTTATAATTTTGATAAAGGTCTGTGCTGTTTATTTTATTTGTCCCAAGATTCTAACCTACAGATTCCTTGTATATAATTCATCAACTTTAGGCAAATGTTGCTTTATTCCTGAAGACCTATTTAAATTTAAAGTATTTAAGAAATATTGATTTAAAAGTTAACCCTTTTTTTTTATTTTTCTACGTCTACTTATTGTTAATACTGCAAATATTTTCAGGCCCATGTCTACTCCCGTCAGATCAAAGAAAACTATTTTGATATCCAAGGCTACTGATAAAATTTGTAGTGACGAAAATGAAAAGCCTAGTGGAACCCCAGTTTGTCACATCAAAAACAATGTGAAAACACTGTCATCACCAAAAACGCCCCTCTCTTGCCAGAATAAATTGAATAAGTCCCCTCAGGGCAAGACACACCTCAAGCCTTCGACGCCTAAAAGTGTTAACCATGGCCAGCAACTGAAAACATCCGTTTTTAAATCGAAGCCTTCATCTGCTTCCGCTACGCCTAAACGGCCTACACCCAGCAGCAGGTCGAGTACACCAAAATCAGCTAAGAATTTTAAGACTCCTGCCAGCAGATGTGTAACTCCAGTAAAAGTGGAAAATTCTGTTTTAGTGCAGTTCAGGTTAGTTAAATAGATTATAAATTTGACAATCATTGTAAGATACACTACATTAAAAGTGAACATTTGGAAAATTTAGTTCCGAAAAAAATGGTTTTCTTGAATCTTCATGTTAGTTTCTACCTGGAAAATTATACGTATGTTGGTACATTTATCCTGATAGCTTACAAAACTTAGTTGTTATACAATTGTTTCTAGTATAAAATTTCAATGTATTCCACCTTTTCTGATAAATTTCTAATAAATGCTTAAACTTAATTACATTTCACATAATTTATTATTACAAAGTTAAGGGATGGTTGGGATTCGGCTAGGAGAAGAAAACGTCTGATCATCAGGCACAAATCTATATTGGACGTTTTGGCATCCTTCTTCAGCTAAAAAAAGAAATACACACAAATTACAAGTGAGAATAATCAGACAGTAAGAAGCCTTTTTAACAACATGACAATAAATTTTGAACCCATCATTATTTTTAAAAAAATGTACATTAGGTAGATAAGTAGTTATTATACAAAATGTGGTTGTGAGTAAGTATAACTATTAACAAAGGTCAAAGTAAAACATGATACAGAGAAACATAAGCCAACAGTAAACAGAAACAACTAGCCGCATAAGCACTTAGGTAACATCATTTTCATTTAATATTACAAGAAAAACAATGTATTCTTTTTATGTGAACAATAATTTATAATAACTAATACATTATTTTTTTACATATTATACATTATTTTTTACAATATAAGAATATAATATTTTTCTTATAATATATAAATTAAAATGATCTTACTTGTGTGCTCATGCGACAATTTTTTTTTTTTTATTGTTTCCTCACCAAAGTATCCCTATGGTGAGGGAGTTTATTTATTTTTGTCTGCACAACCCATGCCATTTGGGCATATCTTGTGCGTATGAAATACTTCACATTCATGTTGTTATCGATTTTTTCCTATATACAAAATAAACAAATTCTTATAAAATAAAAAATAAAAATAAAAAAAAGAATTATGCAATTAAAACTTATCCTAACGTAAACTATTTCTTATGAGATAAACAAAATTATGGTACGATTTAGATTTATTTTAATATAAACAATTTCTTATTACTTAGCAAATTATAATACAATTTTAAAACTTATCTGAAGTTTTAATGGGACATACTCTTATCAGGGAGTGCCCCTTTCCTCTCTCAGTTGGTAAATGTTTTTGGCTAATTTATTTAATATGGGGTAATAATCAGTAAGTAGCTTTTTGGGGCTGATTGGCCATTCTTTAATGTTTTTTTTTTTAGTTTTTTTTTAAATGTTTTTGTAAATGCGACTAGTTGTTTCCAATATAGATTTTTGCTTGAAGATCTGACGTTTTTTTTCTCCTAGCCTAATCCTAACCACCTCTTCAATTTGTACCACATCAACGGCTAATTATCTCCATCTCATTATAATTTATTATGATTATTTCTCCAAATTTATTTTTACTGAATAAATTTTAAAGTGAAGTGAAAAATGAATTTCTATAAAAGTAAATGAAAACATAATAGTTCATAAATTTAAAAATTAATAACTTCAAAAATAATTGTGCTACATAACTGAAATTTGGTATTTTTTTCATAAGTCTAAGATTTATTACTGCATACCAAAAATCATGAAAATCTGAGACATCAATTCCAAAAAATGTGTTGATTTGACGAGGAATGACCCTGTAGTGTTGTGGTTGAGACAGTCTGATATTTTTATTTATTAATTTTTGTGCATTAATAAATAAAAATATCAGACTGACTCTGATATTATTACTTAATTAAAATGTTTGACTTCTTTCCTTTTAAAATACACCACAAAGGGTGAATGCTTTTCTGACTATTCGACCAATGGTATGATTGTGCCTGATCTTGCAAAATGATCGAATAATTCTCAGAAAGGTCACATTTGACAGCCACTTCACATTCGAGAAGATTTTCCTTGGTCTGTCTCAGAAATGCATTTTTTTCCTTTGCTGTACCAAGTAGGACATGAATCCCGGTTTTATCCGAGTAAAAGAGAATTTCCCTCTACTTGTGGGTCAATCAGCTTCGATTTCTTTTAAAGAGAGGTTTACAAACTTGGTACTATAAAGTAATAATTATATTTTATTTATTTAATAGTGTCCTGCACGCTTCATAGCAAAATTAGTAATAAAAAAATAAAAATTAATTAATTTGCATATTTCTGACAATTGTGTATTTCTGAAGCTCTGTATCTCCTGATCCCAATGAGAACCCATGATAGAATTTTTTTATATGTATTAAGACATTACAAACTATATTTGACATTTTTAAAATTGCCACTTTTTGAGAAATCTAAATTTTAAACTTTTTAAAAATTGCAACCCCTATTTTGTCGCAAATCACATTTACTGTTTAGCGTACAAAACGTTTTTCTATAAAACTGTTTTTTTGTTTTGTTTTTATTTTAGGGCATAGAAAAACACCTGACAGTCTTTAATTATTGTATTGAATCAAATATGGTTCCAAGTGATAGGGTGGGACATATTTGTCCCTCTGGTAGATCTTACTAATTTCTGAGCCCCTTCACAACTTTGCACATGCAGAGGATTTAAGTGGGACATATATATCCCTGTGTGTGTTAAAACCCCATTCAACAGCTTTATAATGAGACCCCTTTCAGGTTTATAATATCACTGGTAAAAAATAATTGTGCTACATAACTGAAATTTGGTATTTTTGCATGAGTCTATGACATATTACTGCCTTTTTTTTTTTTAAATTGTAATCATTTATTTTTTATTACACATTTAAATTGTCATTTCTAAAAATACTTAGTTTTTTTAGTGGTGGGACAATTATAGAAAATTACCATCCTTCTAGTATGTTTTTTTCCTATTTGTTGTTATCATATGTTAATTGTTATCATATGTCTAATTAGTAAACACTCTTTAGGTAGTAAGAAATACATTTATTTATTGTGCTCCTCCTTTAATATGTACATTCTTTGTTAATTTTTCAGTCAGGATATATTCTCTTCTGTTCCGAATGAGTTCAGTACGCCGAGCCAGCCCGCTACATCTTTGAACGAGACATCCGTCGATCCATTTGGTTTGATGGAGAAACTGAATCGATCGCATTCTGCGTCTTCTCTATTTCGTTTGAGGGGCAAAGATGAAGAGACTCCGTTGGCCAAAATCAAAAGGAGCCTTTCCGAAGCTAAACTCTCCCTGAATTCCAGCATTGAGGCGGAGGGGGAAACTAGTCGCCTTACAGTTGGTGTGAGGGTCAGGCCATTATTGCCGAGGTAACCTGAAATTTTATTTTATTATTTTTATTTTAATAGGAGGCCTGGTGGCCGTTAGTGTTAAGGCGTGAGCACTTAATACTCCGTGCCAAAGGTCTTGGGTTCGATTCCCACAATGGGGTGGGTGGTGGCTTTTCTTTCGAAAAAAGAAAAGGCATCAGCCCTATCCTGGGTAGAAAAGGGCGGTAACCTTTAGAGAACCCGTCCCAAAATTCATAGTTAATAATAATGGACATTAAAATTAAAATTACATTAATTTTAACATTCCTTTATTACTGATTCACTTTTTTTTGGGACATTTTATGTACAACTTACCACCCTTTTAGCACTTTCCTAAAGCTCTGCCTAACTTAATGTCAGAAATAAACTAATATTTCAGTATCTCTTCAAATAACTCCACACAGATGAGAAGACGGATATGAGGTAATACTGAAGTTTAGCCTCCTCCGAACCGATTGTTTTCAAATTTTGCACTATAACGTATTTTGACGCACGAATCCATTAAAAAAAAGAAAGTCGTTCTCAATAAGGAAAGAAGTTATTAAGCACTAAAGTTCACTGTTATGGAGGTTATAAAAGCTGGAGTAAACAAGGTATTTGTAAACATGCGCATACGCAGGGATGTTACACTGGGAAACAAAGAACTCTCATTTGAAATGTTGATAAACTATTTATTCAAAACTAATTGTAAATTTCAAGGGCATCCACACCCGTCGTAACCTGTCGCTTATGGGCAGACTTGTTATGCGTTTCCGCTCACTACGCTTGCTCAAGATTTCAAAACTCTAGTCAATCCAACACGGTACAATTAATAGAATTTTACATTCTAGAGTTAACGTTATAGTGTAAAATTTGAAAATAATCTGTTCGGAGGAAGCTAAACCTCAGTATTACCCGGTATGATAAACTAAAAACAATTTTAAGTTTAAATATAGTAAATAAAATAAAATAAACAGACTACTGAGGGGTTAACGACTAAGGAATGCTTTCTTCCTCAACCAATAATAATAAATTTAAATTTAAATTTTAACGTCCATTTATTATTAACTACGAATTTTAGGACGGGTTATCTATAGGTTACCACCCTTTTCTAGCCAGGATAGGGGTGATGCCTTTTCTTTTTTTCGAAAGAAAAGCCACTACCCCTAGTGGGAATCGAACCCACGACCTTTGACACGGAGTGTTAAGTGCTCACGCAATAATAATAATAATAATAATAATAAATTATTATTTTTTAAATCATTGCTTATTATTGGTTTAGGAGAATGCTGTCGGCCAAAGTAACCAGGTACTTTTCAGATTGGTCTCTCTCTAATCTACTTCAATATATTTTTTTGAATGAGTGTTCCTAAGAACAAATTAGTTTCAAAATAATAGACACTTACCTGTATTTGCTCTTCTTAAACTTTATGTTTATATAATATTCAATTTATTTTCCATCCTAACATTTTTTATAATCATCTCATAGAAATAATGTCAACAAATTACTCTTTTACTGTAGGAGTTTGTAACATCTGTAAAAATTCAACAAATGCTTATCACCTGTTATCCAGGCTGTTACTAAATCATTCTCTCTTGCTAGATAAATTTTAACCCTATTTTTGAAATATATTCTTCAAAATTTGGCCGTTTAATAAAACTGATATTAAATTTTAATAGATTCAACCACGTTTCTCAGTGCTTATTATATTTCTAGGATTTTTTTTTTAGAATCACTAACGAATATAGACATAAGTGAAAAATATGTTGCACAGATATGTTTACTATTTAATAAAGCTCAACAGGAATCGAAATATTTTCTGTGCTAGATCATAGAAAAAGCACTATAATTTTAAATAACTGCGCTAAAATTCCTTGGGAGAATTCGATTTAGCAAAAGTTGTATTAATAGCTATAACAAACAATATTAACAGTTTAAGGTGGTATACAAGTTCAGTTCAAATCTCAAGGCCAGGATTGCTCAGTTTGGCCTCAAGGTTTGGTCTGTACAGGTCTAGCACACACACGATAAGTTAATGAACCTCAAGGCCGGGACTGCACAGTCCAGTTATAGTAGACCCACTGAATGTGAAGCAAATATCCTCTTGTCCACCTAGCCTGCACAGTCCCGGCTTCATTGGACTGTACAGCTAATCTATTGTTTTTAGGGTTTTTTTTTCACAGTTCAACTCTGGCCACAAGGCTGTCTCATACACGGTGTGGAATATCTCAAGATTTAGACTGCACAGTTTGAATCTTGAGCTGTTCCTCACTGTGTATAGGGACTCTTAAATTAATTTATATATTCTCTTCCCTACATGTTTAACATCTTTGTCTCTCCAGGAGAAATTTTATAAATAAGAAGATTTACAGCCTCAACTTAAGGAGAACCTTCCTCCATTAGGTCCACGGCTTTCTTAGGGTTTTTAATTTCTCTTAATTTTGTGTCTGACCTCTACCAGTTTAATTCACATTCTTGAAATATCTGTGCAAGTAATGCAGTACATTAGTCAGCACTCGTCAGTATGTTTATCTCTAACATATGTCTTAAATCTCTTCTTTTTTTATTTATTACAGGGAGGGTATGAATAGCATTCATGTTTGCAATGGAGAAATCAAAGTGGCTAGCGACCTTGGTTCGGAACATAATTTTAAATACGACCATTGCTTTTCTTCTACATCCAGCCAAGAAGAGGTTTACGAAGCTTTAGTCAAGCCTTTGTTGGATAATGCTTTCCAAGGATATAACGCTTGCTTGTTTGCTTACGGACAAACAGGATCAGGAAAAACGTACAGGTAAGTAGCTTGTTTTTACGTTACTTCCTAGACAGGATGTGATAATTATTTTATATCTCACCATTCGTTAAGAAAACCGTGTTAGGAGATAAAAAGGGGGAAATTCATGAAATATAAAGTTTGACTCACAGGAACTGCGTAATCTTAGCACGTATTCGTTCTTATACCTATTGTCATTTGGAAAACTTGAAATAGAAACAGTTAATGTTTTCCCTTAATCTTTTGTGAAAAATTAAATCTCAAAATTAAGCAATATCTGAATATGAAGGCACCACAACTTTAAATTATTCCTAAACGGAAATGACTTTGTTTTAGCACCAATTTCCTTAAATAAGATGGATCTACCAAAAATCATATAACAACCTTATTAGTAGGAAATTTAATAAGCTTTCTAATAGATGCTTTATATTTACTACCATTTCTTAACAAGTTTTGAGGTATATAAGAATAAACCTAAAAATTCCAACAAAAAAATCTAGTTTTTTCTATTTTCCTCGACAGCGGTTTTGGTTTAATTAACTTATAAATGGTTTCAATACATTACTTTATTATTTATAAAAAGTCCAACTCGCAGGAACTCTGTCATCTTAGCGCGGTTCTGCTCATATCCCTAGTGCTACTAGTAAAGGAATAGAAGCAGGTTATTGGTGGGGTTTGAACTTTCGTTAAAAATATAAAATGACATCCCAAAGAGAAAGAAGATTTATGGCGCCACAACAGGAAACTGACAGTATCCTAAGCGGAAATGACTCGCCCGCCATCTCAAAGTTTGATCTAGAAAAACACTATTACCAATATGTTTCTCATTTTCTTACCTTTTTTTTTTTTTTTTTACTAAAATACTCATTTTACTGTTAAATGCAATTAAAAACAACAACAACCAATTAAAACGTTAGGTAAACAGAGACAAAATCCCGTTCAAAAAAGCAAAACTTACACTTTTGAAGTTTCAAGCACTTATTTCTCGGATTGACATCGCCCCATTGAAAATTACACAAGAACCTTTTTTTGTAGAGAATTTAGTAAGCATTCGAATGGTTACCTTCCAATTACCACAATTTTCCAACCGTTTTCAAGATATTAAGGATAATATAAGAAGATCCCAAAACTTTTCATGTCTGGTGATAAAATATTTTTTTCTACTACTTCCAAACGCAATAAAAATTAAACCATCTTAGTTTGGATGAATTTCAAGCATGTAGAAAATATTTCAACTGAATCCCATGATTCTGAATACCCAAGGGGTTAAATGGTAACACAGTAACAGCAAATTCAAGTAATTTAATTTTATAATAAACCTTCCTTTGCCAAATTATTTTAATATAACTATTTTATTTTAATTAATTCTTTGATCAAAATCCATGTACAGCATGATGGGTCCATTCACTGAAGATGGGGATGGTTGCGTGAACACTGAATCAGGGATGATCCCCAGATTCTGTCAAGAACTACTCGAGAAGACTCTAGCTCTCGAAGAGGCCTGTCCTACAGTGACAACCACTGTTGAAGTCTCATATCTCGAGGTATACAATGAGAAAATACACGATCTTCTTGTACCGGGGAATTCTCAGCTCCGAGTGAGGGAACATCCTGTTTATGGACCACATGTAGTAGATCTCTCTCGTCATACTGTCAATTCATTTGAAGAATTCCAGGTACATTTAACAAATTAAATTAAATTTTTATTTTATTTAGTTTTATAAGGAACTAGCTGAATACCCGTGCTTTGTCATGGCAGATAAGTAGTTATTTTATTATTATTTTTCTTTTAGGGTGCTTCGACTATCTAGGCCATTAGCACCAATATAAGTAGTTATTTTATTCCATTAAATAATGTATCATCAAAATTAACGCTATTACATAATTTTATGCAGTTTATTATAGCTTGGTTCCTGTCATTCTACATGATATTCATCAATTGATAAGTAATCAAAGTATAATGTTTCTTGACAATGGGACACTCCGGACAAGTGTCAAGATAAGGATAACCTAGAGATAACCCGTTATCTATAGGTTAGCAGTAACAGCAGTTTAACCAGTACAGGTTAAAATCCGTTATCAATAATAAATGTACGTTAAAATTTATGTTTCCAAGATGTCATTTAGAAACACCCATTATATTTGCAAGCCTTGCCAAGAAGTGTTCTGACTGGGGATGCTGATGGGTGAGGAGGCTGTGCAAGGGTTCGGGAGATTATTACCTCCGATGGACAATCACCACGCATAGTGTAAACTCCATGTGGGAGAAAGTCACAGTTTATTTCTAGTAATTCAAGGTGTGCCATCATAGTTGAAATAAACCGTAAATAAAAATAATATTATGAAATAGATACAGTATGGTAACAGCTGACCTCTTATCATCCTAGCAACCATGCTGCCTAGGCTTGCCTGCAATGATGGCTCAGTGAGTGGTATTTGACAAATATATAGTAGGTTTTATTTAATGATGTTCTGATAAAACATTCTTGGATGGATGGATTATTGGGTAAAGGTGGTAGTTTATTATCGTCCCAATACAAGTACATATGTATGTATGATATCCTGCAATGTTTTGTATAGAAAGGAGTATTTAGGTTTGTGTGGGAAGATTAGGGTTATGAAGTCTCTGTGTGGTTATAAACTTTAAGGCTCTTGTCTCTGATCGCCCTTTAAATTTTGATCAACCTTAAACTTGATCTTTACAATATTTAACCAGTGTTGGTCAAAACTAACGTTAGTTTACTCTAACTAAAAATAAACTCACGTTACATTTTTAGTTTTAGTTAAGTTTTAGATTTGTATCATTTTTAGTTTTAGTATCTGTTTTTCATATGGTAATTCATTTAAGCAAAAGTGACCTTAATTTCTGATTTTAGTTTTTAATTTACTAATTACTTTATTGCATACTTTGATTCAGAACAAGGGTAAAAAAATAGGTATGTATGTATTTTATTTTAAATAAAGAGTGTTTATTTATGAATTATAATGGGGTTAAAATGAGGTTACAACTTACAACTTCAGCCTGTTTAAAACAAAATGAAAACAAGTTCTACTAGTTTTAATAATTTAATTAATTATTGAAATAACATACGATTTACATTAAAATTCACGTTATTTTAGTAAAACTAAACCTTTAATTCGGTTTTATTCGGACAAGACGCCACAAACCAATATGCAACATATGTAACACAGAACTTACGATTAAACATTTACTGACAGACTGCCAGAGAAGAAGCAATTACAACATCCCGTATGATATGCAAGAACTCCTGGGCAATGATAGCCAGAACATCAATACTATACTGACTTACCTCAAGAATACAGGACTACACAACCTTATTAGATGAACGTCTGCAATGTTGGCTTATAACATATTATATTTCCATGGATACTAACCACTATTTATAGGTGAACCCTACATCTAAACCATTACATAACCACACACACTTCCAATACCAATAACCATAACCATGCTGATTTCCTAGAATAGCTAAGTTCAGAGGATACTGTTCTTTGTGTTATCGCCTTTGAAGCGGGCCACAATAAATAAATAATAATTCGGGTTTTAATCAATTCCAAATGATATAGTTTTAGTTTATCTAATAGCCGTTAATTAATTTAATTTTAGTTTATTTTTTTTGAGGTTGCAATTTTTAGTTTAGATTTAGTTTATTCTAAAAAGTGAATGTACTTTTAATTTTAGTTTTTAGTTTTGTCCGTCATTGTATTTAACATGTCTTGAGAGAATCGTTCTTGGAATATGAAACTATTTTTCCTCTAAACTTTCGAATGGCCTTGGGCACTCTATTTTTTTTTTTTTTTTTTTTTTGTTTTATGTTATAATTTTTGTACTTTTTCTTTTTATCTCCTAAAATTCAATATTGACTGTAATTTTGTTTGTTTTTCTAGCACTGGATAGAAGTAGGAAATAAAAAAAGAGCAGTTGCAGCAACTGAATTGAACGACAAAAGCTCTAGATCTCATTCACTTTTTACAGTCATTCTCACACAGACATTTGCTCAGGTAAAGTTCATATGTTTAATTACCATCCACTGTTCTTTAAATTCATAATGTATAACCATCAAAATATTTTATTGTGGTGTTGAAAAGCAATTTAACAGAGGCTTACTCCAATTGTAAAAATGTATGCATGCATTTATTTATTTGTCATAAAAGCAGCTGGCGAAGAAACATACAGTAATTTTATTAATACTGTTAGCCCAGGTTTAAATCAACTGATGCCAAATTTAAAATGGTAATTTTTTTAGCCTAGCCATAGCCGACTTAAATCAATTACTTAGCTGAGTAGCAAATAGAAAAGTCCATAAATTAAAATTTATATCTGGAAGAAATTTATTAGTATGAAATATTTCGAAAAACATTCTTGGCTAGCTAGGAAGGGACGGTTTTCTAGGAACTCATTCCTCTCGGAGACCGCCGGGTTAGAGAGAGTGACGGATAAGAGAACGCCAGATTAGGGAGAGTCTAGTGTATATTTCTTATTCAATTAAATAAGAAATATTAATATTATTACTCACTATATTGTGGGCGGGATTCGCTCAGTGATAGAGCACTTCGGTAATGTTCTGGAAGACCTGAGCTCAAAACTCGGTCGCAAAATACAGATTTTGTCTTATGAGGGTTGGAGGCCCACTCAGCCTATAGAATTGACCACACTATCTCCCTAATGTGCCGAGTGGTCGAGAATCAGATGTTTCTACAGTATTTGGCCCTTTAGACTCTGGTACGGGAATGATTTCTACTAACTGTATTATTCTTGGGCCGATAGGTACGAAGTGACGGAACGTGGAGTCACGATCAGACGAGAAGGAGTCAGATAAACCTAGTCGATCTCGCTGGTAGCGAGAGGATAGCTAATTCTACTGTTTCTTCAGACAGGCTCAGGGTAAGGTTTATATTTTTCTTTTCTCTATTAACATTAAAAGCAAAGCTCTGAAAAATCCTGATTTTTGTTAAAATAATTTAAAGGGTTTCACATTTTTAAGTTAAATTTATAGCCTGTTCAGATAAACCCAGGAGCTCAATTGTGCATGCAAACGTCTGGGCACGAATTTCTCCCTGTAATCTCCCTTCTGTTCCGCCATTTGCAAAGCCTCTTAATGATCTTACACTTAACGTGAATCACTATAAAAACTGATTACGTCTCGTTTAAGACCAGGGAACGGTTTGAGAGGTTAGATAAGGGAGATAGGGTTTAATATTTATCAATACTTAGCCAAAGCCAAGGCTAAAAACATTTTAAATTTTATAGTGATAAGGTTATGACTGAGAAAATTTTTACCGCCAATTTTCTACCGGGAATATAGGCCACACCCTTTTCCCTCTATCACCTAATTGTTTTCAGCCTTAGCTTTGGCATTGATATGATATATTGATGAATATTAAACACTATCCCTTGCCTGACCTCTCATAGCCTTCCCTAGTCCTAAACGAGACATAATCAGTTTTTATTTTGTTTCACATAGCGTGTTCTTAATTGGAATATCAATGCAAATGGCAGACCCGTTGGGAATAATTCACACATAATTTCGCACATGTGGGATTTCAACTATTCCATCTAAATGAACAGGCTATAACTCTTCTTCAAAACTATTGAAACTATCTTAACCCTATAAGTGCTAAGCGGGCGATGTTGTTATGTGTATCGACTGCTGAATAATTTACCTTTTCCAGCCATGGTTTTCTTTCCCTGCTTTGGACTGGCACTGGCAGTGTTAAAAATGCTTTTAATTTATTCTTTTATTGTCTTTTTGCAATATATATATTTAAGATAATAATACCTACTTCCCTTTTTTAATACTAGAAATAGTTACTGTTACTTTTTTTTATACAATTAATACTTTGAATGTCTATGTGATAATTTTTAAAGCAAGAGTGAATACGTAGAGTAACATCATACAGCAAAGTTGAGGCACGGAAGTAAAAGCTTTTTATGGCCGCTAAATTCTGCAAAACCTCACTGAATTGCCATCTATTAGAGGCATACATCGTCAAGGTCAAACTTGTCTTCCAGTCGATAGCAGTTCACAACAAAGACTCAGAACTTCCCTAGCAGTCGTCCACAGTAGAGGCTCGTCAGTTTTATTCTTGTTCAGCAGTCAATCTCAGTTCGTGGGTTAACAATTTTTTTTGTTTGCCTAATATCAAACAGCATTTAAACCAACATATCCTCCATAGCTTTGGGTCATGTTAACCATCTTGCCTGTGGAGACTGTAAAATTCAATTAATATATTTAAAAATTCATTGAAAGGAGAGCGTTGACTGTTGGTGATAGGAAGGTAGATATTGTCAGGATTTTGTAGTTGTGTCTTAATAAAACTACATTTTTATGTGAAAATGGGTTTTATTGTTTGCCGACGTTTCGGCTTGAAATTCAATGATTTCGCATCCGTGCACATAGTTCTTTGTCTTCTTATCGCCCTGATGAAGGCTTGAATTTCAAACCGAAACGTTGGCAAACAATAAACCCCATTTTCACATAAAAAATGTAGTTTTATTAAGGCACAACACCCGAACCATGACAATTTCTATCATGGTATTCAACAACATTCTATTTCATTTATTTAACAAAATTTAATTTGATTATGCTCTCATTTCAGGAAGGTGTAAGCATTAACAGATCATTGCTTACTCTAGGAAAAGTTATGTCAGCTCTCGTTGAAAAACGTGGTTTTGTACCCTATCGTGAATCTGTTCTCACATGGCTGTTAAAAGTAAGTTTAAATTGTTATATCAAACATGAGAACAAATCTTTATTATCTTTTATAATACCTATATTTTTTTACTTAGGAAAGCTTAGGCGGTAACTCAAGGACTTGTATGCTGGCTACAGTCAGCCCTTGTTCGAACCACATGGACGAAACCCTTTCTACTCTACGCTATGCTAGCCAGGCTCGTTCGATTGTAAATAGAGTTCGAGTGAATGAGGCACCGCAGGACAAGGAGATCAGGCAACTGAGGGAGGAATTGGAGAGACTACGGGGAGCGGGAGAAAGAATCAACTCTCTACTTAGTATGGATCCATTTCTTTATCATATTCTTTAGTTAAATCATTGTTTCAGACTGTACATGAAGGTGTTGTCAATTGACAAAAAATATTTTACAATAAAAAAAAGGTCTCCCCACAGAAGCTGGGTAAAGTAATTGTATTTCTCAACAATGTGGTTAATTTATGCCCAATTTCCGAGGAATCTACTGAAACTAATCAATACGAATGCTTTAAGTATAAAAGATTAGCTATTACAATTTTAGAAACTTTCTGATGGAAGTTGCACGCAAGAAAGAGTTTTTGAAAATTGCATCTTCATCGATCATACCTATTAGATTCTGAAAATTACCCCCATTAACCCATTCGAGACTGGTAGCCACTTTTGTGGCAATGGGCAGTCATGCTCCATGGCCTGATAGCCACTTTCATGACAACAGGCCGGCATGCTCCATGGCCTGATGGCCACTTTTGCGACAAGGCCATATCTTCGCTTCGGGACTGAAAGCCACCACTGTGACAGCTTTTTGTGATATATAGTGGTAAGCTCTAGTCACTCTTGTTTCCACTGCAGTACATAAAAATGCAGTTTGAGCCTATTGAATGGTGATTAATATCTGCCATCCGGTTCCTTTGCCTAGTTCTGAACTCTCTGAGGGCCTTATTTGTGTTTTACTAGTTGTACCCATGCTGAGACATTTGACTTGATATTACTTAAAAAAATATGATTTCAAAGTTTTTGTTTAAAAGTAAAAACAAAATTGAAAATTAAATAAAAATACCTTTTTAAGCCTTCCATTGACTAGTACGAAGCCAAGAATGAGAAATTGGTGACGGAAAACTTTTTATAGAAAGAACTAACAAAAGCGTATTAGGAGAAATAAAAAAGACATGGGCGGTGAAGGCTCAGCTATTTAAATGCCGGCCTGCGTAACGGGCTCTAAGGGCATCTTGCGGTCTCTCTCTCTTGAAGTCTTGCGGGTTGCCGTCCTTGTAAGTGTTAATGTATTTGTGTGTGTGTGCCTGTGACACGATATTGCCCACAGTTTTTGTTCTTGGCTAAAAAACTTGGTGTATAGCATTCAAATAACAAATGATTCAATGAATTTGTTTACCAACAAAATTCGGGAAATGCTTTAAAGTAATAAATGTAAATTTAAAGAAGTGAATTTGGGAATGATTGTTCATAATTTAGTTGCAAATATTTTATCACATAGGAATATATTCTGTTAACTTGCAAATTAAATTTTAATTAATTAAAATCTTCAGTCTTTATTACTGTTATTTGTCAGTTCATGATACTCTTGTTTACAGGTGAAAATGAGGACCTTCGTGGACAGCTGAAGTTTACCGAAGACCAATGCAAAACTTTAGAAGAAACCTTGACTAAATGTACAATGGACCTGTCCAAAGCAGAGGAATCAAATTCTAGTTTTATGAAGAATGCTTCGAACAAATTGCTCGAAGAGGAACTAAAGAAAAATTTTACCGAACAAGTTTCAAAACTCGAAAACGAAGTTAAGGGTCTTCAAGCAGAACTAATAGCAATTAAAAAAGTTAACGATAAACTGAAGAAAGAACTAGAGCAAAGCAAGCAGAAAGAACTTAGTGTCATTCATGACAATGAGCAATTTTTAAACTTGCAAACCGAATTGAGCCATCTGAAAAATGAGCTTTATAAGAACATGTCTGACCTCACCGATGCTTTATCTAGTAATAATTCCCTCAAAAAGGAAATAACAGACAAAGAAGACGCTTATACCAAAGTACAAAGCAATTTACTCGCCAGTAATCAAACGATAGCCGATCTCGAAAAAGAAATCAGAATTCTTAAAAATAATGTAAAGAATTCTGAATCGTTACTGGCAGAATATAAAAAAAATACGGAAGTTTTGCAAACAAAATTAGATGATGCTCTTCTCGGGGAAGAAAAAATGAAACAAGAGCTGGAACAAATACCAGCTATGGAGACAGTTATCAGCGATTTAGAAAACGAGCTTAGGAAGAGCAGAGCTGAATTGTTTGAAAGTCGAAAATGCCAAGAAAAACTTCGAAAGAAATTAGAAAAAAACTGTGTTGATGAACTCCAAACGGAACTTAAAAATTATAAAGATGAGTTAGCAAAAGCTCAAGAAACTATATTGGACGAACAAAAAAAATTTGCTGAACTCACAGAAAAAGAAGGGCTTTTAAAAATAAAACTGGAAAAAATTCCTACTCTTGAAAGCGAACTAAAACTTTTAGAAGCCGAAGCAAGGAAGGCTAAACGAGAACTAGAAGAATACTTATCCGAGAGAGAAGAAATTATGGAAAATTCAAAAGAAGATGAACACAATGATACAGCGTATGGACTAAATACTACTTCGACTACTGATTCTGAATTAGACAAACTTCAGGAAGAATTGGATATTTGTAGTAATAAATTAAGAGAATCTGAAAAAATTAGGGAAGATCTTATTAAAGAATTGACTGAGAGCAGATCCAAACAGGAACAGTTCTTGAAGAAGCTACAGGAATACGCTGACCTGGAGATAGAAACAAAAAATTACAAAATTGAACTTATTCAAAGTAAAGAAAGAGAATTAGAGTTGAAAAAGAAAATTGCCGAATCTAATATTGCCGAAGAAAAACTTAAGATTCAACTGGAACATTTTAAAAACTTGCAACTAGAAATAAACGGACTTAAAGAGCAGCTTGAAAATGAAAAGAAAACTAGGGAGAAACTGGAAAAAAAGATGTCCGAAAGTACTCTTACTATTGAAAGGATGAAATCTAAAGCAGACCAGACAATTCATTTTGAGATTGAATTGGCTAAATGTAAGGAAGAACTTCACAAACTTCAAAGCACTCATGTTAACTGTTCTTTGAAGCTCACCGAAAGCCGGTCACGAGAGGATGTTATCAAGACAGAAGTAGCTGCAAAGAATCAACAAGTAGAGGACTTACGTTATCAACTTCAGCAGGCACAAGAAACTCAGGCTAAACTCATGGAAGAGAAGCTCGCTCTCCTCAAAGTTATGTAAGTTCTGATTTTCAGCTACAAATTTTAACATAGCAATATGTTAGTGTGTTTCTTCCATCCCTGTAGAGAGAAAACTCACTTTTGAAGTTGACATGGTGTTGCAATCTGGAGATTTAAATGTGCTTATACAAGGTGTACCCAAAATAATCAATGAAGAATGAAAAAAAAAAAAGAAAAAAATCCTTTGGCATTTATCTCGTTTTTGCTTTGTTTCCGAGGAAAACGCAAAAAACTAAAAGAAATTATGAAATGGCAGTCTTTCATAAGGCAAATATAAAAATCGTTAAAAGTATATATTTTATCCTCCACTCCCTCCAATCACCCTCCCAGCACCACCCTCACCACCTTTAATTACTCCCTCCCCCACCCCAAAAATATAGGAGTGCCCCTGATTTTGTGTGGAATAATGAAATTATAAGTCCCCATTTTTTGACCCCTCGACATAAAACGCAAAGTCTTTCCACCCATTCCTCAATAATAAACTGTCGTTGTTCTTGGGGAAAGTCCTTTTGGGTCAACGATTGGGAAGCTGGTTCCAAGTCGACAGTTGTCCAACCCACTAAGAAAATTGGTTGGACACTAACTATCCATAGCATTGGATAGGACGTGGTGGGCCGGTATCTTGGCCGGCTCGATCTTCAGACCTCACGCCCTTGGATTTCTTAGCATGGAGAGACATGCCCATGTAAAGTGGGAGCTTCGCAGTTGTGTGAAAAATAAGTTTTCATTTAATGTCAGCTTTCATATTTTCAAAAGGTGAAATTTATTTTATGTAATTAATAATTTTAGTTTAAATTATTTTGAATTAATCTTTTCTTTATTGCTAATGTAATAATTATTAAAAAGATAACTGGGCAATTTGTAAATTAAAGACAATAGAGAGAAATTAAATAAATCAATTTGGAATAGCGCAGAATGTAAAGCGAGAATCTGAGCGTTTAGGGGCTAATACAGCCCTGTCTGAGGAGAGAGAAGGGGTGAAGGCTGGGCCGTCTGAGGAGAGAGAAGGGGTGAAGGCTGGGCCGTCCGCGGAGAGAGAAGGGGTGAAGGCTGGGCCGTCTGAGGGTGTGATTAGTCCGTACGTAGTCAAGTCCGGAAAGGATTAGAAGTATGCAAGCTTTAGACCTCACCCTTTTTATAATAGCTTTGAGGAGTTAGTACTGGTTGGTTGTTGAGGCACCAGCCCTGTAGCACCCCGTCAAGATCAAGCCTTCCACCTAATGGGTGCAGCTAATGGGTTAAACCTCCTCCCCTCAAAGAGTGATAGTACGTCTTTCAAATTCTCAGTGCCTCCTGAATATAAAACGTCCTAGAGATTTTACCTGTATATTAGTGTCAATGTTCTGAAATAAAGTATTATTTTGAATGATATTCATAATTGAGTGAAGATATTGTTTTCAGGGAAAAAACCTGTTCCGAAAAGGATGGTAACACTTATTCTTCTAGAGTTCTTGAAGAGAATATTGGACTGAAAAAGGATTTGGTAAGTTTTTTTTTTTTATTATACCGGGTGTTTCAAAATGAATATCGGAGTTCTTATTTTTATTACATTAAACTTACAGTTTTGGCGCTAATGGCCCAGATGTTGATGCCATAAAAAAATAAATAAACTTACAGTTATAAATGATAAGTCAAATGAAAGAGCAACTCAAACAGTTTTGTTTGTTGGCCATCTTTCCTCCACCATCCGTTCGAAAGCACTTGGAGCAAAGATGGCATGTAGTGAACACAAAGCTTGTTTTGCATGACCTCCAGGCTCACCCGCACTGAAGCCGTTTGATTTCTGCCTTTGGGGTAGATAAAGGATATTGTGTATGTGTCTCTGCTACCAGATGACCTCACCGGTTTAAGAAGGATTGAAGTAGCTGTTGTAACAATTTTTCCAGAAACACTGATCAACGTTTGGGAAGGACTCGGCTATAGACTTGCCTTGTGTCAATGGTGCTCATGTTGAATACTTAATTCTTTTATGCAAAAGTGTTTGAGTTTCTCCTTTTGTTTTATGTATCATTCAAAATTATAAGGGAGGCATGGTGGCCTTGAGAGTTTGTTTTTTACGGCACATCAGCAACCAGGCCATTAGTGCTGTATCTTTTCTATTATTTTGGTTTTAGATTATGGTTCTCTTTCATCCTTATTTTACTCGTCCCTATCATGTCGAATTATCAAATATGAAAATCGGAGCAAACTAGCGAACAAACATATTCGATACATTGACAAAGTAATGTATTGAAAAAATGGTCTTATTGAATACTTCATTTAAGACATTTACTGCTATTCTAAAGGGGTTCGAGTTGCGTGCACAATGCATAAACGAGATTTTTCATATTTGATAGTTCGACATGAAAGGGACATACTGTTCTTGATTTTTATTTCCCTGTTTATATTCAATTCATTCATATCTTGTTAACTTAATTATCCTGGTTCCGCTTCTTATGGTACAGATTAAGACCTAATATTTTACTCCATTCCATGCTCTTTGTGTTTTTTGACTATTTACTTTTGGCATTTTCGCTTGCTGTTATTTTCAATTAATTATTAACATTTATCATTTATATTTATTACTTATTTCACACTTGCTATTGTATTTATGCTGTCAATTTTAGTGCGTTT
Organism: Gonocerus acuteangulatus; assembly: GCA_946811695.1. Classification (NCBI taxonomy): domain Eukaryota; kingdom Metazoa; phylum Arthropoda; class Insecta; order Hemiptera; family Coreidae; genus Gonocerus; species Gonocerus acuteangulatus. The sequence continues at coordinate 8,536,166 of OX328130.1, forward strand.
CCTCTTTTCTCCTAAGGGTGGGGAGGGGGAACCAGCTTTTGAGGTTGACCTCATGAAACAATCCGAAAGTGCCGACTAGAAAATTTCAGGTTTCAGAACTCATAGATCACGAAAATGACGGTGTTATATATATTTCTTTGTTCGTTCTTTCACAGGCTCAAAAATGGATTGATTTTGATAAAATATGCTTCAAAAATACTTTGTGTGGTTCGAAAGGTCATGTTTGTTTACCAGCAGAATCTGTCCACCAGAACATGTTCTTTTGAGTGAAATTCGTGCAAAAAAATGTGTAAAACTTACGTTTTTGCATTACTAGCCTTCCTAAGTACACGTTAACGAATTGCTTGTGGGAAATTTAATGAAACCATTTCCAAGGCCATATCTATAATTCTAGTTGAGAAAAATTAAGAAAAAAAAAATAGATTTTTCTTGGAATTATGTTATATATCCTTACGTTTCTCGGAACTGGTTGGGAAATTGTAGCAAAGGTAAAGCATCTATTCAAAAGCTTTTCAAATTTCCTACAAATACACAAATTCTTGAAGATTAATCAGAATAATTGATGACTGATTTAGGCCAGCCTTTCTCCAAGAATTATAATAACATTTAGTATTTGCTTGCAGGCATCATTGAAAGATAAATTGTCCGAGAGGGATAAGGCAGTAGCAGAGAAAGAGAAAAGAATCAAAGAAGTGGAATCTTTATTGAAAGCTGTTGTTCAATACGAGAAACGTCATGAAAAGGTGAGAAAAATGAACAAATCTTAGATTTAAACAAAATAGTTAAAAAATTCAAATACTTGATTTAAAAGTAATTTATTGTTAGAAAATAAAGAATTCTCTATGTTGGGCCCCAAATGTTAAGAAATATCTATTTCATTTTTAATTAATGCTTTAATAAAATATATTTTTAAGTTTTTAAGTCGTAACCCGTTTGGGCCCGGCATCATGGCATTTGCGTCAGAGAAGTGTGTTCTGTGGGCCTGATGTCGTGGTGTGTGGGTCAGCAGATAGCTTGGCTTTCTTTCTTTCCCCACTACTCCGTGCATTGTCCTATACCATTTGTATTTGGTTTGGGTCCTCATTATGTTATTCCCGGTTAGGTTTGTGGGTCTGGTATCGTATGATACTGAATACGCCAGAACAGCGGGTATTTGACACTTAACTAAATTGTAATTAATCCACTAAAAGCACATCATTTCAAAATTTTCTTCACTTATTTTTTTTTTTTTTTTGTATATCTTTGCCGTTGGACATTTTTTTTTTTCGAAGCCAACGGTCCGGAAAGTCTTAAGCATGTGATTGGGTATGGTATCAGGGTCTGCTTTTCAAACTCAAATTGATTCCTTCCTTCAATATTTACTTTGGCTCATTGCTATCCCCTCTCTTTCTGTCATCCCCACACATTCTTCCAATGTTCCTTCAAGTTTTCCTGATGAAAGACTACTCCTTTGAGCCAGAAATCTTTAATCCCATCTCCAACTGCTTGAACACTGGTTTTTACAATTGTGTTAATTCAACCTTTTAAAAAATCCTTGACAAGATCCATATCGCTTTGGCCAATTTTGGCCAAACTTAAATTTGTGGGATAACCTAAGTTCCCTATAAACTTGCCTCCTAAGACCCACATTTAAGAGACGATTATATACAGCAATCCACCTGGACATATGGCTTGGAAGAGTGGGCGCAAACCAAACGATCCAACATCCTCAGAATCCAATCTCCAATCTAAAATATGCATCATTTCTGTAAAGCAATATGAAGAAACACCTAGATTTGTGACAAAACAATTCATGGCTTTTGCATCATGATGATCATACCAAAGCACTGTATACATGCCTCAGCCTCCTGTGACTTTTTACTGTTCCCAAAAATGAATTATATTAGTTAGTATTATATCTGAGGGGGATTACTTTGAATGATACAAAATATATATATTATTGAATAAATAAATATGTGTTGAAAAAAAAAAAAAAAAATCATGCCCTAATTAGAGTTGCCTTCATTTTGTACCTCAATGTACAATAAATGAATTAACATGGAACTGATAATTGGAATTTTATTTATTACAGTGTGAGAGACATAACTTGTCACTTGGCTGAGGACTGGTAGGGGAAGGTGGAGGCGCCTCTAGGCCTTGCTGGGTTGCCACTCCTCCATCTTCCAGCTCCATGCCTAGACTGAGCTGGGAGTGTTGTAGAACTGGCAATGTCGAGCCCCTGCTGCCAAGTGGCTAGTTATATCTCTCACAGTATTGACTTACTTTTTATAGATAAAAATATATATATTTTTTGTTTATAGGCTCTGAGTGATGCGATGAAACTCTGCGACAAGGAAGTATATAAGCATATTATGGATGCAGCTTTCCCTCACCATTTAGTCTACTTGGTACGAAAAGCGAGAACTTTCTCAGAAACTTACAAAGTGCCATATGTAAGAAAAGTTATATTCATCAGTTTTGCACGTTATATTCTTTAAAACTTATATTTTTTCTGTAATATACATTTTTATTTTTTTAGGAGTTTGAATTGAAAGATGATACAGTTATTGTAAGGCATTTGATGCTGAGTGCGAAGGCTTTATTGAGCCATCTACAGCTTTCGAAGTGGGTCGAGAGGATCGAGGTAAGTAGTGCGTCCGACTCCATGTTAATGGACTAAATTATGATGATATTAAACATTGAATCCAAAGAATTAAGTCAATAATGGTGTGTATTGTGCTGTATAATACACAGTGTTTTAATAATTTTAAATGGGGTGAGGTTAGCTGAGTGGTAGAGCACTGGACTAATAAGCTGGAGGACCTGACTTCAAATCCCGAGCAAGCACTTAAGATTTTTATCTTCTTGTGTCTTTGTTCATGGGTAGGATTCGGCCTCCCTGACCGTCCCTAGGCCAACCCAGCCTTTAATTAATTTATCAATGGGTACCTCGATGCTAATGACTCTAGAAGTCGAAGCAGCCAAGGGGAAAATCAGGCGGCCGGAGCATAGTACTGACTATGCTATCCCCTAGTGAGCCGTATGGTCATGAATCAGATACCTCTATAGTATCTGCCCCTCAGGGACCTTGTGGCCTGTTTTTTTTTTTTTTTTTTTTTTTTTAATATAATTTTAAACTGTGGAATTAGTGCCTTCTCCAGTGCTATAAATAGCATAATAACATTGGGTGGCTTCTGATGATTATGGCGCTGTGCATTCAAGAGAAAGCATTGATCCCATTAGATGAATTAAATTTCTTTTAATGCTTATAGGTCAAAAAATCCTTACGTAATATGGTTCTAAATGTTAGTACAGCTATAATAATAATATCTACAATTTAGAGTAGTACTTTTTTAGAGTGCCGAGCAAAATTTGTCTTTAAAGGCATTCTTTATACATAGCAACAATTAGTCTGAAAATTGTGCTAATCTGGAAGAAATTCATCCATGTATAAAACATAATATTAGAAAATACAAAAGAATTACATGTTCGTATTAAAATACTCATTTCTACGTTTGAAATATTTTTTCAGACTGAAAATACGTGGTATAAACTGATGGATCGTGACATCCCTTGGGAAGTAGATTTTGCTGACTACTACGACAAAAATAATGTACACCAGATTGTTTTGGAAGATTCTACAAAAACTGATAGTGCTATTAATTGTGGAATTGTAAAAACAGGTATAAATTATTTTTTATTAAGATTAAGAGTCAAAATGATCTTATTTTGTGTATATAGTGTTTCTGTGTGTGTGCGTATATATATATATATACTGGCATACTTAGTTCTTTATGTATATAGAAGAAATGTCTTTTTAAAACCTTTATATGAAAGGATTTGGCAACGAAAACATACTATAATGAAAAAATATATGCTTGCAAATGACAATCAACAAACTTTACCTTTTTAGGCAGTTTGATCTTGTGGTTTCTTCCTCCTCGTTCAACAATCCTGCTCATTTCCGCTTCTCGGGATTATTCAACTCTCCCAATTCTAGGCGCAACTATGTATTACAAATTATTATTATTATTACAACGGTCAACAATCTCTCAATGTATTACAAATTACATCTTCCAAGATATGATAAAACTTTTCAATACCACTATTATTTAGAATAAAATTCCCATTCAAAAAGCAAGTTCGGCACTTTGACAATGTTTCATACAAGGTACCTTCAGGCACACATGTCCACGATGCTACCTTCAAGGCCGTATCTTCCAGAGTGAGAGATGGCGCTAAAAACCGTGGTCTGTTCAATGCTACTGACAAGACCATCTAGATATTATATGGATAGTTAAATTTTGTATCACAAACCACATATTTCTACAAAACAGTAAGCTTTTTATGACAGTGCCAAATGATTTATTTATATTGGAATGTATAAATATACTACTTGAACACTTTTCTCATTGAAACATGTTTTCATGTTTTTAACAGTTTTTCTTTTTGGTTTGTGAGAAAAACTTTTATTTCTCTCCCCCCCCCCTCCCACTCTATTTTCTCTTTTCACTGTATTATTTATGTTTCTTTTTATTTGACGATGTTTAATGATATCACAACAATATATATATATATATATATATATAAAATATATATATATATATATATATAAAATATATATATATATATATATATATATATATACATATACATATACATTCTGGCATATTTAGTTCTTTATGTATATAGGAGAAATGCCTTTTTAAAACCTGTATATTTATTTATTTAATTTATAGAGTTCCTCAAAATAGGCAAAAAACTCTTTTGATGTCAACGTTAAATAGCAAAATAAAAATAATAATAAATAAAAAAATAAAGAAAAGATCAGAAAGGAGAAAAAGAAGGACTGTGACAAAGACAAAAAATAAATAAACAAAATAAATGAAATGCATAAATAAAACATGAAAAGAAAAAAAACTGGATTTTTAAAGTGGCCGTGAGCGTTAAGGCGTGACCACTTAACACTCCCTGCTAAAGGGTCGTGGGTTCGATTCCCACTAGGGGTGTTGGCTTTTCTTTAGAAAAAAGAAAAGGCATCAGCCCTATCCTGGCAAGAAAAGGGTGGTAACCAATAGATAACCCGTCCTAAAATTCGTAGTTAATAATAAACGGACGTTAAAATTTAATAATAATTATAAAAATAAAACAAAAAGTACGAATATCCGTTAAAAAGTCGAATAATTTAAATTTTGGTGTATAAGTGTGTTTTTTAAATGATTGAAATATCTAAGATAAAAAAAAAAAAAAAAAAAAAAAAAAATCAGTCCCGTAACAGGCCACGAGGGCCCTGAGGGGCAGATACTATAGAGGTATCTGATTCATGACCATACGGCACACTAGGGAGATAGTCTGGTCAGTACTATGCTCCGGCCGCCTGATTTTCCCCTTGGATGCTTCGACTGCTAGAGTCATTAGCACCAACCAAGGTACCCATTATTAAATTAATTAAAGGCTGGGTTGGCCTAGGGACGGTCAGGGAGGCCGAATCCAACTGGTGAACGAAGACACTCGGGATTTGAACTCAGGCCTCCAGCTTATTAGTCCAGTGCTCTACCACTGAGCTAACCTCGCCCCCGAAATATCTAAGATAGCATTAGAAATTATATCCTTCCTACTCCTTCTTGATCATGGTTATTTTTATTCTTTATGTTGTATTTTTTCTTTTTTTTGTTTCCAGCTGCTGGGTGTATGAACCCCATTATCTGGCGGAAGACGATGGTGAAGAGGCATGTTATGGGTATCAAGGAAGATTCCGATGTATTGATTCAATACTTCAACGAGATGGAAGATTCTCGAATATATTCCATCCTGAGTAGAATACAAGTTTCTGTTTCCAGATTACAAGAAGCCACTAAGAATGTCGAAAAATGATCTAATTTCCCACCGAATCTTGGAAGTGGTTGTGATAATTCTTGCCTTTAAACATTTTGTTACATATGTACATAGATATAGATTTATTAATATTTATTTATTGTTACCAATAAGCTGAAAGCTTTTTTATTCCCTAACATTGTGTACAATTATTTATTTTATGAAATGTACAGTTTCAATTTGTCTGGTAAACGTGGAAATAAATTCTATTATTGATCTTTTTAGATAAACTAGTTTAATTATTTATTTTTACAACGTTGTGATAAATTGTTAAAGCATTGTGTAATATTTAGTGGGTTTATTTTTCTAAGTGTCTCAATTTATTACTTATTATTTATTACTTATAATTTTAAATTATTTTACAATAAAACACTCAAAAAGTGGTATATATTTTCATATTAATTTAAATCCTTCTGGTACTTTCCAAAGAAATCTAGCTGTTGGGATTGCACTCTTGAAAAATGTCTTAAATCTTCATCAATCCAACCAACTTGGTATTAAAAATGATCCCCGTTAAAAAATTTATATTTCTTTTTGCGTGTGTATGTCTTACTGCTTTCAGGACCGATGGCTTCGAAAAAAATTTCCATCAGGGCCCATGTTTTCCTTTTGTTATTATTTTTTTTATATGTTATTTCGGCAAACATACATAAAAAAAAAATCAAGCAACTTTTGAAATTAACTAGATTTAACTTTCTTCTTTCGAAAGACATTTTAATTTTTCACTGTAGATCAAAAATTGCCGCCTGCAGACTATCGCCTGTGAAAAAAGAGGGTTTCCGTTTACCAGTAACAGCGCCGCCATTTTTTCATTCTCATTGAAACTTTTTTTTTTTTTGTGGATATTTTAACATTAAATATAAAACATTAGGTATAAAAAATTGAAAGATATTGACTTATTTGTTATTTATAAATTCAGGAAAATTACATAGATTTTGATCGCTCAAGATAATATTACCCCTTAACAGAATAGCAGCTGCAGTTTTTGTTTTTTACGCCGTAAAATTTTGTATATAACATTACTATATGAAACGATTGAAGAGTTGGTTAACCAGAAATAGCCATTCATTTGGAGAGGAGGGAGGGTTTAACCCTCACCAAAATTACTAATTTTCCCCTATCGGCCGTAATTTTTATAGTGAACTCATTATGCTTCGTATGTATCTAAAGAGAAAAATTTGACTAAATTGGCCAATTAGGAATGTAGGTTTACTGAGGAATCAAATTATTAATTTGGCCTTAATGGCCATTATTTTTGCTTCCTTGCAACCAAATGAACATCACCTGTTCATTACAAATATAAAATACCAAAACTATTCATTTTTTGTTGTTTGTTTTTTGACAAAAAAATACGAGGTATATCATTGCCGTGTTTATATAGGTTAATTGAAGCAGATTAGTGAGGGAGGCAGCACATGCACCACCTTCTGAGGAATGTAGCTCATGTGTGAAGGATTTATAATAACTAAGAGATAATAACGGACTTAAAAAAATATTTCACGTGCCCAACCTGAATAGGTATGTAAGGCCCCATATTCCCTTGGACTTAGGATAAGTGAATAAATATGAGAATAAAGGTTGGATCTCCAACATTAGAGGTGTAGGAACAATGGATCTCCATACGTGATATCTGGGTCATTCGTATTGTGTCACATGCTTTGAATGACGCTTAAACTAATGTAAATCTCGACATAAAAATGGTGTAGAGAGTAGAACTTCGCCGATCTGGAATAGCATTTTCCCACGTTTCATATTTTTTCATACTAGATCGAGTCACGAGCTAGAACAGAGGTGGGGTGAAGGGTTTATAAGGGCTGGTTTACCTGTGGCGAGAAAGACGCATCATTTCCTGAGTACTCGGCCCAGCTGACTGGCCTCCAAAGATAGGTTGCACAAATTTTCTCACCTCTCCCCAATCAATAGAAGTCACTTTACCTATCTCTCTCCCCCTTGCGATGTTTTATCTGTTTTATAGTCTTTGTGTAAGTAACCATAGCCTTATTGCAAATGAAATTGAATTCTGCTTCTCTAAAATATTTTCTTATAATCCTTGTTTATTCGGCCCTTACAGCAGGTATATTCCTTCAGAATGTGCTAACGTGTGGCAAGTGCAAATCAACATGATCTTAACTTAGATCAATTCCATTCACAATCCATCAACGCATGGCAAATCCATTTTTTTTCCAAACTTTTTTAGGTGGAAGGTCAACAAAAGAGAATTAACAAAGTCAATTAATTTTATTTGTTCTTGCTCTAAATGTTCACCCTAGGCCTCGTCAGGAGCTAAAGAGCTCACTTAACTATAAAAGTACAGCTTAATTAAGGCAAACCTTCACGTACAATAGCCACGTCCAAACTGAGGTTACTACTACGTATAGTGTCAATCAGCTGTGTCGACAGATACCAGAAATTAAAAATTGATCATCCAGAAAAAGATTAGTCTATTATAATAAAAAAAAAAAAATAATTATAGATTTTGTCACCAAATAAAAATTAATTAAATTTTGTCAAGCAAATAAAAAAAATATACTATTTAAATATTTGATATCTGTTCTCTTTTGTTAACTGTTTTTTATAATATGCACGTTTCCTTTTATTTTTCGCGTCGTTAAGTTTCTTTCCTTTTCTACATTTGCGAAGTCGAATATGTGCTTATATTTTATAGAATGATTAGCCAGAGCAGTTTTATTTTCCTGATCATCCAAATTTTTCACGTGTTCTTTTATCCTCTTTCTTAGTAACTGCCTGAAAAATATTGAGTAGAAGAAGATTGGGTCACTATAAAATATAAATACTTTTTTTTTTAAATTTCAATTGATTTTTTTTCCCTTTCTGAGTTGTTATTTATTTACAGAGGAAATTTAATTTAAAAAAAATAGAAGATGATTTAATATATATATATATTTTCCTTAAAAAACAATAGAATAAAATTTAACATTTTTATCATACAAATAATTTTTACTCTTAAATAACATTCACATGCATTATTTATTGTTAATATAAAGCTTAATAACGCTTTATTTAAATGTGCAATGCTTAAATATAAACATTAATAAATGATGTGTACTCTTACACATCAATAAATATATTTCCTTTTTTTTTTTTTTTATCCTGCTGTATATTGTTAATAAACCACTTGTTAGTTTTTTTGTTTATTTATTTATTTTTTTTTTTTAGATTCTCGTATTATAGATTTACGATCTCTCCCTGTGAGATATAGGCAGGAATGTAAAATTATTTATTGAATTCAGTCTTTTCGTTATCAATTAAAAAAAAAATACTTTAAGCATTGCATGTAAATTATTGTTTGTATATTTTTATTTATTTATTTTTTTTTTTGTTATTTTGAACATTTTTATTAAAAACTTTGTACTTAAGGCTTAAAAAACGTAACACTAGTTTTATTTAAATAATACGAAAAAGCTTATACAAATTTATAAATATAAACAAATTAAATAAAATGCATATTATTAACCTTTCACCAAATGGTAAGGAGCATAAGTAGTATAAATAAGAATACTTTGCATCCTCTTTTCCACTTGGACAGATCTGCAATAATATTTATGAAGTCTTCTTTCAATGGCCAGGAGAAAAATAATTAAATATTGAAATTTTACAATATTAATTGATATTTCAATATTTTCTTATAATTCATGGGATGTTCAAATTGATTTTATAACCACTTTATTAAAATTCGTTCTTCTACTTGTTTAATCATCGTTACTTCCTCCTCATGGGCCATTCCTAACTTGAAGCAATAGGTGAGCTCGTCTACCATGCATTACAGACCTATGGTGGATAGGATTTGGTAAACATATTTAGACAGGGTTTCGTATTGGTTTAAGGTAGGAAAGGCCTCCGAATAATTGACAAAATCTATAGGGAAACAAAATTTTAATAAAATGTTTAAAAACTCATGATTTTAGACAACGTTTTACTACTCCCTGGTATGAAATATAAGAAAATTTTGTTCATATTATTCTCAAGCAATAATATCTGAATTTAGATTAATTAGATGATGAAATGAAATTTTAAAAATTTCATATTATGATATTTCGGCTTCAATTGTGTCCATGTAATGTAATCTGTAAATAACTTGATTCTACAAGTCATGCATTTCTCTTTTTCCTGGCCTTTGAAAGAACTTATGAGGATCTCTTGACATCCTTTTCAACATTGTTTTTTTTTTATTCTGTTGTGAATTTTTTTTTTATGTAGAAAAATCACAAAAACTCCCAGTGACTGATCTTTAATTCATTTTATGAAGTCTTTATCAATCAACCAGGAGAAAAGGAAACGAGAAAAAAAAAAAAAAATAGCGTAATCATGTAATTTTGAATTTTCTGTATATCAGTAAAACAACAGATATGGAAGCCAAATTTGAATTTAGATTAATTATATTTTTTAATTGTAAAAGTTATTCCGATTCTCCTGGCCTCGAACGCTTGAGAAATTTCTCCTTTGCATTGTTTATTTTTTTATTACGTTGTGATATTTCTTTTGTGAATGAATATTATTAGAAAAACCACAAACACTCCCGGTCAATGATTATTACAGCAGTAGTGGGAAATAGTCCGAGTCACTTTTCAAGAAGGCGGGCCCAGTATCTTTTGCCACTGTTACTCTTGCACGTAAACAAAAAATATTCCAAGTGGATCTGAAGAAGACAAATTATTGAGAAAGGTTGTATAATCTATTTGTTCGAAGTGTCCTCCTCTTCTTCCTCTTCAAGTATCCCCGATTTCGTGGAGTGTTGGACACTCTTGCTTCGGATGTAAGAACCAAGCGATCTCTTCTGTTTTTCCTTGCACAGTTTGCATCCATCTCCACTCTTGTGACTTACGCTTTCAGCAACTTTCATGGCTTTCTCTAGAACAAAAAAAAACAACTCTTCAATGTATAGTAAAATTGCTGTAGATACACTTTCATAATTATTATTATTTATTTCTCTTTAAATAAGTAAATGTTTTAAATCTGTCTTTAAGCGTGGTTCCTCCCAACCTCCATAGGAAGGAAACGCGCTTATAAGGTTGGCCTCATGACGCCATCTGGAAGTTCCTGACCAGAAAATTTCATTTTTCAGAACCCATAGATCACGAATATAACAGTGGTTCAAATTTGTATATATACAATGTATATTATAAATACATACATATATATATATATATATATATATATATATATATATATATATATATATTCATAAATATGGCAAAGGTCCCAATAATAGTACTCCAGATTCTTGCACTATTTTATTTTTGATACGCCCTACATGTTTCGTGGCCTTATGCCACCTCCTCAGGGGCCACTAAATCCTAAAAACATTTTTTACAAATTTTTAATGCCTTATTTTAGTAAATTTAATAATAATTATACATCGAGTAACATTAAAATTCCTATACTAACCCCTAAATTTTATATGTAAAATATAATAATAAAAATAATATTGTTATATTGTACATACCCTATGTGTGGTCAGCCCGCCACCCATACTATGACTGAGGCTAGCTAAATACCTTTGTCGAGAGGCTTAGTAATCAGCTTATTAAGATAAGTTGTATAAAGGTTTGTACTATTGCTTTTTCCTTTGGATTGTTCGCTATTTTCTAATGTTATTGTAAAATATCTTATCTAAAAATTTAATTTCTGTTTGTTTATTTACCGAGTTCCTGTTTTTTATTATGTGGATATTTTCTTTTATTTTTCGTTTAATGTTGTTTCTGTCCTTGTCAACTATTGCTATGTCGTCCAAGTCAAATGTATGTCCGTTCTTAAATGCGTGGTCCGTTAGAGCTGTTGTATTTGATTTCTCGTCTATATTTTTGGCATGCTGCTTAATTCTATTCTTTAGTATTTGTGATGATTCCCCTATGTAGCACTTGTTACAATCTTTACATTTAACTTTATATACGTTATATTTTGAATTTATTTTATTTATTTGGTCCTTAATTTTGCTGAAATTCTTTTCTATTTTGTTGTTATATTTCCAGCTAATTTTGCAAATCCCGTTACAGATCAGTTTCATCCTGTTTGCTCTTGCTGGGTGAAAATCAAATGAATAAAAATTATTTTCTATTTGCTCGCGTTCTCTCTTAAGGCCACGAAACATGTAGGGCGTATCAAAAATAAAATAGTGCAAGAATCTGGAGTACTATTATTTGGACCTTTGCCATATTTATGAAAATAAATAAATGTACATAAATAAAGGTCACAAATCGTGGAATTGAATATATATATATATATATATATATATATATATATATATATATATATATATATAAATATATAAATAAATAAGTATTCAGTTTAAGGATTTTTCGCTGGGCAGTATTATTGTTATTCATACTGCATTCTCCAGCGCTTTTTTGAGGAATGTGCTTAGTTATGCAGCTCCTGCATGATTACCCTTTTTGGCGCGGTTCCTTCCTAGGGAGGAAACCCGTTTATGAGGTTGACCTCATAACGCAATCCGGAAGTGCTGACTTCATGATTACCCTTTTTGGCTCTGTTCCTTCCTAGGGAGGAAACCCGCTTATGAGATTGACCTCGTAACACAATCCGGAAGTGCTGACTTCATTTTTAAGAACCCATAGATCACAAATATTATGGTGGTTCAACTTCAAAACTTCATTTAAACCATTTTATTTATGTTGACTAGTTTCTGGCAAACTAGTTCACTGACAAACTTTTCTTACACATAGTAGTCGTCATCTAATAACTAAAAAAATAGATTAAAAGTTTTTTTTAAAATCTTAAGGGAACAATCACCAGCCATGACTGGTCTCGTGAAAAAAAAAAAAAAGAAAAAGAAAAAAAGTACCACGATTTCCCAACCGTTTTCGAGATATTTTAGAAAATATACAAAAAACCCAAAACTTTTCATGCCTGTTAATGAAATACTAGCTGAATACCCGTGCTTCGTCACGGCAGATAAGAAGTTATTTTATTGCATTAAATAATTTATATTCAAACTTAACGCTACTATATAATTTTTTGTAGTTTATTATAGCATGGTCCCCGCCATACTATATTTTATACAGCAATAGATAAGTAATCAAAGTATAATGTTTCTTGACACTGGGGCACTACGGACTAGTGTCAAGAAATAGATAACCTAGAGATAACCCGTTATCTATAAGTTACCAGCATGGGCGTATATAAGGGGGGCTGAGGGGTCTGCAGCCCCCCCCCCCCCCCGATATTTTTATTTGTTAGTAAAAAGCTGTTTTAAAACCCTTAAAAATAAATGAAATAAGATCACTTAGTTCATAAAAAATATTTCATTTTAGTTGTAATAGCGTTTTATTTGCCTAAAACTATTCCAAGATCTAAAATGTTAGTATTCAATACCCTGGAAATGGTACTTCCCCCCTCCGACATTATTTCCTATACACGCCCACAGGCGGTTATAGGAACGGTTACCAACAGTATTGTATCCGATATAGGTTAAATTTCGTTGTCAATAATAAATGTACTTTAAAATTAAAAATTTATGTTTTTCCCATGTCATTTGGAAACACCCATTACATATGCGAGCATGACCTAGACGTATTTTGACTGGGGATGCTGATGGGTGAGGAGGCCGTACAAGGGCATGGGCGTGTATAGAAAATAATTTCGGGAGGTGCAGGGAAAATTTCGGGGGGGGGGGCTGAGACCATTTCCGGGGTATGGAATACTAACAATTTAGAACTTGGAATAGTTTTAAACAACTAAAAAGCTATTAGACCCAAAATAAAATATTTTTTACGAACATAGTGATCTTATTTAATTTATTTTTAATGGTTTATGACACATTTTGACCGATCCACTCAAAATTTCGGGGGGGGGGGGCCGCAGCCCCCATATATACGCCCATTTACAAGGGTTCGGGATATTATTACCTCGGATGCACCATCACCAGGTATAGCGAAGACTCTATGGGGGACAAGTTGAAATGAACCGCAATTAAAATGGTGATTTTTTCCCCTCACAGAGTAAACTCTATGAGTGACAGTTTATTTCTAGTAATTCAAGGACTGCCATCATAGTGGAAATTAACCTAAATTAAAAATAATACTATGAAATAGATAATGTACGGTAACCGCTGTTCTGTTATCGTCCTAGCAACGCATGCTGCCTAGGCTTGCCTGCTCTAACCAACTAAAACCTTAAACCCCTCTAAAAATACTTCAAAATTCGAATTTCAAAACGTCCTTTCTTAGCGAGCGTCTACGTTCTATAGGGAGTGTCCATGAAAAATTTCAACTTTTTCTGTCGAGTGGTTTGGGCTGGGCGATGATAGGTCAGTGAGTGAGTGGTATTTGACAAATATATAGTAGATTTTATTTCCAGTACTTCCTTAACTCCAAACGGAACCAAAATTTACCTATCATCGACTTGATGAATATCAAATGCCAAATGGGAACGAGTTTCAACTGAATTAATCGTTTCTGAATACGCAAACTGAAAATTAGTTCGGAAAAGTAGGCGTTTCAATGTTTCTCGAGAACGGTTACAGACATCGCTTTAAAAATGGTTTCATTCTTTTTTCTACGTTAAGAAACTTATAAAACGAGTACCTACAAACATATGAACAGGAAAACGTAAGCGATACGATTTTTTATTGCACGAATTTCGCTCCAAAAAGCATCTTCCAGTGGACGGATTCTGCTGGTTAATAAACTCGACCTTTCAAATTAAACGAAAGATTTTTGTTCCAAATTTCATCAAAATCGGACCATTTTTGAGCCACCTAGAGAGCGAACAGACAAATATATATATATATATATATATATATATATATATATATATATATATAGGTATATATATATATATATATATATATATATATATATTTTATACAAATTTGAACCACCGTTATGTTCTTAATCTATGGGATCTGAAACATGAAATATTTATGTCGGCACTTCCGGATTGCGTTATGAGGTCTACCTCATAAGTCGGGTTTCCCCCAATGGAGGGAGGGCGGAACCGCACTAAAATCTTTATAGTAACCAACAAATACTGAACTGCCGTAAGCACAGATAATTGAATTATTCTAAAAGGGTTTGTATTTATGAATGGAAGAGATGCAAGTGGAAAATCGATAGCCTTCAATGCTTACTACTACTACTACTACTGCGTACTACGTTATACAACATCAATGAAATCATGGTCATGAAACTCCAGCGCCATTTCGTTAGAATAAATAAATAAAATAGAATTAAAGTAGATGTTGTTTATTTGACAGTATTAATAAATGAAAACATTCTAAATTTAGGGATCTTGCTCCCCCCCCCCCCGTAGGATGAGTAAGAAGGCGGAGGGGATAGCTACGTGACCGGGTCCTCGTGTGCCATACCGCGGTAAGAGAGGGGAACTTAACTCTGCTTTCAATCTCTTCCATTCGTGTCAATCCCATAGAGGAACTGCGTCATCTTAACACCATTCCGTTATTTTTTTTTTTTTTTTTTTACGGCGCATCAACACATCTTGGCTATTAGCGCCGACATCCGGGGTGCAGCCAGGAATTTTCTCAGCGAGCCTTGTGATGAGAAAATTTCTGGCGCCGGTGGGGATCGAACCCACCATCTCCCGCTTATAAATCTAGCGCGCTAGCCACTAGACCACGGGAGACCCCGCCTTTCCGTTATTATCCCTAGTTCATAATGGGCTCTAGACAAACAATTCTGGGGGGGGGGCTAATTTAATATGGGGTTACCGCCGTGACTGGGGATGTAGAATCCAATTTTTAAAAGCAGGCACCGGGAAAACATTAAAGAAGAATTTGATAAATTAAGAACTTACATTAATTAGAACTTATTACTATTAATATGCGTAAACAATTTATTTTTATAACTTAATCGAAAAATATAGTGAATTTTCATTCGGGGGGCTAAGCCCCCCCCCCAGCCCACCCCTTTAGCTGCCACTGCCCTAGATACATATCAGGACCTTGGATGAGAAAGGGCGAATGTGGAAAATCGACTTTTTAGCGCGGTGCCTCCCTCTCTTCATAGTGAGGAAACCCGCTTATAAGGTTGTCCTCATGACACAATCCGGAAGTGCCGACACGAAAATTTCATGTTTAAGATCCCATAGATAATATTATAACGGTCGTTCAAATTTATATATATATATATGTGTGTTGTTCATTCGGCATCTGTCTCCAGCGGTCTTGCTCCTCCTGTCATCGCAATATTTCGCCGGATTCCTCTCCGGCTTCTACAGGCAATCATTCATCCTTGCTGGTTGGTAAGGGAATTCCCTTACCAACCAGCAAGGATGAATGATTGCCTGAAGAAGCCGGAGAGGAATCCGGCGAAATATTGCGATGACAGGAGGAGCAAGACCGCTGGAGACAGATGCCGAATGAACAACACATTTAATTCCCAGCGAAGTAGCTTGAAAAATAGCATATATATATATATATATATATATATATATATATATATATATATATATATATATATATATATATATATATATATATATAAAGAATCAGAAAAAAATATGTAAATACAGTAAGGTCCGTTCCCTATTTATTACAAAATGTGAAATTATTTTCTTAAGGCGTAATTAGAACGTCAATAGTACCGGGTTGAAGTGAGGTTCGCATAAAAATAACCCCAAGGACGAAGAAAGAAGTTGCAAGGTGAAGGTCAGGATGCAGAGGGATTTCATGGCGACCTTTAGTTCGTCGGATCTCAAGATATCGCATTGAACATCTTATGCAATGGGGATGGAACAGTATTGCACAAACAGCAACAGAAGTATGGATCCGTGGGGACTATGCCGTGTTTGGCGCGGTTATGTAATACAAAGAGTCCGACTTGTAGGAACTGCGTCATCTTAGCGCGGTTCCGTTTATATCTCTAGTGCTTTTATTAAAGGAGTAGTAGCAGTTATTGGTGAGGTTTGATATTTCGCGAAAAATATAAAATAAAATCTCGAAGAGAAAATATATTAAAGCCACCACAACAGGAAACTGACAGCATCATGGCGACTTCTCCCACCTTCTCAACGTTCGCTCTTGGAAACACTATAACAATGCTTCACATTTTCTTACCTTGTTTTAGTCAAATACTCGTTTTACTGTTAAATGCAATTAAAATGTAAATCAACCAGTTTAAACTTTAGGTAAACAAATACAAAAACCTGTTCAAAAGAGCAAAAATAACAATTCATATGTTTAAGTCCTTATTTCTCCGATCGACATCGAAAATGATATTAGAACCTTTTTTGTAGGGAATTTAATAAGCTTTCGAATGGTTTCTTTCCATTTACCACGATTTCCCAACCGTTTTCGAGATATTTTAGAAAATATACGAAAATCCCAAAACTTTTCATGCCACTTGAAATATTTTATTTCTAGTACTTCCTTAACTCCCAACGAAACCAAAATTTACCTGTCATAGATTAGATGAATATTAAACGTCCGGAACAAGTTCCAAGTGAATTAATCGTTTCTGAATACCCAAACTGAAAATTAGTTTGGAAAAGGAAGGTGTTTCAATTTTTCTCGAAAACGGTTACAGATTTCGTTTTAAAAATTGTTTCATTTGTTTTTCTACGTTAAGAAAACTATAAAATGAGTACCCGCAAGCATATGTACTCAAAAACGTAAGCGTTACGATTTTTTACGCGCGAATTTCGCTCCAAAAAGCATCTTCTGGTGCATCGACGTCAAGGCCATTAGCGCCGACATCCAGGGTGCAGCGAGGAACGAGCCGTGAGATGAGAAAATTCCTACAGCCGGTGGGAATCGAACCCACCATCTCCCGCATATGAATCTGAAGCGTTAGCCACTAGACCACGGGAGACCCCTTTCAAAATTATACCAGGTATAAGAACGATGTGGGAATGCGCTTTGAATGCGCAGTTCCTACGAGACAGACTTTTTTTTCATTTTATTCTTGTGACTTATGAAGAATCATGTTTTGAACGAGTTAAATATGTTTATGAGGCGAAGACTATAAATATGCCTAGTCTAGTGGAGGGGGGGAAGGTGACCTGGATGGTAGTACACGTGGAATATCCCACGTTCAGGACCTTCGATGGTTCTCTACGTCCAGTGGATTCCTAGATCCATGTCCTTGTCCTAAATAATACACTAATAGCTGCGCAGTAGCTCTTTCCTTCCTTACTTCCTTGTCATAATCATGGGTTTCGTCGGTATTATGCTTCTGTATTGTTTCTCTTCACTCTTCAAGGCAGACTTTCGGGAAAATGTATATTTTCGAAGTTTCGGCAAGCTTTTTGGCAGTCTGCTTCAGATAAAAATTTATATACAAAATTAACTATATACAGGGCGTCCGTTTTATGCGGGTCACAAATGAGATATCTTTAAAACCGTTGGAGATATCTCAAAATCGCAAAGGGCCAAAGTTGAAGCTCTAACTATTAACAGAGCAAATAGGTTCAACTTTGGCCGCCATTTTATCGCTAAATACTAAACAATACAAAAAACGGGTCTGTTTGCGAAGAGCACATCCATTTACTCTGAAGTATCTGTCGCATGGCCGTATATGGGGGGGGGCTGAGGGGGCTGCAGCCCCCTCAGCCTGAATGGGAGGGAAACTCCCATTCATTAAACTAGTAGACAACAATTAATAATACATGCAAACATTAAAACATTTCCAATAAAAAATTAAAAAAAAAACTCGTTCGCTTATTTAGATCATTTAATTCTCCGATATGAAATCCTTGGTAATATTTGTAATTAAAGCTTACACGGAACAGTAATTCAGATATTACCAAGATATTATTTTTGATGAATTATTGAAGCTGGATGATGAACTACTAAAAAAACACTATGATTGATAATGTATTAATGACGTTAAAATTATAAAGTACGATGTTCATAAAAATAATATTATATTTTTTCCATTTCTAAGTAAATTCTGACTCAGAAGGACTGCGTCATTTTAACAGGGTTCTTTATTCTCATATCTAATTTGAGAAGCTTCGAAAGGAACGAAACCAACATTTCAAGGGCCGTTTTCTCAGACTGAGTTCATCCTTTGGGTATTTACAACTTAATCTTTTAGCATTTTCCTCCGAAAATGATCCACGTTAGAATTTATTTATATATATATATATATATATATATATATATATATATATATATATATATATATATATATTTGTGTTCTTTATACGGCATTCTCCAGCGGTCTGTTTTTTGGTGTGATATTTCGCAGAAATCCTATTCTGCTTCTTCAGACGGTTGTCCATTTTTCACTTTTTAAGTTCGTCATAAAATAACCTATAATAGATTGAGCTTATTTTAGCAAATGGCGCTTTCAGATATGCATTCTTGTATCGTCGCCTGTCGACATTGCGTAGAGCCGATGGAACTGTTTTGAAGCTTTTCTTCGTCTTGCTGCTATGTGTTTGCTCTTCTTTTCTCTGCCAATCTTCCTTTTACAGTTCTAATGATACAAGAATCCACATCTGAAGGCGCCATAAGTTAAAATAAGCTCAATCTATTGTAGCTTATTTTAAAAATATACTTAAAAAATGAAATTGGACAACCGTCTGAAGAACCAGAATGGAATTTCTGCGAAATATCACACTAAAAAACAGACCGCTGGAGAATGCCGCATAAAGAACACAAATAATTCTCCCCAGCGAAGAATCCTCAAAAATAATATTGAAATATATATATAGTATTCCCCTGGCATATGATTGAAATAGTTCGTTAATCAGCAAAATCGGTCCATTTGGAGGGGGAAATTACTCCGAAGCCAGAGTAGTTATTTGCCAATTCCAGTGTTAATTTTCGTTGTATTTCAACGAAACTCGGTCTTCGTTGTGGCCATTTACAGAGAAAACTTTTCTATAAAGATAAACTACTTCGGTTCGGTAGGAGAGGTTTTACTTCGGACCCAAATTACTAATTTGCTCATATCGGTCGTCATTTTCGTTGTATTGTAATGAAAAGCCATTATATCGTGGGTATCTAATGAGAAAGAAGTTTTTTTTTTATATATATATATCAATTATTGTGCATAAGCTGCTGAGGCCATGAGCACAAGCAACAAGAAAGAAAAGTAAAGATGGAATGGTTGGGATTCGGCTAAATAAACCTCAATATGATTTTGTTTTAAAAAATCTATATTTCGGACGTTTCGGCTACTCGTTGGTAGCCTTCGTCAGCTAAAATGACAAAAAAAGAAGCTTTTTAGCTGACGAAGGCTACCAATGAGTAGCCGAAACGTCCGAAATATAGATTTTTTAAAACAAAATCATATTGAGGTTTATTTAGCCGAATCCCAACCATTCCATCTTTACTTATCACCTCGGCGGCTAACTATCTAATCATCATAACAAGAAAGAAGTGTTGTAAAAATGAATAGAATCGATCAATCGGAAGTGGGGGGGGGGGTACTTTGTACTATTCTTAAATAGAATTCACCCGCCAAACGTAGGTTGGGCAAAGCTTGTACAAGGCCTCTGCTTGGATATGACTTTGTATTTGGGTTGTAGATTTCTGACTTCTGCCACTAGGGGCGCTTAAATAATTACAAAAGGGCAGACTCTTTTCTTCTTTTTTTTTACATGTTATCCCCTTAAAAGTGTCTACCTTATTTATTATTCATTTAAAATTGGCTTAATTTTATATTAAAGATAGTTGACTTCTGAATAAAACTAGTTTTTTGAAAAAGGTTTTTGCACCTTTCGGTAATGCGCAGTACCTGGTGTTCTATGGTAAGTCTAGCCAACACATATTTACCTTCTTATCTATCCAAGAGGTACATTATAGCAAAATTTTAAGGTGCATAAAACACTTCATGAAACATGCGGTTACTGGCCCTCGGACTATTTGTTTTATTGCAGAAATGAAAACGAAAATAAAATTAGAACATTGTTTGGACTTATCAAGTCTATAAGTGTAACACAGGCTAGGTTTGGCAGCGAGCCATTGTGTCGGACTGATGTTTACCAAGGTGACAGTGTATTTACGAAATCCGACACTGGAAAGCTGCAGTATTTCAACACCCGTCTACCCTACCCTACTTTTTATACCAACGCCTGAAACGGCTCCACCGAAAATAAGTAGACAGAAAATCTTTCACAGAAGATATATATTATCTGATGACCTAAATTTATGTTCATGAGACGAGGGTGGGGCTTCATCAACAGGTTTCAAAATAAGTCCGGCTCGAAGGGAAGTCATCTCAGAGAAGTCTCTTATAATGCTTATTTCTGGTGTGGTTTTAATATTCTAGAATAGGACGTCTTAATATTTCGCCTGAAATGGAATGACATTTCAGAAACTATTTTTTCTGAAAGAAGTTGGCCTACCGAAATTTAAGAACTTTACCAAGATGACTGTTTATTTATGAAATATTACACTTAAAAGCCAACGGCCATAGCCACGTTGAATACACCGGTTCCCGTAGATCACCGAAGTTAAGCAACGTCGGGCGTGGCCAGTACCTGAATGGGTGACCGACCACGTGCTGTTGGCATTATAAAAGGGTGGTAACCTATAGATAGCCCGGCACTAATGGCCAAGTTTTAGATACTACACTTAAAAACTGCTAAATTTCGACGGTTAAACTCCTAAACACACACACATATGCTCAAAGTTTTCCTACGTTAAGAAATCTATAAAAAGAGTACCTGCAAGCATATAACTCGTAAACGTAAGCGTCTTTCGTTCCAAAAACCATTTTCCGGTGGACGGATCTGCTGTTTAACAAACTTGGACTTTTAACTTAAACGAGAGAGTTTTGTATCAAATTTCATCAAAATCGGACCATTTTTACGCCTGTGAGAAAACGGCCAGACGGAATATATATATTCAAATTTAACAGTGTTATTTTCGAGACCAATGGGTTCTGAAACGTAAAATCTTCTATCTAATCGGCACTTCCGGATTGCGTCATGAGGCCAACCTCATAAGCGGGAGGGAGGAACTGCGCTAAAATGTTCCAGACGTTTGACAAGCATCCAAACTAAGAAATTTAAAATTTGATTACCTTTGGGGTTAAGGAACTATTCGAAAAAAAAGGTATTACTTTTACAGGCATAAACAGTTTCGGGATTTTCTTAAATAAATCGAAAACGGTTCGTCGATCATATTAATCGTAAGGTAACCATTCTAAAGCTTGCTAAATTGTCTACAAAAACTGTTGTAAAGTAATTTTTAATGGGACGATCTGAGTGGGAGAAATAAGTGTTTAAAAAGTCAATTTCAGAGTGCTTTATCAATGTGGTTTTCACAGGAACGGTAACCATGGAGTGGTTTTTGTCGGATCTTGAGGAGTTATGTAACCTCTATGCACCTGTAAGTGCTTAAGTGTTTATTGAGACTCTCTGAGTCCTTGGCAAGAGTTACTCATACGGATACTCTAAAAAATATTGTGCACGAATTGAACTCACAACGTCGTAAACATCTAAAAGGCGCTCTTATCTAAATTGTTTTTCCTAAGAAAACAATCTTGTTTACAAAGGTTGGAGTAGATTGCAGTGTTTGCTTAAGGTTTTAGTACGTTCGAGTAAAAGAGAACGTTGGGTTTTATGCGTTTTTATCCTTTAGTGAAGTTAACAGGTTTATGGAATTTTATTGGGAGGTTGGGATCTTTGATGGCGGGCAGAGAGGGAAATGTGAAGTATTAATTTATTTATTTTCGGAGCTGCACAACAGCAAGGTGATGTGCTCACGTAATTAGTGATATCGTCGATACAAAAGCAAACTAACGAATATGAAAATCAACACTTTTCAGAGTGGAAAAGTATTTATTTATAACTTTTTTTTTGGGCAGTCAAATATTCGGCAGATTTGACCTTTTGATAGTGGAATACTTTCCCTTTAATAGAGTGAAGTCAGATTGAAGAATTTGCCGTAAATAAGTCCAGCAGAAATTATTAAAGATGGACAATGAAAGATGCATTTTTTCATATTCGTTAGTTTGCATTTGTATCGACGATATAACAGTAAACAAATAGGTTTAAATAAAGTATTCAAGATATATAACAAATAAACACGATAATCTATATATATAAAAATCACGTGTCTGTCTGTTTTTCTGTTTGTTTGTTCCTTATACAAATCCACACCGTTTGAACGTTTTTGACCAAACTTGGAATAATGGTAGGTCTTGATACGAGAAATCTCCTAGGCTAGGCCAAAAAAATCTACCAGCTGTCTGTGTGTATGTTTGTCCCTTATACAAATCCATACCGTTCATCCGATTTTGACTAAACTCGGTACACATGTAGATCTTAATCTGGGGAGAGTCGTAGGCTAAGTCAAAAACGTCTTATAGCTGTCTGTCTGTATGTTTGTCCCTTATACAAATCCACACCGTTCGTCCGATTTTGACTATACTCGGTACACATGTAGATCTTAATCTGAGGAGTGTCGTAGGTGAAGTCAAAACGTCTACCAGATGTCTGCCTGTATGTTTGTTCTTTATACAAATCCACACCGTTTGACGGATTTTGATCAAACTGGGCACACAGGTTGGTCTTGATCAGGGGATTGTCATAGGCCAGGTCAAAAACTTCTACCAGCTGCTGTCTGTATGTTGTTGTTGTTTTTTTTTTATAAAAATCCATACCGTTAGACCCATTTTTACCAAACTTGGCATACATGTATGTCTTGATACGGGGGGTGTTATAGGTTATGTCAAAGTCGTCTAGGACTCAGAGTTGGAAGGTCACAGTTTCGAAACAGTTACAGATTCGTGTTATTAGATTTTAATAATACTTATTTGGTTTCTAATTTATTTAGGCTTTTCTATATGTAGAAAGTAGGTGTAGCATGGCACGCCGGGTAACAGCTAGTAGAGAATAAATATTATGTGAAAATAAACTTCATAAAAATAAATAAATAAATAAACAAAATACAAAAAAGAAACAAATAAAGTACTAAAGTAAAAATTAAGAAGTACTACTATAATAAGAAATAATAGAATATTCAATAGTTCAATCTCTATATATAAAAATCACGTGTCTGTGTGTTTGTCCGCTTGTCTGTTTGTTCCTTATACAAATCCACACCGTTTGACCGATTTTAACCGAACTTGTCACACAGGTAGATCTTGATCCGGAGATTGTCGTAGTGTAAGTCAAAAATGTCTACCACCTTTCTGTCTGTTTGTTTGTTCCTTGTACAAATCCACACTGTTTGACCGATTTTGATCAATCTTGGCACGGAGATAGGTTTTGATACGGGGAGAGTCGTATGCTAAGTCAAGAACGTCTACCACCTGTCTGTCTGTATGTTTGTTCCTTATACAAATACACACCGTTTGACTGTATTTGACCAAACTTGGCGCACATGTAGGTCTTGATCCGGGAAGTATCAAAGGCTGGGTTAAAATCGTCTAGGAATACGGGGAAGGGTTCGAAACTGCGAACCCGAACAGTTACAGATTTGCGTTATTAGATTTTAATATTACTTATTTGGTTTCTAATTTATTTTTGCTTTTCTAGATGCAGAAAGTAGGTGTAGCATGGCACGCCGGGTAACAGCAAAATAAAAATCATTCGAGAATAACTTGGAAGGTTTAATGTGAAGTAATAAAAAGCTTGCAAAATAAATGAATTGTCAAAAAACCTGTGATGGGCGATTCTCGAATATGAATCGATATTTTGAATCGATTAGAGTCGAAATGAAAAGATCGATCCACAAAAAAGATCGGCGAGTTGATATCGATTTAAAAGATCGATCTTCTAGGCTCGTCTATCACTACTTTTAGATTCCCATGCTCCTCTTCAAACCCGCCGGTTCAACCGTCCTCCTGCTCCCTGGCTTACACCCGAGCTCAAATCATTGATAAAAAGAAGAGAAGCAGCGAGAAGAAAATTTAGACGGACCCGTCTTCCTCAAGATTACTCCTCCTACAAATACTTGCGTAACCTCACCCAATCCTCCATCCGTCGAGCTAAGTCCCTCTACGTCCACCAATCCCTATCCAATGCTCCTGACTCTAAAACAAAATGGTCAATCCTTCGTAAACTTTCCCTTTGCAAAACTAACCGTCCTTGCTCTATCTCATTATCTCCTGATGTTCTTAATGCTCACTTTGTATCTTCTCCCTCAGTCCTATCCAGTCCTCCTATACCTTCCACACTACCTTTTAATTCCAACAACTTCTACTTCTCCTATATTACCCCAGAAGATCTTCTAACCGCGGTCCTTCAATCCCGAACCAATGACTACGGTCCAGACCCTGTTCCCGTTAAACTGATTAAGGCCTGCTTACTCGCAATCCTTCCTATCCTTCTTCACATATACAACTATTCCCTTCAAAACTCGACTTTTCCTTCTCAATGGAAAACAGCGTTGGTTCGCCCTCTTAACAAAATATCAAACCCCTGCTCACCGAAGGATTTCCGTCCTATCTCCCTTCTATCCAATCTTTCCAAACCTTTAGAGCGCCTGGTCCAATCTCAAGTATCCAACCACCTTGAACAAAATAATCTCCTTAACCCTCTCCAGTCTGGCTTCCGTCCGTCATACTCCACTCAATCAGCGCTCATAAAAATCACCCATGACATTCAAACTGCCATAGATAACCAACAGCTCACTATTCTAGTTCTCCTAGATTTTTCAAAAGCATTTGATACCGTAGACCATCAAATCCTCCTCACCAAACTCCAATCTCTTTCCTTTTCCAACAGTGCCATTAGCTGGTTCCAATCCTTTCTATCCAATCGATCCCAATACGTGGTCATCCCCGTCAGCAATCCTTCTAGCCCTCTTCCTCTTTCCCGTGGTGTACCGCAGGGCTCCTCGTTATCCCCAACTCTATTTTCTGTTTACATCAATGATCTTCCTCTTTCCATAGTTCATTCCAAGTTTCATCTTTACGCTGACGATACCCAAATCTACCTATCCTTTAAGCCCTCTTTGCTACGAGATGCTGTAGACAAGCTGCAAGTAGATCTTAACAACATCAATGCTTGGGCTGCAGCTAATAAGCTTTCCCTGAATCCAGACAAATCCAAAGCCATTGTTATAGGCTCCCAATCCCTCATAAGTTCTACTTCCCCTTTTCCAGCCCTTTACCTTAACAGCATCCCTATAAAATATTGTAAATCAGTTAAAAATCTTGGGATCATATTTGATCAGAACCTTTCCTGGAAAAATCATATTTCCCAAATTTCCCGTCGGTCCATATTTATCCTGAGACAGCTCAACCTCTCCCGCCATCTCCTGCCAACAAAGACCCGTCAACTCCTCGTAACTTCCCTATTATTCCCCCAGTTTGACTATGGTTGTTTGGTGTACGGTGGACTTTCTGGCGATCTCGAGGCAAAACTCAAACGCCTCATGAACTGTTTCATTCGTTTTATCCTCGGGATCCCCAGAGAATCCCACATATCACATTTCTACCAGGAGCTAAATTGGCTATTCCCTCTTTATCGTCGTCAGTACTTCCTCGGCTCAGTCCTTTACCAAGTAATTCAATCCCATAGACCTTCTTATATTTTTCAACTTCTTAAATTTAAATCCTCGGTTCACTCCCGTAACACCCGATCTCGTCCTTCCGATCTTTATATTCCTTCCCACCGAACAGCAATATTCGAAAAATCATTCGTCACCCGTGCCACCTCGCTATGGAATTCCTTACCTCTGTCTGTCCGCCATTCTACCAACCTTGAAACCTTTAAATCCCGACTCTTCCACCACCTTCTATCCCTCCAAGTTTTACCCAACCCCTAGTCTATATTGAAGCTGTACACTATATACTGATACTGATAGCATTTATAAGTTTTTAAGTTTATACGTAAAATTCAAAATTATTTTGTGATTTCAAAATTATTCCTATGGGACTTCTGTCCCGGAATAAGAATAAAACTTTTCATTCATTCATTCATACTACGAATCGACCTAAATAAGTCGATTTGAATACTTGACAATGGGCCGGGTGAATAAAAACGAGTAGGACGAGTATTTACTAACAAGTAAAGTGTGACAAGTATTTATAGGGCAAGTAAACCGATGTGAATAAAGTGAAGAGTTTACTCGTGACCGTTTACTTGCCATTTCGAGAGTATACTTGCAAGTATTTACTCGCGAGTCGAACGAGTTCACTAGAAATGCAAGTAAATACTCGTAGCGGCCCATGGCAACACATCTTTCCTGTTGCGCCTTTGCGTCCATTTTATCCTATTATCCTTAAAATTCTGTTTTAACTTCTTGCCAACTCGACACATATCCTTTTTTCCGAGTAGTCAGCATTTATGCCTGTTTGTGTTCGTCATTTTGCAGCTATGAATGAAAGCGATGCGATTGCTGGTTGTGACAGTAGGGCTATTTTTGTAGCGTTATTGAAAGACTGTAGTGTATTAAATAAACCAATGTTGCCGAAAATTACATCGGCTAAAGAAATGGCATGGGCATGTTTAGCCGATATACTATAGGAGTATAGTCGGAGGAAGGTCCGGGTGAACCTCGCCCAGCTATAGGAGGACACTGAGGATGAGGTGCTGACCTCGAAAACGTTATCTTAAAATAAGGGAATTAAACAGTGGAGGTGTGTTGACTTGTTTTGCATCCTGTTTACTATCTGAGAAAAAGTTCCATTTTCTTCTTAGGGGTTTTTCATCATTCAGTTGGCATTTTTTGTCAATTTGTAATCACAGGCCCTAATAATCACAAAACAGTAAGTTTAAGATCAATGGCTAAATTTTTATTTCATTTTTACGAAGTGTTTTCGTATAAAACGACACCATATTGCATTCCACCTTTTTGATTTTTGATAAATTTGTAATTACAGACCCTAATAATAAAAAAAAAGTAAGTTTAAGGTAAATGGATAAATTTTTAGCAAGTGTTTTCGTCGCCATATTGCATTCCGCAATTTTGATTTTTTTCATTTTCGATAAATTTGTAATCACAGACCCTAATAACCACTAAACAATAAGTTTTATTTATTTGTTTCAGACCCGTAACTTAGGCGATGGTCTCTTTTCATAGGTCTATAATATTAAAAATCAGTCACAGTCTGGAAAAAAAATAAATAAATAAAAAAAAATAAATAAATAAATAATAATAATAATAATAACTAAAAAATAAAATAAAATAAAATAAAAATAATAAAATATATAATCAACAATATGAAAAAATAAATAAAAATGAGATAAAACAATAAGCAATAAGATAATATAACAAAGTTAAAAAAAAAGTGCCTAAAAATAAATAATATAAATACAAATTTTACTTTTGTTCAGGACAAATGTTAATTTAAAGCTAATAAGTTTAATAAGTTTTAAACCAATTGGTAATTTTTTTCATTTTGTTCACGTTTTTTCGTATAAAAAGACGCCATATTAGATCCGCCATTTTGATTTTTTTTTAAATTCTGATAACGAATTCGTAATCAGCGACCCCAAAAACCCCTGAATACCAAATTGTAGATAGTTTCCTTAACTATGCAGCCATCTCGAAACGCAAGTACGGACTGGCAAGTCTGGGGTGAGGCGAACTTGCAAATCTACAAGTATTTACTCGCCAGGGAAGTATTTACTTTCGCTTATTCACACCAATTCAGGCGTTTACTTAGTATACACTATCCGTACAAGTATTTACTTGCAAGTAATAGTAAATACTTGTTTTATTCACTTCAATTGAAGTGTTTACTTGTTTTTTAAGACTCCACGAGTATTTACTCGTCCTACTTGCTTTTATTCACCCGGCCCAATATGAAAAATATATCTGTAATTTAGGGTGCGTTTACATCTGACACTTCTCGCATGAAATATATCTCAGGTGTCGAATATAATAATAATCATAATTATTATATCCTACACCTGAGATATATTTCCTGCTAGAAGTGTCAGATGTAAACGTACCCTTGTTGCTCCTGATAGAAATATATATCTCAGACATAAATTGTTTACAGTTTACATTAGTTACAATTTCTGTCCGATATAAATATCCTACAATAACTATCAGATGTAAACACACCCTAAAAGTAGAAAAATTTAAGACTATTTTTCATCAAAAATAATATATAATGAAACTACTAATGTTTCATCATATTAAAATATACGGGTATTATTACATAGCAAATGAGAAAAAAAAACTAATAAAATATCAAAAAATCAATTATTCACTTATAATAGTGATAAATATATTCAAAGTTTCGCGGTGAAATATCAAAACTGGAACAGCTTAGCAGTATGCTTTTTATATAAATTTTAATGATAACCTTTTTAAAAAAAGATCGATGAATATTTAAAGAATTTTAAACAAAAGTTCTTTTATTAATCCAATCTCAACATATCTTCAGAATGTGATAATAAACAATTATTATTCATTATTCAATTCGCATGAGTCGGCGTTAATAATAAATGAACAATTGACAAGGAAACGGAAATAATTTAAAATATTATACCATTCCTTAAATATAATTGAAAGGAATAAATATGTCTTGCGGAACATTTTCTACATCCGCCACACCTTCAAGAAATAATTATAGATAAATTCCTTCAAGAAATAAATGCCATAATAAAACCGTATTTCCTGATATCATTGGTGAATTCCTCTGGTGGTAGTAATCGCTCCGGGGGGAAAAAAAACTCTCTTAAGGTATATATAAATTCTTAACACTTTCGCTGCGGGTGTCATTACAGAAGGGCACTAGCGATCCTACACGCTTATGAGTGTACCTTCGGAAGTACACTCCTCCATTACTTTTACCTTTAGATAAAAGTTCGACTCGCAGAAACTGCAGCATCTTAGCGTGGTTCCGTTCTTATCCCTAGACTCATTTAGAATGATTAAAATAGAAGCTGTTATTATTTAGGGTCCACATTTCTAGAAAGGTCTTGATTTACGATCTTACCTGGATGGGTCGGCCAACCCTCCCTAGGAAGGACTTCGCTATGCAGTTGAAAAGCTATATCTTGGAAATCCATATCTCTAACATTAAATTGTTTTTCTTATTTTTCTTAACCTGATTTATTATCAAAATACATTATCCAACTATAAGCAATTAAAAAATAACAAGGAATAAAAACAGACACAAATAACAGTTGGAATAAGCGAAATCAATTACTTTAAAGTTTTAAGCACTTATTTCTCCGATTGACATCGCCTAATCAAAACTTTTATCAGAACCTTTTTTGTAGAGCATTTAGTAAGCTTTTTAGCGCGGTTCCTCCCTCCCCATAGGGAGGAACCCCGCTTATAAGGTTGATACATTGAAACAATCCGGAAGTGCCGACTAAAAAAGTTCGCGTTTCAGAACCCCTAGAGACCGAAAATAACGGTGGTTCAAATTTGTATATATATATATATATATATATATATATATATATATATGTATATATTTATATATATATATATGTATATATTTATATATATATATATATATATATATATATATATGTATATATATATATATATATATATATATATATATATATATATATATATATATGTCTGTTCGCTCATTTCTGGCTTCCCTAATGGTCAGATTGTGATGAAATTTGGTACAAAAATCTGTCGTCCAATTTGAAAGGTCAAGTTCGTTAACCAGCAAAATCCGCCTACTGGAAGATGGCGTTTGGGGTGAAATTCGCGCAAAAAAAATCGTAACGCTTACGTTTTTGAGTTAAGGCGATAGCTTTAACCGTTTTCGAGAAAATTGGAAAAATATGTTTTGAATACCGTTTTTGGTTTGGGTACTTAGAATCATGGGATTCAGTTGAAACATTTTCTGCATGTTCTACTTTCATCAAAACTAATATGTTGAAATTTTGGTTACGTTTGGAGTTAAGGAAGGGTTAGAATAAAATATTTTATTAACAGACATAAAAAATTTTAGTAACTTTGTTTACTTTCCTTAATATCTCGAAAAAGGTTGAGGCAAACGAAAGAATACCATTAGAAAGCTTATTAAATGCTCTAAAAAAAGGTTCTGATGAAAGTTTTGATTAGGCGATGTCAATCGGAGAAATAAGAGCTTAAAACTTTAAAGTAATTGATTTCGCTTATTTGAACTGTTCTTTTGTCTGTTTTTTATTCCTTGTTATTTTTTAATTGCTTATTGTTGGATAATGTATTTGAAAATAAAACAGGTAAAGAAAAATAAGAAAAACAATTTAATGTTAGAGATATGGATTTCCAAGATATATAGCTTTTCAACTGCCTAGCGTCCTTCCTAGGGAGGGTTCTTTGTCTTTGATTTTGGTACTTAGAATTAAGGGATACAGTTGAAACATTTTCTGCATGTTCGAGTTTCATCAACACTAATATGTTGACATTTTTGTTACGTTTAGAGTAAAGGAAGGGTTAGAATAAAATATTTTATTAACAGACAAAAAAAGTTTTGGTAACTTTGTATAATTTCGTAGTATCTCAAAAACCGTTGACAATCTTGTGAAGCGGAAGATTACCATTCGGAAGCTTACTAAATGCTCTACAAAAAAGGTTCTGAAGAAAGTATTAATTAGGCGATGTCAATCGGAGAAATAAGTGCTTAAAGCTTTAAATTAATTGATTTCGTTTATTCCAATGGTTCTTTTTGTCTGTTTTATTTCTTGTTATTTTTTAATTGCTTATAGTTGGATAATGTATTTGACAATAAAACTGGTTAAGTAAAATAACAAAAACAATTTATTGTTAGAAATATAGATTTCCAAGACCTTGTACCTAGCGAGACCTAGTGTTAGCCGACCCTTCCAGGTAAGATCGTATATCATGATCTTTCAAGACTTTACTACACACAGGAATGGCGTTAGTGACCTTAAGGGTTGACACGCCATTATAATAATTAATTTAAAAAAAAAGACTGGTTGAACCAAAATAATAACTGCTTCTATTTTAATCTTTCCAAATTAGACTAGGGATATGAACGGAACCGCGCTAAGATGATGCAGTTCCTGCGAGACGGACTTTTTACAAATATGGTCGGGGTAAATATATACAAATAATGGAAAGTAAATTAGAGTAGACTCTTATTGAAAAAAATAATCTTTATATATAAAAATCACGTGTCTGTCTGTTTTTCTGTTTGTTTGTTCCTTATACAAATCCACACCGTTTGACCGATTTGGACCAAACTTGGCAGATAGGTAGGTCTTGATACGGGAAATCTCCTAGGCTAAGTCAAAAAAATCTACCAGCTGTCTGTCTGTATGTTTGTGCCTTATACAAATCCGCACAGTTCGTCCGATTTTGAATAAACTCGATACCGTCTCTACACCGTTCGTCCGATTTTGACTAAACTCGGTACACATGTAGGTCATAATCTGGGGAGTGTCTTAGGCTAAGTCAAAAACGTCTTATAACTCTCTGTCTGTATGTTCGTCCCATATACAAATCCACACCGTTCGTCCGATTTCGACTAAACTCAGTACGCATGTAGGTCATAATCTGGGGAGTGTCGTAGGCTAAGTCAAAAACGTCTTATAACTGTCTGTCTGTATGTTTGTCCCTTATACAAATCCACACCGTTCGTTCGATTATGTTTGTCCCTTATACAAATCCACACCGTTCGTCCGATATCGACTAAACTCGGTACACATGTAGATCTTAATCTGAGGAGTGTCGTAGGCTAAGTCAAAAACGTCTACCGGCTGTCTGTCAGTAAGTTTGTACCTCATACAAATCCACGCCGTTCTTCCGATTTTGACTAAACTCGGTACACAGGTAGATCCTAATCTGGAGAGTGCCGTAAGCTAGGTCAAAAACCTCTGCCAGCTGTCTGTCTGTATGTTTGTTCCCTATAAAATCAAAACCTTTCTATATGTTTTGATCAAACAGGTTGGTCTTGATCAGGGGATTGTCATAGGCCAAGTCAAAAACGTCTACCAGCTGCAGTCTGTATTTTTTTTTTATTTTTTATTTTTTTTTTCACCAAACTGGGCATAAATGTATGTCTTGATACGGGGGTGTTTTAGGTTAGGTCAAAGTCGTCTAGGACTCAAAGTTGGGAGGTCACGGGTTCGAAACAGTTAAAGGTTTGGGTTATTAGATTTTAATAATACTCTTTTGGTTTCTAATTATTTTGGGGCTCTTCTTTATGCAGAAAGTAGGTGTAGCATGGCACGCCGGGTTACAGCTAGTAATAAATAAATAAGATTAGCTTTTATAATATAAATTAATTAAGAACTGATTCTTCGGTTCAGCCACTACGCGTTGCGGTTGCCTCTTTTCTTCATTACATTTTCTAAGTAAATGCAAAAGGCATTTATATCTGTGATGTTAGAGGTGGTCAGGAAATAATATGTTGGAGAGTTGCTGGTGCGTTCTTCAATAATGTGTTTCAGAGTATTTCTGAGATTGGAGTATGCAGGACATCGCCACAGCAGATGCTCCAAGTCTTCTTGTTACAATTCACAGTTTGTACATATTGTCTTCATTTCTATTTTGTATCTTTGACGACGGATGCTGAGGTAAAGTGTCTTATTGTTCGCTAATCTTAGTTGACTTATGATTCTTTGTCTATTTATGTTCATATTTATTAGGAGGTAGCTGTCGTAGGTATGAATTGCACTATATATGGTACTGTAGGATGTTGCCTTGATATGATCTAGGTCATCTTTAATCAGGTTTGCTTTTATTTTTGGGGCTATTTCTTGGAGTAATTTGATATTTGGGATTTCAGCTGCAAATTGGTCTATTATTTCATACTTTAATAGAAAATATTTTAACTTCGTTACCCAGTTTGACAAAGATATATTGTTCGGTGTTAAAAAAAAAACATGAGACTAAAAGTAAGTAATAGTGTAGATGGAGATAGTTAGCCGCTGTAGAGATACGAAGACAGGTATAGTTGGGATTCGGCTAGGAGAAAAACGTCAGACTTTCAAAAAGAAATCTGTATTTTGGACGTTTCGACTGCAACAATGGCAGCCTTCTTCAGCTAAAAAATATATACAACTTATAAGTAAAGAAAATGTACAAGTAGTAAGTAAAAGACAGGCAGAAATGAGCGGAGTATATATATCAATACAATAAATTTTAACCAATCTTATTTTTAAAAACAATGAAAATACGGTAGTTGGAAAGAAAACAGCATGTAGAACTTGTTAGTAAAAACAGTACAATAAAAAATTAAACAGTAAAAACAACGCACATTTTTTATGTAGTGAAAAACAAAATCTATTTTTTAAGTGAATACAATTTATAACAATTAATATATAGATAGATACCACTAGAGAATGACTAGGGGGGAGGGAGGAAGACCTCGAGGACTTACAACCCAGCAATTGTACCTCTTTCATCTGCACCGATTTGCCGCCCCCCCCACCCCTTTTTTCATAACTATAAAGACCACGGGTTTTGTTGCTATCGTTCATACTTCTACCATGGTTACCTAAGTTGTCCTCGAGGTCTTCCTCCCTCCCCCCCTAGGCATTCTCTAGTGGTATGTATCTATATATTAATTGTTATAAATTGTATTCACTTATAAAATAGATTTTGTTTTTCACTACATAAAAAATGTGCGTTGTTTTTACTGTTTAATTTTTTTTGTACTGTTTTTACTAACAAGTTCTACATGCTGTTTTCTTTCCAACTACCGTATTTTCATTGTTTTTAAAAAGAAGATTGGTTAAAATTTATTGTATTGATATATATACTCAGTTCATTTCTGCCTGTCTTTTACTTACTACTTGTACATTTTCTTTACTTATAAGTTGTATATATTTTTTAGCTGAAGAAGGCTGCCATTGTTGCAGTCGAAACGTCCAAATACAGATTTCTTTTTGAAAGTCTGACGTTTTTCTCCTAGCCGAATCCCAACTATACCTGTCTTCGTAGAAGTAAGTAATATCTAATTGTAAGAGTTAAAAGGAGACACGATGCCAAAGAGATAGGATTGACTTATCTGACCTACTACGTCATCTGCTACCTGTAAAGAAATGTCATTCATGCGGATGTAGTTACACTTACAGCAGTTGAAACATTAACAAAGTTATGTCTCCCGTGAAGGTGAAGGAATCTTCAAGGTATGTAGATAAGGCTGAAACCAAATACTCAACACTGATTACAGATTCTTTAGAACAACACATTTTGCTTTTCATAAGCAGGTCTTTTTTTTTTTTTTTTTTTTTTTTTTTTTTTTTTTTTTTTTTTTTTTTTTTTTTTTTTTTTTTTTTTTTAATGTGTTGTCAACCACCAAGCGGTCATTCAACACATGTTTTAAGAGCTAGGAGCTGTACTGCTGTATTAGTAATTAATGCATTAGTTTTTAAATTTAAGATTCGCGAATAATGATGCAATTTTTTAGTAATGAAGTGTTTGTTTATTTATTGATTTTCTCGGAGTTATTTAATTGTTTTTGAAACTAAATAGAATATGTATATGTATAAACTCACACACACACAAACACACAGACATATACACACATTTATACGTACACACACTCACACACAAAGCACATACCCACGCATATATACACACACACACATGCATTCTTTTTTTTTTCATTTATTTATTTCAATTTTTTTTTTTTTTTTAAATTATTTTTTTTTTATTTTAACACAGCTGATTTGGTTGTGGGTTTTAGTGCTAGTTAGTTTTAAATTTTATCTATTAAATCTGTGGAGCTTAAAAATTCAAAAAGCTTAAGGATTTGGTTGGGATGATCCGCCAGAATTTCAGTAATTGTATTTGATAGCTGAGCTTCTCTTCTTTGCTTCTCGTAAATTCTGCAGTCAACCAGAAGGTGGTGCACGGTGATTCTTTCATTGCATTTTATGCAGATAGGTGGGTCGTCTCGAGACATCAGGAATGAATGAGTTATTCTAGTATGTCAGAATCGGACATAAGCAGGTCTGAAGCTATTTCCGTAGGGTTTGTCATTAGTACATGAAGAAAGTCGCTAAGAAGCCACAAATAAATTACTAAAATAAAATTGAAGGATTAAGCAGTAAATCTGTTGAATTGTGTAGGAAATGTTCCCAAAAAGTTCTAATATAATTGCATTAAACAAATTATTTTTTTTACTCTTTCCCATGGAGTTTTGCTTGCTAAAACCTGGGAAAACACATAAAAACACATCAACTTCTAGTATTTTTTAGGAAAACTGTGTTTGTGAATAGCTATCGTTTTTATTCAGCGTTAAACCTCAAATTCAGTAATTGCTGCCAGGTCAATATGCAAAATCACTACTGTTGGATGCTCAAGAGAGATTAGAGACAACGCTGGAGAACGAAAAGGAATGAGAAGATGTATCAAAAAATAAATAAATAAAAAAAAGTTCCACAAAGCGGCAGAAAATGGACAAAAAGTGGAAAAGAAAACATATACTTTTAACGATTTTTATAAGGGCCTTTTGAAAGACTGACTTTTCATGATGATTAGATAGTTAGCCGTCGAGGTGATAAGTAAAGATGGAATGGTTGGGATTCGGAGGGCCGAACCCCAACCATTCCATCTTTACTTTTCATATTTTGTTTTACTTTTTGCGTTTTTCTCAGAAACGTTGCAAAAATGAGATATATGCCAAAGGACTTTTTTTCATTCTTTTTTCATCCTGCACCGATTCCTGAAGTTTCGCCGTTTGTTTTGGGTACACCCTATAAATATATATATATATAATTTAATTTAAATTTGAACGTTCGTTATAATTAACGGAGAATTTAAGGACGGGTTATCTAAAGGTAACCACCCTTTTCTTGGCAGAATAGGGCTGATGCCTTTTCGTTTTTCTAACGAAAAAAATCCTGGAGTGTAAATTTTTTTTTATTATGAAATTTTTATTGTTCTCCTAAAAGGAATCCACTATCACATGAAAAAAAAATTACGGTTTTTTCACTCTTTCATTATTTTTCCTTCAACGACAAAATATTGTTCAATTAACATTTTAGCTGAATATATATACATATATAAACAATAATATATACATTTTTTCTAAATTCAACTATTTAATTTTAAATAAAATTAAATAATGGTGGTTAAAGTTTTGGGTAAAAGTGGTTAAAATAACCACTTTTACCCAAAACTACAAACATGAAAAAGGATTTCAATAAATTAATAATATAAAAACATGACCCTATGTTGAAGAAAACCTCTGCCCCCAAGCACCGCCATTCCATCAGGTGGTCACAAAGAAAGAAAACAATTATGCCCTTATTGATCTGTTAATTATCCACTTTAAGAGTGAGGTTACACTAAGTGGTTATTGTAATGGCCGACTTTCGAATCACTATACTCCGAAGGATAGTTCACTCGAAGACAATACGCCAAGAGAAGTCGTCTTCTCCTTTCATGGCGCATCAAATCAATGCCATATTACTGATGATCTTCGGCATTAAAGACGGCGTCGTTTGATGATGTACAGTCCCGAGAGTTATGTGGTTATGTAATATGGCAAAGGCTTGCCATGTTTTTGGTGAATAAAAATGGTACAAATTAGAAGCAACGGGAGTGGGGAATCTGGAACGCTAAACTGCTAGTCTAGCCACTTTTTCAAAATAAAATAAGGACTTTTTGCTACTTAATTTATTTTAAAAAAATCGTCCAGCCAAATGGTAGGAGGGGCTTGCTGCTCGCAGCGCTGTACAAGCAGATCGAGCGTTTGCACAGAGATTACAAATAGAATATTTCTCATTTCTTTGATACTGTGCAAGTAGTCAAAAATTTTGATTGTAGAAAAGAAACCGATCCATAAAAGGTTTTTAAAAACATAAATTCATTAAAAAAAAATACTTGGTTTATATGTTGATGTATTGCAGCCTTAAGAGTTAAGAAGGCACGAAACAAGTTGAGCTTGAAAAAATGTTTACTGCATAGCCTACTCCAAGCCATCAAATATTTGAAACAATTTAGATAGCCCCAGAAGTCAAGGGGTCTAAGTGACATTTTTGAAAAAAAAAAAATGAGTTAGATACAGGAGAGGGTTGTGAACACCGTAATCTTGTTAGTGGTAAAGAAATCCAAGTGATTTTCTTGACAGTTGCTCCCACCTAGCTTGTGTTCTCTTGAGTATTGTCACTTTTGTAATATTAACTACAGAAGGAAATTAAGCGGTCTACGTGCCGATTTTCTAATTCTTTTGCATCTTAATCATAAAACAGATGAGGTTCCTATTATGTATCATGGATAATAAACAGCTAAGGACCTGAGGATTCGTCTAGTATGATAGGAACTGTAAAAATATAGTTTTTGCTATTACCACATGTTCAATTTTGAATCTTTTTTCCTCAAAAAATTATGTTTGTTACTTAGACCCCTTGAACTGTGTGATAAATACACCCTCATATATATATATATATATATATATATATATATATATATATATATATATATATATTCTCTCTCAGAGTATGCTAAAAACCGTGATGCTACACAATAGCGCCCACCCTGAATGTGAGCTTGAGAAATCACGCAAGAAATGTTACCCTCCCCCTAAAAATAGCATTACCTTCTACAGCAGGAGTGGGGGATTGTCAAGGATACTTCTCGCCCTATTTGGCACAAGTTATTGCACCTCCTTATCTACGAGATACGAAAAACGCTAGAGTCAAATTACTTTTTCTTATCTTTATTTTTTTTTTAATAGCGAAAAACAAATACAAAGCTCGCTCATAAAAGATAATGCGCCAACCATTTTGTATGGGTAATACAGGAGGAGTAAGACATATCTGTAACATAAAAGAGAAAGTCTTAAAATCGAAAAGCACATAAGGTCATCAAGTCAGATTTTCAAATTTACTGCAAAAATAAGACAGATAAACGAATAAACTCTTGATGAAGCCTCTTTGGGCAAATCTAGGTCAAAGGAAAACTCAATAACTTTGTTTAGAGGAGATCGTTGACCTAAGAAGTAGGACAGAGTTAATACTAATTTATAAATATACAAAAAGATAGAGAAAAAGAAAAAAAAAAAACATTATACAGTAAGTATGTGCTATAACTAGAAATGGGAATTAGCTTGAGTCTACTTATAAAGACTTATAAGTCAAATCAAGTTGTAAGTCATTGGGCGACCTTAACTCAAGGTACAAGTTAATATTACCATTTTGTCTTAAAAATCAAATAGTAAAAAGCTTACCAAATGGTACTGGGAACAACTTAATGGAGTTCCTCAAGATACTATGTTGAGCTCATTACTGTATTGTACATATTTCATAATATAACACAAGATCCTGCGATTCAGTTTAATATTTTATGAAAATACTCTTTACCAAGAACTCATACCACTGTAAGGACGTAGAACAAAAATCATAATTACATAATTCTAATTTACTTTAAATTCCTTTTACAATTCTCGTCTAACAATGGGAAGTACTCCCATTAAAATACTAAATTTAAAACAGAGGAGACAGTTAATCCTTTTTAACTGCGCCAAAGCCGGCTGTAATACAATAAACCGGCTGTAATACAATAAACTGGCTGTAATACAATAAACCGAATTCAATCTATTGTAGATAGGATAGAAAATTACTTTGACAATTGGATTTTGTGTAGGTCGCTTTGGGCGAAACCGCATTTCCCCGCAAAGAGAATCAGCCAAGAATCTAGTTAGAGTAACTGGAGGGAACCGAAAAGGATTAACAGAAGACCGAGGAACATCTGGGTCCTTTACAATCTGTATATAGCAGAAGACAGATCTTCCACGGAGTACCGGCATACCCTATAGGCTGCACCTACATTGGACCCGTATTTTTCCCGATCCGATCCGATCCGATTTCGTTTGATCGACAACGGCCAACAGCGGCCGACGTGAGTGCCTACATTGGCATCGACCCGATCCGATCCGATTTAGTCACAGCTCGTCAGTAATGACCTCGTAGTGAAGTGAAAATGAGTGATTAAGTTAAGAAATACCACCTAATAAGCATAGAAACCTTCGATTCGACCATTGTTATACCATATATGTTTTTACAGCCCTGAAGATGGCTTGTATAGCAAGCCGAAACGTTGGCGGCAATAAATATACATTTTATCAAATAAAATGTGTTTTATTGAATAAGAACACTGACCGAAACCCCGACGATCAACGCTTCCTAGAAACAAACAAGTTTGAATGGCCAAGAATCGGTGGCCGTTGGATTCGACCGGACTGGATCGGGTCGGGACCAATGTAGACACCTCCATTGAGATGCATGTTTTTCTTCCGACAGTCGGTGGCTATTGGATCGGATCGGAACGGGTCCAGTGTAGGTGCACCCTTAGGCTTGCTATACGCCCCGGTTTGACCGGGACAGTCCTGGTATTCTGCTCTTGTCCCGGTGTCCCGCCCGGTTTTATCAATGTCCCGTAAAAGGCTATAAGATGTAAAAAGTAATAAATTTATGTTTCTAAGAATTTATGTTTATGAATCGGTTACTTTTCTACAATCAACATTTTTGACCGCGCACTGTTTCAAAGAAGTGTGAAGTATTTTAACTGTAATCTCAACAAACGTTGGAACGACTTGCACAGCGCTACCAGCGGCCAGTCCCTCTAATA
The DNA here is from genome assembly GCA_946811695.1 of Gonocerus acuteangulatus. Taxonomy (NCBI): domain Eukaryota; kingdom Metazoa; phylum Arthropoda; class Insecta; order Hemiptera; family Coreidae; genus Gonocerus; species Gonocerus acuteangulatus. Next base: position 8,576,376 of record OX328130.1, read on the forward strand.
CTTGGCGATTTTTGTAAGTAAATTTAGGTAGCAAACATTTATTTTTTAATTTTAAAAAGTGGCTAGACTAACAATTCCAGATTCCCCCCTCCCGTCACTTAACAGGCTTAAAACTAACCAATTTGCTTGTTATATTTTTTAATCCATACCCCCCCCCCCACACACACCTACCCATATATAACCCATTCCATATAAATGTGTCCCGGTTTCACTCACCAAAAATATGGCAACTAGGGGGAAGGTGTTGTTCCTTTGACAACTTTGAAAATTTAATTTTTCTTAGCTTGAATATTAAAGATAAATTCTTTTTTTTTTTTTTTTTTAAATTTTATTGTGATTTGTAATCAATTGTTAATCATATTTATTATTATGATCTTCCTCCTCTAGAAGATTATGGCCCTGGATGTTCAACTACTAACGTGGGCGAGAAGAAGACAAGGACTCCGAAAGGAAATCCAAAAGATAGAAAGGTGGAAACGGTAAAAGGTTTACGAAATAAAGGAAAAACCACTCCGAAAACTGGAAGAACAGAGGCTGGAGTCAGGAATAAAGAAGAAGAACACAAAATAAAGAAGAAGTAGTGTTTCTATTTCCTTTATTAAGACTAGTACACTGCGCCAGAGTTGGGCAAACGTTAGCGCGCGCTAAAAGCTGATACCTCTCCGCTAATTTAGCGAAACTGTAGAAAGCCAGCGCTAATAATTAGCGGTTAGCGGCGGCAGTGCGCTAACCGCTAATCTATTTATAAAATATCGTAATTGCTATAGTTACAAGTTGTAACTATAGCTTAAGCTATTAGCAATTACGATATTTCATAAATAGATTAGCGGTTAGCGCACTGCCGCCGCTAACCGCTAATTATTAGCGCTGGCTTTCTACAGTTTCGCTAAATTAGCGGAGAGGTATCAGCTTTTAGCGCGCGCTAACGTTTGCCCAACTCTGCACTGCGCACAGCTGTTCGAAATGTATATTATGAAATTATTTTGTTGTATTAATATTTTCTTTTTATTTGTTATGTACCCTAACGTTTATGACAATATTTCCTGTAATTATCCAAACTGTATTTTTTACAAATTGTAATTATGAAATCAAAGGAGAAAATAGCCAAGTGGTGAAGCTCCAAAAATATATATATGTATATATATATAAAAAAAAAAAAAAAAAAAAAAAAAAAAAATCAGTCCCGTAACAGGCCACAAGGGCCCAGAGGGGCAGATACTGTAGAGGTATCTGGTTCTTGACCGTACGGCACACTAGGGAGATAGTGTGGTCAACACTATGCTCCGGCCGCCTGATTTTCCCCTTGGCTGCTTCGACTGCAAGAGTCATTAGCACCCAAGGTACCCATTATTAATTAAATTAATTAATTAAAGGCTGGGTGAGCCTAGGGACGATCTGGGACCCCAAATCCAACCCTCGAACGGCAGCACTAGAAGAAAAAATCTTTAGTGCGCGCTCGGGTTTTGAACCTGGTCCTCCAGTTCATTAGTCGAGTGCTCTACCACTGAGCTAACCCCTAGCGGTATATAGCTAAAATGTTGCTATATACCGCCACAGCCTTGGTGGTCAAAGGTACAATATATATATATATATATATTTATGGCGGAAGTAGAGCCCAACCGGATGTGATCCGGTTAGTAGTGCGAGAACTGTGTTCCCGAATTGTCCTGTGAATCCAAAGCAAAGAGTGGAGCTTTATCTCTGAGTTCCAGAGGATTAACTATCATGTGCGTATATAGAAAATAATTTCGGAGGGGGCTGGGAAAATTTCGGGAGGGGGGCTGAGACCATTTCCGGTGTATGGAATACTAATAATTTAGATCTTGGAAGAGTTTTAGCCAACTTAAACGCTATTACACCCAAAATAGAATATGTTTTATGAACTAAATGATCTTATTTAATATATTTTTAAGGGTTTTATGAAATTTCTACCGATCAAATCAAAATTTCGGGGGGGGGGGGCTGCAGCCCCCTCAGCCCCCCTTATATAAGCCCATGTTAACTATCGCCATCGAGTAATTGGAAGTGATACGGTGTCTTAAAATTGGTGAATAAATTGAACTTTTACGTTTACATGACTACCACGATACCTAAAATTCCATCCGGCGATTTGGCCCAGTGCCTTGGGAAAACCCCTTAAATACAGCCCACTGTTTAAAAACCAAACAATATATGTATACGCATTTTCTAGTCGGCACTTCCGTATTGCGTCATCGGATCGGCGTCATAAGCGGATTTCCTCCCAAAGGAGGGAGGAAGGAAACGCGCTAAAAGCTATTGAAATAGACTGGCTACATCTTTGGGAATGCCAAAGAATCCATGAGGTGTAGCAAGATCAGTGGCGGCTAAAGGGGGGAGGGCTTAGCCCCCCAGAATGAAAATTCACAATCTTTTCCGATGAAGTTAGAAAAATAAATTGTTTAGGCAAATTAATAGTAATAAGTTCTAAATAATGCATGTTCTTGGTAAATACTTCATTAATGATTTCCAGGTGCCTGGTTATAAACATTTGACTCTACACCCTCAGGCACGGTGGTGGGCCCATACTAAATTAGCCCCCTCCCCCCTAGAAATGTTTGTCTAAAGCCGCCTAAGAGTAAGGTACGCGGGGAAAGTTCACGGAAGGATTGGAGAACATCCTAGGAATTCTAGAGAGAGGTGGGGTACGGAGCAGGAGGAGGGATTCGAGAGAAAGTGGTCGATAAAAACATCGGTAGAGTTGAAACCATTTGATTTCGATTTAATTACAAAAACAATTTGATTAAAATAATTATTATTTTTCTTAGTCCTTCAGATTTTTAAAATTATTTCTGAACTTGAAGAGCTCCACAGTAAAGGTGAACTAGCCTAGAATAAGTAAAGGGAATCTCCCTAATCCGGAGTCGTCGGGACTGGGGTACAGTCGGATTAGTGAAAACGCTGGATTAGGGAATTAGAAGCGGTCACTTATGTATTTGATAAAACCTTATTATTTCAGAATATAATAATATTAAACATTTTTAATATTGCATATGTAAGAAAAATTTAGATACCGAATTATAAAATAAATGCAAAATGTTTAAATCCTTGCTGGTGTATATCAGGCGATCTAGCCGCAGGTGCCTGAGTAGAAACATTTATTTTATCAGTAGAAACACGAGTTCCTGCCTCTAAAACGAAACATATATGCCTTCTTTCACTTCAATTATATTAAATACCACGAAACAAATGTTAGGCTAGCTTGGAAGGGAAGGTTTTATAGGAACTCATTCTTCTCGGAGACCGCCGGATTAGAGAGAGCGACAGATAAGCGAGAATCTACTGTATATATATATATATATATATATATATATATATATATATATATATATGTATATATATATATTGAGGGTACGGATCCCTCCTTCTCTATGGGGAACCAGGGTTAGTCCCCCCCTGGTACCCTATGGATAAAGGAACCGTAGGAGAGAACGTTCTCCGGGTCTGTGACCATTCAAGAACAGATGGACTAAGTCCTTAAATGGTACAACGGGTTGGGTTGGTGGCCGGGGGCCCTTCAGGCTTCACCGGTTACAGACGTAGTGGCGTGTGTTAGACACTCTGGGTCGGTCTGCCCAGGTTTCTGGTGGCTGACTGTCTCGGAGTTGAAGCTAGAGAAATAGGCACACCTTTCCCGGGGATGTGTCCGCAAGCTTGCGAAACAATTTAGATATGAGGGCCTCAGAAGTCAAGGGGTCTAAGTGACATTTTTGAAAAAAAAAATGAGTTAGATACAGGAATGAGTTGTGAACACCGTAATCTTGATGATGGTAAAGAGATCCAAGTGATTTTCTTGACAGTTGCTCCCACCTAGCTTGTGTTCTCTTGAGCAATGTCACTTTTGTAATATTAAGTCCAGAAGGAAATTAAAGGATCTATGTGCCGATTTTCTAATTCTTTTGCATCTTAATCATAAAACAGATGAGGTTCCTATTATGTATCATCGATAATAAACAGCTAAGGACCTGAGGATTCGTCTAGTATGATAGGAACTGTAAAAATATAGTTTTTGCTATTACCACATGTTCAATTTTAAATCTTTGTCCCCCCCTGGTACCCTATGGATAGCGGAACCGTAGGAGAGAACGTTCTCCGGGTCTGTGACCATTCAAGAACAGATGGACTAAGTCCTAAAATGGTACTACGGGTTGGGTTGGTGGCCGGGGGCCCTTCAGACTGCACCGGTTACAGACTTAGTGGCGTGTGTTAAGACACTCTGGGTCGGTCTGCCCAGGTTTCTGGTGACTGACCGTCTCGGAGTTGAAGCTAGAGAAATAGGCACACCTTTCCCGTGGATGTGTCCGCAAGCTTGCGACATACGAGAGGAGGCGTATGTGCGGGGGCTTGCGGGGACATGCGCACCTTTGTGTCGGCGGGAGGATGGATAGGTGAGAGATTGTTGGAGGCTTAAAATGCTGGGTACGTCCCTCATCGTTTCCTACCTCCTTCGACGTACACAATATACAGTGAAACCTCTGTATAGCGGACACCTCTGGGAAAACCAAAGTTGTCCACTATGAAGAGGTGTCCGCTATACAGAGGGGTTGGTCGAGATGGATACGTACCGAATTTGTATATTTAATTTATGTTTTAATTAACCATTTAATAATTACCCATAACAAGTATTTTTAAGTATATAGAAAGAAGTTCAATAAGTATAAAATTAAAAACAGTTTTTATTCTAAAAGTAAAAAAAGTTTAAACCATAAAGTTCTTAGTTCTCGGACAACATTTTTGTCACAATTTTTCGTCCATTTCTCCAAAATTTTATCTTTCTTTTTCAATATTTCTGCTGCTTGTGTTTTCTCTATCTTAAAAAACTCGGCAACTTTACGCACACCACATTTTTCACGATTGGAAAATGTTATCACGTAAATTTTTTCTTTAAGTGTTAGAGATTTCCGATTAGACATATTGAAGAGAAAGCACGATACTCACTCAACAAGAGCTAAAAACCAAATAAAAATTGACGAGGAGGAAGTTCTGCGGAAGGAATGTGAACCGAACAGAGTTTTGGAATATTCCCGGAACCGTGATACCGCGTAGGCAAAACAATAGTAATCTGCCAGCGGGAAAATCATATGCTTCTGCTGAAAAGGAAGAGGTTCCTGTTGTGAAATTCCTAGGAAGATATTACTAGTCACTATTCTGTATATATATACCTTATTATTACAAAGAGTTTGTTATTGTTAAAGCATTCTTCTGGAAACCTACACCGATGTGAACGTTTCTATAAATAACATTAGCTGTAATTGTCCGAAGTAAGGAGGTAAAAAATCAGGTTTTTCTGTGGTGTACGCTGTAGGGAGGTGTCCGTTAAGGGAGGTCTCACTGTGTATATATATATATATATATATATATATATATATATATATATATATATGCATATATATATGTCGTCTGAATTGCGACATTGATTTGGATCGATTTTTTTTATAAGTGCATACTGATCATTGAATTGCAAATAACAATTTACAATTATTACGGTATAAATAGAACGCATAAATCATAATAACTGTCATTATGACATCATACATTGCCTAATGATTACACTTAGGCCAGTTAAGTGGCCAAATATTTACAAGTCAAGATAAAAATATAACCGGTTATCTTGCCAATAGCCTTTGATAACCCTTCATGTGGGATCGGCCGATAACAAGACCTCCCTGGTAAGCCGACAATAGACAGTGTTGTATGCAGAAAAACATTTTTAATTAATGACCATGACGCATTAGTAATCAGATAACGTTAGAACGGAACGTAAAAGATCATAGGTTGAAAATAAACTGAACCAAAAATAAAAAACTCTAAGATATTGTTTCCCAACCTATATATCGTCGATACAAATGCAAAGTATCGAATATGAAAAAACGCATTTTTCATTTTAAATCTTTACTGATTGCTGTTGGACTGATGGATGGCAAAGTCTCGAATCTAAGCAGAGATGGGCATAATTTTATTTATAAATAAAAATACGAATTTATTCGTACTTCATATATTTGTGAATACGAATATAAATAATTCGTACTTCATATATTTGTGAATACGAATATAAATAAATTCGTATTCATAAGTGTGAATACGAATTTATTTTTATTCACATATATTAAATATAAAAATACAAAGAAAATCTTATTCGCAAATCTTTCTGCGAATACAAATAAATTCACAGAAAAAATTGTAAATAATCACAAAAAATGTGAATATTTACAAAAAATCAAGTGATTACAAAAAAAATCACATTAAAATTTACGAATACAAATTTATTCACATTATAATTTGTGAATAAAAATTTAATCACAATAAAATTCCCAAATAAATTATGAATTTATTCGTATTAAGATGATATAACGAAAGTTATTGTTTTTTTTTTTTTTTTTTTTTTTTTTTTTGATGGAGGTACAGATTACAAACTGTCCCTGCAACATGGCTGGTGGTCCCGCGGCGGACTCGGGGTAAACAAAAAATCTAGGCGCTAATAACCTAGACGTTAAACGCCTTTATAAAAAAAAAAAAAAAAAAAAAAAAAAAAAAAATCACCTTCAATTATTATTATTACCGATGATATTACGAAAGACGAAAGTTATTGAAGGTTTTTTTTTTTTTTTTTTTTTTTTTTTTTTTTTTTTTTTTTTTTTATTAAAGCTTTTAATAAATAAAATTATGCCCATCTCTGAATCTAAGTTCACCCAGTGAAAGGGGAAAGTAACCACTGTCAAAATGTCGAATCTGCCGACTATTTGACTGTCCAAAAGCAAAGTAATAAATACAAGTTTTTTCACTCTGGAAAGTGGTGATTTTCACATTCGATACTTTGCATTTGTATCGACGATATCACCGAGCCTCCCCAATCCAAAAATAATATTTTCACGCCATCCTTAAGTTTCAAAACAAAAATAAGAAACACACATTTTTTTATCAACTATATTTTCAAATGAGCTTGCATACTCTGTACCAGTTGGTCGATTCTGGGTTCAGTCTTTTCTAGAGTAATGCTAAATCGCAATCGACGACAAGACGATGCGCTGTTTAGTTTATATTAAAACCAGAGCTGAAAAACGATTAAAAGTCTCGCATAAATAAGTGGATGAAAATGGAATAAGAATTTTTAAATCTAAAGAAGGAACTTTCGGATTAACAAGGAATCGTTTGATCCAAAACTTCCCTAATGTCAAGAGTTGAAAGTCATCTTTCATGGTCGAGTTAGTAGGGATGGGCGATAGTCGATAGTGTCTATCGATATATCGATAGTTCATGACTATCAATAGTAGCTATCGATAGTCATGAACTATATAGACCGAAAATATAGACCTTTTTGCATGGATCGGTTCCATTTATGAACACGTTATTCTTTATTGTGAATAATTGGTATAAACAGGGGTCTCCCCGTGCTCTAGTGGTTAACGCCTTAGATTCTCATGCGGGAGATGGTGGGTTCGATTCTCACCGACGCGGCGGTAGGAATTTTTCACCTCACGGCTCGGTGCAGCGAGAAAATTCCTCGCTGCACCTTGGCTGTCGGCGCTAATGGCCCTAGATGTCGAGCGCCGTAAAATAAAAAATAAAAATGCTATAAACTCATGCAACTTCATTAGTAGTATTCAGCAAACTTATCTGACTTTTCACAATTTTACATTAGAGAGCGCTAATTATAAATGCGTTATTTAATTATTAAGGTATTTTTTTTTCATAAAATACTTTTCAACAGCGAAACAAAAAATGTGGAGGATGTTACATTATTTAAAAAAAAAAAAAAATGTTTCTGATAAAAAAAAAAAAAAAAAAAAAAAAAAAAAAAATCAAGTCCCGTAACAGGCCACGAGGGCCCTGAGGGGCAGATACTGTAGACGTATCTGATTCATGACCATACGGCACACTAGGGAGATAGTATGGTCAGTACTATGCTCCGGCCGCCTGATTTTCCCCTTGCTGCATCGACTGCTAGAGTCATTAGCACCAGGGTACCCATTATTAAATTAATTAAAGGCTGGGTTGGCCTAGGGACGGTCAGGGAGGCCGAATTCAACCCATGAGAAGAAAAAATCTTAAGTGTTTGCTCGGGATTAGAACTCAGGTCCTCAGGTCCTCAGTCCAGTGCTCTACCACTGAGCTAACCTCGCCCCCTCTGAATAAATAATTTACGGTAAAATTAAATTATATTTCTTTATTGCGGACTAGTACTTTCCTGCGCATGATATCATTTAAAAATAAATAAAGCTTGTTGAAATGGGCTTCCCAGGTGATTGGTTCCATATTGACGTAACGATTTTGTCGTAAAGGAAATATAGTTTTTATCGCGGGATAGGTTGAAAAAGCTAATCTATTGATGCCACCTTGAAATATGATTTCTTCAAGGTAGGGAATACCCACCGTGGTGTAAAAAATGGAAGGCAGCTTTATAAAAGGCTATAAGCCTTCAACATAATAAGGAAGCTAGGCGAAGCGAGAAAATTCGACGCCTGGTTTTTCTGATAAGTATTTCAGGAAAAAACTACTTACCCTTCATACACGTAATTTTAACGTAGTAGTCATGTTCAGATGTGTCAGTATTTATATTAAATTTTCATTATTATTAAAAAAAGTCCGACTTGCAGGAACTGTGTCATCTTAGCGCGGTCCGTTCATATCTCTAATACTATTAGTAAAGGAATAGCAGCAGTTATTGGTGAGGTCAAAAGCGATCCCCCCCCCCACCTTCTCAACGTTCGCTCCTGGAAAAACTAAAACGCTGTTTAACACTTTTAGCACTTTCCTCCGAAGGAAAGTAGCTATTGAGGTTGGACTCATGACGGAATTTTTGAAAAATTTCTTCAAATCTTTATCGATCCTACCTAGTAGACACCGAAAATGACCCCCGTTAAAATTTATATATATCTATATATATATATATATATATGCATATATATATATGTGTCTGTTAACACGATAGCGGCCAGAGTTTTTGTTTTTTCGTCACGAAACTTGGTATATAGCATTCAATTAGCAAACGATTGAACGAGTTCGTTAACCACCAAAGTCGGTCCACCGGAAGGGGGGGTTTACCCCGAACCCAAAACACTTATTTGACTATGTCAGCCGTAATATTTGTTATATTTCAACGAAACTTGGTATTCGTAGTGTTAATACAGAGGGAAAAGTGAGATATAAAAATGAACTAAATCGGTTCATTAGAAGGGGGGGTTTACTCCGGACCCACAATACCAATTCGCCACTACCAGCCGTGATTTTTGGTATATTTCGACGAAACTCGGTATTCGTAGTGCTAATCCACAGGTAAATATGTGTTGTAAAAATAAACGAAATCGGTTCATTAGGAGGGGGGGTTTACTCCGGACCCACAATACCAATTCGCCACTACCAGCCGTGATTTTTGGTATATTTCGACGAAACTCGGTATTCGTAGTGGTAATCTAAAGGTAAATATGTGTTGTAAAAAGAAACTAAATCGGTTCATTAGAAGGGGGGGTTTACTCCGGACCCAAATTCCTAATATACTCATACCGGTCGTAATTTCTGCTGTATTGTAACGAAACGCTGTATACGTCGTGGGTAACTCGTGAGAAAGAAGTGTTGTAAAAATGAGCTGAATCGGTCAATCGGAAAGTGGGGGTTTAATTTGTAATATATTTGAATAGAAAAGCCGGCAGACGTAGGTTCACAAAGCCGCCGCAAGGAGCGCTTTCTACCAATAGAGTGACTGTATCCTGTTCCTGCGTTAGATCAAAATACGATAATATGAGGATTTTTGTATTTATTACGTAGTGTAGTAGGTACCATGTGTAAACATAACTCTGGATGCAAATTAATAATTGATCAGTTACTCATTACAAAATGAGAACTATTCACGTTTTTATTTTATTTATGTAGGATATTTTAAGCAAATTGTTCTGGAAAGCAGTCTACACTACCCAAATTCTGAGGAAAGTGCTTAGTTATGCAGCTCCTGCGTGACGGACTTTTTTATCTTGTTTTTAGCACTTTCCTCCGAAGGAAAGTAGCTATTGAGGTTGGACTCATGACGGAATTTTTGAAAAATTTCTTCAAATCTTTATCGATCCTACCTAGTAGACACCGAAAATGACCCCCGTTAAAATTTATATATATCTATATATATATGCATATATATATACATATATATGTGTCTGTTAACACGATAGCGGCCAGAGTTTTTGTTTTTTCGTCACGAAACTTGGTATATAGCATTCAATTAGCAAACGATTGAACGAGTTCGTTAACCACCAAAGTCGGTCCACCGGAAGGGGGGGTTTACCCCGAACCCAAAACACTAATTTGACTATGTCAGCCGTAATATTTGTTATATTACAACGAAACTTGGTATTCGTAGTGGTAATATAGAGAGAAAAGTGAGATATAAAAATGAACTAAATCGGTTCATTAGAAGGGGGGGTTTACTCCGGACCCACAATACCAATTCGCCACTACCAGCCGTGATTTTTGGTATATTTCGACGAAACTCGGTATTCGTAGTGCTAATCCACAGGTAAATATGTGTTGTAAAAATAAACGAAATCGGTTCATTAGGAGGGGGGGTTTACTCCGGACCCACAATACCAATTCGCCACTACCAGCCGTGATTTTTGGTATATTTCGACGAAACTCGGCATTCGTAGTGGTAATCTACAGGTAAATATGTGTTGTAAAAATAAACTAAATCGGTTCATTAGAAGGGGGGGTTTACTCCTGACCCAAATTCTTAATATACTCATACCGGTCGTAATTTCTGCTGTATTGTAACGAAACGCGGTATACGTCGTGGGTAACTCATGAGAAAGAAGTGTTGTAGAAATGAGCTGAATCGGTCAATCGGAAAGCGGGGGTTTAATTTGTAATATATTTCAATAGAAAAGCCCGTCAGACGTAGGTTCACAAAGCCGCCGCAAGGAGCGCTTTCTACCACTCGAGTGACTGTATCCTGTTCCTGCGTTAGATCAAAATACGATAATATGAGGTTTTTTGTATTTATTACGAAGTGTAATAGGTACCATGTGTAAACATAACTCTGGAAGCAAATTATTAATTGATCAGTTACTCATTACAAATTTAAAAGAGAACTATTCATGTTTTTATTTTATTTATGTAGGATATTTTAAGCAAATTGTTCTGGAAAGCAATCTACACTACCCAAATTCTGAGGAAAGTGCTTAGTTATGCAGCTCCTGCGTGACGGACTTTTTTTTTTTTTGTAAAATACTCATTTCACGGTTAAATGCTATTAAAATAAGCAACAACCAGATAAAAAGGTTAGGTAAACAGATACGAAACCCCGTTCAAAAGAGAAAATCTAACAATTTGGAAGTTTCAAGTCCTTATTTCTCCGATTGACATCGCCCTATCAAAAATTACATCAAAACCTTTTTTGTAGAGAATTTAGTAAGCTTTCGAATGGTTAGTTTCACATAACACGATTTTCAAACCGCTTTCAAGATATTTTAGAAAATATACGAAAATCCCAAAACGTTTCATGCCTGCTACTGAAATATTTTATTTCTATTACTTCCTTAACTTCAAATTTAACTATCTTAGATTCTCACATTTCTTTGGATTGTTTAAATATTTTAGAAAACATTAACTCATTTTATTCCAGGATTTCCAAAGTCTTTAGTGTGCGAGCTTCTTGTTATTATTTTGTTCTAGAACTACAAAGTTCATATTGTAGCAGCTTATAATAATTTTCATATCCTATTAACCTCGTTTAAAAAATAATTATTTATGCTCTTTACACCAGCTAAAGAATCAATCCTGGCACTATTTGCACATTCCCAGCGTATAGTAACACATATATGATCTCTGCCCGTTTTGCAAACAGTACATAAATAAAGGGGTCTCCCGTGGTCTAGTGGCTAGCGCGCTGGATAAGCGGGAGATGGTGGGTTCGATCCCCACCGGCGCCAGAAATTTTCTCATCTCAGGGCTCGCTGAGAAAATTCCTGGCTGCACCCTGGAGGCCGGCGCCAGGCCAAGATTTGTCGATGCACCGTAAAAAAAAAAGTACATAAATAACAATAGTCTATTCCACCTCCTTCTACACTGTTCAGCAATTGAAGAAATCAGAAAAGATATTTTAAATCCATCCACTTCTGCATCCTCGGACCTTCAGGCTATTCAAAATATGTTAGATATAACCACCATAGAGGAATTGAATCGGCTTTATACATTCATTGAGAGTATCTGTAACAAGTTTCACACTCTTAGTGTCAATGAGTAGGTTCACAATATCAACAATTGTTCCATGTTTTACTTTCAGTTGCACTTCGCCAAAGATGCGGTGCGATAAATAAATATACAGTAGAACCTCTCATATCCGACCGTCCCATATCCGACTCCTCCCGATATCCGACCTAGTGCTCGTTGCTTCAGGTTGGGACGAAATCAGTCAATGCACCCTTCAGAAGGCTTGGAAAAAGATTTGACCATTATTGAAACAAGACGAAGCTGAGACTGAACCTGAACCGAAATAGACAGAAGCAGAAGTTGAAACAGACACAATAGAAACATTAAAAAATCTACAAGTGTATCATCATGATCTCCAGATGACAGATGTAGAAGAGTGACTTGTTGAAGCTGATGTTTCAGAAGTTAGCGATGAAGATCTCAACGACGACTCAATCATTGCTGTTGCGCAGAACAAAGCCGTGGACGAAGAAATCCACTCGGGCGAAGACGAAACCACCAGTGACCATGTAGTGTCATTCTGCTGCTAAAGAAGCCTTAGACGTAGCGATGAAATACATGGAGCAACATCCAAATGCAACCCCAATGCAGGTATTGTTGGCAAAAAAAGTGATGGGACACTTCCGCAAAGTCAAGATTAAAAAAATTAAAACATAAATCCATAACTGAATTCTTTAAATAAAGTATGCTTAAATTTTGTTCATATTTTCAAAAGAGTAAATATTTGAAATGTATATATCAACAGTTTTACAATTTCAATACAATAAAGTTGGATTACAGTATGTACGGTATATTATAGCTGGTTTTATAAATTTCGAAGGAGTTTTTTTTTTTTTTGCTCCTCCCGATATCCGACCTTTCGGCCGTTCCGACCATGGCCCGGTCCCGTCATGGTCGGATGTGAGAGGTTCTACTGTTATAATAATGTTTACTTTCAGTTTTAGTTTTTGTAATTTTTTCTATTTTGAAGCACAAATTAATAAACATATTTTGACAATACTAATACATTTAAGCTAATATTAACAAGTATTTTATTGTTGAAAAACATTATTTATTTATTGTGTCCCGCTTTAATGGCGATAACACAAAGAACAGTATACTCTGAATCTAGCTATTCTAGGAAATCAGCATGTTTATTGGTGTTGGAAGTGTGTGTGGTTATGTAATGGTTTAGATGTAGGGTTCACCTATAAATAGTGCTTAGTATCGATGGAAATATAATATCTTATAAGCCAACATTACAGACGTTCATCAAATAAGGTTGTATAGTCCTGTATTCTTGAGGTAGGTCAGTATAGTGTTGATGTTCTGGCTATCATTGCCCAGGAGTTCATGCATATCATACGGGATGTTGTAATTGCTTCTTCTCTGGCAGTCAGTCAGTAAATGTTTAATCGTAAGTTCTATACGTTGCATATTGGTTTGTGGCGTCTTGTCATAAGAAATTCGTGGGTAAATCGAGTATGTCCAATCCGTAAACGAGCGAGGACAACTTCTTCTCGTTTATTGTCGCGAAGACTGGATGGCCATTCCTCAACTGTATTTTTTATGGTCCGAAGTTTATTGTCAGTTTGTTGTGTCCAGAAGTATTGCCAATGAGGTTTTATGGTAGATTTTGTAGCTGTTGTCAAGTCTCTGGCAGTTATTTGTTGTACGTCATAAGTCATAAGTCTGACAGCATTTTTTGCCAAGATAATCGGCAATTGAACTTTTTCCGAGTTCTTCGTGTCCAGGAAGGTCCGGAGCGCCCCAATATCAAGAAACATCATACTTTGAATAATTGTCAACCGATAAACAACCAGCTTTGAATAAAAAAACATTATAAAATAATCTTACGATTTTTTAGTTTATTTATTTAAATTTTAACGTCCATTTATTATTAACTACGAGTTTTTTTAGTATAAATGTATGATTAATATAAATAACATATGAATATAATAAATATATGAATGATGTAAATTATATATTAAGTTAATTTTAAAACTATATAAAATTTATATTGTCATTTGCTGTGAAATAGTTAAAGTATTATAGCATTTACCAGATTCAAAATGGAAAGAAACAAAGTGTCCAATATTGATATTATTTGTACAAGGTATATCTTACACTAATAAATATCTATCTAAGTACCACATAAATATGAAAGCGCACCAGTACAAAACATCAAGACAAATATTGTTAGAGCAAGAGGAATACCCCAAGGAGCAGCTGTTAGACCATGACTTTATGGTTCAGCTGGCTCACCAAGATGTAGAGAGTTGGTTTGTTTTGTGGTATTCTATGCTACATTTCACAGGCTGACGATGTGAGGGTAAAGACCCCGCCATCTTCCATTCCTTAGCCTTTTCTTTCCGCCTTGGGAGTAGTCTGGCGTGGAGAACCTTCCGTGTATGGTACTTGACAGCAGCTGGTGTCGGAGGGGCAGAGCTCGGTGTGTTGCAAGGATGTTTGCAACATCCGCACATCAGCACGTTTCCTACCTCCCTATAAGGCGTTTGATGATATATCGACGTTTTATAATACACGGTGATCGTCAAGGCGTCTACCGGTGTCACTTCTCACTCAGTAAACAGAAAGGAGTATCGGTGAGAACGAAGTCCGTCCGCTGTCTTTAACACACAATAAGCTTTCTCCCACTCCCTATACAGTTTTCGGCCATTATTATTCCCACAGATGCGCCAATTGAATTCTAACGCGTTCAATTTCCGATTAGATTGGCTTTCGCGATGACAATCAATAAGTCGCCAGGCCAAACGATATCTGTTTGTGGCTTAGATTTGGGCAAACTGAGTTTTCGCACGGACGATTATACGTGGCATGTTTTCGCGTGAGTAGACCATCCAGTTTGTTTGTATGGGCTAAAGATATCGTATACTCCATTGCAATAAGAAATTGATATTGTTAAATATATTAGTTAGGATAATAAATTAGAATGAATTAAGAAAAAGGATGTTTGGTGTTTCGTTATTTTTACAGGCCGTCACCGTTCACAGCGCTCTATTCCTCTTTCAGTCTTAGACCCAGGGCCACCACATCTTAAAGCCGGGCCCGGGACCAGATCACGGGTCCCCACTTCTCAGAGCCAGAATGAAAATCCTAGTACTTTGCTATAGGACTTTGGGCATTTTAAAATTATTTTCATCTTCAGTTTTGAGCAAAATGAGAATAAAAGCCGACTATCGGTGCTGCAAAGGTCACTTTCGGTACTTTTTAGCGCGGTTCCTCCCTCCCCCATAGGGAGGAACCCCGCTTATAAGGTTGATACAATGAAACAATCCGGAAGTGCCGACAAGAAAATTTCGCGTTTCAGAACCCCTAGAGGCCGAAAATAACGGTGGTTCAAATTTGTATATATATATATATATTTATATATATGTATATATTTATATATATATATATATATATATATATATATATATATATATATATATATATATATATTTGTCTGTTCGCTCATTTCTGGCTTCCCTGATGGTCCGATTTTGATGAAATTTGGTACAAAAATCTGTCGTCCAATTTGAAAGGTCAAGTTCGTTAACCAGCAAAATCCGCCTACTGGAAGATGGCGTTTGGGGCGAAATTCGCGCAAAAAAATCGTAACGCTTACGTTTTTGAGTTCATAAGCTTGTAAGTACTCTTTTTATAGGCTTCTTGGGCTAGGAAAACGAATGAAAAAAAGTCCGTCTCGCAGGACTGCATCATCTAAGCGCGGTTCCGTTCATATCCCTAGTCTAATTTGGAAAGATTAAAATAGAAGCAGTTATTATTTTGGTTCCACCAGTCTTTTTTTTTAAATTAATTATTATAATGGCGTGTCAACCCTTAAGGTCACTAACGCCATTCCTGTGAGTAGTAAAGTCTTGAAAGGTCATGATTTACAATCTTACCTGGAAGGGTCCGCTACACTAGAAACAGACCCGCTAGTGACAAGGTCTTGGAATCTTGGAAATCTATATTTCTAACAATAAATTGTTTTTGTTATTTTACTTAACCAGTTTTATTGTCAAATACATTATCCAACTATAAGCAATTAAAAAATAACAAGAAATAAAACAGACAAAAAGAACCATTGGAATAAACGAAATCAATTAATTTAAAGCTTTAAGCACTTTTTTCTCCGATTGACATCGCCTAATTAAAACTTTCTTCAGAGCCTTTTTTGTAGAGCATTTAGTAAGCTTCCGAATGGAAATCTTCCGCTTCACAAGATTGTCAACGGTTTTCGAGATACTAACGAAATTATACAAAGTCAACTTTTTTTGTCTGTTAATAAAATATTTTATTCTAACCCTTCCTTTACTCTAAACGTAACAAAAATTTCAACATATTAGTGTTGATGAAACTCGAACATGCAGAAAATGTTTCAACTGTATCCCATAATTCTAAGTACCAAAATCAAAGACAAAGAACCCTCCCTAGGAAGGACGCTAGGCAGTTGAAAAGCTATATATCTTGGAAATCCATATCTCTAACATTAAATTGTTTTTCTTATTTTTCTTAACCTGTTTTATTTTCAAATACATTATCCAACAAAAAGCAATTAAAAAATAACAAGGAATAAAAAACAGACAAAAAGAACAGTTCGAATAAGCGAAATCAATTACTTTAAAGTTTTAAGCTCTTATTTCTCCGATTGATATCGCCTAATCAAAACTTTCATTAGAACCTTTTTTTTAGAGCATTTAATAAGCTTTCTAATGGTATTCTTCCGTTTACCAAGATTCTCAACCTTTTTCGAGATATTAAGGAAAGTAAACAAAGTTACTAAAACTTTTTATGTCTGTTAATAAAATATTTTATTCTAACCCTTCCTTAACTCCAAACGTAACCAAAATTTCAACATATTAGTTTTGATGAAAGTAGAACATGCAGAAAATGTTTCAACTGAATCCCATGATTCTAAGTACCCAAACCAAAAACGGTATTCAAAAAATATTTTTCCAATTTTCTTTAAAACGGTTAAAGCTATCGCCTTGAAAATGATTTCATTCGTTTTCCTAGCCCAGGAGTCATATAAAACGAGTACTTAGAAGCTTATGAACTCAAAAACGTAAGCGTTACGATTTTTTTTTGCGCGAATTTCGCCCCAAACGCCATCTTCCAGTAGGCAGATTTTGCTGGTTAACGAACTTGACCTTTCAAATTGGACGAAGGATTTTTGTACCAAATTTCATCGAAATCGGACCATTCGTCTTCTATCTAGAGAGCGAACAGACAAATATATATATATATATATATATATATATATATATATATATATATATATACAAATTTGAACCACCTTTATTTTCGGTCTCTAGGGGTTCTGAAACGCGAAATTTTCTAGTCGGCACTTCCGGATTGTTTCATTGTATCAACCCTATAAGCGGGGTTCCTCCCTATGGGGGAGGGAGGAACCGCGCTAAAAACGAAAAAACGAACCATTTTCAAGGCGATAGCTTTAACCGTTTTCGAGAAAATTGAAAAAATATTTTTTGAATGCCGTTTTTGGTTTGGGTACTTAGAATCATGGGATTCAGTTGAAACATTTACTGCATGTTCTACTTTCATTAAAACTAATATGTTGAAATTTTGGTTGCGTTTGGAGTTAAGGAAGGGTTAGAATAAAATATTTTATTTACAGACATAAAAAAGTTTTGGTAACTTTGTATACTTTCCTTAATTTCTCGAAAAAGGTTGAGAATTTGGGAAACGGAAGAATACCATTAGAAAGCTTACTAAATGCTCTACAAAAAAGGTTCTAATGAAAGTTTTGATTAGGCGATGTCAATCGGAGAAATAAGTGCTTAAAACTTTAAAGTGATTGATTTCGCTTATTTGAACTGTTCTTTTTGTCTTTGATTTTGATACTTAAAATTATGGGATTCAGTTGAAACATTTTCTGCATGTTTGAATTTCATCAACACTAATATGTTAAAATTTTGGTTACGTTTGGAGCTAAGGAAGGATTAGAATAAAATTTTTTATTAACAGACATGAAATGTTTTGGGAACTTCGTATACATTCCCTAATATCTCGAAGACGGTTAGGAATATTGGTAAACGGAGGGTTACCATGCGAAAGCTTACTAAATTTTCTACAAAAAAGATTCTGAAACAATTTTCGATTGGGCTATGTCAATCGGAGAAATAAGTGCTTAAACTTTGAAGTAATTGATTTCGTTTATTCGAACGGTTCTTTTTGTTTGTTTTTATTCCTTGTTATTTTTTAATTGCTTAAAGTTGGATAATGTATTTGACAATAAAACAGATTAATTGAAATAAGAAAAACAATTCATTGTTAAAAACATATCAGGCTGTACCGTATGAAATGTCACTTTTGGATTTGTCGATTTCCTTCAAATGTCTTGAAACTGTCGAGGCTCCTACTCCGAGGTGTTTGGCATATTCCCTAGTGTTTTTAATTGCTTATAGTAGTCAAATTTATTTGTCAATAAAACAGGATACGTATAATTAGAATCAATATTTTGTTTGTTAGAATTCGAAGATGCCGTATGAATATCTAGATTACAGTACTGGTGTTGATTTCGTTCTTCAGAATTATTCTTGGTATTCCCTATTTTCATCTGTTACCCATAGTTTTTTATTGTTAGTAGGTTTTTCTTATTGATTATAGAATATAAATCTATTTGGCTATAAAAAAAAAACAATATTCCACAAGACTTGTTTTTGGTCCATTTGTGTCTACTCCATAGACTTAATTAGGTATATTATTCTATTGTAGTTGGGCAACTAAACTTTGTTTTATTTTGTTAAATAATGTTTTTATTCTTGACTTATTCGTCAAGACTTTTATTTGTCCTTGTGTATTTACTAGATAGGTTTTATTCGGCATATTATTCTGTATAGGCTATATTAGGCAGGGTATTCTACTCAATCTTGTGTACTTCTTCTTGATCCTTCTGTACATGGGCGTATATAAAAACAATTTCGGGGGGGGGCTGAGACCATTTCCAGGGTATTGAATACTAAATATTTAGAGCTTGGAATAGTTTTAGGCAACTAAAACGCTATTACACGTAAAATAAAATATGTTTTATGAACTATGTGATCTTATTTAATTTATTTTTAAGGGTTTTACGAGAAGTTTTTATCATCAATTCAAAATTTCGGGAGGGGCTGCAGCCCCCTCATATACGCCCATGCTTCTGTATCCTCTAGAAAGGCTTTATTAGGCATATTTTGTATTGATTTATAGAGCTTTGCTTTAGAATGAGAGCCAGATTCTGTAATTTCCGCTTCTGTGTAAAAGTTAGCTACTGTCGGTGTCCCTGACGCCTTAATATCACTTTTATTCGAGAGGATTTTGACAATTTTCACGAGATATATAAAAAAAATAAGTTTATTTCTTTTCTAAGCTTATCAAATGGCACTAGGGACATGAACGGAACCGCGCTAAGATGCTGCAGTTCCTGCGAGTCGGACTTTTTTTTCCAATTAGCGAGGATTCGGCCCGGGCCCGGGACAACTGTACCCGGGTGCCCCCCCCCCATGTGGCGGCCCTGCTTAGACCACATCCCCACACACTTATAATAACTTATTTTTAGTTATTTTTTATTTGACTATCAAAATAATCACTAGAAATAAGTTATATGGCAACAAAAATTTGCCGGGTCAGCTAATACTACCAAACGTATATATATACGTTTGGTTCGTGAGACTTGGGGCTTGTCTCCCCAGTGGTGTTGCTCCTCTCCATAGGGGTTTCCTTGCCAAACACCAAATATAGGCCATGAAGATTAGATAGTTAGCCGTCGAGGTGATAAACAATACAATTTTTGTAAAAAAATCTATATTTAGGACGTTTCGGCTACACTTTTGTAGCCTTCGTCAGCTAAAATGACCAGAATAGATCTGTTACTTATCTTAATTATAAACTTTTTTTCTGTATTAATTTCTATTTTTTTCTTGTCATTTTAGCTGACGAAGGCTACTAATGAGTAGCCGAAACGTCCTAAATATAGATTTTTTTTTACAAAAATCGTATTGAGGTTTCTTTAGCCGAATCCCAAATATGGATGATAGCCTAAATTATGAACCGAAGCTAAGAAATTTAAAATATAATGTATATGTTTATGTAAAGCGAATTTAGAGTTTTAAAACGTTTTAGCGCGGTTCCTCCCTCCCCCATAGGGAGGAACCCCGCTTATATTAGCGCGGTTCCTCCCTCCCCCATAGGGAGGAACCCCGCTTATAAGGTTGATACAATGAAACAATCCGGAAGTGCCGACTAGAAAATTTTGCGTTTCAGAACCCCTAGAAACCGAAAATAACGGTGGTTCAAATTTGTATATATATATATATGTATATATTTATTTATATATATATATATATATATATATATTTGTCTGTTCGCTCTCTAAATAGAAGACGAATGGTCCGATTTTGATGAAATTTGGTACAAAAATCAGTCGTCCAATTTGAAAGGTCAAGTTCGTTAACCAGCAAAATCCGCCCACTGGAAGATGGCGTTTGGGGCGAAATTCGCGCAGAAAAAATCGTAACGCTTACGTTTTTGAGTTCATAAGCTTGTAAGTACTCTTTTTATAGGCTTCTTGGGCTAGGAAAACGAATGAAACCATTTTCAAGACGATAGCTTTAACCGTTTTCGAGAAAATTGGAAAAATAGTTTTTAAATACCGTTTTTGGTTTGGGTACTTAGAATCACGGGATTCAGTTGAAACATTATCTGCATGTTCTACTTTCATTAAAACTAATATGTTGAAAGTTTCGTTACGTTTGGAGTTAAGGAAGGGTTAGAATAAAATATTTTATGAACACACATGAAAAGTTTTGGGAACTTCGTATACTTTCATTAATATCTCGAACACCGTTGGGAAATCGTGGTAAGTGGATAGAAACTATTTGAAAGCTTACTAAATTCTCTACAAAAATTATTCTAAAACTATTTTTGATTAGGTTATGTCAATCGGAGAAATAAGTGCTTAAAACATCAAATACGTCTGTTTTGTTCTTATGAACGGGTTTTTGTCGTTCTTTTTGTAATTTTTGTCTCTTTCCCTTGGTTTTTTATTTTTGTAATTTCTTATGTTAGGAAAATGTATTTGTTTGTAAAACAGGATCGGAAAAATGACTCTATTTTTTATTTTAATTTTATTGATCAACAGGTCTTTGCATATATTTAAAAACTCTGTTGATATAACCTCTATATCGTTTTTTACCTATAACCCCCTCGAAAAGGGTTAGGAAATCGTGGAAAAATGTTTTGAAGAAATGTGTGATGGGGTCGTCACATTAGGAGAAATAAGTGCTTAAAACTTAGTCTCTATTTGTGTGTTTCCCGCAGTTTTTTTTTTTCACTGCTCGTTATTTTTGTAATTTCTTATAGCAGTCAAATGTATTTGTCAGTAAACAGGATACGTATAATTAGAAGCAATATTTTGTTTGTTAGAATTCGAAGATGCCTTATGAATATCTAGATTACAGTACTGGTGTTGATTTCGTTCTTTAGAATTGTTCTTGGTATTCCCTATTTTCATCTGTTACCCATAGTTTTTTATTGCTAGTAGTTTTTCGTATTGATTATAGAATATAAATCTATTTGATTATAAAACAGGATACGTAAAATTAGTAAGAATATTTCGGAGATTTCTGAGCGAAATGCCTTGTAAGATTTTCTACCACCACGAACGGCGTTTTTCCTCTATTTTTCAGCCAGATAGGCTTTATTTGGCATATTATTCTATATAGGTTTTATTAAGCAGGGGATTCTGATGAAATGTCGTGTTTTTGCTGCGGATTTTAATTACGATGTATCTAAGATTGGGTAACATTAGCGAGTCTACATAGTGAAGAACCGACGACGGAGGTAGACTTCTTGCTATGATTTAGTCTACATATGTATATTAAGTCCTAAATCCAAAAAAATAAACTTCACAACGGTTAGATACTATGAGCGAATAGAGTCGGTTCACTGCCCGGACTGAACCCTCCTAGCAGGAAATTTACCTGCTTGGAGTTAATCCTGAAGAGTTGTAAATATACCCCAGGTATCTGCCGACACAAATACAAAGCCTAGCTACGCAGTCCAGGCAACGAATGCTTGAAAACAGCTATAGGTAGAAATGTTTGGAACACAATTTTTGACTTCGTAACTTTGTATGGGCTGGATAGGAGGTGAACATATCAAAAGTCCTTACCCTTAACCTTTGAGCCGGGGAGGAGGGGGGGGGGGGGTTTAGAAGGTCCCATTTTTCCGGTGTTCACTAATATCTCGGAAACCCTGCGTCCTAGCAACATGACTATTCTATAAAAAATGAATGCTGATTAAATTTCATACAAGTTCTATTCTACAATACAAGTTCTGGAAATAACACAGTTCCATACATAGGTTATATACTAAATATTCATAAAGATTACTTAGTTGTAACCAGATTCATCAATTAGCAATCAATAGTTTTCAACGCAGGTTCTATACTAAATATTGATCAAAAGTATTTAATTAGAAAAAAAAAAACAAGCTTTCTCAAGACTTTTTTTTGGTCCATGTTGGACCAAAAACCAACATGGTTTGTTTGTATCTACTCCTTGGACTTAATTAGGTATATTATTCTATATCTTGACTTGTTATTCGTCAAGACTTGTTATTTGTCCTTCTATATCTACTAGATAGGCTTTATTCGGCATATTATTCTATATAGGCTATATTAGGCATGGTATTCTACTCAATCTTTCTTGTACTTCTTCTTGATCCTTCTGTATCCACTAAAAAGGCTTTATTAGGCATATTTTGTAGTGATTTATAGAGCTTTGCTTTAGAATTAGAGCCGGATTGTGTAATTTCCGCTTCTGTGTATAAGTTAACTACTGTCGGTGTCCCTGACGCCTTAACATCACTTTTATTCGAGATGTTCGAGAGGATTTCAACAATTTTCACGAGATATATTAAAAAAAAAGTTTATTTCTTTTCTAAGCTTTTCAAATGACACTAGGGATATGAACGGAACCGCGCTAAGATGATGCAGTTCCTGCGAGTCGGACTTTTTATATTTGTTGGCGGGATTGGGCTAAACATACATAATTTATACGTTGCTACAATTCTTCACGAGCTACCGAACGTTTTAAAAATATCCCTAAGTTATTTACTATATAACCAATTTACGTAGTTGTCTAAGAGGAGTGTAACATATATTATTGTTTGTTTATCATATCTATAAATCCTCTATTTGATGTTCCTTTGAATGTTTATCTAAGGTATTGTAATTGTAGAGATAAGAAGGAGCTGATAAAGATAAGACTAGTAACAGGGGTATTTATTGTAGGATCTTATAATAGGTTTTATCATTGGGTGTGTTTGTATTAAATAGATCTTGACAGATAGGTGAGGGGGGCGGAAATGGTGATTTATATGGACGATAAGATTAAATGGTTTTCTAAATGCAAAATCTGCAAGACCTTTTAGAGTCCATACAATAATTCGCCAATGATCCAATAAAGATAATGTTTAAATTCTAGTTAAGGGGGTCGAATTCGAGAAAACACACTACTTCGTCTCCTTGTGGTCTAGTGGCTAACGCAACGGTGGCCAAACACGTTCAGTTCAAACCTCAAGGCAGAGTCTGCAGATTTTGGCCTCAAAGTTTGGACTGAACGGATGTAGCAAACACACGATAAGTTAATAAACCTCAAGGCAGGGACTGCACTGTTTGGCCTCAAGGTTTGGACTGAACGGATCTAGCAAACACACGATAAGTTAAAAAACCTCAAGACAGAGTCTGCACAGTTTGGCCTCAAGGTTTGGACTGAACGGATCTAGCACACACACGATAAGTTAATAAACCTCAAGGCAGGGACTGCACTGTTTGGCCTCAAGGTTTGGACTGAACGGATCTAGCAAACACACGATAAGTTAAAAAACCTCAAGACAGAGTCTGCACAGTTTGGCCTCAAGGTTTGGACTGAACGGATCTAGCACACACACGATAAGTTAATAAACCTCAAGGCAGGGACATCACAGTTTGGCTTCAAGGTTTGTACTGTACGGATCTAGCACACACACGATAAGTTAATAAACCTCAAGGCAGGGTCTGCACAGTTGGCCTCAAGGTTTGGACTGTACGGATCTAGCACACACATGATAAGTTAATAAACCTCAAGGCAGGGACTGAACAGTTTGGCCTCAAGGTTTGGACTGAACGGATCTAGCACAAAAACGATAAGTTAATAAACCTCAAGGCAGAAACTGGACAGTTTGGCCTCAAGGTTTGGACTGAACGGATCTAGCAAACACACGATAAGTTAATAAACCTCAAGGCAGGGACTGCACAGTTTGGCCTCAAGGTTTGGACTGAACGGATCTAGCAAACACACGATAAGTTAATAAACCTCAAGGCAGGGACTGCACAGTTTGGCCTCAAGGTTTGGACTGTACGGATCTAGCACACACATGATAAGTTAATAAACCTCAAGGCAGGGACTGCACAGTTTGGCCTCAAGGTTTGGACTGAACGGATCTAGCAAACACACGATAAGTTAATAAACCTCAAGGAAGGGACTGGACAGTTACAGTAGACCCCCACATTGGTCTGTACAGTACTATCTATTGGTTTTATCATTCTACGTCAAAAGATAGCTTCTTTCTATCCCCACTACTCCAGGCCTCGTTCTATACGCTTCCTATTTGGTTTGGGACCTCATTACGTTATTCCATGTTAGGTTTACGGGTCTGGTATCGTATGATACTGAATCCGCCCAAAACATTCCTTCAGCTGGCAAAACATTACTTCTCCAGCTACTTGTGAAGTATCTGTAGAGATTACAACAGTGATTCAGCGCATGCGCATAACTCATTCGCATTTCTATACGTTCTTGCTGGCAGTAAAGTAACGTTTAACACTCAAGTCAATCCAACTCGCAGAAATTAATAGAATTCTATTAATTTTAGCGAGTTGGATTAACTAGAGTTTTGATATCTTCTTGAGCGAGCGTAGCGAGTGGAAGCGCATATCACGTATGGCCATAATGCGAAATAAATATAAAATATAAATATGTTCCCCACCGGACAAAAATCGGTGAGGAGGCCCCTAAACTTCACAATTGCCATTGATTTTTATAATATTAACCTTTTTATAAATAAATATTGCTTGCTGAAATATATTCTGTTTATTTTCATTTATGTTTTAAAAGCCTAAAAGTATTACTTACAAATAGAAGTCATCTATGGGATAGTTAGAAACCATATTATATAAATATAGTAGTAAAAAAAACTTACTTTTTAGTAGTGATTGCAGAGATTTTAAATACTTTTCATTACTATATTTATATAATATGGTTTCTAACCTTCGATAACCTGTAAAGAAGTAATAGATAACCTGCAAAGAACCTGTAAACTAATCCATAAGTACCAAAATCACTGTTTAAAATCACCACAGATACTTCAAAATAAATGGATGTGGTCTTCGCAAACAGACTCCTAAATTATGATTAATCCACTAAAATTACATCATTTCAAATGTGTGTGTGTGTGTGTGTGTGTGTGTGTGTGTGTGTGTGTGTGTGTGTGTGTTTGCCGAAAAAACAATACAAAAGGAAGAATTGGGCCCGATGGAATTTTTTTTCGAAGTTATCAATACTGAAAGTGTTAATCCACACGAACTTATTGACTGGCCTAATCTAAGCGATAGACGAAAACACGCTAAGATTACGCTGTTATTTGTGTTAGGAGGTGTTGTTTGTAGTGATTTGTGCATGCAACGTCCTATTAGGCGGACCAAATTTAAATCAGCATTCCATTTCAAGTGCGCGATTAGCCGAGCGACTAGAATATCCAGGAAGTGAGGAGTGGGGGAAGTCCCCTTCCTCCTGGAGAGCTTTGACCTTGAGGGGTGATATTATGGCCCAAGAGAAAGTAGTCCTTTGTCCAGGCCTACTGCGCAGTCGTACTGAGTATTCATCCGCCGAGAGGATGTACTGACCCAGTGCATCTGTGAAGGGGGTGGGGTCCGATGACGGGACCAGGTCTACCCGTCGTCGTGGGTTACTATTTATAGTGCGGGGAGCAACGCCCGGTCGTGTACGGGAGGCCCCCGTCTTCTCACGATTTCCAACGCGGGGGCTGGATCGGCGGAGTTCCCTGTTGTCGGCGGATTATTCTGTGGCGTACCGGATGGTATGAGCCATTTACCTGTGACGATATTGTACAATTTCCTCGATGTCATATTATTATCTGGATAGTTTCCTCGATACTTGAATTTCCCATTATTGCCAGAGAAGTTATCTTGGATAGCTTTCGTGGGAAAATGTATTTCACGATAATCCTTCTTGGACATAAGAATTGGTGTAATTTGTATTCAAAAATCGTACTGTGTCATCTTGAATGATTTTGGGTATTTTTTGCGAAGACCACATCCAGTTACTTTTGAAGTAGCAGTAGTGATTTATAACAGTTAGCTTACTGATTAGCTTACAGGTTCTTTGCTGGTTATCTATTACTACTTGACTCGTTATCTACGGTTATAATCCATATTAGATAATCAAAAAGGTTAGTATGATCAAAATCAATTCTTTCAACTACGAAAAAAGTTATTAAGCATTAAAGTTGACTGTTTTGCAGGTTATGAAGGATAACATAAACAATGATATTTGTAAACACACATATTTGTAAACACTCTCTCTCTCTCTCTCTCTCTCTCTCTCTCTCTCTCTCTCTCTCTCTCTCTCTCTCTCTCTCTCTCTCTCTCTCTCTCTCTCACTCTCTTTTTTTTTTTTTTTTTTTTTAGATATTTTACATTTATTTAGCATTATGGGCATACGTGCTTTGCGTTTCCGCTCGCTGCGCTCGCTCAAGAAGATATGAAAACTCTAGTCAGAGTTTTCATATCTGACTAATAAGGTAGTAAGACACTGCACAACCTTAGTAGATCCCGGTCCACTTTCTTTTAAGACGTCTTGGTGGAGAGGAAGGATGACTAGTGCTGGATAAGGATTGGGCTTTAGGATTAGGATGATTGATCAATTTACTATGGAAAGATGAGAAGCGGCTAGGGATTATATCTTGGACAAAAGGGATATTTAGGTCGTTATGGAGGGTGCGATTTGTAACGTAATAAGGAGCATTGACTAAGGTACGTAAGACTTTAGATTGAAATGTTCGAATCCTGTGGATGTTGGAATGCTTAGCTGTCCCCCAGAGTTCTATTCCGTATGTATTAATAACAGCAAATTCAAATTGATTTTCTTCAAATTAAAATATTTTCTTTTATATTGTTTTATGAGTTATAATAGTATAAAAACTATTTTTATTTATTTATTTTTTTTAAGCTTTCTTGGTTCAAATTCATTCTACAAATTATAATATTTTGTTTCATTATGTTTTATGAGTTAAAAAAATTAACATTAAGTTAACATTTCAAACTATCAAATATGAAAAATCTCGTTTTTGATTCGGGACTTTGCTTTTGGATTGAAGACGACACGGCTTGTCGCAAATTGTCGCAACTGTGAGTCGGAGAACTGGCAACGCACTTTTCATGAAGTGTTTTAGGCTCCCTGAAATTTTGCTATAATGTACCTCTTAGGTAGATATGAAGGTAAAGATGTGTTTCCTGGACATACCTTGGTGCACCAGGTACTGCGCATAGGGGAAAGGTGCAAAACAATATTGCCCAAAAGTAGAGTTTTATTCAGAAGACAACTATTATTAATAAAAAAATTAAGGCAATTTTAAAATTAATAATAAATAACGCAGGCACTTTTAAGGGGGTTAAAATGTAAATAAAAAAAAAAGAAAAACTAAGTACCTTCTTTTTATGTTTAATATTAAATGAAGTGCTTTATTCACGCTGCGATTTAAACAGCGTCTTCTATAAACATATTTGAAAATAATTGCAAAAGGGCAGACACTTTTGTGGGGTTTAATTATCAGGAAACATGAAAATAAATGTTGCCTATGATAGACTGCAATACACTGCGCGTAACCGTAAGAGTGAATGACATCACTGCGCAGTTGTGGTTATTCTCTGCGCTCTCATTGGTTTTTGCCCATATGATCTTGTACAGCTGTTCCGGTTTAAATGTCAGCGTGTATAAAACTCTCATTTAATATTAGAATAAAAACAATTAAGTTGTTTTTTTTTTTACGTGTTATACCCTTTAAAAGTGTCTGCCATATTTATTAATCATTGTAAAATTGTCTTAATTTTACATTAAAGATAGTTGGCTTCTGATTAAAACTCTATTTTTGGAAATATTTTTTTGCGCCTTTCCCCTGTACGCAGTGCCTGGTGCACCAAGGTATGTCCAGGAAACACATACTTACCTTCTTATCTACCCAAGAGGTACATTATAGCAGAATTTCAAGGTGCATAAAACACTTCATGAATCGTGCGGTTACTGGCTGTCGGACTATCTAACATTTTTCAAAACATTACTTCGTCATCAATCGTTAGTCACATTCCGAATACTCATTTGATCAATACTCATGAAATTAATAACAGTTTGCCCTACTGTGGAATACGAAATCATGTGGTAGCTCTCAAAGGCACACTCAGCTTTTAAACGAAATCAACTTAATTTTTCTACTTGTGTAAGACCTACTCCGGGGTGACGTTACATTTTTGCTCCGTAGATTACGTAATCTGCAGGGATTTGTAAATTTTCCAATCGCTTAAAAATTCTGTCGTCTATGAAACATTCCTATTTGAAGTATGTCGTTAGTTAGTAGTCAGAGAAAAAAACTACAAGAAACTCCTAGCTTCCTTCTAGATTTCAAGGAGACTGAGTTCACACCTCCCCACGTGACGTTATCCAACCACTTGTTGCATTACATTCAGCTGGATTTTGCTAACTCATGTTTTGACAGAAAAAAAAAGTTTATTTGCATTACACGTGTCAAAACAAGAAGAATAATCAACAGCATTTATATAATGTTTCAAGTTATTAAAATGAGTTTATCGTCATTCAATAAAAATGTTAATGAAGTGCTTCTTATATAAGTCCGTGCCTTATCTCGAACAGCCTAGAGCTGGACTTCCCAACCAGGGGGGCACTCCACCATTGGGGGCGTAGAGAAATGTAAGGGTTCATATACATTTCCGAAAAAAATTGGGTCTTTTTGCGAAGACCGCATCCAGTTACTTTTGAAGTAGCAGTAGTGATTTATAACAGTTATCATACTCGCTGATAAGCTTACTGATTAGCTTACAGGTTCTTTGCTGGTTATCTATTACTACATGTCTCGTTATCTACGGTTATAATTCATATTAGATAATGGAAAACAGTATTTATTAATAAAAAGGTTAATATGATCAAAATCAATTCTCTCAACTACGAAAAAAGTTATTAAGCATTAAAGATAACTGTTTTGTAGGTTATGAAGGATAACATGAAAAATGATATTTGTAAACACACATATTTTCTTCATTTTTTCTATGACGTTTGTCGAGGAAAATGAAAAGAAAATTGGATTTGTCTTGGAATTTTCGGATATATCTCGAAACCTGTCGTGAAATCGTAAAGTATCTATTCGAAAGCTTATTAAATTTTCGACAAATACGGTTCTTATGGGATTTTTGATAGATCGATTCTCATTCGGAGAAATCGATACTTAAATGGAGTAATTTTCGCTTAGTATATTGTGAATTTCCTTTTGTGGCGCCTAATATCTTGCTTATGTTTGAAATTACTTAATAATGTGTTAATAAAAAAAAAATAAATGAGAAAGCAAAATTTTGTCCAAGAGGATAGATGTGCTTTCATATGCATGTTGTTTACCTGGTTACTGACGAGCAAGAGGTTTTTTCGCCCAAAATATTTTAAACAAGAAGAAAATTGCCGAATTTTTAAAAAAAATTTAAAATTTTTTTTGTTCTAGGCTTCGCTACCTTCCTAGGTCCACAGGAGCAACATCAGTTTGTATAAGTAATTATTAATAAAAAAAAAGGTCAACGTTTATTAGGTTTTATAATCTGCCTAACATCTAAAATAAAAAATCTAAAAACTAAGCAATTTTCGTTATATAATATATAATTAAAGAAGTTGTTTTTAACTGATTTTACCTTAATATGCTGCCCGTGACAAGTTAATTAAAATAAATATTGAAAAGAAAATTGGGCTAGCTTCTGGGAAGGGAAGAAGAAAAAACAGGATAAAAATAAGCAAAAAACCAATCCCTCCAAGAATCTAGCCTTCCTAATATTTAGTCTTGAATAAATGTATCACATTTTAATATTCTTTTAATATTTATCCCTTATTGATTTAAACTGTTAAATTATGTTTTTATTATTTATCGATTTATTAAAAATATAAATAAATAATTACGTATTACAAAAGTTAATTATCATTACAATATTGATCGATAATCGATAATAAAAACATAGCGTAGTTGTATATTTTTTTTTTTTTCAGAGTCTGCTACATGGGTGATTTACTCAACAAGCAGAGTGCAAGAAAAATTAAAGTATATAAAAAGCAAAGAATATAAATTTTAAAAGTGCACTTAAAAAATTCAAGCAAAAAAAAATAATAACTACAATTTTTAAAATAATAACTAAAAATTGTTTTTCCCCCTCCTTCGTTCCAAAGAAATATTTCTTTAAACAAAAATTAATTAATCTAATAAAGTATAGTTCATTGGTGTCCTTAATGTAATTATTTTCCCCAATACTGATTTATTATAAAATCAGATGAAATTTTAATTAGTCATATCTGAATTTTATCATTTGATTTTGTATACACTCTTTAATGTTTCGGTAATATATCATTAAACATGATTTCTTCAATATAGAATGAAAATTTATCTTTCCAAATCTTCGGCCGGAATACATTTTTGGCAGATAGGGGTTTTGCCTGAAGAGGCAATCTTTGTTGGGGATATTTGATAATTTGTATAATATAATTAAAGTGCAGTATAAGATTTTAAAAAAATATATATTGGCTCTATTGCAGTTTATCACGGTATCAATGAAGGTTTTAAGGTTGTCTCGGAGCCAGCTCCTCGAAATTTAAAGAGAAAAAACCTACCACTCTTACCCTTTTGGCTAAACTTGAAAAACGTGAAACGCGCATTGAATTGGTGTTTTGATTCAAGTTGGAAATGGAAATACGAATTTTTGATGATTATATGTTGCTGTTTCTTTTTTTTAATTGAGTCGTTCAAGTTGTTATTTAGAATACGCTAGGAAAATAGTTATTACATTTTAAGACCACATATTTAGCACGTCCCAAGCTTTGATGTCTGTGTAATTGTTTATATTGCTGTAAATTTTATGAGTAGTGTTAAATATAAAAAAAATGTACGGAACTAGGGTTTTAGTGTAATCGCTTACAGCGTAGTGTAATCTACAAAAATTCGTAAGTCCCAAAAGCCTTATCATTTTTCAAACACTTCTGCAAGTATGATAACGCAATTTAGCAATCTAGATCTCTAATGTTCATAACAATTTAAATAATTTACTCCATAGTGCACAAAAGTCAAAGGAAAACAATTGTATTTTATTTATTTATTTTTTTTTTTTTTAGGTTGACTAAATCTGTATTTCCTAAACACTGCTTTATAAAGTGTTTTTATAAATATTCATAGTTATTTCCTGAAGTTTATATATCATTATTTATTTCTAAGGGTTTATCTCTCTTTTATCAGAAGGTTGTTTGATAAAACTAACAGCAGTAATATTTATAGAATTCATTCTAATAACAACCAAGAATATAAAACTCTTTTTCTTTTTTTTTCTTTTTTTTTTCTTTTTTTTTTTTTTTTTTACGGCGCATCTACTTCGAGGTGATTAGCGCCGACTTCGGTAAGAGAGGGGAAGTGCCATACCGCGGTAAGAGAGGGGAACTTAACTCTGCTTTCAATCTCTTCCATTCGTGTCAATTCCATAGAGGAACTGCGTCATCTTAACGCCATTCCGTTATTTTTTTTTCAACACGCATCAACACATCTTGGCTATTAGCGCCGACATCCGGGGTGCAGCGAGGAATTTTCCCAGCGAGCCATGAGATGATAAAATTCCTGCCGGAGGTGGGGATCGAACCCACCATCTCCCGCTTATGAATCCAATGCGCTAACCATTAGACCACGGGAGACCCCAGATATAAAACTCTTCTTTTCTTTTATTGAAGATCTATTTCTTCTATTAATCTATTATTTTCTACCCTCCCTATGTGGGGGGGCTACATTTATTTCTTGACCCTATGACAAAATTTAGAAGTGATATCGAGAAATATCGTCTGCTCGCGCTAAAAGAGCGAAATTTTGATGTTTGTTTACTAGTTTTTAAGGGAAATTTTGTTGGTAATTTAGTTTATTATAAAAACGACGCTGGGATATAATCATTTTTGCACGTTTAATATATTCATGCAAACTAATATAAATAAATCGGGTTTAAGTTTGGAAAAGTGGGAGTATTAACAAAAAGATATTATTATAAATCATCAAGAAAAAAAAATACACAAATATAATAAATATAATTTTTGACTGAGTTCACTACTACAGTCGGGTTCCGATTAACCGAGGTCCGGTCAACCGAGATCCCGATTAACCTAGGTCCGGTCAACCGAGATCCCGATTAACCTAGGTCCGGTCAACCGAGATCCCAATTAACCGAGGTCCGGTCAACCGAGATACCGATTAACCGAGGTCCGGTCAACCGAGATCCCGATTAACGTAGGTGTCAAGCCTGAGGGGGGGGGGGGGTGAAATAAAATCGATGTTTTTTCCTGCAAATGTCACATCAATAATCCAGCCCATGGACCAAAGAGTAATTTCGGCCTTCAAACGATACTAAAAAAAGAAGCTTTTGTCTGAAATGCTATTAGCAGAAAAGGAGGGTTAATTCAAAAATTAAAGAATATATCTATTAAGGATGTGATTTATATGGCTGCTGATTCGTGGCATTCTGTAACAAAAAGCACAGAAAATAAAGCCTGGAGAAATCTTTGGCCTCGAATTATCCATGATAGCCAGACGCACCTCCAACAAATCAGCAGTTGTGGGATTTGTTAAAAGTCCTCAACTCCCCGGATATAATGGATTCCCAAGTTATAGATTGGTTATCGATAAACAGAGCGACAGTCCTTACGGAGGATGAAATTATTAATGAGGTAATGAAGTCCAATCCCGAAGAAGATGTTGAAGAAGACCTGGAAACCATTCCCCAAAAAATAAGCCATGAAGAGGGTTTTAATCTGCTTGACAGATCCCTTCTCTATTTAGAAAGCAGAAGCCATGTACCCCTAAATAAACTCATGATTCTAAGAAAATGGAGGGACAGCTGCTGCCGACAGAAAAAGTTCATTTTGGCAAGCCACAATTAAAGATTTTTTTTAAAAAAAAGAATGACACGGTTTGTATTAGTATTGTTATTACTACATAGTATTATTATTATTATTATGCATTATTATTATTAAATATTATTTCTTTTAGCATATAAGTAGTTTTTATTAAAAAACAACCTACATTTCCAATTGCTATTGGTATGGTTCCGATTAACCGAGGTAACCTTGGCCCCAATCGACTCGGTTAATGGGAACCCTACTGTATTTTAAAACTAGTAAAGCCAAAATTAATTTAAGTAAAGCGTATAATGTTTGAAAACAGTAGAGCAATAAATGATAAGTTATATTTATTAATTATTATAATATTTTTTATCGTCCGCATGATATAATAATCGGACTAAATAGGAATACATTTTAATAATTAAAAAAAAAAAAATGTATATTGACAGAATATGCAATTTTAGTCAATTTTGAAATAGCTGACCATTCATTATCTTAGGAATACAACAAATGTTTATGAATAAATTTCTATTTCAGTCTAAGAAAACATATTGAATCTTTAGAAAAGAATTCTGATTCATTCCTTGCTGTGCAGTGTACATTCTCCTGCTGTGCAGTGTACATCAGAAGAAAGGGAAGTGTGAAACGTCAGTTGCAGAAGATGGAGAGCGTGTAATCCAACTAGGCGAAAGACGTCATGCTTTTAGGGGAATGTTATAGAAAGAAAACCAGCGAATTTTCCTCTTTGGAAGCATCTCAGTACATAACTTTGTACTGTGTAAAGCGGCTGAGCTCTGTATATATATATATATATCTGTTAACACGATAGCGGCCAGAGTTTTTGTTCTTTTTGCAACGATACATGGTCTATAGCGTTCAATTAGCAAACGATTGAACGAGTTCGTTAACCACCAAAATCGCTCCAACGGAAGGAAGAGCTTTACCCCAGACCAAAAACACTAATTTGACCATGCCAGCCGTAGTTTTTGTTATATTTCTACGAAACTCAGTATTCGTTGTGGCCATCTCACGACAAAAATACCTAGTAAAAATAAACTAAATTCTTTCATTAGGAGGGGGGGGGTTTACTTTGTACTACGTTCGAATAGAATTTTCCAGCGAAACGTAAGTTGGCAAAGCTGCCGCTAGGAGTGCTTCTATTACGGGTGCTGTATCCCGTTCCCGTATCAGGCCAAAAGTCGAAAATGTGAAGTTTTTGTGTATTTATTTTTATAGTATAGTGTAGTTTTTGTTATATTTTGAGAAAAATGGGCTGTAAAAATAAACTAAATCGGTTCATTAGGACTGGGGGGGGGGTTTACTCCGAATCCACATGGCCAATACCATTCGTAGTGGTAATCTATCTGCAGCCCCCCCCCCGAAATTTCGATTTCATCGGTAAAAATGTGTCATAAAAACCTTAAAAATAAATTAAATAAAATTACTTAGTTCAGATACCCCCGACATTTGCCCTGGCCCCCAAATAATTTTCTATATACGCCCATGTCTGTAAGCTTTTGAGAACCATAGGTTAGAAAAGCTACAAAAAACTGTACCTGCAAGCATATTAAAGCGAAAATGTAAGGGCTACCATCGGCGTATATAGAAAATAATTTCGGGAGGGGCTGGGGGGGGGCTGAGACCATTTCCGGGGTATGGAATACTAAAAATTTAGAGCTTGGAATAGTTATAGGCAACTAAAAAGCTATTACACGTAAAATAAAATATTTGTTATGAACTAAGTGATCTTATTTAATTTATTTTTAAGGGTTTTACGACAAGTTTTTAGCATCAAATCAAAATTTCGGGGGGACTGCCTCCCCTTCAGCCCCCCCCTTATTTACGCCCATGAGGGCTACGATTATTATCGCACGAACCAAAAACCAAGTTCCGGTGGATGAACTCTTTTAGTTAATGAACTTGACCTTTGTATCATGTTGGGCGTATCTTTTCCATCTGGTCCTCTCCGTTTACTTTCCTTTAACCTCAAGGGCTTGCTTTCTTTGCTATGCTCTTCGCTCTCTCTACGCTACACTCTGTACGTACCCTAAGTCATCGTCTGTTTGCCGAGCGTGGTCCGAGGAAATATTTACGGTACAAAAAGCTTTCTTTTGGCTCATCAAATTGTGCGCAGTTAGCATCGGGATATTTAAAGGTTACGAGTATGTATCTATCAAATAATACCACACGTGGTTTACCTTGCGGTCACCCATCCAACATCAGGTGTATTCAACGTGGCTTTCGCATTTAACTGTATCCTCGAAATCTTCATGTACATTCCAGCAAGCGTCGGTAAAACCATTGTCTCCGTCGCAACAAAACAAAGCTATCCTCGCAAAACTTTTTTGTTAGATAAACTGTTCATAATATTTACCAAACCAGTCGAATATCACTTTAAAGGATCATGAGCCAAGAGAATAATTCTCCCTTCTAAAAACATAAATCAAGAAGAACTTCCAAAACACTTTGAACTCTGTTCAGCAAAATAAATAACAGCCTAAAGATATAATTAGCGCCATAATAGTGGCGACACAAACATGTTGTTTGCAAACATTCCTCTGAAAAAAATATCTAGAAAATACCAACAAGCTGTATTTAAAAATAAAACAAAAGGGGGCCCGTTTGACGAGGCCCCTTGTGATTGGCTAATAGCTGCCGCGCATGAGCAGGTTTATATTTAGCATGACTGGGCGAAGGGGCACGGCTCTGTATCACCAATAATACCAATTGGTTGCACGCTACTGAGTCACCTAATTCCTATTTAGGAGTACGTTCAACCTTGGTTCAAAATATTGGGGAAGGTCGCGTTCCGCTATTGGGCGTATTTATGCAAACCCCGCGCAGTGGTGCCAAACGCTAGATTTTGGGGGAAAACCTTTAGGTACTTAAATCTTTCTGATTTCGGGCTCATTTTTGAAGTATTTTTTTATGCCGAGTCGAATGAGACTAGCGAATTCGATATAATAATTTTTTTTGAAGATAAACAAAATGAGTGAATAACAGCAAGTATTCAATTAAAATTTACCTCAATTTTAAATTTACTCAATTTCTATATATGTTAGTGGCAAAGTATATAATCAGGCAATGTATAGAACGCCTAGGCATTCTATAGAATGCCTAAATCCAGCCGGCAATGTATGAATTAAAGCGTATTTCATACTTTCGCTAGGCATTATATAGAATGCCTACTGTGCTTTAGGTAAAGTATGAAAGAGAGAATATATAGCTTCTAGGAGTGAATAAGTGTCAAGAGTACAGAGTGTGAATGTGTTAAATAGCTAAGAAAATGGACTTCTAAGTGTGACAATACTCAGCCCTGCTCCAACAAGTAGCTATAAATATATAGATAACAATCTCACTTAATATATTGTTGTAAATAAATTGTTTGCAGTACGGAAAGAGCTTGTTTTTAACCAATTCTTAAAGTGATTCAAATTATCTAGGTTAAAGTGTATAGAGTAAACTCAAAACCTTTTTAATTTTATACAATGCCAAATAAGGAACAGGCATTCTATAGAATACCTAGGCATTTTATACAATGCCTAGGCAATGTGTGTAATATGTTCTATATATATATACAGGGTGTCCCAGTATATGTGTCCACCCCCTTTCCCTCCTAGAGTTGTTGGAATTTCGAATTGAAACTTGGTAGGTCTTAGTTATGTTGCATGAGGTTTCTTTTAAAGGTTTAGTTGACTTTGTAACATTCTCCAGTTTTTCTCCGGCGCATCTAACTCTTGATTTTCTAATGGCGGCAGTTATTTTTTATGACAAATTCTGATAGAAAATTTAATATTAAGACTAATTTATTCCGAGACATCTTTTGATCTGACGCACCGTTTGCGCGTAAAACGAAAAAAAAACCTGAAAAATATCGCCCTTTTGTAGACAAATTCCTATTTATCACTGGAACCAAGTCTTTTACGTAAAAACATCTCGATACAAACGTTGTAGCCTATTAATTTTCCTTTCAGGTGATCCCAAGATCAAAGTTGTACCGCGCTAAGTACCGCTTTTTTTTCTACACCAATAAAAAACTAAGGATAACTTAGTTTCAATACAGATATCTTCACAACATAAAATCACCAAGTTCATAGTACATTTTGGCGAGAAAGAAAATTGTTTTTAAAAGCTACGTATACACATGGAACTTCCTGGGTAATACCAATTTTTTAGGAATAAAATAAGTTGTATAAAACATTGCTTTACTTTTCACTAAAAAATGTGAGATTTTTACTCGGTGAGAAACGGTCAAGAAAAAGGTGTTTTGTGGTGAGAACTATTAATAAAATTGAAAGGCAATATTAGAGCAGTATTGTAGAACTAAGTAGGTATAAAAAAATGGTAGTTCAAACGCGTTTGGCACCACTGTGCGCCGCCATGAGGCATTTTTGACTTAAGTATCTTGTAAAAAGTCAGTAAATCCTTAAACTTGGAAATAAGTCACTTATTAGCTCATCAGACCACAGTGGCGAACGCAAAGATGTCTGGATGCAATACTGCTGAGAATATATTCCCGATTATAAGGGCGATACAAATGCATAATAACGTATGTGAAAATCACTTTTCAGAGCAAAAAAACTTTTATTCATTACTTTTGGGCAGTCAAATAGTCAGCAGATTCTACCTTTTAACAGTGGTTACTTTCCCCTTTCACTGATAGAGCTTAGATTCGATAATTTGCCGCCCATCAGTCCAACAGCAATCAGTGAAGATTTAAAATGAAAAATGCGTTCTTTCAGATTCGATACTACGCACTTGTCTCGACGATATGCTTGTATTCTCTCAACTAGGCTATTCTCGACAACTAACTCTTCCATACATGTTTCGTGCAACCTTGATTCTTCCTACTGCGGAAGGTTGGGGTGCACTGGACGGCCGTTTTCGTTTAATCAACTCCAATCATGTTTATAGTTCAAGGAGAAGGACAGAGTTATCTTCTCTTGTATGTGCATCATGCTATCTTCGTACCGGTGCATCTAGAGAGTTTTTTGGCGCCCAAGGGGTATTTCGTTGGTTCCAAGTCCTACATTTACTAATTCTGCAATAGATCTCGTCCTGCGGATTATCAGCGGAAGATGAACAGTGGATACTACTTAGCCACATCTTCAATGCAGGTGGTGGACACCCCCCCCCCCCCCAGCTAAGCCACATTTCATTGGCGTATATAAGGAGGAAGCTGCAGATTAAGTACTAATTCAAACAAAACATGTACTCTGGAATCATAGTTGATGCAATTATTACTATTTGGTTGTAACCAATCTTATCCAACTTCTTAAAAAACATCAATTATTAGGCACATGCATGATTCCACGAAAAGAGCTGTTTGACGTTTGGCAGACAAAACTTAATTTGACAGACAAAAACGCCGTCGTTTTGTAATACGTTTTTAACAAATTGACTGTGGATGGTGAAGAGGCAGGTGATTTTGATCAAATTGCAAAAATTAAAGCTAAGGTTAAAGCTTTCCTCATCCAAATTGCGAGAAATTTCACTTTTACTGGCATAGCAGGTCTCATAAATGTATTTGATTTCTATATGACGGTTGCATCTAGGTTTAGTAATGTATTAAATGACTCTTCAGCCATCCTGATAGCATAGTGGTCCATCCCATAAGGAGTTGGTAGCTCGCGCCATGAATGGCTCTTCTACTTATCCACTTTCGTTCTCATAATCTTCTTGGTCTTGACTGTTATCATTCCAAGAGTTCTTCACATTCAGACACCACAGCGTTTAAAACTTCCTTAAGGATTTCTAGCAACTGCAAACGGACCTCAACAAGTTTTTGAGGCTGTTCGACCATAATACTTGCCGTTGTGAACAGTGCAGTGGACACTACTCGCACTAAACACTAAGCAATAATCGCTCACAGGAACCAACAATCACTTATCACTTGAACTCGTACTAATCCAAGTGTAAATGGGCCTTAACATAAAATAATCTTTGCGAATGCTTCGTAAAGGCGAAACGTCAAACGAAGTTTAATTCTATGGCGTTCTATGAGTTAGTCAAAATTAAATATTTGTAGATCTATATACCTTATTTAGTTCTACCGGCCTAAAATATGCTAATAACAAAGAGCCCGCCGACACAAAGAAAATCCACGGCGAGTCTAGGAAGAGGATAAGACTTTCTGAAAACAAGCCTTCGGGAAGTTCATTATCTCCTGCCCAGGGTCAATGCAGTTAGTCCGGAGTTCCTGTTCTAAAAGCACTCAATCAGAATTGGATCAGAGGAGAATTCACTTCGTCGAGAATAGGGCTTTACGAGGGAGTAATTAACTTGCCGGGATGCGCTAGGGATGGGCGATAGTCGATAGTTCAGCACACAATCGATAGGCCGATACTATCGGTTAAAATATATCGATAGTTATTTGGAAACCTGTCCAATGAAAGTCTTGAAAACGGTTGGAAAATTGTGGTATTGCAAGGTAACCATTCGAATGCTTACTAAATTTTCTAAAAAATGTTGATGTAATTTTCAATTGGGCGATGTCAATCTGATAAATAAGGACTTGCAACTTCGAAATTAGTTTTGCTTCTTTGAAAGGGTTTTTGTATCTGTTTGTCTAACGTGTTAATTGATTGTTGCTTATTTTAATTGCGTTTAACAGTAAAAGGAATATTTTTCTAAACAAGGTAAGAAAATGTGAAACGTATTCGTAATAGTGTTTCCAAGAGCGAACGTCGAGACAGAGGATGCAGAAATTTCCGCTTAGGATACTGTCAGCTTCCTATTCTGGCGCCTTTAATCTTCCTTCTTCGATTTTTTTTTTAATATTTTAACGAATGATCAAAACCTACTAATATCTGCTTCTCTTACTTTACTAATAGCACTAGGGATAAGAGCGGAACCGCGTTAAGATGACGCAGTTCTTACGTCAGCGCCCTAAAATAATACTAAATTCATCAAAATTACCACATTCAGCTTATTTGGATTATATTATTTAATTTTTGTTTAACTCTTCTAAGGGGACGTGTTTAGCTCAGTGGTAGAGCATTCGACTAATGAACTAGAGGAACCAGGTTCAAAACCCGAGCGCATGGGCGTTTACAGGAAATAATTTCGGGAGGGGCTGGAAAAATTTCGGGGGGGCAAAGATCATTTCCGGGGTATGGAATATGAAAAATTTGGAGTTTGAAATAGTTTTAGGCAATTAAAACGCTATTACACCTAAAATAAACTATATTTTATTAACTAAGTGATCTTATTTAATTTATTTTTAAGTATTTTATGACAATTTTTTACCATCAAATGAAAATTGCGGGAGGGGCTGCAGCCCCCTCAGCCCCCCTTATATACGCCCATGCCCGAGCGCGCACTAAAGATTTTTATCTTCCAGTGTCGTCGTTCGAGGGTTAAAATAATTAATTAAAGGCAAAGGGGAAACTCAGGCGGCCGGAGCATAGTACTGACCACACTATCTCCCTAGTGTGCCGTACGGTCGACTCAGATACCAGATCCTCTGAGCCCTCGTTGCGGGACTGATTTTATTTTTTTTTTACTCTCCTAACATGCCACACTAGTAATGAAAATTTTCCAATGCATTTTAATTAAAAGTAAATAGGAAAGCGATAAACAGTGTTAAATGGCCTATTTGTCGAAGCACCGTTAAAAAAAAAAAAAGTTCCGTTTTTAGAAATCCTCCCTATAAATAATTTATTTTTTATTTATTTATAGATTTTTTT
The DNA here is from genome assembly GCA_946811695.1 of Gonocerus acuteangulatus. Lineage (NCBI taxonomy): Eukaryota > Metazoa > Arthropoda > Insecta > Hemiptera > Coreidae > Gonocerus > Gonocerus acuteangulatus. The sequence continues at coordinate 8,617,507 of OX328130.1, forward strand.
TTATAATTTATTTACCTTTATAATTATTATTTTATTTTGTTTTCTTAAACAATGATAAATCTTTTCAGCTACTATAGTATCTTTTAGCACTTTCCTCCGAAGGAAAGTAGCTATTGAGGTTGGACTCATGACGGAATTTTTGAAAAATTTCTTCAAATCTTTATCGATCCTACCTAGTAGACACCGAAAATGACCCCCGTTAAAATTTATATATATCTATATATATATATATATATATATATATATATATATATATATATATATGTGTGTGTGTCTGTTAACACGATAGCGGCCAGAGTTTTTGTTTTTTCGTCACGAAACTTGGTATATAGCATTCAATTAGTAAACGATTGAACGAGTTCGTTAACCACCAAAGTCGGTCCACCGGAAGGGGGGGGTTTACCCCGGATCCAAAACACTAATTAGACTATGTCAGCCGTAATATTTGTAATATTTCAACGAAACTTGGTATTCGCAGTGGTAATATAGAGAGAAAAGTGAGACATAAAAATGAACTAAATCGGTTCATTAGAAGGGGGGGGGGGTTTACTCCGGACCCACAATACCAATTCGCCAATACCAGCCGTGATTTTTGGTATATTTCGACGAAACTCGGTATTCGTAGTGGTAATCCACAGGTAAATATGTGTTGTAAAAATAAACTAAATCGGTTCATTAGGAGGGGGGGTTTACTCCGGACCCACAATACCAATTCGCCACTACCAGACGTGATTTTTGGTATATTTCGACGAAAGTCGGTATTCGTAGTGGTAATCTACAGGTAAATATGTGTTGTAAAAATAAACTAAATCGGTTCATTAGAAGGGGGGGGAGTTACTCCGGACCCAAATTCCTAATATACCGCTCGTAACCTCATACCGGTCGTAATTTCTGCTGCATTGTAACGAAACGCGGTATACGTCGTGGGTAACTCATGAGAAAGATGTGTTGTAAAAATGAGCTGAATCGGTCAATCGGAAAGCGGGGGTTTAATTTGTAATATATTTTAATAGAAAAGCCCGCCACACGTAGGTTCACAAAGCCGCCGCAAGGAGCGCTTTCTACCACTAGAGTGACTGTATCCTGTTTCTGCGTTAGATCAAAATACGATAATATGAGGCTTTTTGTATTTATTACGTAGTGTAATAGGTACCATGTGTAAACGTAACTCTGGAAGCAAATTATTAATTGATCAGTTACTCATTAAAAATTTAAAAAAGAACTATTCATGTTTTTATTTTATTTATGTAGGATATTTTAAGCAAATTGTTCTGGAAGCCAGTCTACACTACCCAAATTCTGAGGAAAGTGCTTAGTTATGCAGCTCCTGCGTGACGGACTTTTTGTGTTTTCTTTTTTCATTTAGCTTTCTATTTCAACATTTAGCTTTGTTCGCACATTGAATTTAAGAGTAAATAGCCTTTGTTGTGTACTCTCAATAAATAAATAAATAAATAAAAAAAAATAACCATGTGTTTAATTATCCGCTGTTTTAGTGTGCACTAATCCGCAATCATAGTTGTAATAAGAAATGATTGAGTAGTAATGCTAAAAGATTTCAATCACTTATAATTATATGTCTATTATTTTCAAGAGATCATATTATAATTATCCTGTCAAATTTGTATGTCAGAATTTTCTTTCTACATTAATACTATGTTTGAAATATTAGTAATATCATTGTAAAGATATGTAATTTACTCCAATATTTTATTTACACCATAATCTACAAGCATTTAATTCCTGTGTGTATTATGATTTTTAATACCTCTGGTAATAATCATTTCAAGTAGTATTGCCAAATGTTATGAATAATTTAATATTAATTGTTTTTCTCTATTTCGATTTATTTATCTATTTTTACTTTATTTGTCTTTCAAACATATTTATCTGCTTGTTTAGTAGATGAAAACATGATGATAATTAAATTGAATAATAAATATGATGATCGAAAGAGAGAAAAACAATTAAATCATTCATAACATTTAAAACTCCTATTTGAAATGAGTATTGCCAGAGGCTACAGATTAAAAAGTCCGACTAGCAGGAACTGCGTCATCTTAGCGCGGTTTCATTCATATCTCTAGTGCTATTAGTAAAGGAATAGTAGCAGTTATTGGTGGGGTTTGATATTTCGTGCAAAATATAAAATAAAAGAGAAAATAGCTTTAAGGCGCCACAAAAGGAAACTGACAGTATCATGGCGACTTCCTCCACCTTCTCAACGTTCGCTCTTGGAAACACTATACCAATGTTTTAAATTTTCTTACCTTGTTTTACTTTTAAGTGCAAATAAAATGGGAAACAACCAGTTATAACTTACGGTAAACAGATACAAAAACCCGTTCAAAAGAGCAAAACTAACTATTGCGAATTTTCAAGTCCTTATTTCTCCGATTGACATCGTTCCATCGAAAATTACAACATAACCTTTTTTGTAGGGAATTTAGTAAGCTTCCGAATGATTATTATCCACTTACCACGATTTCCCAACCGATTTCGAGATATTTTAGAAAATATATAAAAATCCCCAAGCTTGTCATGAAACGAGAACATTTCTAGTCGGGACTTCCGGATTGCGTCGTAAGGTCAACCTCATAAGCGAGTTTCCTTCCTATGGACGGAGGGAGGAACCGCGCTAAAATCATTATTCACCCAGGAACTAAATGCTTGTAGATAATGGTGTTAATAAAATATTGGAGTAAATTAAATTTATTTTCAATGACATTACTAATGGGGGCGAGGTTAGCTCAGTGGTAGAGCCCTCGACTAATGAGCTGGAGGACCAGGTTCAAAACCCGAGCGCGCACTTAAAGATTTTTTCTTCTAGTGCCGTCGTTCGAGGGTTGGATTTCGGGTCCCAGATCGTCCCCTAGGCTCACCCAGCCTTTAATTAATTTAATTAATAATGGGTACCTTGGGTGCTAATGACTCTTGCAGTCGAAGTAGCAAGGGAAAAATCAGGCGGCCGGAGGATAGTATTGACCACACTATCTCCCTAGTGTGCGGTATGGTCAAGAATCCGATACCTCTACAGTATCTGCCCCTCTGGGCCCTTGTGGCCTGTTACGGGACTGATATTACTAATATTACAAACGTAGTATATAATTAAGGGGGTACCTAAATTGGACCCGATCCGATCCGAACCGATAGCCACCGACTGTCGAAAGAAAAACAACTCAATGGAGGTGCCTACATTGGTCCCGATCCGATCTGATGACCACCTATTCTCGGCCGTTCATACTTGTTTGTTTCGAGACCGATTTCGGACTGACGAAGGAAAATGGCGCCAAACTAGATATTGTGTTTCAAAAAGGTCTACAGCCTCTGCATCTTAACCCATTTCAATGCATTTTTTTTTTTTTTTTTTTTTTTTTTTGAATGAAAGCTAATAAAATTTAGAACAACTTTGTCAATTCATGTTTTTGTTTTTTGTTTCCCTTGTTTATTAAATTACGTGGAAAGATGTTTATAACCATCCAATGCTTATAAGCTTCTAGCTACCTTTCTTATAAATAATTTTAAAATATTAATACCTCCAAAATTTAACCTAATCGAAGGTTTCTATGCTTATTAGGTAGTATTTCTTAAATTAATCACCACGAGGTCATTACTGACGAGCTGTGACTAAATCGGATCGGATCGGGTCGGGAACAATGTAGGCATTCACGTCGGCCGCTGCCAGTCGTTGTCGGTCAAACGAAATCGGGTCGGATCGGATCGGGAGAAATACGGGTCCGATGTAGGTGCAGACTAATTCGGAAAGAAAATTCTGAAATACAAATTTCAAACGCTACAAATAATATTTCGGAAATAAAAAACATTAAAAGCTGTCACCTGCTTGATACGGATGGAAGACTGCAGGGCAGGAACACACAAGCCTGCAATCACTTTGGTTGAGGAAACTAGGTATGCATATATATATATATATATATATATATATATATATATATATATATATATATAACTATGTATATATTTTTTATATAAATATGGCACAGGTCGAAATAATAGTACTCCATTTTATGCACTATTTTATTTTATGCCACCTCCTCAGGGGCCACTAAATCCCCATATGTGGTTAGCTCGCCACCCATACTAAGACTTAGTATGCGTGGCGAGCTAACCACATATGGGGATTTAGTGGCTCCTGAGGAGGTGGCATAAAGGCCACGAAACATGTAGGGCGTGCCAAAAATAAAATAGTACATAAAATGGAGTACTATTAGTTCGACCTGTGCCATATTTATATAAAAAATAAATAAAAATACTTAAATAAAGGTCAGAAATCGTGGAATCTATATATATAAAAATCACGTGTCTGTCTGTTTTTCTGTTTGTATGTTCCTTATACAAATCCACACCGTTTGACCGATTTGGACCAAACTTGGCAGACAGGTAGGTCTTGATATGGGAAATCTCCTAGGCTAGGTCAAAAAAATCTACCAGCTGTCTGTCTGTATGTTTGTTCCCTATAAAATCAAAACCGTTCAATAGGTTTTGATCAAACTGGGCGCACAGGTTGGTCTTGATCAGGGGATTGTCATAGGCCAAGTCAAAAACGTCTACCAGCTGCTGTCTGTATGTTTTTTTGTTTTTTTTTATAAAAATCGACACCGTTAGACCGATTTTCACCAAACTTGGCATACATGTATGTCTTGATACGGGGGGTGTTATAGGTTAGGTCAAAGTCGTCTAGGACTCAAAGTTGGGAGGTCACGGGTTCGAAACAGTTACAGGTTCGTGTTATTAGATTTTAATAATACTCTTTTGGTTTCTAATTTTTTTAGACTCTTCTATATGCAGAAAGTTGGTGTAGCATGGCACGCCGGGTAACAGCTAGTTAACTATATATATGTATGTATATACATAACAAGATAGAAAGCGTTTATATAAAAATCTATCGGAACAACAAGTTTCCGAATTTCAATTTGATTGTATCCCGTAGCTACAAGCGTATTAGCATTTTATCCTGATATTACGTAACGTCAGACGAAAATATGTGACGAATATATGTTTCAAGGAAACAGCCCACGGTTATGGTTTTAATATGTGTTCGTTGTCAAAACTACTTGAGAAAAATAAAACACACATACACACACAAATATACAAATAAAAATTCCATGACAGACATTACGAAACAAGATTAAACAATTAACTTCGAAAAATTCTGCACAAGAGGCGACCTTAGACACAAGTAATACTAACACTGCTCGGTATTAGCCATTAACTACTGATAAGTAAAAAAAAAGTCCGACTCGCAGGAACTGCATCATCTTAGCGCGGTTCCGTTCTTATCTCTAGACTCATCAGAAGTGATAAGTAAAGATGGAATGGTTGGGATTCGGCTAAAGAAACCTCAATACGATTTTTGTTAAAAATCTATATTTAGGACGTTTGGGCTACTCATTGGTAGCCTTCGTCAGCAATGAAAGTGCCGGGAGGCAGAGGAGGACCAAAGTTGACAGTTCCATCTTTACTTTCAAGAAAGGTCTTATTTACGATCTTACCTCGATGGGTCCCCGCCCAAGGAAGGACCCCGCTAGGCATTTGAAAAGCTATATCTTGGAAATCCATATCTCTAACATTAAATTGTTTTTCTTATTTTTCTTAACCTGATTTATTATCAAATACTTTATCCAACAATAAGCAATTAAAAAATAACAAGGAATAAAACATCGTCGGCACTTCTGGATTGCGTCATGAGATCAACCTTATAAGCGCGGTTCCTCCCTATGGGGGAGGGAGGAACCGCGCTAAAAATATAGATTGTGTAACAATCCAGTTTTTTTTTTTTAAATACTAACAGACTGCAGTGGTCGAGAAAAATAGAACAAACGCAGCGAGTGATTTTTCAGTAATTTTCGTTGATTTTTATAGTTTCAGGAATATAAACCAAAATAATTAATAAACATAGTTACACATTTTAAATTATTGTTTTATTACTTGTCTGTTACGCCAATTTGTTTATTTTTGTTAACTTTTTTTTTCGAAAATTCCATTTAAATTCTTTGTGTTTGTGTATGATTATAACTATTTAATAATTCAAGATACAAATCGAATTCCATACAATTGAACATTAAAAATTGATAACATTTCAAAAAACACTATAGTGGCTGCTAGCGCTCGAAGACTTTAGTAAAATTTACCTGACTAATTAGTTTCGTTGCAAGTAATAAAAAATAACGGACGCTACGGGAAAATCAATAATTTGTTTCCGGAGTGAACCCTCCTCCGATTGACCGATTATGCTGGTTAGCGAACTCGTCCAATCGTTTGGTAACAGTCTGTTGACAATTTCGTAGCGAAAGAACTAAAATTGTGGCCGATATACGTATGTATGTATTTGTGTATGCATACATAAAGATATACACCAATAAGGCTTTTAAGAAGATAAGATAAAACGGATCATTATTCCATATTATATATATATATATATATATATATATATATATATATATATATTATTTATTCTTGTAGATGAAAGAATAAAGAAAAATGAGCCTCTAGCCTCAACTATGTACAGTAAAATGTTTACAGCATTGAAATCCGAGAACCCACACGCCCTAAAGATATTTACTGACGGCTCGAAAACAAGTTTCGGTACAGGTTCAGCTTCAATTGTTGGCCAAGATTTCTATCAAGAAAAACTGCCACAAAATGCAAGTGTATACAGTGCTGAATTACAGGCCATTCTGTTAGGTATCAGCAGAATACAGACTACTGATTATAACCAGGTAATGTTATTTACTGATTCGCTCAGTTCCTTGTCCTCTCTTAACAACATATACACAACACACCCCATTGTCAAACAAATATTAGATCATATACACCGGTTACAGGAAAACAATATACAAATTAAAATGATATGGTTACCCGGACATGAAAATATTTCTGAAAGCACTAACGTAGACGAACTAGCAAAATTAGCGACACGAAGAGATACAAATGACATTGATCTCTTGACATTACAAGATATTAAAAGACTTACTTACACTAAAACTTTAAACAACTGGCAGCGATATTGGCAACTTACACGAGACAACAAACTCAGAGAAATTAAACATACAGTTCAAAGCTTGGTCATCAAGCTCACGGGATGTGAGACGAGAAGAAGTAGTCTTATGTCGTTTAAGAATCGGACATACTTTACTCACACACTCGTTTTCAATGACTAAAACTGAAAAACCTACTTGCAGACGGTGTAACTTACCTCTAACAGTTAAACACATATTGACAGAATGTAGAAGACGTGATTACTTACAAATACCGCACGACATGACTGAACTTTTGAAAGAGGGTAGCCAATCCATAAACACTATTTTTCAACATCTAAAACACACACAGCTATACAACAAGATTTAATTTTAGACTCTAAAGTTGCTTCTGATATCTGGTAGCATTGGAGAAAAGATAATCTTCATTATAATTATTTGTTATTTTAAATTAATTTTATTTTCACTTAATCGTGATTTATGTGCGTGAGTGTATGAATACGTATGTATGTACATGTGTATAACATGAATTACACATAGTGTATAAAAGCAATGTATATAATAATGTTTTAATATATATACATGTATATTATATATATATATATATATATATATATATATATATATATATATATATATATATATATATATATATAATAGTGTGCATACTTATAACTGTTATAATAATTTGTAAAATACTTTTATTGTTAATTAATGTTTTTACTTTATATGAAATATCAATAAGAAATTGTAACAACTGTTTAATTATAATAACACATTTGTAATTATCGAGCGAATCATCTGCGTTATGAGAGTCTTGATAATAAAAATAAAAATAAATCATCATCATCTTGTAGATGATCCAAGATATCTAAATTCTTTTTGATCTTAGGAGGCATGGGGTCGTTAAAGCAGTCTTCCTTTATTATACTACTTTATTTAGCCCGACATGTTTCGTGCATAATCTTTCGCACCTCTTCAGTGGCACATCTTGCTAGGAAGTCCTCTCATTACCATGTACTCCCTCTGGAGCCTGGCTTAATACTGAAGAGGTGCGAAAAAAAATATGCACGAAACATGTCGGGCCTTTTAAATAAAGTATTATGAAGACAGGAAGACTGCTTCAACGACCCCATGCCTCCTAAGATCAAAAAGAATATATAAATATATATATATATATATATATATATATATATATATAATTCGTAAATTGACCCCTTCTATAAATTTTTTATTACAGCCTTATACGTAAAATAATTTTACATTTCTGTATATCATTTTTTATTTTTCCTTGACGCGTTTCTGGCAACTAGAACTTTTAACTTTTGTTAAAATGTAAATAAGATAAATTAAATTGAATTGTATTAATGTAGAATAACTTGAGATGATAAAAAAAAAATATATATATATATATATATATATATATATATATATATATATATATAATATTGTAAAAATTAATTTCTGCGATAATCTTCTGAAATTGGCCATAGTTGCTCGAAAAAATAGAGAATGTTATGAAAATAAATGTAAATTTATTTGACCTTACAAAATGTGTGCGTATATATATTGATGAAGATTTAAATTTGACAATGGTGCAACCTCAGTAGCTACATTTCTTCGGAAAATGCTAAAAATTGAGTTTCAAACTATTGAATGTGTTTATTTATTTAAACGATGAACATCCATTTATCCAAAAGCAAGATATTTAGGACGGATTATTTACGGGTAACCTTTTCTCTGACTAGGATTGATATTTATATTAACCGAGAAAAGCGTCTACAACAAGGGGGAATCGAATCCACAACATTAAACGCCGACAAATGCTAAGTATCGAATGTGAAAAGTTGTTGGTACCTTACAGATGACTTTATATATATTTTATCCTATGATATATTTTAATTAGACTTAATGGACATTCGTTAGTTTGATTATCAGTAATTGATAATTATTTTCTTTAATTTTCGAGAGTTTGCCATAATGTACACCAGTTCAAAAGCAACCTGAAAAATTGAAAATGAAAAATGCATTTTTTCACATTCGATACTTTGCATTTGTATCGTCGATATGTTGTAGCATGGGGGTGTATGGAAAATAATTTCGGGGGGGGGGGGGGGGCTGAGAGCATTTGGGGGGTATGGAATACTATAACTTGTGGGTATGGCAATCTAGAACTTGGAATAGTTAGACAATTAAAACGCTATTACACCCAATAAATTTTTTTTTTTTTAACTAAGTGATCTTATTTAATTTATTTTTAAGGTTTTTATGATTTTGAGGGGGGGGGGACTGCAGGAACGCAGTGTTATAAACAAACATTGTCCAGTCCAACTATTTATTTTATGAATATTTTTTTTTTTTTTTTTTTTTTAAATTCTATTTAGTTTTAAGATATATAAATGTATATTGCTTACCTTGTGTATAAGTCCTCTGCCATTGACTCGACTCATACCTGTCGTATATTGGATTCCTGATGGAATTGTAAGCGATTGTCTCTGTAAGGTATAGAAGATCCATTACAACCGACTCTCATGAAAACCTCGAACTATCTGCGCGCTTGTTTACAGGGTCTCATGCCGCGCACACTCCTGCCAACCTGACGGCGGGGAAATTCCCTCGCTCCTACGGTAGGCGGGGAATATTCCCTACAAGTAGTGGAAGAGGGAATTATGTTTTCTCACAAACTGCGCTGTTATTTCTTGCTCTGTTTGCGCTTTATTCTGCCTCGCTAAATCTGTAGTGCTTGTTCAAATATTTATGGAATTTTCATTGTTTTCCGTCTCAAAAGACCAGCTAAATTTTTTTTTTTACCACACCATTGGATACAATTGTATGCATCCCTTTAGTTACCATTTTTTTCTTTATTTTTTTTTAAATATGAATAATAATGCTTATATATATATAATTTATATTTAGGTGTTGTACCTTTGACCACTTTGCATTTTTTTTTTTTTTTTTTTAGCTTGAATATTAGGGCTATATTAATTTTTTTTTTATTTCGTTGTAATTAGTATTCTATTGCTTATCATTTTTAATTTTTTCAAGGTTCTAGCTTTACATTTAATATTTTTTGTTAATTTTTTAAAAACTAATCGTACAGTGGTCAATGGTACAACATGTAGTTGTACCATTGACCATGGGGTGGTGTACCTCTGACCACGTAAAAACAACACAGCAATGCAGAAAAAAATTGTTTTCAGTAATATTGTAATTAATTATAAGTTTAATAAATACAGGACAAGGATGTAAGAATAATAAAAAAGCTATTATTGATATTATGTTATGCTTAATATGCTGAAAAATCCAGCCCAACCGATAAACGTTTTAACTGTCAAGCAGATCCACTAGCAATAGTAGGGTATGGAAGTTTAGCCACAATGTCTTCAACATCAATATCATACAAATATTTATCTTCTCTCGTAAACTTGTCACTTAAAGTTTGTTTTTTCAAATATTGGATCTTAAACATTGGACATTTAATACCACAGATCTCTGCGAGTAAATATGTAATATTCTTTTTACTTTTATTTTTAACAAGTATAAAATTTCCTTTTTCCAAATCATATTTTTCAAATTGATGCTGGTTATCGACTTAACTCACGACATTCATCAGACAGATCAACGTCACTTTCTCCGGAAGAAATTTCCGTGTCAGTATCAGAATCTGAACTGTCATTAGAATAATTTTCTTTTTATTATAACTTTTTTAGGAAGGGGTTTATTTGTATGTGGTGTCTTATGTTTAGGGTGGTGCTTTTGTTTTTTTTCACCTTCAATAATTAGCCTTTTAGGAATATCTGTCAGGATACGAGGTTTCCCTTTAGGCCGGTCCCTATTTGACGTTTTGACCTTGCCTGCGCTTTTCGATGAGGCATCACAACTTCAAGTGGAACGATAAGGGGCGATAGGTTCGAACTGCTACACTGAGGATTGATAAAGTCAGTATGAACTTATTTCATTTATTATTTTATAAATTCTTTGAACAATTGAAGCAACCAACTATTTTTAACTATTTTTTAAAAAGTTGTAGCAGAAAAACATAAAAGTAGAATTATGAAAAAATTACTCAGGTCTGTTGGACCTTTGTCCTGGTCAAAGGAACAACACCTAGTCGTGGTCAGAGGTACAACACCCTGGTAGTGTAAATTAAAAAGCATGCTAAAAATTTTAGGGTTAAGATAAATCAATTTCAGAAGCTACACCATATTTCTTATTGTAATAGCTACTTTGTCAAATGATTTCCATCTAAAAATACCTAATAATATAAAAAATATTAATTGGCAAAACGTCATCAATAAATAACTTACATTTTCATGATAGAAATGGATAAGTATTTTTTGCAAGAATCCTCTTTAACTTGAATAATCCAAAGTAGGTTACACAATCCCTCTAGTGAAGGAGCTAAACACTAATTACACCAAAATTTATAAAGTGTTGCTACATGCCGCCACAGCCTCGGTGGTCAAAGGTACAATATGGTCAGAGGTACAACACCTTCCCCTATATATATATATATATATATATATATATATATATATATATATATATATATATATATATATATATATACTAGCTGAATACCCGTGCTTCGTCACGGCAGATAAGTAGTTATTTTATTGCGTTAAATAATGTTTCATTAAAATTACGTTACTATACAATTCTGTGCAGTTTATTACAGCACGGTTCCCGTCATAATATATTTTATTCAATGGGCGTTAAAATTTAAAAGTTTATGTTTCCAAGAAGTCATATGGTAACACCCAATATATTTACGAGTATTACCAAGGTTATAGGCGAGGAGGCTGGGCAAGGGCTCCGGATATTATTACTTCGCCTGGAAAACCTAAGGATATGCCATACATCACGGTTTGACCGGGACTGTCCCGGTATTTTGCAATTTTTTCGGTGTCCCGCCCAGTTTTATCAATGTCCCGGAAAAGGCTATAAGATGTAAAGAGTAATGAATTCATGTTTATAAGAATCTTTTTTAAATCGGTTACTTTTCTACAATCAACATTTTTACTACTGCTCAGAGTGTTAAAGATATTAGAAGTAATCTAACTGTAAAACGCTGGAACTACCTGCACAGCGCTGCCAGCTGCCAGACACTACTATTTGGCTGAGAGATTGTTTTAAGAAAATCAAGTAGCAAAAAAAGTTCCGTTCTTATTTTTAAGGTTTGGGTAGACTAACAGTTTAGGATTCCCCCTTCCCGTTAGTTGCTAGGCTTAAAACTCACCAACCATTTTGCTTATAATCTGTACTCTTTTTACCCCCCCCCCCCCCCCCCCCCCCGGTTTAACTCTCCAAAAATATGGCAAGCCTATCTGACGGGGACATGCAGAAAAGAAACGCAAATTAAAACTCTATGAGGGACAGTTAATTTCTAGTAATTCAAGGTCTGCCATCATAGTTGAAATTAACCTCAATTAGAAATAAAACTATGAGATAGATAATGTAAGGTAACAGCTGTTCTTTATCGTCCTAGCAACGCAGGCTGCCTAGGCTTGCCTTCTCTAACCAACTCAAACTTTAAACCCCCCTAAAAATGCTTAAAAATACGAATATCAAAAAATCCTTTCTTAGCGAGCCCCTACGTTATATAGGGAGTGTCCATGCAAAATTTCAAAATTTTCTGTCGAGCGGTTTGGGCTGGGCGTTGATAGATGAGTGAGTGAGTGAGTGAGTGAGTGAGTGAGTGAGTGGTATTTGACAAATATATAGTAGATATATATAACAAGTTAGGGAGTGACGTGATAGAGCACTGGTCTAGTATCCTAGAGAGGACCTGAGTTCAAAACTCGAACCCAATGATGATTTTATCCTCTAGTGTCTTCGTTCGTGGCTTGGATTCGAGGCCCCAGACCGTCCCTAGGCCCATCGAGCCTTTAATTAATTTATTAATGGGTAACCGAAGAGAGGCCATACAGTAGTACTGATCACACTATCTCCCTAGTGTGCCCGATGGTCAAAAAATATCTCCACAGTATCTGTTTCTCTGAGTTCTTGTGGCCTGTTACGGGACTGATTTATACATATATAAATCTTCGTTTTTTTTTGTTTTTTTTACTGGGTTATTTTTCGGTATATTATAGGTATGATCGAAATATTAATGATTTTTGAAAAATGCTTTCGAGAGGGCATCCATGGCGGAGCAGGGAATTTTTTATATTTATTTATACATATTTATTTTTATATAAATATTTATTTTTCCTTAATATGTTTTTATATAATTCGAAGTTTTAAAGAAAGGCTATTCTTTCGATACGAGGAATTCCTGCGAAGATTTTGACTGACCAATTCTCATTCGGGCTGTGACTACCTCCTCTCTCCTGCTAGCTAGCCCTTTAAATGGAATTTATACTGTAAATATAATCTTCACATGATTATTATTATTGAAGAAGATTAACCAATTTGGTTAACTATTATATTATAAATAGCAAAACAACCATCGGCCTAAGGACTGCTTTAGCCTTTCATCACTCCGACGAATATGAATCTATTGTGACTAGCGCCCTTTGCTCATTTCCTAGTATAAGTTGCAGATTTTGGCGTAAAGCCTTGGGCGTAAGTTCCTTGGGAGTAGCCCCAGGTATTTCCTTGATCCAGATAATAACCCCGCCGAATTGCATCAGCTAAAGCCAAACTTTCTCAGAGTTAGTGTTGTAAGATTTCATCTTCTTCAAGGGATAATCGACAAGTAGGAGATGGATTAGGATTAGTACTTGTCAAGCAGTTATAGCTAGATGTAAGACAAGTGACAAGTAACTTGTGCTTAGTGACAAGTGATATAAATGTGGCAAGAGTAAGTGATTAGGAAGAGTGATATAAGTAGGAGATGGATTAGGATTAGTACTTGTTGACAAGCAGTTGTATCTGCTTGTAAGACAAGTGACAAGTAACTTGTGCTTAGTGACAAGTGATATAAATGCGGCAAGAGTAAGTGATTAGGAAGAGTGATATAAGTAGGAGATGGATTAGGATTAGTACTTGTCGACAAGCAGTTGTATCTGCTTGTAAGACAAGTGACAAGTAACTTGTGCTTAGTGACAAGTGATATAAATGCGGCAAGAGTAAGTGATTAGGAAGAGTGATATAAGTAGGAGATGGATTGGGATTAGTACTTGTCGACAAGCAGTTGTATCTACATGTAAGACAAGTGACAAGTGATATAAATGCGGCAAGAGTAAGTGATTAGGAAGCGTCTTCTATTTGCTAAGCAACAAGTCAGCTCCAAAACCACGATTCTACAAAGCACTTGCTTCTTGCTACCTTGTGTATTCAGTTATCCAAGTGCTTAGTGACTACCTAATCTGCCTAGATCCGACTCCTATGCACAGAGGGGTCAAACTACATATTGTGTTTCAAAAATGTCACAGCTTGTCAGTGGATTTTTTGAAACACAATATGTCGTTTGGCCCCTCTGTGCGTCGGTCGTCCGATATTGGTCCAGGAACAAACACGATTGAACGGCCGGGAATCGATTCTCGTCGGATCGGATCGCGTCGGATTAAGGAAAACTCGGTTGTCACTTAACACTTATACGGCCGTATACTCAAGATAGCAAGAAGCAATTGCTTAGTAGAATCGCGGTGTCGAAGCTGACTTGTTGCTTAGTAAATAGAGACGCTTCCTAATCACTTACTCTTGCCGCATTTATATCACTTGTCACTAAGCACAAGTTACTTGTCACTTGTCTTACATGTAGATACAACTGCTTGTCGACAAGTACTAATCCTAATCCATCTCCTACTTGTCGATTATCCCTTGAAGAAGATGAAATCTTACAACACTAACTCTGAGAAAGTTTGGCTTTAGCTGATGCAATTCGGCAGGGTTATTATCTGGATCAAGGAAATACCTGGGGCTACTCCCAAGGAACTCCTGCTTTACGCCAAAATCTGCTACTTCTACTAGGAAATGAGCAAAGGACGCTAGGCACAATAGATTATGATTCGTCGGAGTGTTCAAAGGCTAAAGCAGCCCGATGGTTGTATTGGTACTTCTTATATAATAGTTAACTAATTGGTTATTCCTCTTCAACCATGGGCGTATATAGGAAAAAAATTCGGGGGGGGGGGGCCTGAGATCATTTCCGGGGTATGGAATATGAAAAATTTAGAGCTTGAAATAGTTTTAGGCAACTAAAACGCTATTACACCTAAAATAAACTATTTTTTATTAACTAAGTGATCTTATTTAATTTATTTTTAAGGTTTTTATGACACATTTTTACCATCAAATGAAAATTTCGGGAGGGGCTGCAGCCCCCTCAGCCCCCCCCCCTTATATACGCCCATGCCAGGCCCCTCCGAAAATTATTTCCTATATACGCCCATGTCTTGAACGCATAATCATGTGGAGATGTGACCAGTTATGACCGGAAGTAGTCGAAGTTGACTAGAATAGGATAGGAAGAGGACCAATAGTGGACAGGAAGTGGACCGGAAGTGAACTTTGAGGTGGCATGTTCGTTAAAATTCATAATTAATGAAAAATAATGGATTATTCATAATGAATGAATAAATTCTTATTCAGTAAAAAATTATTGTATACTAAGCCAACCCTTTTATTCATTGAATAAAAAAAAATCAGTGAATGAATAATTTATTCAATCAATAAATTTTAATTTAATAAAAATTTATTTGAATGATTATTGAATAAGAAATTTATTGAATAATGCCCAAATCTGGCCAGGATAGGGCTGATTTTATAAATGTATGGTCCTGAGAATGTCCTTTGTATATACACGCCTTGTTAACTTTATTTTTTTTTTTTTTTTGTAGTGTTTACTTTGTTTGATCCTAAATAATATTTTTAGCGCGTTTCCTTCCTCTTTCTAATAAGTGCTTAAGAAATCGACCTGATACCATGTATAGACATATATCTTCGCTCTCTGGCTGCCCCAAAATAGGTCCAATTTTGATAACATTTGTTGCAAAAATAATTTCTCCGTTTTGAAATGTTCTGTAACCAGCATAGTCCTTCGCCGGGAACATGTTTTTTGAGGGGAAATTCGCACGAATAAAATCGCCAATAAAAAAATTACGCCCTACAGGTGCAAATGTAAATTTAATGTTAGAGTCTTGATCCAGCAATGGCTCATACCCAGTGTTGGGCATTATTCGAATAAATTATTATTCGAATGATCATTCAATAAATTTTTAGTGAATGATGAATAATTCACTGAATTATCTTATTCACACAGAACATCATGAATTATTCACAGAATTATTCGTTATTCATCATTCATTATTCATCATTCGTTATTATTTATTTCTAGTTGGTCTACTGAATAATCCTACTCAAACACACATATATATATACGTATTTCTGGCTGCCAACATTATAATAAATCTATCGTTATTCACTAAAACATGTTTATTCTGAATGACCATTCGAATAATTTGTGAATAAAACCTAAACTTCATTCACAGAATAACGATTAATGAATAAAAGTAATTATTCTTCATTCATGAATGAAATAATACATTTATTCATTAATCATTATTCATCATTCTGAATAATTTTTGCCCAACACTGCTCATACCTAATCCACTTGTATATCAAGACATTCTTGAATCTTTAATTATATACAGAATTCACAGTAAATAGGGTTCAGGGCAAATAACTTCGTATGCCCGATTGTGTTATTTTGTGTTTGGTTTGGTTTTGTTGGTTTTTGAATGGTATTCTTTGTGCATTTCGTACATTCGTCGCGCTTTTCTCTTTTTTTGTCGCTCACTATTTATTGATTAAACGTTTTCGTAGATGATGAATAAAGTACAATATGTTAATCTGTATCCAATTCTGACAATAATAAAATTATTATACGAAGACAAGGTATAGTTGGGATTCGGCTAGGAGAAAAACGTCAGACTTTCAGGAAGAGATCTGTATTTGGACGTTTCGGCTGCACATTGGCAGCCTTCTTCAGCTAAAAAATACAACTTATAAGTAAAAAAATAAATATACAACTTGTAAGTAAAAAACAGGCAGAAATGAGTGTAGTATATACGTAAAGACAATAAATTTTAACCAATCTTATTTTTAAACAATGAAAATACGGTAGTTGGAAAGTAAACAGCATGTAGAAAGTAGTAAGTAAACAGTACAAAAAGTACAAAAAAGGAACATTTTTCATATAGTGAGAAAAAACAATCTATTCTATAAGTGAATACAATTTATAGTAATTAATATATAGATACGTACCACTAGAGAATGCCTAGGGGGGGAGGGAGGAAGACCTCGAGAACAACTTAGGTAACCATGGTTGAATGTATGAGGGACAGCAACTGCACAGGGGGTTTTATAGTTTTGACTGGGGGAGGGGTGAGGAAGCGGTATGTCGGTGAAGATGAAAGAAGTGCAATTGCTAGGTTGTAAAAGCGGGTTGTAAAGGTGTTAAGAGTTTTGGGACACACAAGTAGAAAAATTGTCTGGAGCCTGGGAACAAGGATAAAAAGGAGGTCAGGACAATTTATGGAAGACGGCGGAGTAAGCAGGGGAGATGTTTTGTTTGTCGGTTTTGTAATTAATGTTATTGGGGTTTAAGTTAATGTGGACGCATTCGGAAATCTGTCGTTTTTTGGTGTTTCGTTCTGTGGAAAGTATTTTAGTGTCGTCAAAGTTGAAAGTGTGTTTTTTAGTTATGGCGTGTTTTGTGAGGGCGGATTTGTGGATTTCTTTGTTTTTTTATTGTCCGTTTGTGTTGTGTTATGCGGGAGTGAATATAATTTTTGGTTTCACTTATGTATACTGCATTACAGGAGGGGGTTTGGCAGGGTATTTGGTAAACGCAGTGAGTGGTGCAGTCATAGGGAATGGGATCTTTGAGTTTGGTGTACAATGTAGTAAGTTTGTTAGTGGTTTTTAACCCAAAGTTTAGTGACGGGATGGCTTTTTTTTAAAGTCTTTGTGAGTTTTTCAGTCAGTCCTGGTGTGTATGTCAGGGAACGAAATATCTGGGGGGAGGAGTCAAGAGAGGTATTGGGGGAGGTGGCATTGTAGGAGTGGGATTTTATTTGCTTTATAAGCCGGTTTATGAGGTTGGGGGGGAATTGGTTTAGTGTTAATATTTCGGTAGCTCTTTTCAAGTTTTCATTGTGGAAGGACTCATGGGAGTTGCTCTCGAGGTCTTCCTCCCTCCCCCTAGGCATTCTCTAGTGGTACGTATCTATATATTAATTACTATAAATTGTATTCACTTATAGAATAGATTGTTTTTTCTCACTATATGAAAAATGTTCCTGTTTTGTACTTTTTGTACGGTTTACTTACTACTTTCTACATGCTGTTTACTTTCCAACTACCGTATTTTCATTGTTTAAAAATAAGATTGGTTAAAATTTATTGTCTTTATGTATATACTACACTCATTTCTGCCTGTTTTTTACTTACAAGTTGTATATTTATTTTTTTACTTATAAGTTGTATTTTTTAGCTGAAGAAGGCTGCCAATGTGCAGCCGAAACGTCCAAATACAGATTTCTTCCTGAAAGTCTGATGTTTTTCTCCTAGCCGAATCCCAACTGTACCTTGTCTTCGTATCTCTGCAACGGCTAACTATCTCCATCTTCATTAAAATGATTATAGTTTTTTATTCGTATTTATATGTTTTTGTTGTTTTTTTTTTTAATTTCCGTTACTTTTTTTTTTATTTATAAGCATTTTTCCTCCAAATATTTTTAAATAGTTCGGCGTTATGATATTTATTTCTATGTAGGAATGGTATAGAAGAGGTATTATTTTACTTCTGTCAAATCGTTCTAAGAAAATGTATTCGAAGGTTGCTTAAAACTATGTTGTGAATTATTTTCAATTTTTATTCTCCCCTCTGTCTATTTAGAGACATGTTTTCAAGGTAAGTTGGGTCATAAAATGACTGAGGCATAAATTGTACAGCAAATATGTCTGTAATAAAGATCATGCCAACATTTTCTTCAGTTTTTCTTTTTTCGTTTTTTTTTTTTTTTTTTCTTTTTTTTTTACTGATCGCTATGTTCTTGAATGATATTATGGTTTATAATGATTCTAAAAGGGTGCGGAGTATATTGTTATGTAATGCATATGTTGCATTTAAATGCTTATATTGCTGAAGGTTGGGGCATGTGGATTTAATAAGTCAACTAAATAAGGTGTTATCTTCTACAAAAATGCATTGGTGATGAGAATGCAGACTCCACAGACAGGGGAACACTTTTTTCGCGCGAAAAATTCTTCGCGCTTACGATATTCCGTGCCATGGGGATCATATATAAGTAAGTAGCCGAATACCCGTGCTTCGTCACGGCAGAAAAGTAGTTATTTAATTACGTTAAATAATGTATCAGCAAAATAATGCTACTACATAATTTTTTGCAGTTTATTATAGCATGGTTCCCGTCATACTATATTTTATACATCAATTGTTAAGTAATCAAAGTATAATGTTTCTTGACACTGGGGCGCTCCGGCCAGTGCCAAGAAACAGATAACCTAGAGATAACCCGTTATCTATAAGTCAGAAGCAGGGGCATATATAAGGGGGAGGGGGTGAGGGGTCTGCATCCCCCTCTCCGACATTTTCTTTTGAATGTAAAAATGTGTCTTAAAACCCTTACAAATAAATTAAATAAGATCACTTAGTTCATAACAAATATTTAATTTAAGTTGCAATAGCGTTTTATTTGCCTAAAACTATTCGAAGTTCTAAACTGTTAGTATTCCATACCCCGGAAATGGTCCCAGCCCCCCTCCCCCCCGAAATTATTTCTGATATATGCCCATGGCTACCAGTAACAACAGTGTAACCAATACAGGTTAAATTTCGTTGCCAATAATACATGTATGTTAAAATTTATGGTTCTCATGTCATTTGGAAAGACCCATTATATTTGCGAGCACGACCAAGAGGTGTTCTGACAGGGGATGCTGATGGGTGAGGAGGCTGTGTTCGGGATATTATTACCTCGGATGGACCATCAATAAGTATAGCGAAAACTCTATGGGGGACAAATTGAAATGAACCGCAATTAAAACGGTGATTTTTTCCCTCATAGCGTAAACTCTATGAGGGACAGTTTATTTCTAGTAATTCAAGGTCTGCCATCATAGTTGAAATTAACCTCAATTAAAAATAATACTATGAAATAGATAATGTACGGTAACAGCTGTTCTTTATCGTCCTAGCAACGCATGCTGCCTAGGCTTGCCTGCTCTAACCAACTAAATCTTTAAACCCCTCTAAAAATACTTAAAAATTCGAATATCAAAAAATCCTTTCTTAGCGAGCGTCTACGTTCTATAGGGAGTGTCCATGCAAAATTTCAGTCAGTGAGTGAGTGAGTGGTATTTGACAAATATATAGTAGATTTGACGTGGGGAATCAAATGAAATCATTTTCAATGCCATAATTATAACCGTTTTTTGGAATAGTGACGGTTTTGGGGAATTTTCTGGAATATTCGTTTATAGGGCTCCAGAAGGGTGGGAATGAGTTGAAGGAGCGTTCAGGGGACCAAAATCCAAGGCAAAGAGCACTTCAGAGATATGCATTGCAGTGCCTAAAATCTCACTTTTATTTAGGATTCCATTGAAGTAGTTCATTAAATTTTTCACAAAAACATTAATTGAGTATAATAATGGGATGAGTCAGAAGAAATGACCGTATTCTTTCTGTTTGAACTTTACATCGAAATTCCTCTCTTTTTTACACTCAGGAGCTCAGAATTGTGATAAGAAGTTGATGTTTGATCCCTTCTGAATGATTTGGTAACCAGCATGCCCCCTATCCGGTCGTAGTACTTCTTCAGCTTTCTTTTGTTCACAATGACAGGAAAGTACGAAATTCTAGTAATTTTGCTTCATTATTGGAAATTTAAGTTTTCAGCAGCTTAAGCCGCTCATTTAGTGGTTGAATTTTAGGATAAAGACTCATTGAATGAAAGGACGGTGAGAAGGTGGCTTCAAAAATTTAATGAAGGTGATTTGAGCCTTGAAAATAAATCTGTATCAGGGCATTTTTCAGTAGTCAACCAGAACGCTCTGCGCACTGCTATTGAAGCCGATGCAACGTAAAGCACTCGTGAGTTGTCAGCTGAACTTGACCACTCACAATCTTCTGTGACTCGACACCTGCGGGAGTTAGGAATTGTGAAATGTGCATGCTTACAGCGCGGCGAGCCTAACACCGTGTCGAAATTTACGAGTCGCTTCTGCAAAATCCGAGTCACATGTGATGAAAAGTGGGAGTATTGGCGTAATCCTAAAGCAACAAGTCAATTGACTGATCTTGTTCATTCAGATAGCTCAACCGCAAGGGCAATTCGAAAAATAGACGATGCTGTCTGTATTTTGGAACTACGAAGGAGTCATACACTACGAGTTCATACCTGGAGGTCATTCTATAAATTCGGAGCCCTATTCAGAACAACTGCAGAGAATGTACGATGTTTTGGTTCAGCGGTATCCAGGCTTATGCCGCTCGTCCACTGGAACCGAAGAGCTGCGAACTGCGAAGCAACGAATTCGGACGAACGCCGTTCGTCCGAATTCGTGCGAATGCCTCTCGTCCATTGGATCAGTATTCGTCCGAATTCTCAGTAGACTTGTTGGATTGTCACAGCCCACTTTCAACCATGACTATTCGCACCTTTTCGCAACTATAAATCCCAGCAGATGGGATCGGTTCGCACTTCGGACGAACGATAGGCCCAATGGACGCGGCCCATGATGGAGCCACGTGTTGGGATTGTTCGTGCGTATTCGTCCAAATTCGGACGAACGATACGGGCCCAATGGACGCGGTCCATGATAGAGCCTCGTGTTGGGATTGTTCGTGCGTATTCGTCCGAATTCGGACGAATTCATTTCGCAGCTTTTCGGTTCCAATGGACGACAGGCCTTATTTAACAGGAAGCAAGTCTTGATCTAACAAGATAATGCCAGACCCCACACCTTTCGAAACAAAAACTAGCTGATTTGGATGGAATCGAGCTTCTCCCTCACCCGGCATATAGTCCAGACCTAGCACTATCAGACTACCACCTTTTCAGATCAATGGCTCGTTTCCTTCAAGGAAAAAAAAATCAACAACTTGAATGAAGTTGAAAACGGGGCTCGTGAGTTCTTCGATTCAAAACCCAAAGAGTGGTACCATCAAGGATCTCTACAGCTGGCTTCAAGAAGGCGTCTAACCATAGAACACAATGGTTTATATTTTAATTATTATAAACCTTGTAAGTAGAAGAAAAATAAACTTTGATTTTTACCTATAAAACGGTCATTTTTTTTTACTCACCCCATTAGTGGTACCCGCTCCCGTCCCTCCGATCTCTATCCTCCCTCTCATAAAACAGCCTTCTTCGACCGTTCCTTCATCTCCCGAGCCTCCTTCTTCTGGAACTCTATCCCTCTTTCCATTCGACACTCTCCTTCCTTACCTGTATTTAAATCCCGCCTCTTTGCTTTTCTCCTATCCTCCCAGGAAGACGCTTCTTAAGATTTGACCATCAGGAAGACCAGTTTAGCTTTGTAAATTATATTGTTGTTTTCTTCTCGTGTTTATGTATTTATTTTTATTCATATCCTTTTTTATCCCACATTTCTTTAATATCATTTTAATTTTTTAATATATATTTGTTTATTTTATACTATCTAATTATATTCCCATCCCCCTCTGAACATTGTATCATCATTGTCCCAATCCAACTAGAATTTATGTACATATTTACTTATATTTTATTTTATTATTTAAGACTTTACCTATACTTTTTCTTTATTTATATTCATGTTTTTAGGTTAAATTTGTTTATTGTTTATTTTGTATTTATTAGCACTTTCCTCCGAAGGAAAGTAGCTATTGAGGTTGGACTCATTACGGAATTTTTGAAAAATTTCTTCAAATCTTTATCGATCCTACCTAGTAGACACCGAAAATGACCCCCGTTAAAATTTATATATATATGTATATATATATATATATATATATATATATATATATATATGTCTGTTAACACGATAGCGGCCAGAGTTTTCGTTTTTTCGTCACTAAACTTGGTATATAGCATTCAATTTGCAAACGATTGAACGAGTTCGTTAACCACCAAAGTCGGTCCACCGGAAGGGGGGGTTTACCCCGAACCCAAAACACTAATTTGACCATGTCAGCCGTAATATTTGTTATATTTCAACGAAACTTGGTATTCATAGTGGTAATATGGAGAGAAAAGTGAAATATAAAAATGAACTAAATCGGTTCATTAGGAGGGGGGGGGGTTTACTCCGGACCCACAATACCAATTCGCCACTACCAGCCGTGATTTTTGGTTTATTTCGACGAAACTCGGTATTCGTAGTGGCAATCTACACGTAAATATGTGTTGAAAAAATAAACTACATCGGTTCATTAGGAGGGGGGTTTACTCCGGACCTACAATACCAATTCGCCACTACCAGCCGTGATTTTTGGTATATTTCGACGAAACTCGGTTTACAAAACTCGGTTTAGTGGTAATTTACAGGTAAATATGTGTTGTAAAAATAAACTAAATCGGTTCATTAGAAGGGGGGGGGGGTTACTCCGGACCCAAATTCCTAATATACTCATACCGGTCGTAATTTCTGCTGTATTGTAACGAAACGCGGTGTACGTCGTGGGTAACTCATGAGAAAGAAGTGTTGTAAAAATGAGCTGAATCGGTCAATCGGAAAGCGGGGGTTTACTTTGTAATATATTTCAATAGAAAAGCCCGCCAGACGTAGGTTCACAAAGCCACCGCAAGGAGCGCTTTCTACCACTAGAGGGACTGTATCCTGTTCCTGCGTTAGATCAAAATACGATAATATGAGGTGTTTGTATTTATTACGTAGTTTAGTAGGTACCATGTGTAAACATAACTCTGGAACCAAATTAATAATTGATCAGTTACTCATTACAAAATTAAAAGAGAACTATTCATGTTTTTATTTTATTTATGTAGGATATTTTAAGAAAATTGTTCTGGAAAGCAGTCTACACTACCCAAATTCTGAGGAAAGTGCTTAGTTATGCAGCTCCTGCGTGACGGACTTTTTTTATTCTTTTGAGACGAAGTCCCAGAATAAAGTATTGTTTTCATTCATTCATTCATTCATTAACTATGCCTATTTCAATGCCTTTATGTCATTCTTCCTAACGTCATTTTTGTTTTTGTTGATTAGTGTTCTTATGTTGTTTTATTTTGTCTGTCTAATGTAGGTGTATCGATTTATAATGCATATCTAAGCTCATGTGTGCACATACTGTATAATTTTTTTCTGTTTTTTAAATATTTTTTGTATCTCTCTCTCTCTCTCTCTCTCTCTCTATATATATATATATATATATATATATATATATATATATATATAAGTTAGTCCAAACTCCGTCCTACTTGTTTTACAGCCCTGATGATAGGTCAAATATCAACTCATCATTTATTATCGGCATTCTTGTCGCCAAACAATAAAACCCATTTTCACATAAAAAATGTAGTTTTATTAAGATACAACAACCGAACCCTGACAAATTCTACCTTGGCATCACCAACGGTCAACGATCTCCTCTCACTTAATTATATTCGACTACTAGGCGAGACAAAAACAACAAAACCATTGCTACCAGCGAAAAGATGGGACGTCGTCAGCGAAGAAACTGCTCGCACAAACACAATAGAATTGTCCAGCGAGATGGCCCTCATGTTGCTGAGTATTGTTTTCTTAAAACGTAGTTCGATAATTGGAGCAAAAAAAAATAATAATTATTAAAAAAACACGTAATTCTCAATAATTATGTTCCATTATGATTGTAAACATTCCATTCAATCAATAAGTCGGGATGTAATTGTTTAATGACAACATCTATCCATTGGGAAATCGGGCATGACAATTTTCCAAACATGGCCTTTTTATGTGTGTGCTTAAACGTGCTCTTTTGAATAAACTATTATCACGCAGGAGCTGCATAACTAAGCACATTCCTCAGCAAGTTGAAGAGTTACAATGCATTCTTAAAGGATTTGCTCAAAATAACCTACACAAATAGAAAATTGTCATGGATTTTTTTTCTCTTTTATATTTTTAATTAACAGGTGGCTGGATTATTAATTTCTTTTTTGCACTTTCCGAACCAACCTATTAGTCGAAGAACTGGTAACGCACTTTTCATGAAGTGTTTTTGCACCTTGAAATTTTGCTGTAGTGCATCTCTGAATATCTGAATAATAAATAAGGCAGACAATTTTAAGGGAGTTAAAATGTAAATAAAAAAACTAAATTACCTAGTTTTCATTTTTAATATTAAATGAAGTGAAGATTTAAAAAGTGTCTTTAATATAAATAATTGAAAATAATTACAAAAAGGCTGACACTTCTGTGGGGTTTAATTATCAGGAAAAATGAAAATAAATGTTGCCTATGATAGACTGCAATACACTGCGTGTAATCGTAAGAGTGTATGAGAGCACCGCGCAGTTGTGGTTGTTCTCTGCGCTCTCATTGGCTCTTGTTCACAATGCCAAGATTATGTCATAATCTTGTACAGCTGTCCTGGTTTAAATGGCAGCGTGAATAAAACTCGAATTTATTTATTTATATCAATTTTAACGTCCATTATTATTAACTACGAATTTTAGGACGGGTTATCTATAGGTTACCACCTTTTTCTAGCCAGGATAGAATAAATAAATAGTTTATAAACATTTCAAATAACAGTTCTTTGTTTGCCAATCTTACATCCTCGCGCATGCGCATGTTTACAAATACGTTGTTTACGTCAGCCTTCAGAACCCGCACAACACTGAGCTTTAGTGCTTCATAACTTCTTTCGGTAAAAATGCAGTTTCCAGCCCTCCAAACCGATTTCTTTCAAACTTTGCACAATAACGTATTTTGATGCACTAAACACGAATACGATAAAAAAAAACCCGTCGGATTTAACTAGGAAAGAAGTTATTAAGCACTTAAGTTCACTGTTGTGCAGGTTATGAGAGCTAATTAGAAGAATGTCTAGGACGACTTTAATGTCGAGGATTAGAAAAATGTCTAGGACGACTTTAAGGGCATACATGCTATGCGTTTCCGCTCGCTCCGCTCGCTCAAGAAGATAACAAAACCCCAGTCAATCCAACTCGCTAAAATTAATAGAATTCTATTAATTTTAGCGAGTTGGATTGACTGGGGTTTTGTTATTTCCTTGAGCGAGCGGAGCGAGCGGAAACGCCTAGCACGTATGCCCTTAAGCGACAGGTGACGACGGGTGAGGATGCCCTTAAAATTAACAATATCTTTGAATAAATGGTTTCTGAACATTTCAAATGACAGTTCTCTGTTTCCCAATGTTACATATCTGCGCATGCGCGTGTTTACAAATACGCTGATGACGCCTAGTTTTATAACCTTCCTAACATTAGTGCTTACTATTATAGTCTATTAATTTTAGCGAGTAGGATTGACTGGGGTTTTGTTATCTTTTTGAGCGAGCGTAGCGAGCGGAAACGCATAGCATGTATTTCTTAAAGTCGTCATTTATGCCTTAAAGTCATGTATGCATTAAAGTCGTCACAAATTTAGTTGTTTACATTAGCTCTCATAACCTGCACAACAGTGAACTTAAGTGCTTAATAACTTCTTTCCTAGTTAAATCCGACGTTTTCTTTTATCGTATTCGTGTTTAGTGCATCAAAATACGTTATTGTGCAAAGTTTGAATGAAATCGGTTTGGTGGGCTGGAAACTGCATTTTTACCCTTCTTTCCTAGTTGAGAGCGTTTTTATTTTAACGGATTCTTGTTTAGTGCATCAAAATACGTTATAGTGCAACATATAAAAATAATCGGTGTCTATTACCCTCGTCTTCACATTTACCCAATCTTTACCTGATATCTGACACTCCAATTATTACCGCGGAGTCACTGGGAACTACGTAGGTGTGTGTTGATTGTCACGTTAGTGATACAGTATCACTGGAATCGATGAGCAATATATTTCTTTTCCTTCCTCCCTCTTTGTCCTGTGACCTTGTGTATTTTCTGCGACTGTTCTCGTGACGATTGAGTCAAGTTAGAATCAACCAGGAAATCATAAATGAAACACATATGATTCTCTAGAAAAATGAAGGTTTAATTCGTGGAAAAAATACGATACAAATAATTTTATAATATTCTAGGAGGGTTGAGGTTGATCTCATGAAAGAAATCGATTTTTTTTTTTTTTTTTTCACAAAATTTCTCGGATTGTCTACATTTATGTTACATTACATTTTTTTAAATCAGCATTAAATTTTTATAATGGCTAATGCACTTTTAATGTTCATAAGTGTCTTCTTTTTTTTTTTTTTTTTTCATTAACGCCAGGCAATTAAGTGTCTTTTTAAACCCCAATAATTGTTCAAAAAGCCGACATGAATACAAAATAATGTAAAAGGAATTCTGCAAGCTTCCGAATCTCAAAAAAGTTGTAAAATTTAGACATCTTTCCAACTGTATAGTCAGAACTGATTTCTGAATTCATGTTTATTTTTGTTATCTTATCAGAAGTAAATAAAAATGATTGTTGATAAAATTAATTGACATTTAATGATTAAAATAAGTGGCGATGAGTGTTAAGGCGTGAGCACTTAACACTCCTTGGCAAAGGTCGTGGGTTCGATTCCCACTATGGGTTGGTGGCTTTTATTTAGAAAAAACATAAGGCATCAGCCCTGTCCAGACTAGAAAAAGGCGGTTACCTATAGATAACCCGTCCAAAAATTCTCAGTTATTACCTATCCACAACAGTTTACTATAAAATCACAAAAAGTCATTTAAATCATTGTCCGATAAAGAAGAATGTAATTCCTGTGAAATATAACTTAGAGAAACCCACCGCTGGGGAAAACCAAATTAAAAAAAAAAAGTCCGACACGCAGGAACTGCGTCATCTTAGCGCGGTTACGTACATCTCGAAGAAATGGAATAATTTAGCATCACAAATCACAGGAAACTGACAGTAGCCAACTTACACAAAAGTGGATAATTCTTAATCTGTATAAGTCAATACAATTTTGTACTGAAAACGTACTTACTCTTTGACTACTGCTGAGAAGGCTCTATTCTAAACAACCAAAAATTCGTTGTCATTTTAAGTATCTTGTTTTACTAGCAAATTCGTCTTACTGTTATAATCAGCTGTAAATATGTGCTTCATGGCGAATAAAATTCCATTCTGTCATGGGTTAAATCTTTCTATAAAAAAAGAAATAACGATAACTTCAGTTGGAGGCTATGAGGAAGGTTATATAGACAGCAGAATTCAAAACAGACTACGTCATCATGATTAGCCACAGCCATCTTGTTTACCACAGCCGCTCCAAACTTATTACCAAAACCTTTCACCGTTTCTTAGCTTATTTTACAACTATACTAATTTTACGGATAAATGACATTTAAAACAATAAAAAAAAAACAATTAAAAAGTGAGATAAACAAAGAGAAAACCCCTTTCAAAACAACAAAACAAACATTTTTTAAGTTTTAAGCTCTTATATCTCTGATTGACGTTGCCCCATCCAATATTGCTTCAGAACCTTCCACTTAGCACGATTTCCCAACCGTTATTGAGATATTTACGAAAAATGTATGAAGATCCGAAAACTTTTCATGTCTATTAATAAAATATTTTTTTCGCATACTTCCTTTACTCCAAATATAACCAAAATTTAAACATCTTAGTTGGGATTAATTTCCAAGTTGTAGAAAATATTTCAATTGAATCCCGCGATTCTAAGTACACACAAAAATATAATGACTTACAAAAACATTGATTCCACTTTTCTCAGGAACGGTTGCAGATATCGCCTTATAAATGGTTTCATTCGTTTTCTTATGTTAAGAATCCTATAAAACAAGTACCTGCAAGCATATAAACACAAAAGTCCGACTCGCATTTTTTTTTTTTTTTTTTTTTTTTTTTTTTTTTTTTTTTTTTTTTTTTTTTACGGCACATCTACATCTAGGTCATTAGCGCCGACATCCAGGGTGTAGCGAGGAATGATAAAATTCCTGCCGGAGGTTGGGAATCAAACCCACCATCTCCCGCTTATGAATCCAAGGCGCTAGCCATTAGACCACGGGAGACCCCGGTCCCTGTTCATATCCCTATTCTCATTTGAAAAGCATAGAATAGAAACAGATAATATTTTCCTCGGCCTTTGTTCAAAGGGTTTTATGGCTATACCTGGGGTCGGGTCCACAAGACCCTAGAAACCTTTTCTACCGATACTTCATTTCATACGTTTCAATGAATTGGAAAATATCCAAAATTTTCACATATTCCTGTGTTCTTTTACTATAGTAATAATTCTACAGATAAAATCAATTAAAAAATAAAATAAAAAACCAACAGCATAAAGGCAATTGAAAATATTCAAAAGACGTCATCGAATCTCTTTCTCTTGGCAAGCTATATTTCTAACAATGAATTGTTTTTCTTATTTTGCCTAATCTGTTTTATTGTAAAATACATTATCCAACTATAAGCAATTAAAAAATAACAAGGAATAAAAACAGACAAAAAGAACAGTTCGAATAAGCAAAATCAATTACTTTAATGATTTAAGCACTTATTTCTCCGATTGACATCGCCTAATCAAAACTTTCATCACAACCTTTTTTGTAGAGCATTTAGTAAGCTTTCTAATAGTATTCTTTCGTTTACCAAGATTCTCAACCTTTTTCGAGATATTAAGGAAAATATACAAAGTTACCAAAACTTTTTATGTCTGTTAATAAAATATTTTATTCTAACCCTTCCTTAACTCCAAACGTAACCAAAATTTCAACATATTAGTTTTAATGATAGTAAAACATGCAGAAAATGTTTCAACTGAATCCCATGATTCTAAGTACCCGAACCAAAAACGGTATTCAAAAACTATTTTTCCAATTTTCTCAAAAACGGTTAAGGCTATCGCCTTGAAAATGGTTTCATTCGTTTTCCTAGCCAAAGAAGCCTATAAAACGACTACTTACAAGCTTATGAACTCAAAAGTCCGATTCGCAGGAACTGCGTCATCTTAGCGCGGTTCCGTTCTTATCTCTAGTGTTTATGAAGGCATAGAATAGAAACAGTTATTACTTTGTTTA